>JAYRBT010000082.1:12901745-12949634 GCA_036023395.1 Myiotriccus ornatus | reverse complement strand
CAAGTTTAAAAAACCAAGAATATTTACATGAAACATTTAATCACTTAGATAAAATATAATAATGAAATATAAGAGCTCTACGCTTAATAAAAAACCCTGAAAGTGACAAAGAAACAAATCAGTTAACACAAAGTCTATAAATGAAAGATTTAATAGACCTACATAAAAAACTTCAAAGAAAAAAAAATAACATTAACAGTGGGATCCAATTACAAAATCAATATAGTTTTATTCAGTGTTTCCTGTTTCTCACTGACAAAAATACTCAAAAGAAAAACTTTATTGATCAGTAATAACGTTAGCATGCCTAACACTGAAGTCAGATCATTTTGTAATTCTCTCTTTCTTTAAATTCTCAAATATTATTTTTCAATTCTCAGAGGAAACACGCCATCTCCTGTAAACACAAATACCATAGAAGTGAAAACTCCCAGTCCTGACATCAAAAGCTTATTACCTCATTGCATTTACTTATTCGCCTCGCCACAATAAGCTGAATCATTCCCCGTTTGTTTCCTTCAGTGGACATGGACCTCCTTAATGTTTCCATAGCATCTTGATTTGTTTTTCCCAATAATGATTCTCCATTAACTGCTATGAGTTGATCGTTCACTCGAAGCCTGCCATCCTGGAAAAGGAAAAATTATAGGTGGCTATATGAAACCAACACAAAAGAAGCTGAAGAGAGGGAAAAACAAACAAACAAACAAAAAAAATCAACCAACTATGCTTAGTCCTAAGAGTTTATGGGCAAATGAGCACTGGAATAATAGCTTCCATTGCAGCCACTGTAGGAAATGCCTATTCCAATTATAGATTTGCACTGCAAGCTATTATCATAACCTGTTTGCTCAAACACCATACTAACTGAACTGTATCAGAGACAGCTCATTCCTTCCCGAGAATCTGTCAGGGCTGTTTAGATCTTGGGATGTGCAAACATGTGAGTAGAAATCTGAATGTTACCTCTGATGTTATAACCAGAGAAAGCTAGTTATAGAGCAACCTCACTCTTCTTCAATCTATGGTTATTTTCAAAACAGCCTCAGAAAACTGAGGGCGACCAAAGTACACAGATGTTCCCTCTTACCTTAGATGCTGCTCCACCATTAATAATGGACTTGACGAAGATTCCTAAATCGGCGTGGTTTTCTTTTGACCGGTTACCTTTGACACTCACACCAAGTCCAGCTGAGCCAGAGTCATTGAGTGGAACTTCAAATGTCAGGAATTCCCTGGTGCCATCAGGTGTGAGGACAAGCTCTTCTTCTTCTGCTTTCTGTTGGGGAGATTAGCATGGGATTATAGAATAGCATTTCTCTTTGGGAATTCTCTTCCCTTTACAGCTCTTAGCATTAAAAACTCTCTGCTTTTAACTACAGTGCCACAATATTTTCCACAGTAATTATGTGAAGAAATGTGCAGAAATAGTGTATTTTCAATCACCTCCAGCAGACGCCTGGCTTCAGAAATATCTTACATTTGTGTCTAAGTGCTTCTCTCTCTAGTAAAGTAATTGAACCACATGTCATTACTGAATCTGCCATCAATACCAGCTCACAAGTAAGCTGCTATTTCATTAGCCATAAGAGAGCTGTATCAGAAATATTTTCTTACTCGCAAACTGACAGAATTTTTAAAATATCATCATCATCTATGGAGCTTTGCAGTCATAGGAGAAACTAAGTGCAAGAAAATTAAGTTCAGAAATCATTCATTGTTTAAAACTAGCTGTGTTAGAAAAAACAGAAAATTACACAGCCGAGATGTGCAACAGCACATCTCTCTGCTATTGCCAGGCTTAGCATCAAATCCAGCTCTGCCACCAATTTTTCTGTCTTTCCCAGCTCTGCCCTTCACCCCTGTCCTCTTACCCACCTCACTGGAACTTTGCTCCCCTCCACACACAGTTTTAGCCTGGCTGAGAAAATCCCAGGTTTTAAGCATCTGGAATTATAGTTCCAGGCCTGCCACAGCCCCCAGCAAGGAGATCTGCAGTGACACCCTTCCATGTTTCCAAAAGCCGCACAAGCAGAAGTGCCCAGCCTCTCACATCACCTCCTGCCACACTCAGAGTGCCAGCAGGCTGGGAGCAGGGGCCTTGCAGTGTCCCCACAGGGCAGTGACACTCGCAGGGCAGCAGCATGGACACAACACCAAGGAATTGTCCACTGACCAAAGAACTGTCAATTATCAACTGACCAAGTGGTCATGCCCTGAGAAGCAGTGTTCATGCACAAGAGACTGCTACAAAAAGGAGGAACAGAAGAGACAGGCTGTTCACCAGCCCTACCCCTTGCAGTAGGCACTCTCCACTTGTCTCTGACTCTCTTCAGTTATAACAGAGAACCACTTTTGGTTATAAGTTTACCAATTAGAGTAAAAATGATGCTCATGGACCCAACTGTGCTGGTTTTTTTTCATCCACATGAAGGAGAAAGACTAAGAGAATACCCACCAGGAGGTGCACACTACTGTCCCACACTGGCAGTTCTCTGGAAGAATTAATCTGACCAAATTTTCATAATCTTACCAAACATGTCACCTCCCTTACTGACACTGATTTTACACTGACTTTTCCCACATCACTGATCTATTTGCAAAGCTCACTCGTATGAGTGAGAAGACGTACGAGAAGTTAACATGCGCCTGCTGAGCCGCGCCTGCTTCTTAAGACTTGAGGAAATGCAAAGCTGACAGGCTCTTCTGAAATCCAAACACAGACTATGGCAAAGATAGATGTGAAAGCCATGTGGAGTACAGCAGACTGAGATGATCAATTTGGGCACAAGCATGCTAGTTGTGTCACCATTGACCTAGAAATGCAGTGTGAAAATGTCACATGGGAAGGCAATCAGACTGCTGAGAGAGCCGTAACAGCCAAGGGAAGAAAAACAGGATCTTTTCCCATTTGTTAAAAGCATGAATCTTAATGTGTTCACCAGCCCTTCCCTTTGCACTAGACCCCTCTTGTTTATAACAAAGCATAAGGGTTCCTCAATCTAAAAAAAAAAAAAAACAAAAAAACACAAAAGAAAGCACCAAAACCAACCAAAAATTTACACACCCCGATGCAACTGCCATGGATGGCTTGTTTATGAATCCCATTGTTCAATCACATCTTTTGGCCACACAAAACAGCATGACCACTTTTATCTGTCAGGAAGGGAACGGTGTACTGTGCCCATTGAAACATACTGGATCTAAAAGATGTTTCCCAAATTTGGGGGAAATTACAATCCTAATTTTCCTGCTTGGCTCACAGAAGCACTAGCTCCAGCATATATTTGAATCCATCTTTTGTCAAGTGGCTGCAGAACAAAACAATCTGAGACAGATGCACATAACCTTTTAGTTTCTGTAACACTGATTACTTTCATATTCTTAATAAATAGTGGTAGGAATAAAAGCTTTCAAGCCAAAAGAGAGATAAATCCAAGGTAGGATGTATGGCTAATCCAAGGAAGCAGGTATACTTACTGAATTTTTCTTTACCACTGTTAACATAAATTAGAATCAATTGCCCTCCTTCTCCAGTATTTTCTAATCCTCAAAAAAATCTGCCAAAACTTCAGGTAAAGCTATCTCCCTTCCAGGGCAGAGAACTAAACTGCTTCCCTGCACAGCCTGTTGGGTGCACTTCTATATGCCCGTGGGGCAGCTGGAATGAACAGCTCACAAACATCCCCAAGGACTTGGCTAATGGCCTCTACCCTACTTCTCTCCAGCAAGACCAACGAGCTGCATTATCAGCTCCGCACTGTTTTTAATGTGAGCCTTATGCTTTCTCGTTTCCTGCAATCTTGAATAAGGAAATAAGTCAATATCAGGCTACAGACACTTGAGTGCGCAGGTGAAACTTAAGGCCAAAACCTGGAGCCAACTACTCCTTAGCAGTTGCACATGAGTGAGTAGATCATGCTTATGAAAAAATGAAAAACAGCAGCCTCAGCACTGGGTCACAAGTATTGAAGGCATGAGAAAATTGCTCAGCTCATCCAAGGAAGAAAACTGCCATTACTGCATCATGGCTGAATTTCTTTAGGGACTTCATGGGGTATCCACAGATTTTCTTAACTAAGCAAGCTTGCTTCACCACCATACCTGTGTCTGCAATTATAGGGACACGAGAAATCTGTGTATCATCTCTCAGTATCATATGCTTGAATGTAGATTTTAAAAAGAGAAAGCAATAGAGAGAATAAAAGTGAAAAGCAAGGCTTTCAAGAAAAAACGAACCATTAAAATTCAAGAATTACAGAAATGAAAGCACCAACTCTAACATCTGCACCACACCATGGTATCAAACAAGGTCTTATTATAAATGATATATTGAACACAACTTCATACATACAAACCTTGGAACAGCACCACACATTGATAAGGAACCTCCAAGCATGTCAAAAAGGAGCCATTCACAGAGAAATGAGCAGGAAGATTTTAGCCTGCTACCACAATATTTTGAACTGAAGTTGTAAAAACAAAAACAAAAAACCCACCCAAAACAAACAAAACCCAACAACAACAAAAACCAAAACAAAAAAGCGCAAACAACCAAAACCTCAGAATGACCAAATCCTTTGTTCCCCAAAGCCCTTTAGAGTACAGAAACAATTTACATACTGTGACTCTCCCCAATCAATTTAATAATAGCTATTACAAAAAACTAAAATTTGTACTGAAATTGTGTTGAAAATTAAGTATTTAAATGTAACAAATCATAGAAATTCCCTAATACATCCATGAGACAGCAAAAAAATGCCCAAAAATCAAAAATGCAGCATTAAAAAACTTCAACTGAGAACACAATCACTTCCTAATTGCAATAGCTTCCATTTGATCTTAATATTCTCTAAATTAACAGCTTCACTATGTCAATCAAACACCTCAACACTATTTTCATGATTAGTTGATCTGTGGCAGAAATTTACTCCTTCATATTCTCTGACAAGCCAGCAGTAAACATGCAAGCAAAATTATGTACTGTGAGCCCTTAACAACAAAATTCAACTCCCTTAAGATTTTTCACACACTATGTCCAAAACAATTAACAGCAGAACAGTATTCTGTTCAGACAGAAGCTGCTGAGGGAAAGGTCATCTGAAATGACTTTAACTGGATGAATGAAGCTGCTCAAATATGTAACTTGTATTAAAAATTTGATTGGTGATAAAATATGTAGGTGACTTTTTTTGGCTTCAAATTCATATTTAGCATCTATTTATGCTAAACAAAATTTGAGATAAGTTTTTCACCTTTTAAATGCAACAGAAATATATTGTAAATTTAAAGATAAACTACCTGACTAGCCCCAACTTATGGCAGTGTTTTGATATACACAGAGACTTTAAAAAGCCATAAGATAAACACAGGGGGAATTGTTTTTCTCTTCTACACAATATTGGTTTCTGATCTGATCATATAATCTGATTTAATTTTATAAACAACATTAAAATAGACTTTGACAGTAAGAGTGCCATAAGTTTTCTCATTATGCTAGTAACAGCATCTCCTTTCTATTCTTTTATTTTTTACTATTTTTTTTACTATTGCTTAGGACTTCTTCACTTTACCTCATTAGGGTTCAGCTGGTGAGTAAGCAGCATGAGATGGGTGAAAACAGAAACCCTCCGCCCACCTCACGGGGAGGGAGAATTTTCAATCAAGCCAGGACAAGCTTCTGAAGTGACTCGCTGCAGATACAAATCCTGCTACATTCTCTCCAGTGAACTTCATTCTCTTGCAAGCTTAGACACGCCGCCTTCTCAGCGGCTATTCAGTCACTGAAAACTTGTCTGCATGTTACTCTGTGATCATGTATAGAGAAAAGCGCTCCTGTTTCCTTTCACAGAAGCAATCAATAAAGCTCCGCATCTCCATTCTTAAAGGACAACCTATATTTCCAAGTTAATGAAAACATGTACGTGAAAACTTTTTCAGGGCCCTTGTAGGCACATATATATGCATGTGCATATACAAGCCCACCCATGTATATATACCACAATGATGACACGCATGTGATTAATTATGTAACTATAGCACACTACCTAACACCTCCAACAACCACACTGACCACACAATTCATCTGCATCAAATCCTGTTGTGTCCAGCCTTCTAACATTACAGTCCTGTTAGCCTCTGTTTAACTATTATTTTTTTTACCTATCAACCTTTTGCCTCTCAAATGTGTCTTCTCTCTTTAAAATTTATCCAAATGGAAAATCTGAAGTTCTTGAAAGATGAGTTTGAAGTCCCAAGGGTGTAAGAGTTCACCAGGTCTGGCAATTGTAGGCTGTAAAACTAGAGGAAACTGTAAAATCCCAGGTTTAGTCATTTGCTTCCAATAATGGGGAATTCCAACCTAACATCATGGCCTTTTCCGAGATATTTTCAGTATTTAGAAGATTTTAATACAGATTCATTATTTTCTTCTTTCTCATAAGGTACTCACTATATTAAGAAATCTAAGTCCTATACACTGGGAAACTAATAAAATTTGTCTCAGTATTATTATAACAAAATAGAATGATGCACAATATACTCAAGAGAGGAGATTTAACTTAGCTATTGTGCAAAGACATTCTTGACATCCAAGATGACTGAAATTTTTTTGTCCGTCAACTTAGGATGGTGACACTGCTGTCATACCACGTCACCTTCTAAACTGAGGTACACAAAAAGATGATGACTCACTTTTATCCTATGCCACCACATACACAAATGTAGAACATATGAAATAAACAGCTCTAAGGAACCAAAACAGCTTCTCTGGTCAACAACTGTTTTGTGGGGGGAAGATGTTTAGTACTTAAAAAAACGTAATGTATTACTGCTGGAGGGACTGAAAACAGAGCAATGTAGGTGGCCTGAAACACACCTTTATAGTTAGTGTCAGTTCAGGCCCCTCCTTGGGAAGAATAACTGAGAGCTGGTGCATCCTGCCATGGGAAGGCATTAAAGATAAATATAACTAGAGCAACTCAATCAGATTTAAAGCTGGACCTGTGGCAGAGAAAAGCCTGCCAACTGATCCAAGAATGGCATGCACCCTCCAACCCAGTTTCCCCTTGAAATACAAGACCTTTTATTGTGTTTTGGTTTGGGTTTTGTTGGGGTTTTTTTGTTTGTTTGTTTTTAATATTAAACCATCATGTGTCACATTACAGGTCATGAGGACCTGGAGTATGTACTCATGTGGTTATAAAATTATATTAGGGCTTAAGACAACTAAACAACTAGAATTCTTATGCTTGCTTTCTTTTTCTAACTCTTCCTAGATTAAGTATTTTAATATCTCCCATATGTTAGATAAACATTAATGAATCTTATTTGCACATATACAGAGACTCATTACTCATATTAGCCAAGTTAATATGTCACATCTGGCAAAGACTGCACTCATTCAAATCAAACAGCACATGCTAAATATCAAAAACTACATCTGAATTCTGAGATTTTATGGGAAATGTGGTCTGCTTTAATCTTAATCCTATCAAGAAATTTTTTTTTGTATTATATGTGGATTAACTTTGGTACGTATTTATAGGCAGAAATGCTAGCTCAGGAAAGCCCTGTAAAACAGGCCCATTGCATTTGCTATTACGTCCATTTTGTGGATTTAATTTAATATCAGAAAAGATGTTCCACACTCAAAAATGTCTTCAGTTTAAAGGCTTTGATGGATTAAAATACGATTTAGGAAAAAAATAAATGTTTTTCCAAAGCACAAAAATTCTAGCACGTGATTTTCATTTGGTACGGAAATCAAAGCTCTGCAAAAACCCATGTTTAAGTACATCCACATGTTTGTTATTTATCTCTATAAGAAGTCCATTGCTTTTCTATGCTAACTTTACTCTCCCTAATGCCAACACTCAGATCTGGGCTGTCATAGAAACTGGTTTAAGCAGATTTTTAAGAGATTTTACATTTCAAAAACTGATCAGACCACTAAAAATATTCTGTTAGCTCTGCACCTCAGGACTTCATGCAGGGACTAGTCTGCTGAAGTTACCATAACGATTGTACTTTATTCAGGCCAACATACCTTGTTACAAACTGTTGTTCCTACTCAAACTTTCTGCTCCTACTGTATGTTCTGAAACAAAAATATGTGATTGTAATGCTAACCCCGTTTCTTTACAAGTTCATTCTCCTAGAGTAGTGAAAACCAAGGGATTAGATACACAGCAGGTGTCTGCTCTGCCAAAGAAGTCTATAAAGCTACAGCTCTCTGCACTATCCCTTCTTCAAGAAAAACTTCAATGCCCAACACACTAATGACACAGCTCCCTAAAAATCTTTATACTTCTCTCACTGGCCTATTGGATTTACAAGACCCGAAAGACTAAATAAGGAGATAGAGAGTGTCTGGGAAAGCCAGACAGAATAAACAAGTTGAAAGAGAAATAATGCCTTTGTAGAAGTCCACGGCAAGAAACACATTCCACGTGACGCAATGCCCACATGGGGTACTCGGACTGAGATGTGTCTTACTCCTACTCCTGCTGCCAACTTTCAAGCAAACGTGGCAAACCATTTAATCTCACTATTTTCCCTGGATTTAACATCAAGGAAGAATCCACACCGAGAGTCTGAAGCCAATGATTCAGTAAAACAAGGTTTGCATCAAACCAACAAGTTTGTACACACCAGCGTGACTTCTGGGTGACTCTGCAATGGTGGCACTGAGGCAACCCCCTGTCGCAGAACCCCAGTGGAGGGACATGTTGTCTTCTACAAAATCGGTAATTTTCCAGTGAGTGCTACTACCAATGCCAGTGTTGAGAAACCTGCCCAAGTTGCTCCATGGTGCTGCATGAAGCCAGATTAAGTGGGCCACATCACAGCCCACGTAAATCACCTGCAAGTGACAGTTAAAACTATGAGCCTGAGGGTCAATTCCAAGCACATCATTACAAAGAAGTTTATGTGGCTCATCACTGTACCTTCCAGGAAATTCAGAATGGTCAAAAAGCATTCATGAGCACTATCACTCAACTGTTGTATTAATTATTTAGTAGGAATTAATGTCTCATCTCTACTCATTAATGAACCAGAACATGCTATTCAGTACTCGAGTATCTGCTATGGTAAAAGACTGAAACCACAACAGTAGCCTGCAGAAAATCACACATTCACTATCTATTTCTTTCACATGGCCAGTGATCTGTTTCTTATGTCACGATTTTATCAAAAATATTATCGGAAACCACTCAAAAGAGTATTAAAAAAGGCTTTTAAAACATTGCAATCACCCTTGTGCCTCACACCATTAAAGGATGAAAAGGTACAAAAATATATCTGCAGCACTCCTAAACACTGTGGAGGAAATAACAGCATCAGCTTAAACATCAGTCAAATCTATCCTGTTTCAGTAAAATCATTCTGTACCTAATGATACCAGAACCACTGCTGGTGAGTCTGATATTAGTCAGTGTATGATCTTGGCTCAATTTTTAGACATTTGGATCACCTGTTGCAGCAATGGAAATTGATGAAGCTTTTAACTGTTTTTCAAAGGAGGTTGTGTGTGAAGGAAGAGTTGCATCAACTGAGTGACACAAAGCTGCTATGACAGCTGAAGTTCCATGTAAGTGCTAAATAGAAAATGGTGGAAACTTAACTTACAGCTTTTGAAAAATATCTATGGATACATCTCCAGTGGCTTGGTATCTTGAAGTAATACAAACAGCTTTTGAGCAAAGGACGAACACACGCACTGAGAACACCACCCTCTTAAAGCTCAACACTGACTGTAATTTTAAGCAGAATTTTTTAAAAAGAATTTTCTATTGCATTAATCTACACAAATCATGTATTTCTAGGCATTTGTGAATATTATCTCTCATATTCACAACACAAAAAGTTACAAAAAAAATAACTATGCATTAGTTCTTACAAAATGCCTCTGACCAGAATCACCCCATTCCTATAGGTAATGAATTCTTTAAAAAAAAAATGTAGCTAGCTAATTTACTCAGAATCACACACAAAGTATATGGCAAGAACAGCAATTGGATCTGAAAAAACATGGTGATCAAAATGAAATCTAGATAATAACAGGAGTATCAAATGTTCAAGTTCAGAAGAAAATAAAAAGCAATTCCATTTGCAATTTCTATCAGGGCTGCTAAACATTTATATATTGTTCCAACACACCAACCACTCTTGTTATGTCACTGTTACTAATCCTGCACTCACTAAAATACATAACATTCTGCTCACTTACAGCAATTTGACAGAAAAACAAATGAGAACAGAAAACTGAAGCTTTCTCACACTGCTGAGTGCAACAATCATGAAATGAAATCCTGAATCCTAACTTTGAATTGCCTTTTATCAATAGACAACATTCCCTAGAAAATACTTATATGATAATTATTATTTTTCTAGTATTCAGCTTACATGAAAGTTAACTTGTTGGTTCTGAATTCAGAAAACAAACAGTGAATGACAATTGTAAAAGCAAAATATTACTGAAACACTATTGACTTTCAAAGAGTATGAGGAAAAATTAATTGGCAGATGTTTTACATAGCATAATTAACAGTTCATTTCAATGCACTGTAACCAGATTAAGATAATTATGCTTAGAAACAGAAATGTAATAATGATAAATTACTAGTTTTCATATTATGGTCAATTTCCTACATTCCAAATAATCACCACATTTAGAAATAGGTGCATCTGTTCCATGCTGTCATCAGCTATATAAATGGCACAAACTCATGGCTGGGTGAAACAATCTTTCAACCAAGATACAGGAGATTCCCTTGCTTCACAAGTAAACAGCATGCCAGCTCTGTTCATAGCCAAAATAGAAGGGAAAACCAGCAGTCCTGTTTTCACCAGGGCACAGTTACTGAATAAAAGCTGAAGATGCTGGAGAGAAAAGCCTGAATTCTGTGAGTTGAGCAAATTACAAAATCTCCTCATATGGAAGTTCAAGACTGAGAATATAAAAATCTGTATTCTGTGATGGCATGCAAAACATGAAGTTATATGCTTTCTGTATGGGTTGTAAGATGTAATTCTGTCAAGGATTTCAGGAGACAAATCAAGAAAAAACTGATCTTCAAGGTTTTTATTTATTACATCTATGAGGACTAACTACTGCATCCTAATGCCACAACATTAATGTAAACCATTTCAAAGTAACAGTTACATGAAGGTAACCCCTGAGCGTTAAGAATTTGTTGATAAATAAGGCTTGATATTTTGAGATTTTATTTCAGGCCTTCCACTTTCAAGGTGGTTGTCTTTTTTCTTTTTCTTTTTTAATTTCAAAGGTGCACTTTTCTTCTATTTCCCCACAAAGACATAAACAACAAAAAAAAACTCACAACCATTTTGTCTTTAAGTTAAAAACAGACTTGCATTTCACCTCTCTCATTTCTGTAGCTTCACTGCTTTCATCATGCTTTTTTGTTGAGGGTTTTTTTTTTTTTGCTTTGCTTTCTACTATCAAGTCCTTGACACTTGGAGACTAAAACCTCACAACTAACAGCACGAAGATCAGAGCAGGCACAGATAAAGAAATTGCAAGATTAGAAATCTCAAAGAGCTGAAAAGTAGACAGAGGAGAAATAAATAGGTATTGAGGCAGAACCAAGGAGAATAAAGGAAAGCTATGAAAAATACTTTCAAAAATAAGAATAAAAATTGTGTAACTGTACTATTAATGTGCAGCCGAGGAAAATTAGTTCTGTAGAACTGGAGCATTGGAGTTATCCAGCGCAAAGTAGATTGGAAGAAGGGTGGTAAGTGCAAAAGCATTGTGAATTATAAATACCCACTGACACCTTTCACATTTAGTCCATTTTTTATTCCCACACTGGAGTAGGCAATATAAAGAGACCTAGTGTTCCTACTATCAATCATTGTTGTTCTGAGGTTTCAAATAGATAACAAAAGAATCTCAACCCCTAATGAATGAAAAACACAAGACATTAGGCAATTTTTTTTCTATAGTGACCAGGTTTCTAGCTTCATTCCCTCACTAACCTCATATGCCTTCATAGGTTTTCCAGCTCATTTCCATATTCCCAAGGCTTGCTAGGGTTTTCTGGCTGTCTTCTTCAGAAATCGCTAGCTACTCATACACTATCTGTCCCTCCTGCATAATCTCCTGGTTAACAAGCAATTTTTACCTCACTTGTAAAGAGAACAAATGAGAAATACCTATTTTCCTTTGGTCTTTCCTTAGATGGGTCAGGGTGTCGGTTCCAAGAATGCCAGAGAAAGGGTTTCACCATTGAATTTGCTCCAAAAGATTAACTTTGCACGAGATAAGGAACTGATTTCTATAAACACCTTGTAGGAAATCTGTCTTATCTTAATGAGCTTTTGGGGCAGAATTTCAACTCCTAAAACCAGGACACTTTTATAAGGCCGCACCCACACATTATTCTCAATGGTATTCCATTACAGCTAGAAATACTATCCTGGGCTTTGATCTTTGATCTCCGTGCATATCAGCAGTACGTGGTATGAAACCATGAAAATAAAAACATACTGTACTCTAATGAGATGCTAAAAAGATCCTGCAAGGCATGTCTGAAACAATGCTACACCCATGTTTCACAGAGGTCTTCTGCAGATGACTTTCCCACTAGAAGGACACCAAAAGCCAGAAGGATAAAAGTGAATATTGCTATGTTCAACCCAAATGCCCATTTTAACAGTTAAATTCCACTGGCCTGAAAAAATAATGGTATCAGCCAATGTACCCTTGACTATCTCACTGAGATGGCTCTTACATCTATTCACTTAGTCCTGACTTTCTTTTTTTCCCAGACACCATATCACCATTGGTGAGCAATTCTGAAGCAATTGGACAAGCTCTTTCTGTTTTTCTGCAGCTTAAATAATTCCAAATCCCCACATGAACTATCTCAATTTCTCCATAATCTAATTTCTTATTTAATTTTTAAGTACGTACTTAACTGAATTAAGCTTCTTGAAATACATTTTTAACTAAAATACAGTGCACCTTTAAGGTAACATATTATTGTTATGTCCTCTGTTAATATTTAATAAAATAAACCTTTTATTTCAGAAAAACTTTTTATATGTAATAGTATATATTGTGTATTGGACTGATCCTGTTCCACTGACGAAAGTGAGGTATATAAACAGTATACAACCTCAATATAGAGCCTTGCTGACACATCACATACAGACCAGTTTCAGCCTTCACGAGGTTAAAGTTGCTACTATTTCCCTACAGTTTCTTTAAAATAACTAACACTGGTTTGCTATGAGGATACAATTAAAACTTAAACCTCAGCTGCCTAATTTCTGTGTTTGTCTCTTATTTCAGTCATATAATCATGATTAAAACAATTAGTTTCAATATGTTACCCAAGCTAACAGTCTACTCTTATCATTTAACTTTAGGTCTGTGGCTGTATATAAAAGATGTAATTTCAAGTAGCACTTGAACGTATATAATAACTTAATCGTATATAATTTTTAAACAGTATTTGAAATTACATTAAAAATGCATTTAAAATTTAAAGCTACAGAGAGCCATCTACAGTATATAAGGTGAAAGAAGGATCTGTAAAACTTTGATGGAGAAGTGCCATATCAAGTTAAAAGCAATTGGGGGTCTTCCAATATGGAAAAGACAAAGCTCTTACCGTTTCCTTTGGAATTTGTGACTGGCTTTGTTCTGCATTCTAAAGGAAGTAAAAAAAATAAATAAGAACACGACTACATATGACATATACTATCTATCAGCAAGGGGATAAACAAAGAGCTCTAATTCTGATGTGAAGTGGTAGTGAAAAAATGAAGGGTGTTTGTCACAACCCTGACTGAAAATTGTCTAAACAAGCACTAAAAGAGAGGTGAACAAAAATAACTCCAGTGATCTTGTGGTAGTGCACCTGACTTTATTTGGTTATGGGGGAGGTGATTATCTGGACAAGGAGAACCACGACAGCTTGCACCATTTTCTGGCTGGTGGAATGTTCTCACTCAGGGATGTTCTCCCCTGGCCTTTCCCTTCTGCTTCAAAGTTTTCAAAGAATGACCTCAGCAGTCCAGATGAACCCTTCCAAAGATTTTAAATGAGTACCTATTTTTTAAAACATCCATTCTCATTTTAGCAAGGGATTCCCCTTTTGGGCATGTTTGGATGAACCAGAACTACAGTGCTGGATATCCCAGGACAGGAGGGTTCCTTCAGTTCACCAGAGATGGGACACTCCTGTCCTTTCCATTCCTCACCTGTGTCTCAGGGCACATAAGGCAGACACACATCATTGGAAAATGCACCCCCCAAACAATTCTGGAAACACACATAAGGAACTGTGGCTCTTCCAAGCCC
Source organism: Myiotriccus ornatus (assembly GCA_036023395.1). NCBI lineage: Eukaryota > Metazoa > Chordata > Aves > Passeriformes > Tyrannidae > Myiotriccus > Myiotriccus ornatus. The sequence continues at coordinate 12,935,296 of JAYRBT010000082.1, read as the reverse complement.
ATAATAAAGTCCATTTGAACACTCAGGAGACACCTTGCTGCTGGCTGGCTGATCACTTTTGGGCTAACCAGCTATTTGTTTCCATTCAGCTGGGACACAGTGAAATGCTAGGGTTCACTGGACATTTTTGCTTTAGGGTGTTTTGAAGGAGATTTAAATCATAAAGCACAAAACCATAGTGGCTAAGCAGTAACACAAACATCCAATTAGCTTCAACCTGAAGCCAACAACCAGTAAGGAAAAAATGAGGAAGGAGACAACTACCAGAAACATGTAAAGGACATACATGTACCAAGGGGCATATTAACTTGTAGGGTACTGCAGATTAACTCTGTCAGCTAGTCTCTGTTGATACTAAGAATACAGCTCTAAAACCAAATAACCCAAGCCAATCCTTCAGGTGATTCCCATGGTCAGCAGCAGCTCTAATAAAATGCTTCACAAGTTATGTGAGGTAACCACAGTGCTACAGGAGCTCTATTTAATCAGAGTAATCCTCACTCCTTTCATGAAGGGAAGAAGCAGAGAAGAAATATTTATAAGAGATAATGTGCCTCTACCTCACATTAACTTCAACAAGCTCTAATAGATTACCTATCTGGCATTAGGTAATTGTGGAAGTAATAAACTGTGGTATTCTGGCAAAACAATCATTTTTCCAGATCTCATTGGTTAGAAAAGCTGACTTCTGCCAATTTGATTTTATTCCCTGCTTCCACATTTTACTCACTTTTACCATGATCTGCTGCACTGGATAATCACATGCACATACTCCCCGACCTGATCACACAGGCTACAAAGATCCCATAATAACCTAAATGGGCTCAGTTTAACAATCACGTAAGTTTTAGCTACAACTACACATTCTTGTAGATCTCTTCCAGAGTAACGGCAACATACATCAAAGATACTAAACTCCATAACTTTTCTAAGTGTATTATCTTCATTTTACTTAAAAAGAAACCCAAAGATACTTAACTTGTTTTCAGAAGTCATTCACCAAGCCATAACTCAAAACATAAAATCTAAACACCTCTTTTTTGGGGATTGCTAGATGTACAAATGTTGGCACATATAAAATAGTTTTAGTATTGAGCACTCCTTAGCAAGCAACAGCAAGTCCTGCCCTTTATGAGATGGATAACATCAAATAACATGATTTTATAAATATGATTTCTGAGACACATCTCATTCAGTCACTATTTAAAGCACACAAATGCAGAATACATGATAGAAATATGGGGAGGATGCAAAGACAAATTGTTCCTAGGTGACCAAAGAAGGTTTGCATGTGAAAAAGATGAAAACTGACATGACTTCAGACCATTCCTCTCCCTATTTCCTTTTTTTTTTTTTTTTTTTTTTCATAAAGATAGTACAAGTCCATGAGAGGAGCTGGTTGAAAAGACTACTTCTGTTTCTTCTTTTAGGGTCATTTCTTACTAGAGAATAAAGAACAGCCCTTATGATGAGTTTTAGTTCAACACCTTCCCCAGCAATTCTGCTCCCGCTCTCTGACCGCAGCCAGCAGTGCAAGCCTAAGAGTCCTTCACGTCAGAATGCAAACGAGCCCTTATGTAACAGAGGATCATCACACACATGTACTGTCAGATCCTCAAAATATCATTTGTTCAGCTGGAGCTACAGAAAAACACACCAGTTCAGATCTGATTTCTGATTACATAGCACAGAGCCCACCTACTACCTGACTCAGCCACGACTGCCTTCCCTATGCTGGTCTTTGCCAAAATATTTGAGGGAGTATTGCCTGAGCCACAGCAGGGAGGCTACTGAGGTTGAACTCATTTCAAGGGGCTGATTTGCTGTTATTCGAAAACTACTTCAAGTATTGCTATTAAATCTCTGCGTTACTCGCATTGCATCTTTGTATACAATTATTTAAACAAAATCTTGTGTCAAAATATGCATTAAAGTTTCCTCATTTTACCACAGAAATAATATACACAAAATTAGGACATTTTCTTACTTCTAAGTTTATTTATAAAACTCAAAAAGCATTTTCATTCACCTTTATGTAAGATAGTAATACTGTGAAAATTACAGCATAGGAACTTATAAACAGATGGTTTTCAATGTTCCAGTGATAAGTAGGGCATAATAGGATCTCAAATTATTTATTTCATTTTATGACAGCTTTCATTTCAGCACTTGAAGTCATGTTCCCAGAACGTTAAGGTAAAAGTGAGGTTCATTTGCAACCTTCTCTGCCACTTTGACTTCCTTGGTTTAATTATAGTTTTAAAAAGTAAAAGGCTAATGTTAAATGTCTTGAAACGGCCAAACAAAAACTCATTCTCTTTGCATTCAAAATAACACAAATCCAATAGAAAAATGAAGCAATTAATTCATCATACTTATATCTGTCTATTTTCTCACAATAATGCAGCCAAATAAGTTATTTTTAGAGCTATATATAGCTACAATAATACAAATATTAAATAAATTCAGCAGTTTAATTGAGTACAGAACAAAGTAAGACTGCTACATTTACAGTCTACCTTTTCATAACAGAAATTATCTTGAATAATTATCAGAGAAATATCTGTATACATTATGCAAGTGGAGCAGGGACAGTATGAAACATCATTTTATTTCCATTTAATGTAAATTTCTCAAAAACATCTTCTGAATTGCCCTGCTAAATTAATAACTGCAGGGTTTCCATTCCACAGAGACTGCATTTATATTCAAAGAAGGCTACTATTTCTTATATCTTCAATTTTTGGATAGAAAAGTATTTACATATCCTGTTTTGGAATAATATTATATGCTCTAAAACATATTTTTGAGCAGGTAGTGGGACAAATGGCAGGCTTTCAAACATAGATTTGTCCCTATGAAAGATATGAAATAATCTACTTGTCTGCATGCATCCAAATAAAGTCTATGCAATACCTTCTTCTATAAACATTTTCACTCAAAATAAAGCTCTCACTTATACAGTACCAAGAAATACTTAATTCCAATAGCAGATCTTGAAGAAAATAAAAAACATGCATGTAAAATATTTTAAATAAAACAAAACAGCTTTTTTTTTCTTTTCCTTATATTCAGTGCTGGCCAGGCATGTTTACTAGCAGGTGACAAGATCAAATCATTTGCTCATACTCATCTAAATCTCTTAGCTGCTCTCTATTTTACGCACCAGTTCCCTTGGATGGAATGTTTCTTCCTGTCGAAAAATCAAAAGGCCAACAGTCCCTCCCATCTTGGTACTTCGCAGCAAGGACACAACTTCTTCTTGAGTTTTGCCTGTTAAATCAACTCCATTTACCTGTGACACAAAAAAAAAAAAAAGTATTAAAAAACCCTCACTGGAGCAACCTGCTTATTAGCTCACATTACAGCTTTCACTTAACGGAACTAATTAAATGGCCATCCCTCCCATACAAATGCAAATAACAAGCCAGACAGCTATACTTCACTCCTTTTCAGTAGCAACAGTATAGTCCAGTGTACTTTAAGGCCAACTAATCCCATCTACCAGTATTTCTTACAGGAATTTCTGCATAAAAATCTTCTGGCAAAATCAGTTTATGACCCAAAACTGGTCCTGTTTCCACACGCCTTGGTGTTACACCTACCTTCCAAATATATCTTGCACAATGAATTGTGTCAACAGTAGAAAGTAATTTTTTCCCCGAATAACTTTGGGTAGCTACTCTTTATCTTGCTTCTGTTCAGTGATCCAGTCCATTGGCCTCCACATGCCAGTTATCAGAGTAGACAGGTATGGGATATACATGCAGAATTTCCCATGAGCTAACATCAGCAAGGGAGAAGCCAGAGAAAGACCAAGTAATCTCAGGCTTGCCTGTTCAGAAACATTCTGGAAATGAAGGCAAATCAACTAACGGGGCTAAGCAAGTGAGCATGGTGCTCAGGAGTCAGCAAACCATCTTTTTCCTTCCACTCATACGAGAACATAGCTCACACTGTTGAGATGCCATAGCTGTCATCTTAAATGCTTCTCAGTCCCCTTCTACCCAAGTCATCTGTGTTACCTTGAATTACAGTAATTACAGAGGGCTATCCTCCAGCAACAATTCAAGCTGACTTGGCCAATTTTGCAGTAAAGTGAAGTTAGGGCACTGAGAGGCAGTTACAGGCTCAGCAGTACCTCCAGTGTCATTTGGCTTAGGGACAGCAATGAAGAGCTGTGGGTGGTAACATCTTATATCACTCCAGCTAGATTTGCAGAAAGACCTCTGCAGTGCACCTATCCAAGAGAAATTTCGTTCCCTTGAGGACATCCTTCCTTCAGGGGGGAAGTGGCCTTGATTCTCTATAGGACTGCCCTCCTCTTATATTCCTTTCAATTAATTCACTAAACCTTTTCAGGGTATTGCCTTCCACACTTGGCAACATCTTTGATAATTTCTGGTCTGTCGCTCCATGATGATTTAATTCTACTTACTAGGTAACAATCACTTTGCTTCGATTCATTCCTAAGCAGCAATGCAAGACTATAACAGTATATTCACATAAGGACATGTAAACTCATGTTTTTACAGTATGCCTGGGTCCAGCTCTTTAAATGGTTATGTACTGAAAATGCCCAGCAACTTGATTTCTTACCTTAAAAAAAAAAAATTTAAAAAAAAAGAAAAAAAGAAAAAAAAAGAGGGAAACAAGATAAAAACCATAAAATATGTAAGCCTTTGGAAGCAAAGTAGTGTGTGGGCACATGCCAAAACACAGACAAACAACGTGTAACATTTCCTTACCTCAATTAATCGGTCTCCAGCTTTTAGTCTCCCATCTTGAATAGCTGCACCTCTCGGAAGAATGTTTTTCACATAAATTGGAGCAGAGCCACCAATTGGGACATCTCTTGAAGTAATGCTAAATCCCAAGCCTTCTGTACCTGCATAAGGAATGTACACTGCTAGTTAAAATGCACATTTTGTATTACATATTATTTTTACTGAGTAGAATGTACATATACCTCACTGATGCAATCCACGAAAATACATGTAAGATGTAAGAATTACTGAATGGCAAAAAAAAGAAAACAAAAGGCATCTATAAGGAGGCTATAACTGAAGCACTGAGTCTGGGCACAGGTGGCTCAGCAGGCCCTCCCTGCAACTTGCTGTTCTGATGATTTCCAAGTCATTGCCATATTTTCCACTTTCTATTTCAGATGAGCTAAGTGACAAGGAATCAGAACAAAAGCATATCTGATATCCTATCACTGTCTTCCCCCTTGTCAATCTGGATCTCATCAATGATCCTTTCTTTCTCTTTTGCAGTACTTTCAACAGCGACAGTCGGCCGATGCTGCTGGCCATGGGGCTTTGTCAGCTACTCATGGACTACTGGCAGGTGACAGAACTGAAGCTCAGTGGTCTCATTTCTTCTGCTCTGAGGGACCTCAGTCTGTTTTCTTTCAATAGCTCCTCTGCCCCAGGGCTTCACCCCAGCTCTCGCTGGGTTCCACCCCACTGTCTGTTGTGCAGGCAGGGAGCAAACCAGGCTGCCACTTCTGCTGAGATGCCCTGCTGTACATCCAGGTGACTGACTACACTTGGCTAAAACAGACTGAAGCAAAACAGAGGCATTTAAGATGACCTAGAGAAATCCAAAGAGGGCGTCCAATCAATACAGCAAATGAGAGTATTTAAGAGAAATTATGTCCACAACTGATCACTGAAGGGTACCACCAGCTCTGGAATTCAAAAGCTGAGAGGGCAAACAGAAGCCTTTCCTACTCTGTAGAAAGTTCATTTGTGATCCTCTCTTTGATGCAATTTGTCCAGTGTTAGCAACAATCCCTGACACTATAGGCTGAAAACTGTCACTCTCCTGCCTCCCCAACATTACACATCAAGTGTAACGGACACTTAATCTAGCATGAAACCAGATGGCCATTCAGCAGAGAGCACCCCAACAGACTGGCAGCACCTACAACTTCTATTTGAAAAATCTCAGGTGGTAACGTATTTAAGAAGGGGGAAAAAAAACAACCGCACAACAGCAGCCAGAGAGAGGAGTGAGAAAAAGAGCTCTGCAGGTCCCAAGATCAGTGCAGAAGGAGGGGGAGGAGGTGGTCCAGGTTTCAGAGCAGAGATTTCCCTGAAGCCCACGGTGAAGGAGGTTGTCCCCCTGCAGCCCATGGAGCTCCACAGTGTAGCAGAAATCCACCTGCAGCCTGTGGAGAACCCCACACACCAGAATAGGGGGATGCCTGAAGGAGGCTGTGACGTCTTAGAAGCCCAACATGGAGGAGGCTCCTGGCAGGAATTGTGGCCCCATGGAGAGAAGCCCATGATGGAACAGGTTTGCTGGTGGGACCTGTGACCCTGTGGGGGACCCACACTGGAGGATCCTGTTCATGAAGGACTGCACCCCAGGGAAAGGACCTACACTGCAACAGAAGAGCTGCAGCCCGTGGGAAGGACCCATGTTGGAGATATTGGTGGAGGACTCTCGTGTGGGAAGGACCCCACCCTGCAGCAGGGGAAGACTGTGAGGAGTCCTTCCTGTGAGGACAAAGGAGTGGCAGAGATAACGTGTGATGAAGTGACTGCAGAACCCATTCTCCATCCCCCTGTGCCTCTGGGGAGAGGAGGTAGAGAATTCATGGGAAGAAGTGAGGGGTGGAGGGAAGGTGTTTTAAAACTTGGTTTTATTTCTCACATCCCTACTGTGATTTGATTGGCAATAAATTAAATTAGTTACCCCAAGTGAAGTCCATTTTGCCTGTGACAGTAATTGGTGAGTGATCTTCCCGGTTCTTATCTTGACTCACAAGACTTTTACGATATTTTCCCTCCCTTGACAAGCTGAGGATGGTGAGTGATAGAGCTTCTTGGTAGGCACCTGGTGTCCATACAGGGTCAACTCACCATAGTGTTAAAGCCTGAATTAATTTCTGTCTTACTGTTCCTCATGTTAATTTGTTAAGTCTACTTTTATGTTGAGCAAGTTAATATTCACACATGAAAAGAAAACAGAATTCAAATATAGTCACCACTAGTCTACCTACAGGTTTCTGAAATCTGCACAATGATATTTGATTAAAATTTAGTACAGTACATTTTATTATCAAGATGTTAATCATGTTAAGAAGTAAACTGACACAGCTGACAGGGCTGGGCGGTGATACAATCTTTTAAAATCTTCATCTAGAACATAACTAAGTACTCCTGTATACACAGTAAGGGCATGTAGTTCTTATTGTTCAGGAAATTTGGATCAATTCCTCTAGGCTAACTATCATGAGACAACTTCCCTTCCTTCTGCAGCGTTTGAGATAGCTGACATTTGAATTTGAAAGTCTTCATCCACTTTCAGGCCAATATAAAATTTATCAGCACTGTTACACAGAGAAAAAAAAAGATATTAGATCTCAAACATCCATTTTTTACTTAGGAGACCTCACAGTTTTAATGATGCTTCAAACATTCATAGAGCCCTTTAACTCCCAGCAACATAGAAGATGATCAGTATAAGGATTTTTTAAGGCACATCTCACATTTTTATGGAATTTATCTTTTTCTCATTATAAGGATCTGTGTTGAATATTGCTCTTTGAGTACGGGTTTTGTCTGCTAAAATTTCTAAAGTAGTATCTGAACAGGAACGCACTCCCAGGACAATATTTCATTATTAATAAGCTTAATCCCCATAGCCTGATTACAGCATCATTACAGATGTCTGGTTCACACACTCCACTTCAAACCCCCATGGAAAAAACAGCAGTTGAAATGTTCACATTACAAATGCACACAGGATATAAATTTGGACTGTGGCATTTTCTGCTGTCAGATCTCCAGAAAGCCTTTACCAAAGCCTGCAGAATACCACAAATCCACACTGAGCCCAGACATTAGCAGAAGAAAATTCCAATTACTTGTTTCTGTGGAAAGAAGGACCCTCAACTGGGCTGTGTTTTACTACGATGCTCTGTGCAGCTTTGCATGAGGCAGCTTTGGGGTGCTATTTTCCTTTTACCTTTTTTCTCATTCAATCTGCTATTCATGCACCATAGCTGCTCTTAGCTGTAGGATACAGCTTCATAAGCGCCTGTGCTTATTATATATAAATTAGATGTTCACAAGACTGGGAAATAAATGGATACATCCAACCGAGGCCGAAAATAAATACGACTTCTGTGACTGAATTGATTTCAATTTTTTTGGTTTCTTTTTATACACACAACTGATTTAGTTATCTCTACTCCATGCATTTCCATTCTCCTGTTGATAGAAATGCATATAAGATCTTAATATCTTCCTGCTGCTAAAGTGTTTTCAGTTCTTAGGCTGTAAAACTGCATTATAATAATGAGGTAACTATGAAAACACACTGTATGCTTCTCTGATATTTCTCATTTATACTAGTAATACAGGAGAGACTGGACACACATACAGGCAGAACCACAACATGAGTAGAAAACAGAAGAAATGTCCATATTTTTGAAAACACAGGAGTCATCCTACACAAAACTTCATTTTGCAATGTTTAGGTTATTTCAGCTATGTTCACTTTAATTTCTTAAAGATTTTAAAAAGGGTAGATTATAAAAAGGGTAGAAAATATTTTCCTCCCTCTACAGCTGTCATCTCAACGATCAAATTACACTGAGTGATAATAACATTTAAAAATTACCCACTAATTTGTGTAATTCAAATTCTTAGGCTTCTTTGATAAATCAGCAGCTCTCTCGACAAGTTAGAGCTCCCCTTTTTTCTTGAATGTGATGCTGAACACGCCTTCTGAGGTCGCTTTACCCTCAAGAGCTCAGCCAGCTCTGAGCTGAAGACAAAGTAGTTTTAGATGAATAGAAAGGGCAGTTACAATGGTAAAAGAACTATTTTGTACAAACAGAAGAGGGGCAGATTTGACATTTCAGTTGGTGGTTTGGAGAAAAAAAGTTCTGGTAGCAGTTAAAGCAGGGGGTAGAGGAGATCCTTTCATATAATTGAATTAAACGTATTTTCAAAATTAACATCATCATTTTATTTGGAAGCAGTCTGATCATAAACTGACAGGATGTTAAAAATTTTACTACAGGCTACTAGACTTTCTTATCTCCCAATGATGAAGTACTTAATTTCTCACTAATGCTGGGATTACCTTCTTCATTGTGGAAAGAGTGTGTCTGGCATAATGTTTCTGTTTTCCTAAGACTATTCTGTACAAAAACTTGTGCGTTCCTCACCCAGAACCAGCTGCAGGTCTAAATTCTCAGCAGCAAAACATGCTGCTAGCTAGAAGCACTGACAGGATACCAGACAAAAAGCAAGCATCACCTCTGCACTGCCTGCAGTGTTTCCACATCCCTCTCAAAAGGACATTGGTTCAGAGACCAATAAGGAACAACCAAAGGACCTACAGCTCAATGCCTTATGATACTTCCCTTACAATTGTCTTCCCCTTCAGAACTGCAAGCAGAGCTAGAAGTAAATCCTGCTCTTCCTTCTCCTCTAACTTAAGAAAATATAGATGATTTCTCAGGTACTTCAATATGAATCTTCCTGAATTAAAAAAAATTTAAAAACCCCACACAAACAAGAGAGGCAAGAACATTTCACAGAGGCAGACAACATTTCAGAACAACCTAAATATGGAAAATTCATGTCAGTGAACAGTCCTCAGATCTCATAATCCTGCTCACATCTACAACTAAGGGATTATTGAGGAAAAGTATGGATTCATCATGAAAGACAAAGAACACATTCTCCCTTTCCTAAACCAATAAAGAAAGGTTGGTTGCACATATAAACAGTGTGTGACACAAAATCACAAAAGTTACAAAATAAAGCATCCTCACTTAATGAAAGTACTAGATTATAAATGGACTCAGAATAAGGAGAGAGATAACATTACAATAAAACTAAGCAGAAGGGCCAAATGCCCTCTGACAATAATTGGAGCAGACACTGCCCTTCCAAGCATTTCAACTTCCTGCTTTTTCACAGGAGACTCTTTCTGAAGATTCACATACAGAGAGGTGACTACTAAAATAATTTTCCTAGTATTTTATGTTGCAAGAGTCGAACAGCAGACATGTTCTCCTTATTGTAAGGGGCTTCACTGAGCTAACCAAGACCATTTTACTGCTCCTAGTTTAAGATCCATATTTTCAGAATTTGTGCACATGTAGTCAGGCTAACTACACATGCAAATGACTGCTTAGAAGGCTGACTGCTCAGCTGTCTATAAAATTTCTGCAGCCACATGCACAATCAAGACTAATTGCATGCCCATTTGTATGTAGTTGAGTGATTTGGAACAAGTGTGGTTTTTCTCCAAGCAAAGCTCAGACTTCTCAAGAAGATCTTTGATCAACGTAATAGAAACATTCTTTTCCCTTTTTGCTACTGCCTGCTAATAGTGATCAGAAGTGGTTTTAAAAAATGGAAAGATTAAACTTGATGCACTTTATGGTTCTTCAGTGACTAATAATACCCAAAATTATTTGCCTCACTTTTGAGTCTCATTTCTCAACGTATCGAGGTAATTTAGGAATCTGCATGCTTCATTTCAAAAGTGACAAACACCCTTACTGTATCTGAACAGGAATTCTAAGAGAACATATCACTTCAAAAGCAATTTTAAACAAAAATTTAAAATGTCAGTTCAAAGTCTGGCTCAAGAAACTGTGTGGGGAAAACAGGAGAGTATGATGAAAAATGCATGTAAATCTGTATACTTCAGATACATGATGCAGGATATCTTACAGACAAGTTCAGGGTCCTCTTTTGTATATTGTGCTATATAAACCCAAGTAAAACTAGTAATTGTCCATAGATGTGCCCTACTCCAGAGCAAACATGATGCAATTTTAAATTAGCTTACTCTCAAACTATCCATGGTGTCTTATTTTTGAATGACTTCTTGCAGAAAGAAATTTGGGCACAGCAGAGATGAATGTCACCATGTTATAGCACTCAATGCCCAGTCACCTGGTGGGACTTGCAGTGCTTCAGATTGTCTCTGTATGTAAGATGGAGCATTATTAACCACAGAAAGCCAGCAAGCCAAACAGGAACCCAACAAGAAATTGTCAAGAGCAAAGAGTCTTGTAATCCTGCTCAAATCTACAATTCAAGCATTTTTCTTTGTTGCAGTGCTTAGAAGTGCCTTCTTTGTTTCAGGGCTCACCATTTCCTAGAACACAGATGCTATGTCCTTTCTGTGATGAACTTGGTAATTGCTACAGCTTTCCTGCTGTAAGGTATCCTACAGCTCTGTCACTCACTTCTTTCCCTGGAAGCTGTACTGTTTTGCAAGAGAGAAATATTCTTTGGGCCAAAAAGAAGAGATGATCACAATTCCCATGGTCAGTAGCTAGGTCACCCTCTGAAAGCGGGGAGAAGTGGACTGAAGTCCTGATTTACCGAATACCTCAGACAAAAACGGAGTAAAATATTTGGTAGAATTAGGACCAACTGAAAAAATGTGAGCTCAGTTTTGACGTTTTACTTCAAGAATTAGATATTTAATTTATCTAGATAAATATGTAGTTACAGATAGAAATTATATGATGCCATGAGCATTGTACTAAGGCAAATCAGGTAAGATGAAGCTGATTTACAGATTGAGTCCTTCAGGCTTGTCTTAGTACAGCGGTGTCAAAACGAGTATATATGAAATCTGAGAAACACATTGTCCAATGGAAACAAGTCTTTTAAATGCTTTAGTGAGTATCAGGCTAAATGCTGTGAGTTACTAAGTGCTCAAAGACTGAGCCTTAGACTCATTTGCTGTATAATTGTTTATTCATTATTTATAAGGGTGCACTAAATTCCTCTCAGCTGCATTGGCTCGAAGCCTTGCAACCAAAGAATAAAGATTCTGGGAGTGTCCTGGTGTATACGAGGTCAAAGTTTGTCCTAACATTCTGGGTGTTATATCCGTGGTCTTATTTTCTTTATTCATTAGCTGCAAAGAACTATTTTTATTTATTTATACTTCCTGTGTATCAGTTTACACCAAAATATATATAAACACGGGCTCACTGTCATGTCTTGCACTATCTTAATTTGTGTGAGCTATTAAGCTAGACTGTTATACAGCCTTAATGGCATTAGAATATCAGCAATAACCCCTACATCTATATGCTAAAAGTTCAGGCCCTGACCTTTAAGGCAAGATAAACAGATATCCATTTTCATTTAGAAAAGCCAACAAACATTCTGCATTGACTGAAACATATGACTGACCTTCTCTTCTGACTTTATTAAACAGCTAAATCCTATGAAAGTTCAGGTTATTTTAAAATGCCAAAACAGCAATAAATATTAAGAAATCATAATTACAGAAGCACATGCTGTAGGGTTATCTTAGCATGTCATCCTATATAATAAAGCTCATGCAATATAAAGAAACACAGCTGTAATAAAGAAGGTCTGTCTGTATTGAAAATGAATCAATTCTCATGTACTACCTGTGTAATCAGAATGCACAGGTTAAATCAAAAGTGAATTTAAATACATCTTGCATGCTTGTATGCCTTAATGAAGTTTTTAAAGTAATGATGGTGATTGGTGAAACAATTGCTGCCTGTCAGCTACAAATAAGCACATTTGTTAAATATCTATAAAGCCTGTATTATTGCAACATCCTTCATTAGAAATAATCATCAAGACAATCAACATCCCTACTGCACTCATATTTACAACAAACTACTTGGATGCATCTCTAAGTGTTTTGCTGCATTGTTGCTCATGTATGTTCTCAAGAGTGACCAAATGAAAGCCAAAATGGGAGGACATGCTTCTTTCTACACTGGATATTAACAAATGAAAGACAGTTATGATAAAAAGACATCCTTCCGTATGCACATTTTTAATTTTGCTGTGCATAAACCACAGTTTCTATCTCTGCCTATAGTCTGAGCTGGGTGCCATTTCTTCATAAGCAGTATTCTCAAATAAGCAAACTGTTAGGAAAAAATACCCACTTCAAACTTCTGAAATATATTCTAGATATGGACTGCAAAGCTTTTACTAGTGTAAGAGCCATCAAACTTCTATGGTATGAAGTAGATGTATCTTAGAGATCATTTTTCATCAACATGCATCTCCTTTACTCCAAACCCATCTAATATATTGGTGCCAGCAAGGATAAATTATGTTATAGCCCTTGGGGGGAGTATTTATGAAACAGTATCCTGTGCAAGATGACCAAAATACAACAACATATCACAGTTGAAAAATCTGTAACACACCAAAATTATATTCTTGTTATATTCTTGTATCTTATGAGCAGCTATAACACCATATTTGTTTCATGCAAAAACGTTGTGGTCCCATATTCTAGATTCATTTTTGCTGCTTTTAAATTATATGAAAGGCTTATTTCTACTCCTGCTATGAAATCTTTAATTTGCTATCCGAGTAATATTTCTACAGGCTTCCACAGACACAAAAAAAAAAAAAGGTACAAATCACTGTAGTGACTGAGAGTATATTCATAAGCACACTGATTCCTTACTCATCCAGTAACAATAAGTTTTTCCAAGAAGGCTGATCTGAGCTGATGGCCTAAAGAAATTCTTGAAGGAGCATCAACAACAGAAGCAAACTGTCAACTCAACCTTATGTCATCCAAGTTTGTAGAGCTTAAAATTCAGCAACCAGAAAGAAGCAATCTGGTGGTTCATGTGAAGTTCAAAGAAAGAAAAGCAGAATGATAATTTGACAAGTAGCCTGGTACCTGTAAAACTGTAAAATCTCTACCATTTGATGCATTGTCTTCAATGACTTTCAATAAAAACATTAATTAATAAATGTTATTAGCATTAGCACTTATCCTAAGGGGAATATACTCTGAGTTCATGAATAATACTGTCATATGGGTAAACTTTTTGTTGTGTAATGTAAACCTTATTCTTGCTGCTGGGGACCAAATTATATCTAACATTAAGCATGCTCATTTTAATATCATAAAGTTTACAGTATCTATAATCCTTCACAAAAATCATTTTCCAAGAGCTAAGAAATACTTTCATCTAAATATCTTTTTTTTATGGTTCAAATTGTCTTAAAAGCATCTAGATGGTAACTACACAAAAATACCCACTATTCTCACATCATAAAAATTCCACAGATGTACCAACACATCTACATGTGCACATATAACACTGATGTTGAGATAAGCACAAACCACTTTAAATAGTCTCTTATCCCCATTTAAATTACATTAGCATAAGGGCCAAGATAGGAAATATCACATTACATTTCAACCAAAGGTTTTCACATCTCAGTGGAATAAAGAAAAGATTTAACTGGAAATTAGAAAGTTCAATTTACTAACTGGATCAAAAACGGTTTTTAAAATGTAAAGGCAAAAAGAGTTACTCAATTTAAAAAGTTGTGATAACTGCAAAGTACAGAATATGGGCCATTTCAGCTTAGCTGTTTATATTAAATAATGTACCACTCCCTGGGTCTTGGCCAACAGAATTTGAGGCACTTACTGCATTTCCTTATTAGCTGAGAGACAGAAAACAATGTTAAAGCACTCCTCAAAACAGCCTTTTGGAAACACACTTCACACACGGAATGCGGAGTGGGACTCCTGGGCCTGTTATCAAGGACAGCTCAGTGCCTTGGCTTCCAAAATCAACCCATTACATCCCCCGTGCTCTTATCAGCCATCCTGTCCAACACAATGGCACTGGGCACACCTGCATGCACTACACACACATACCTCACGCTGTATGAGTGCACTAGTGCCTTACCTTTTCTTAGCTGTATACTGAGCCTCTTCCCTATTTTTTTGGTGTTATACCCACTGTTTGCAGTGGAGGTGAGAACTTTCTGAGGTGATGGTACCAGGCCAGAGGGTGGTTTCCCTGATGAATTCACACTATGAGGTAGCTGCGAGTAGGAGTCCGTCTGATCGGACTGGTTACCCGCTCGAGGCATTCTTTGTAATGTGTGAAGTCCAGAATTGTTAATACTTTTCCCATCAGCATACTGGGAATCAGGGCTGAACCGGTTGGAGTAGTACATGTTCTTCTCGCTTTGGGACAACTGTTCGTACTGCTCTTTATTTGCCGCAGGGACCACGTGGAACCAAATGAACGGCGTACGCATGGCTTGGCGAAACATATGCTGTGCTCTAGGTTTTAAAATGAACAGAAAATTAGCAAATTAGGACTGGCAGGCTACAAGGCATTATAAGCATAATTACTAATGGTAATTAAGCAACACGAGCTGACAGACACATTGCACTCAAGCATAAACCATAAAGCTTGAATCTGTTCACTAGTCTATTTGGTCTGCTTTTCGCTAAGGTTTATTGCTTGAGGGCAACACAATGGTTAAATATGCTTAACAACTAATGTAGCAAATACTGAATTCAGAAAGGCAAAAATTTTAACCACAGTCTTGAAATGCAGACAGTTCTGTAGCAGGACTGCAGTGCCCTTTCGTTTTGAACTTTGCTAATTGCAATAATTGTGATAACAGTAATCACAGTGACAACAGAATTATTAGAATTAAAATCATACTTTGCAAAAAAACTATGTATTCCATAATTTGGTGATTATATGCAGTCTTGCAACTCGTCTAGTTTACACTTTAATTTTCTTAAGTCAGTAGTCTTTCAGAATACAACATTAAGAAATAGGAAAAAAAAAATGCTCAATCCTGTACAGAAAAAATGCTCAAATCCTGTACAGACAGACATTGGGCTCTAGGTCATGATCCAAAGTATACAAAGTCAACAAGTCTCTTCGCAGACTTTACAAATTGTGATTCAGAACCATAGAACAATCAGAGACAAGCTGCTTTCAACCATATGGTACAGGGTTATGTTCCAATTCAGGTTAGAGTCAAAGAAATTAAAAACACATTTAAAATATACATCAAATACAAAATGATCAGAACAAATGATATTCCTTTGGTCCTCAACATGTTATGGATTTCGGAACATTATTATCATCTTTGAAATTACTCACTTTGTGCATACCTCTTTTCTGTTTCTTTTTTCTTTCAATTATCTGTGTGTGAACTACAACCTAATTTCATTCTTAAAAGTCTTTCGTCTTTCTGATTCACCATTTTGGGATTCTACCAAGACCAGACAACAACGGAGCAAATATTTATCTCTCAGACTTCTTCAAGCAGTTTCGGCACATAGTACCTACAGTTCTCACACACACAAAATCACACATATTTTTAAAATATTAAAAATATGCTGTCTGCTTATATTGAACAGGGTGCATTGCAAGTATAAGAGCAAAATTCATATGGGAATTTCAGAAGAAACAGTTTACCACTGTAAGAAAAAAATCTATGATGTACAAAAACCAATCAAATGAGTATTGCATACACTCCAATGAAAATAATTATCCTTAATTTTTTCAGTCTGACTAAATATAAACCACAAACGTCCCTTAGTGTATCTTTTCTTTATTAGAAAGGCAAGCTTAAAGACTTTTCTTACCTTCCTCAAATTACTGCAAGGTGCAGTGTTAAAGATCAAATAATGCAACGTAAAGTGTAGTAAGAACACTTACTGTTCAAATCTCCTATTCCGAAGGTCTCCATCATTAATCCTAACAATACAATCATTCTCACGAAAAAGGTTTTCTTGTTCAGCTTTTCCACCCTTCTCCAATCGCTTCACCAGCAGCCCCAGGGTTCTGGAACATTAAGATTACAAACGATTAATGTTTGAATAATTTGCAACATAGAGTATCCTACTGATTTAATGTTTTATCACAGTCACGACAGAAACTACATTTTAAACCATCTTTACCTTGACGTAGGGTACCACAGTTTCAAATAACTTATAAGCATTACCTGAATTATCATCCCTTTTCCATAAAACAAAAAGCCTTGGTGAATCAAGCATGTCAAAAGTAAGAACGAACAAGCAGTGTGATGATAGCACGTCCGTTCTTGCATAAGGTCAAGATTTCTGAGCAGTAAGAGCTAAAAGAACCACCACACATCTGAGGGACGGCATTTTTTCTGCTAGTTAACTGAAGTTGAACAGGTTCAACTTAAAATATGAATTTCTGAATTAGCAGAGAATACCACAGCCACCACTATTCCTTCCGTGCAAGTGAAACGTGGGGTCATCTCATGTAACAAGCAGCCTATAATGAAGGAATGGATAGAGAATTGAGGAACTTCCTGCAAACCAATTGTTTTTATTTTTTAAATCTTACCTTTTTTTTTTATTAAACAGCAAAGAGAAAATTAAAACAAATGCCATTTTTTAATTCAGTATCTTAAAATAATTAACTGAAGACAATTTCCACTTGATAGCTTCTGTGCAATGAGTTAGTCACGTCTGTCTAGTGCTTACCCATGGTGTCGTCTTAAGGACATTCTTACAGAGAAAAGGTAAAAAATATTCAACCTCAAATTATGAAATTGATCCTGATTTCAGAGGTATTGTCAGGACAGTATGAAAAGTCAGTGATTTTTCTATACCTAAACTCCAGGTTTGAAGAAGGACTCAATCTTCAAGATTATTCTTGCATCGACACTGCACTTGATTTTTTTTAAAGAAGATCAGCTTTGCATTGAAATCCCACAAGATGTATCAGTGGGTCAAATTCACATCATTCAAGTCAACAGCATTACTTTTTTAGAGGCCATTTCAAGGTATGGCGTGGAAAACACTTGGTTGGGTAGCAGGAATTGCAAGACCACATATGTCTTTTAGAAAAAAAACTTTCAGTGATCACCACACTTCAGTTCACACATACCTCAAAGTAAATGAGCAGTCAACGATGCTCAAAAGGACTCCTCATGTGCTCAGAAGTTATATATGCACTTGAGCACTTAATCAAACAGGTCAGAAATGCAAAATTAACTTATTTCTTCCACTTTAAATTCTTCATTTACCAATTTATCACCAACATATGCAAATGAGACATTTATTTTACAGAACAGTCACACATTTTCTCCTACAAGGCAGATGAAGAGTAAGAAACGATCCTAGTAATATTTCCACTTTGGAACCACCTAGAGACATTAAGATATGATGTTGAAAGGATCTAAACATGTAAACAGACTGTGAGGAGAAAAACAACACAAAGCATTCTGACAACAAATCATCAAATGAAGCTTGAGTCAGACATTAACATTTAAGTGATACTATTCTGGTTTCAACTGACAGGAAGTGTTTTGCAAGCACCTAATTAATTGCATCTTTGACCCATCTGGGGTCCCATCAGAGGCAAAACTTGTTCCACTCTCCTTTGGTTCCCAGTGGACTGCTTGAGTACGTTAACTGATACTAACTGTGACTGGACTTGAGTTCAGGTCAGCTGCTGGAATTAGCTATCTGTCTCTCTGCAGTAACACTGGTGAGCACGAGGAACAGGGGGATTCCATAAAGTATCATTTCTCTAAAATACATGCATTTCTGAAAATAAAAAAGAAAAAAAATCTGGAAAAACACAATCAGTACTAGTTTGAATCTAGTTCTATCCCTCCCCATCACAAGTCGATATTCTTTGCGTCTGGAAAGTTCTACCATTTGTAGATTCCTTCCAACAACCCAGCAACTCTCATTAAAAAGGAAAATGATTTAACAAAAGCAAACTAAATTTTCCCTAATTTTCTAAAGCAAAACCAATTCTTCCTTGCTTGCTTTTTTTCCTGTTTACCAAAGCAGCAAAGCCCCTTGTATTATCTAGATATTTAGAGTGGTTTTCTGTTTGCCTTTCCCACAACCCTCTAACAGTTTGCATGGCAAAAAATTCTAAAAGTCCACAACAGTGGCACACTAACTTAATGACAACATTGTGCTCCATTTATTGTACTAAAATTTTCTGATAATTATGAAGGTATGTTGTCACAGGAGTAAAACAAAACAAATTTTTAAATATCGATTAAATCCTTGTCTTCATTTTGTTCACTAAAATAAGCTTTAAAGACAGTCTTGGATTTTTAAAACTGATCCATAATTATTAAAAAATTGTAGACTGATAGTTGCAGAAAGAAATGAAGTAACAGTTAGTAATATTAATGATAAAAATGGAAAATACTTGTATGCCTATTTATGATACATTATTTGTATCATAAATGTAGTTTTGATACATAGAACACCAAAGGGTTAGAAAACAAGTTCGTGACTTTTTCACTTGTGAGTTGATGAATTTCTCTGGGGAGACTGTCTTTGAGCCACAAAGGGAAGCTACTGAAGAGGATACCTCTAAATGGGGAAGAGAGAGGCAAGTGAATATAAAATTGGGAATGCTACATTAAAAAGAAAACCACAAAAATATTTGAGGGGGAGATGAAAGAATTATGTCTTCTTTTCTTTCACTTGATGCCCAACAGCTTTTTGATGCAGTGGCACTTGTCTGCAAGGCCCAAAGACAATTCAGAATTTGGATGTGCGTGCAATGCTTGCACAAGAGCATACTTAGTAACGACAACAGGCGTTTGGTTCATATGGTTAAATATTAAAAAAAATCAAAATATTAAAACAATATCTACACAAAGTACAAAAATCTAAGTTAATACAAAGATAGTACACTGTACAAAATAATAGTTATGTTCATCCTAATGTCTCCACATACTTATGATTACAAAGTAATTGCTCTATCAATAGTTTTGATATAGCATTTTTCTTGAAATGTTGCTTTTTACTGTTTCACGTTCCAAAGTTATATTAAATTATTATTGCAACATGCACCTTTACGCATGGTTAGTAATTTCTTAAATGTGCTTCACCTAAGCTCTGAAATCTAGTAAAAATGTTACTAATCCTAACCAATAGTAAAATAATGTAACAGATGAACAAACTACGAGTCCAATTTGTCAATAATCTCACTAGACAAAGGCTACAAGTTCTGCTAATGCAAGACTGCTCACCTCAGACTCAGCATATGGTCCTCATGAGGATTTTGCTTTTTAACAAATGTTAGAGCTAGGTTAAGCAAGGCATATAAAGCTAAAGTCACTGAGAACAGATTCAAGGCTGGATGAACAGCCTGAGTTAAACCTAAAAGCAGGATCCTCACAGTGCCTTCTAATTCATTTAATTTTTATATAAAGACATGGGGCAAAAGATCCCTTTAGACACAGTTCCAGAAACAATTTCCAGAATGAGATTTTGCATAGCAGAGGAAACTGTACTAGAACTTGAAGAAAATGTAGTTCCTAAATATTTTATTTACAAAAGCCTACCAATTTCCTACAGCATTTTTTCAGCATATTATGGTTAGATGTAAGAAGGCAGTATGGGAATTCACGTTTGTTGTTGCACTAACTAGAGATAAACAGAGTAGACTTGATATTGCAAATATGCAATAATCTAAAGACTAATTGGATTATTTTCCCTGCTATACACCACCATCATTAATCCTGATAAGTGGAGATGTGGCTCTATTACAGCTTCAATATTATGTTTCCTACATTACAAAGACATAAATTTTGACAGCCTGTAAACTAGTATAAAGTACAAAAGTCAGTATATATTTTTTTAAGCACAACCATGTAGCATACAAATGTATGGGTGCATTTGAATTTGCTTAATCTTTTCCAGTTAAAGTAAGTCAACATGGTTTCTAACAAAAATTCTTCCACTATAAACATTTTAAACTCTAACATTTTCAAGAATGAGATTAAATATCATGTAAGCCTTCACAAAACACTCTGCAAGTCTACGATCCTGTTGAAACAATAATTATAAGTGGAAATTTGGTACCTGCGCTGCTTTTGACTAACATTAGCTGACATAGGGACAGAAGGGAAACAGTGCCAAAGCAAAGAGCTCAGTCTTTGTATTTGCTTTAAATACCTAATTGGGAATGTAAGCAGCTGAGATTATATTAGTATTTACACCACTGTATTTCCACAAGGTTCATTACTCTAATTATACTATTAAAATAAACTCAGCTACATGTGTTAACATTTCACTTCTCAGTATAAATTACAACCAATGATAAAACTAGAAATAAGCAGAGAATGTTTTATTGACATCTAAATTGCCTGAGTTAGTCGGGGTAGTTCTTGAAATGCGAACTCCCCACATGCCATCCAGATGTATGGAAATGATGATAATTTGTCTTAATAAAAACTGACAGTGTAAGTAAAAATAAAACCTGACATTTAGCATCTAGAATATGATTTGACCATCACAGCCCACTGTACATACACACTGAAGTTATTTACCTATTACCTGCACGCTAACTGTAATGTAATCAGACAGAACAGAAAATAACCAATTTAGATGTTTATGTAAAGTCTCTAACATGAAAAGGCAAAAACTAGATTAAGTGACAGAAATAAGGATTGATTGAAAAGCTGATGTGTAGCAGCTTCACAAAATGAAAGATCTCTGAGAAGTTCTACAAGAACATAAACAGAGTATAAATTTCCTAGATTCAGAGGTCAGAGTAGGCAAATCAGCTTGTTTGTTCAAGTTAAATTATCATGGCTATTCAATGCTAAATTGGACATAAACTCCTTTGCCCAATATTGACGTCACAAAGCTACTGTGGAGGCACTAAAATAACTTTATCAGATTTCATACCTGAAGTCCGGAAACGATTTCCAGTTTTCGGTAACTACTCCTCAGCCTTTTAGTTTGAGTAATGCTTCAAATTAAGCTTAAAAAAGTTTTTAAAGGCTGAGATCAGACAGTCTTGAATTCAGATATGAGAATGAAGGAATGGTACATTCACACCACAGAGAATTTTTTTCCTCATACATATGTTTTTGAAAACCATGGCTACCTTTGAGACTTAAAAGGCTGGAAATGAAGAGAGAAATAAATGGAGAGGCAGGCAGCAGATACCTCCTAGTTGATCAAACAGAATATGATCGTTAGAGAGGTACCTTGAAGGCAGTATTATAGACTCTCCACATAGACAAGGGCCATTAGATATTACTTTTGTTTTCTTTATATCTTCAGTAAAAAATTAAAAATTTTACAGTGACACATTAAGTGATTAATAAATTCCAGAAAATAAGGGTAATTTCACTAAAAGCAAATCAAACAAAAAAACCACCTACAGAATGGAAAAAGTATGAACATTTTCTAGCAGGGATCTGTGCATGTTTCAATGCCTACCTTCATTTGAGATTTATCTCTTCTTTTAAATAAAATCTGTTAAATTCATCATTTAAACTGAAAAAAATTAGCCTCTTTTTTTCCATTCTTCTGAGACTTCCTAATAGCTTTAAGACATTTAGGATAAATAACAAAAATATTTTTAGCTGCCAGGTTTTAGATGTACAGTGTATCATGGATTTTGTGGCACATGTCAACAGGAAGAACAGCTGGTAGAGCCGTAGGTACCTCTCTGTATCAAAGTAACATGTCTGGTACGTATTAACGCATGTTCACTGTGAGGTTTTCAGATGAATATCCAAATCCTTTTCTGTTCTGTTTTACTAAGTAGACTTCAGACTAGTCTTGGGACTATGGGACTGTAATTCCATATCATTATTCACAGATGTCACTTCTCATGTTATCTCATATATTCCTCGTGTTAGTTGAATCTCCTTCCAGAGACAGACATGGCAGGATTTCAGAAGTGCAGCTAGGGTATAGAGCTTGAGAAGATTTCAAAGACTCTCTAAAGTAGAAGAGGCCATATAATGGTAAATTATGCTATAATTACTGTTGAGTTTGCAGAGAACTTGATGCATCCCCATCTAAATATCAGCATATCATTCCCCATCAGCTAAGACTGCTCAGATGCTATTCTTAAAGGACTGAGTGTTTGCTCTCATATCTGAGCACCTAATAAGAAGGAAGGATTGGTGCTAAAGGCAATTTTGCACAGATTTTGAATTTTCTTTTCTTTTATGCTTTTCTATCATTCATTTCCTCTTTGTTCTACTCTTATCTAAACACTTTTCTATTTCTCTTCTATTCTGTCCTTCCTTCTGCTTTCATTTTCATGCCACTTATTCTGCTTAGCATCTATGCCATTACAAAAATCTTCAAGAAGGTTTGCAAACAAAACTTTAATGCTGAAAAATGCACAACCTTAAGGTGATGAATATGTATACCCCTTTTCCCTTTTGATAAGGTGAACACACTCTGTTAACAAAAACAAATAATCAAAATGGCCAATAATGGACTGATAAATTTCTAGAGGCAAAACAGAAGGATAATAAGGAAACATATCCATAGAAGGAAGTTTTATCATGTCTTTACAAATTGATAGTACTTTTTCCAGAGAAAAACAGAGCTATTTTTTTTATTTTTAAAAAGTCTCACTTTTACTGGGAACAGAAATAATTGGTAGCATCTATACAGATGAGGCAGAGACCTTTACAGATTTTGTTCAAGATCAAAAGCCAATGCTGAAGAGATTCTTACTCTAAACCCTCAAAAAAACATGAAAAAGTAAAATGTTTTCTTAATATAAATAAAGGACATAGTTATGGCACATAATTTTGAGAGGTTTGGAGTGCTTCCTTGATGGAGGGGCGGGGGGTGGACTTTTTGGTGGAAGAAGGCCCCTGCTTATTGCATATGGGGGGAAAAAGGTGAATTGCATAATATGTTTTTATACTTTTCTCTTTTTATAGCTATTGATTTAATAATCACTGCCTATTGAGTAACATTTTTAAAAGCAAAAGTAAGGAACTGCAAGAAAAACGACTGAAAACACAGCAGAACTGGAATGCAACAGCAAGCAAATAAAAACCAATATTGGGACAATGGACTAATCTCTATGACACATTAGATCTTTTCTTTCTGTACATCCCTCAAAGTCTTTACTGAGTCCTGTGTTTGGTTTTGTATATTTAGGTTCCTAATGAGCAGATCCCCTGCTCCAGTAAGTTCGTTGATTGTAGCAGGGAGCCTTATGCTTTGCAGCCAGAGGAGGAACAAAGAGCAGCCATGTGCTAGAGTGAGAAACAGGTAGGCAGCACATGCCTGCCATGCATATGCTCTCCCTCTAAATCTACCAAAAGGAGAACCAAGTGTGTCTTATCTGCTCAAAATAAGTGGGGAACCAGGAGGGGGAAATAAAAGAAACCAAAACACCACCAATGGCTTCAAACCTGAAGTTGGGTGTGTTCTTTTGTCTGCCCACGCTGCAAGCAGCTGGAGGAAATGTCTTTGTCCTCACTGAAAGCATGCAGAGGTGTGGGCATGCAAACAGTAAAGCAGCAGCACAACCCAAGTGCTTAAAATCAACCCCAAGCAAGGAACTCTACCTTTCTTTCACTAGAATACAGAGGGCACGGGAGAAATGTTTTGGAAATGCTGGAAATCCTTCCCAACTCTGCTCTACTACACTTTTTGAGACAAGGAACCAAGTGTCTCCTCTGTCCACCAGATTATTCTGCGGGGGGTGGAAAAAATTCCCGCAGCAATTACACGTACACCCATTTTTCTATTAAGTGAGTTCGAGTATTATGAAGAAAAAGGGGATGCATTTTAATAAAAAAAATTATTTTCCTTGTAACAGAATTTACTCCTCAAGTATGTCCTGATTCTAAACATCTATATTTGAGACTGAATTTCCTGTAATAAAACTTTATCATATAATTACGCATGACATAGTTATCATCCTTTAAAAAAAAAAAAGTGAGATATTTTATTTCTGTGTTTACAGCTTTTCCATTTAACATGTTTTTGTTTCAGACTTGACAAGCACATGGACAGTCTGGAAGTGAATTCTACTTGAGATAAAATTCTTATTCAAAATGTCAAAATGCACATTTTAACATCAGTTTTATTAAATAAGTACTTAGTAGGCAATTTGACGTTCTTAAACCGGTCTTTTCCTTGGCCTTGACACTGTCTAAATCCCAGATAACTGTGTGAACATTTCAACCATTTCTAACTCTATGGGATTTACTTCTGAGTATGTTTGAAGTACTGTTCACTTATGCCCTTTCCATCCCCACACTGAATTTACTGAATTTCAGATTATGAAGAAAAGAATTTATCACTTCATGGAAGTTTGCTCTTAATACTTGTAGTCCCCAGAGAAAGTAGCCTTAAAGTAAAAAAAAAATTACATTTTCTTGTAATACGTGTCAGAGTATGAAAGCATTGGATTTAAAGTGACATCTGCAAATAAAGCTCTTGTACTGTGTTTAAAATCCTATGAACGTACTTGGTATAGAAAGAAAAATACCTAAAATTCTAAAGTATTTTTGAAAGTAGGAAATCGGTATTTGAGAAATATACTTGTATAGCAATTCAGGTTTGTTTTTAATTATAAAACTGAAATTACTGCTGGGATGACAGATGTGAGAACATAACACCCCTTCATGACTAATGAAAGATTACTTTTAATATATGTATTTGTTCCCCTTTTCCTTAAAGAGGGAAAAAACAGTGTATACTTAGACTATGCAATAAAAATAAAATTTGCATACATTGTTGAAGAATTAAAATTTTTCAAGATACTAAAAAGCTTCACATCCACTACTAATTACTACAAAAGTTTAGTTATTTTTCTGAATTATATTAATGACCCTAAATGCTAAAACTCTACTTTAGTAAAGTAAGCATTAGAGATTATGTATTCTATTAATAACATCCCCCACATCGTATTTTTTTATGTAAAGGACTTTCTTTACTTTTTTTTTTTATTTGTAACTTCAGGAGTTTCAGCCTTTCATATAATAAAACAGGTTCACCTTCCCCAAAACTAGAATGTTTCAACTGGTTTTGCTACTTCATTTTAACCCCAACAGATGGGACACATGAAATTTCCAAAGCACGGTGATTGTTTTCTCTCCCACTCTTATCAAGCACAGGCGTAGGATGCCTCTGGTTTAGACTCCTGCTGTTATTTGGAAACTTGTGGCTCAAAACAGGCAGCAAGGAAATGCTGCACAAATATCCACTTGAATTGAGGAAATGTCTTTATCCTTAAACTCCCCCTGAGATTACAAGAGCATCTCTATTAAAACGACACAATTCTAACTCCTTTTAAGCAGGACCTTTGAATTATAGAGTCCATTACAATCACAGAGTCAGTAAACTTGCATTTCTTCCTGTCTTAATCAATGAGACTGCCTTTTGAAAAACAGACAATACTCTACTGAAGGCAAAGGCACACAGTACAAAAATTAACACCACCAAGATAAAACACAGCAAGTTACAATTCAATTAAAATCCTACACGATACGTTACCTTCCGCCTCGGGCACTGAAAGGCACTACATGGATTCCCAAAGGCCCGCCGTCATTGGAGACTTCTACGAGCTTTACCATATCACTGTGAGACAATGACGAATGAGGGAATATGAACATGTACCGTGAAGGAACCGAAAAACCCCACACAAACATACACAGAAAAACAAAACCATTGCAGAAATCAAGTCATGGCAATGAAAGCACTATTGTTGAATGCTACATACCTGAAGAGTAATCTGATGGCATGAAAGGAGATCAATCAGCAAAAATAGTTCAATTAATAGAACCAACACAAGCCAAAGAATTTTTTTGTAAACTTAGTTTGCTACATTAAAATAGGTCTCATCATCATCATTGCATGCATATTTCTTTATTTCTTTCTTATTCTAAAGTTAAATTTAAATTCTAAAGTTAAAGTTAAATTTCAAATTGGACCATTGGGCAGAAATACCCCAAATGCCACATACAATTTTTCCTCAGAAGCCTAAAAGCTGATCATAGCATAGCATGCTTTACGTTTTTATCTTAGAGCCAGTGCTAAATCTTATCATTAGCCTTCACATAACTAACAAATAATCAAATGAGAATTATTAAATTTCTAATTGGCTAAATTATTCCAGTTTTACAACACATTAATTTGTTTTATTGTAATTTCTTTTCTTTATTAGAAGATTGCTGTGTTTCCATACTAGGCAAAGCTTCCAAAGTAAGATTTAAGTATAACATTCAAAACCAACCAGACGTCCCTGAAGCAACCATGCATCAAGTTTTCAATTATACTTTTTTGCTGTAGTGAGGGGAAAAAGCGGAAGAGAAAAATACAGGTTCAGAAAGAAATTGTAGAAATAGATTGAGACCAAATCTATTAATGTGTTTGAAACATGCCCACATCTGGAAAGGTGGAATACAGCTCATGAACCATAAAGAGCTATAAATACACAAATGAGAAAATAATACACAAAAGCTAAACCTCTCAGTAAAACTGGAAGTGAAAGATCTGAACGGAAGCCACAATCTAAATTTGTGGCTTATGCCTCTCTCTAGTGTTACATACTTTTTCCATATTTCCTGGTAATATATATATATACATATAAACACACAGCTTGTTCCTCGTAAGTGTACAAATCAAATTTAATCTCAAAATGGAGCAAAGAGCAAGACCAATGCCCTGTGATGGCAGTAAAAGATTTTGTACTTCCTTCAATAAGCTCTTGATCATATGGGGGCCCATCAGGAAAGCTTACAGCTCTTAATCTGGAGTTTGAGAATAACCAGACCACATACGGTTGGGAAGTCAACACAAATCCTGTGTTACACTTTGGTTTACATTTCTTCCACATGAATTTTCTTAAAATATGTTTTTAAGGTAGCCTCTAGATTTGTTGTATGCCTCAATCGGTGTCTGAATTTTTACCTTGCTTTTTTACAAAGTAAATGGAAGGTCTGTCACTGTTAGCTCAAGACAGTAATGCAACAACAGGACAGATGAGAGACTTCAGTCAAAAACCTGTTAGCCTTCAGACAGGGACCTGTGTTTTAAGACTAACATTTTAATACAGCATTTGGTAATGTTGCCTGTCTCAGTTTCTGTATAGGCTAACTTCATTTCCTTCTCACTGTACATTAAAGCTAAGTTTTCATTAACAGGTGCAAAGCAGCTCACAGGAATAAAGCAACACCTTCAATCTCCAAAGGGAACTCTAAAAGACACCTTTTGCTATTGGTAGGCCTGTGAGTCCCTAAGATCAGGTTTTTTCTGACTATGCCATTAGCTTAGTCAGAAAAATAAGGGTTGAGGAAGAGATCAAGCAAAAATCTGTGTGGTTCCTACAATTGCCTAAGTGGAAACACAGCTTAAATAAAATAAAATAAAAAAAAAAAAAAAAATATTAAAAAAAAAGAGCCAAACACCAAAACCCTCCATTTTCACAACCATTCAGCATGATTTAACTTGTTTTACTGCTTGAGTCAGTCATCTTCCATTTTACCAAAATGCCCATTTAAGGTCTTTCCACTCATTTTTCTTAAACTTTTTCTTTCAAAAAAATACATCCCAAATTCAAATGTTAAACTCTGTAAAACAGAAAACAAAAGGAAATAATCACTTCCCAAGAGAGATAGTTTCAATTTGGCTTCCTGACTTTCTCAGAAGTTCGGGCCAACTGCTTCAAACAAACATGCAAAAAAGTATGAGATCAAAACAGGAAATAAAAGAAGTAGCATATGATGAGAAGTCAGTAAGTTACTTGAAAGCAACATGAAGAAGCATTAAGTTTGACAGAAGTTCTGCAAATTCTATTTAGGAAACAGCATTTGGAATTTACAATGTAACAGATTAACAGATTTTGTAAATGGAACTGGGTAAAACTCACTATCTACTGCCTAATAGATGTCACCATGATATTTATCTAATATTTAAACCCTCTGCACCTAATTCACAATTTAATTCAAAAATATTAGGAACAGAAGATTTATTTTTATTTAAAATTTAAGTTAACCAACTTAAATGATTTAATTTAAGAATAGAACGGATATTTGCCCATAGCGAGGTATGGATCCATTCTTTGCAATGAAATGCAAAAGGTCAAGCTAGCTTGTTGCATCTTTCAATGAAATAAAACATCATTTAATGTGATTGAGTTTTTAAATTAGGAGCAGCTAACAAAACATCCATTTTGATCCATTCATAAAGTATAAGGCTTTTGACATACGTGTGACCCCCAGAAGCATCTTCCCAGTAGACTGTGAACTAGTGAGAGGAATGAAGATTTTCCCCTTTGAAATTCTTGCCTGTTGATCTATTTGTACCACCACTGACCCTATTCCTTTTGTCAAGTTTTCAAAGTTCCATCAAATAAGCATCTTCTTTGAGGCAGAAAATCTACTGTAGCATCAGCACTTATAAATGTCAAGTTTCCAATGCTCATTTTTAACACAGGCTTTTTAAACTGTTTAAAATCTGTTTTAAAGAGGTCCATGAACCCAATCGTTTAAAACCAAAATGACACACACGACCTAAAAAAGATTGCCCCACTTTCTTAAGAGCAGTATCACTCATACTGTTTTGAGTACTTTGCTAACGCATGTTCAATCTTCATACTCATCGTTAAAACAATATGTTCTGCCAGTAACTTACTCCAGGGAAAAATTTGTAGCATTTTCCAAGCCAGTGTCAGCATGTCCAACAGGCTCAACTCTGCTGTTGTCCTCCTCTGTTCGATCTTCATCCTAGATATTGAAAAAAAAGAAAAAATCACTTAAACCTAGATTTAATAGCTTAACTCATTTTAGTAATGATATTTTATGCTTTTCAGATTATTGGGGTTCCCACATGTGCAGTGGAAATGTGCTTCCACAACTACAAAAATCTTTCCTTTGTTGTCTGAAACTGTTGTAAATTTTGTCACTTTATGCATTTTTGTAATGATATTTGTAATTTAGTCAGTTTTATATCATAATTTTACTACAGTTATAAAAGCACTGCTACAGAAGCTATCACTGTCAGCGTTTTTTTAAAAGGTAGCACAAAATCAGCTGATGGTCAGCAGTGTTTGGGGAAACTCCTCCCAGGGTCTCCCTGGGCAGGTTACTGGGGGCTTGACTGAACACACAAGGCAGCTCACTGAGGCTCTTTTACAAAGCCTTAAAAACCATATAAGAAAAAGCAGCTTCTGTAATTCCATAAAGTACCAAGACCTCTTTAAACATTTTTTCACAGCCTTTATTAATAGCATGCCAGAAAAGACTGACATCAAAGAGGCTCTAATGCTAACCAATTGATTTTATTTTCAATTTCCAAAAAGTACATACATTATTCACCAAACGTACAACTTTAATGTCAAAGTTGTGAATGCTGTACTTTCAAATTTAGATCAGGGTAATTCAAGGACTTCCAGTTAGAAGATCTAAACCCACTCTCATACCTATGTTAATTATCAGAAGTTTATATTTTTAAATACTCATGTAATCAAACAGAAAATATTATGAAGTGTGAACAGTAGGTTTCAAACACACACTTAGATTCTGGAACCAGAGCCATCAGGTCAGTAAAATAACGTGTGATAGGCTACGAGTTTAGCACACAGAGTCAGACAACTTACTAAATTATTGAAGATATATTAAAGGCAGGCAGAGACAGTTGGTAATGTCCAATTGACATTTTCAGAGAGAATCTGCAAAGCAGGAGGCTGGATGCACAAAGCTTCCACGGAATGTAGATAAGCCTTGTGCACCCTGGATAGCAGCACACTGCAAGAAGCCAAGCAACTTGAAGATTGGTGATCCTGTGTTTTGAGAGGCTTTAATGCACTTCCTTGTCACCTCTCTCTGTTAAGTACTAGGTAAGTATACATTTCAAAGGTTAACCAGTGTCTTGAACTTGCCTAGAACTGCACTATGAACATAAGCAAGAACCCAAATTAAAGGTTTTCCATATAGTAAAAGTTGCTTACAAAACCAATACAAACCATAATCCATATAATTCATAGATACACATAAGCTAGTGCTTACCTTTCTATATTTACTGATTTCAGCTAAAGTTGTATATGTACTTTATGTATAGATATTCTATATGTTCTACATGTACTAAAGTTTAAAATAAATATATATTCAAATCTCCATGGCAATTCTCATTTTTGCATGTGACAAAGTCATATGCAAAGTTTATAAAGGAAAATCAAAACATTTTGAGGTGTTTCACATTGAAAAGCATTCCACCTTGTTTCATACAGCATCTTGCAGATCACTGTTGCCATAGGTTTCTTGTTTTGAAGTTAGGGAGACTGTTGATTGTAGAAAACTACAGGACTGTATTTATTGCACTGAAGCTATAATCTGCAAGTCTAAAGAGAACTCTTTTCATCAGAGTTGCTGATGAAACCCAATCTTGAAATTTACTTATGACAAAAGGTCATCACAGATGAACATGACTTTGTTAATACAATGTTGCGGGCAATTTTCCATGTGTGGTCTTTTTAAGCAAACATACCAGAAGTATATGTACATGTAGGGTAGTAAGAGACTGAAATAACACCCTATCTATTAGTAGATATGCTTCTGCTGAAAAATAAATGACTGGCTTCATGCTGTGTCATTTTAACAGACATCTATATATGTGCAATGTAACCTTCGTTCATTTAGTACCAGTTGGGTCCTACACTTTACCACCTTTCAGCCCCACAAGCCTTTCCCTTGACTAGTTTAAAGTAACTCTGTAAACAAAATTCCCCTTGCCCCACTCAGTGTTTGCAGCAGTCCTTTGCACTTGATAGACCCACTTTCAATGCCCTCCTGGGACAACGCCTGCCGTGCAACACTTGAGCTAAATCCTTGTATAAACCCTTCTTTCCACCACTTCCCAGCCACGGCAGTATCACTGCTCTTGCTCCCATCACCTCCTAACCTCTGCCCAGACTTAAGCCTCTCCACTTGTACATTGTTTCCTTTCTTTCTGTCTCAGCTGATGGTCCAGAGGTTTATTCCACCATGGGAAGGCGCATCCCTCTGTCTGACCTCGAGTGCATTCAGGTCAAGGGAAACAGCCAACTTACCTGTCTCCTGCCTATATCTACCTTTCAACACAAGGATTTGGAAAATTTGAAACTGCAAATCAAAAGCTATGTAAAACAGATGCTATCTGGCACCATCACATCTATTTTTTGTGCCTTTTGTATCAAGAATTATAAACACAGCAAGTTTTGGAACTGCACAGCCTGTCAGTTATCCAAGCAATTAAGAAACAGCAGCTCCCACACGGCTCTGTCTGGCTTTTCCTGGACAGCAGACAGATCTGTATCAAAAACATGCATGTGCCCATAAATAGGTGCTTAGAGGAGGAATCACAATTCTAATGAAAGCATTACTGCCATAATCAACAGATGTATGATGTACCCTTTTAAAAATCTTTAATATTACAGTAATCAGACTCTCTTTTCTTCTCAAAATAGCACAGATTTTGATTTACACTGAAGTGAATGGAGAGAAAAATTGGACACCTGCAGAGGGATTTGACTTTAAATTCTGATTTACTAAGAAAAGTAACTAACTAGCTGGGAGAATCTTTGCATCAGTCAATTATTTCTTTATTTGGAAAGTAGTTTTCTTCTGAAAGGCAAATTCCACCTGGATGAGGTAAATGAGGAAAAGGATATTTAGAAGAGCAAGAAAGTTCCTGTGAATCCAGGTGGATATCATTGCAGAAATAACTGATTTGAGCAAAGTCCCAAAATTATAAGGCTTCTTTCTCTCTACAAAAACAGATTCTGACTATATCAAAAAGTACAGTACAGCTACTAAAGACAGAATGATTTTTTTTTTCAAAATTGAAGAGTAATTAAAAAATCATTTCATCTTTACAGCACAGAATAAAATTTAAATGTACTTCCAATGTACTTCTACATGTCTTGATGTGTGCAGTGTAAAAATTCACTGTTCTAAAAATAAAAAAAAATTATTATTTTAAGTTCTGTAATAAAATTAATGACTCAAAAACTGAAAATTAACTGCTCAAAATGGACTATTATAGCTAGCAGTTCTACTTATAAAAAGGTCCATTTCACAGTTCACCTGCACAATGTCGATGAAATACATACGATAAGTTGTCAGTTGTTTCTGTATTTTTGAAGAAAATCTCTCTATCACCTCTCAGGTGAGGATTACAAAATCCTCAAAGTTAAGAAATTATAGCAGTACTCCTGCCAACTATATTGAACCTTATTCAATATAAATGATCCCAAATAGTTCTTTTAATTACATCTTCTCAGGTAGTTCTGAAGTCAGATCTGCCTTGTGTCTTGAGCTTGCCAAAGCTCAAAACCCACACTTTTCTGGTCTTATTCGATATTTTAACTTTCATTACCAAAATAGAGCTCCTTTCTCAGATTAATCCACAATTAATACCAGTCATCACTTCATTTTCAAAGAAGCACTTTCCCACTCCCTTCTGCTGTTCAATACACTTTTAATGAACTCCCCAAAACCAGAACTTCTTCACATTCCCTTGTCTTTTGACCACTACCAGCAGAAAACTCAATAGCAGCCAGGGAGTCTGAATATTTAGAGTCTTACATATTTCATTTGTGCAGTCAGGCACCTGACCTGAGAAAGTGCATATTACAATCTTCTTCAGCCAGACACAATGGGAAATGGGCTCTGAAGGCCTGTAAGGCTTATGTATAAATCAACCTTCTCCGAACACTTAATCCCATCTCTCAAATTCTGCAGAAACATCTCTGTTATATCAATAATTGGGGGAAAAAAAAGGAAGTAAGGATGTTTGCCATGTGTGGGGTGTTTTTCAGTTCATAGTGGTATAATGTTTATTTCATTATTGTTAGAAAGTGATGGTGTATTTTAGTGACAGTGGTTGTATGAAAGAGAGTAACTACTTTCAAATTACTCCAACACTCCATTGCAAGATCTGTTCTATTGACCAACAATATACTGATAGTGTAAACAGCAACTATCATGTGCACTGAG
>JAYRBT010000082.1:12869365-12901645 GCA_036023395.1 Myiotriccus ornatus | reverse complement strand
TATTCCTGTATTTTGCATGAACCACACATATGAGTATGGTATTCAGTGAGCTTAGTCCCTGAGTAATGGCTGTGTGGACTGAGACCTGGAGAGCAGCCCTGTGCAAGTGAGGATCACAGTGACATTCACTTTCCCATGCAGCAGCAGACACTTACTTGTTTGTTTTCTAGCATTTTAATTTTTTAAATTTTAGCGTAGTAAGTTCCTGTAAATACCAAACTGGAAGGAACCTTACCTAACAACCAACAGGTGCTTTAGATTTTACTGTAGAGAAGGACAGATTATTAATAACAACAAGCTCCTCACAATAATTTTTTCCTCACCCAAGACACAAATAAAATTATGCTTATGCTATTAAAATATGCCCTTCCCTTCATCTTTGCCTTTGTATTCTCTTGCACTTCCCTGTAATGATGATGGAAGAAGAGACATATTCACTATTAGTCTCCTGGTAGCCATGTTTTATAGATGTTTGTTTGGTCCTTGCAACATAAAGTAGGTTCTCTCTCTCCCTGTATCATCAGCCTTGATAGGAAAGAGCTCCTACGGGACCTATTTTCCTGTGTCTTAACTAGGACAAACACACGAGCACCAGGCTTTTGTGCTAATGTTCTCACTTTTTGATTAACCGCCCAAATCTCCAGAGAACGGCAATTTTCAATCAAATCTGAAGAGCAGTTACAAAGATCACATGGGGAAAAAAACAAAAGTTATTGAATACAAAAAATAGGGTTTCTCCCTCTTGAACACATATATATGCACAAATAATTAGGTGAGAGCTTTGTGGAATCTACATCACTCTTATACTAGGTGTGCTGCTGTTATCAGTAATCCAGGGAGAGAGAAACCTTACATGAAAACATCATCCACTTAAAAAAAATGTGCACAGAAAAAATTAAATCTTTTATTTATATATATACAAGTTAATATTCTCTTTACATCTTAATACGCCCTATGTTATTCACATCCTTCTGCAGGACGGTCACCCTGCAATTGGAAATGGCAATATTCATATAGTTTTTATATGCCTCACTACTCTAAAATGAAATTTGCCTTGCTCAGTCAAACCAATGAATAGATATCACACAGACAGAGAGGAGTGAAGAATGGAAGGATTTTCCAGGTCTCTGATGAATATCAAATTCATCCCCTGCTATCACAAGCAATCATCTCTTATTTCCCATTTATTGAACTGATCAAGCTGAGCCTTAAACCCGGTTGGCTTCATGATAGCGCTATTTCTGTTGTGAAGCACCTTAACAGGAAATGTTTTTACAGATTTAAAGAGAGATGAATTTGATTTCCTATTGTCCAAAAGTAGAACACCAGATAGCCAATGAATATAATTTGATACAACCTTTCTTTGACAAACCTATTCATTGTTCTATCATTTTCTCATTCATAATGACTCCTCTTAAAACATGTATTAAAAGCCTTGTAATACTAAAAAGATCTGAACAAGTCCTATAGCATCCCAATTACCTGTAGCACGTATCAGTGTATAGGTTTACTGAAGCCAGTAGTCTTTAGGGGCTCAATAACCTGTGACATGACACATATATGTTCTGTAACAGTTTGGTGGCACACACCTCTATCACACTGCTAGCCAGGTTAGTGGCAGGAGCACAACCCAAATATTGCTTGGCCATATAACAGAGCTTCCACTAAAACAGCTTTTTACTAGATTATGCTCCAGTTAGTTCTTCCTACAGCAGGCACTGCAGATAGCACTTTTCAGTATGAGAGCCTTTTAAGAGTTTAGTAGATTAGAGAAAAGGTTTTCCTGCTAGTGAATTTAACTTGGGCCATTCTGATGGTTCTGCTTTTTCACAGTAAAGAAAATCTCGGGCATGACCTTACAGTTGTAGCTTGCCAACAAGCAGAATGAAATGCAGTAGAACTCAAAGAGGTTTTTTGTTATTGATTGAACATGCTTGTTAATTAATGCAACTCAATGGCCTATGCCTACCAGTA
Source organism: Myiotriccus ornatus (assembly GCA_036023395.1). NCBI lineage: Eukaryota > Metazoa > Chordata > Aves > Passeriformes > Tyrannidae > Myiotriccus > Myiotriccus ornatus. The sequence continues at coordinate 12,899,671 of JAYRBT010000082.1, read as the reverse complement.
GAGAAAGATTATTGAAGGAAAAAAAAAGAAAAAATTATTAACAAAAAATTGCAAACACTCAGTAACTATACAAGGCAAACAGCATAAAATGCCCACAGTAATGTCTAAAGCAACATGGATTCTCAAGCATTTCACAATGTATATTGTAATCATATTTCACAGACTGCATTTCTTGTTTGATTGAAAACTGTAACATTTGTTTTCCTCGGGCTGAGGTCATCCCACTCTGGATCATTTCAGTGACTTCTTCGGGACCACTGACAGTCCAAGGTGGGAGGCAGAGGGAGGAGGTGTGCTGCAAACTGATAGCTACTGGAACAAATCCCTACATCTAGGTCTTCTGCAGATGGCAAGTATCAAATGGATAGCAAAAATATGTAGCTGTTCCCACCAGATCATATTTAAGGGACATTTTAAAGAAGACTCAAGTGTTACTGTAGCACTAAACTATTTCATGGTAAGTCATTTTGTAACAGCTCTAAATCGACAAATAATATGCACTACTAAAATACTAATAGCACAATAGAAAATATTATAATGATAATAAATCAGTGCCTTAAGTTTCTGTTCATTGAAAAATGGATAAATGGCTGCCAAATTGAACCTCATAACACCTTGATGATATATTTATTTTATTGAAGAGAGACTTAAGATGAAGACAACATTTGGTCCTTTCTTAATTCCTACACAGACTTGATATACAACAGTAGGAAAAAATCACTCAAAAGCGCACTTCTCCGTTAATATGGTGGGGATAATACTACATGTTTGCAAAGGCAAAGATAAGACACTTGGATTCAACACTTTGAAAAGTAGAAATATTAAAATGTATCTCAGCAGCAGTTTAGGATACTGAGCCACAAAACACCTCATGTTCAAAGATACCAATGAGCTTACCCTCTTCCTTTACTTAGCAACCTGGAAAACCTGCAGTGCACAACCTATTTTTTAAACATTTTACTAGATGCAAAGTATTCGAAGAACTAAAAAATTCAAGGCATTTCATCACATGATGAATTTGTGAGACAGAGTGACCTTTAAGCAAAATCAACCAGAGATAACACGAATTGCCAGAAAAGATTTGGCAGGACCAGACAATGCTTCCCAATGCTAACAGTGATGCCTGTTGGGGAGTACACTAAAATGCAACTTTAAACCCCAATGTAATGATAAAATCAACTAGAAAATTAGATGCAACAATAAAGCACTAACCTCTCACGTGCTACGTATTTGTAATACATAAGGCATGGATTGTCACACTTTTAGTATTAAGGAAGGCATCTAAAGAGCTTTCTGAAGATCTGATTAATAAGAAATGGTAGATGTGTCCACTGTATTACAAAGAGAAGTAACTCTATCATAGACATATGTACAACTACACTACATTACCTCAAATTGATTATTGCCTTAAGACAGGTTCATTTTGTGTAACTGCCTAGTTACAGTTTTTATTTTGCTTTCTGTTTTTCCTTAGGATCCAAAACATACCTGTTTTGGTATAGGCAAAAGTCTATGCTCTTTGTTTGTTTTAAATGAGGCTTATCTGCAGAATATTTCCATGGTAAAATCTCTGAAATTTTATACTCTTCTCAAATGATTCACAGACTGACATACAGATCACCAAGATCTACCAGTCTAAAACAAATATTAGGGTTCATATTAAGTACACATTTAAAATCTTACTTTGATGTCAGAATCATGGGAAGTATTTTAAATGAAAATATTTATCAGTTTTACTTGAAACAAGTCTAAAATTATAGGTGAATATCTAATCAAATTTCCCTGCAAAATGTGGCCCAAAGGCCAGGCCTGGTTATCATCTGCCTTGCATAATGCAGGAATTACCTCAGTTACAGAGACACCCCCCACATGGAGAGCCAAAATAAATGTAGCACTTGCCATGTAACCAACACAGTTTTGGCTGATATCTTAATATACTATTTATTTTCCCTTTCATCGTGTGAACTGATACATACATATGCACCTCTGCAGAACCTCTTATTAACTCACATAATTCCTGCATATACAGAGAAAATTGCTTCTGCATTGGTAGACAGTGCTTCACTTGAATAATTTCACAACAGCGGTGATTTTTACAAAATGAAATCTAGTTTCCTTTTAGAATTTGAGTTATTCTTACTGCACAAATCCAGGGTATACATACCTGGGAGTCCAGGACCAGCAAAGAACAAAAAAACTAACATCCCTTTTATATAGAGAAGTTGATGTTTATGAAAGTTTAAAAAAAAAAAAAAAAAAAAAAAAAAACAAGCAAAAACCACACCAATATACTCCTAACATGGAGTTACTATGGCATTCAGGAAATAAATAAACAAGCTCCTAAATATAGATATATGTATATAGAAGGCCACAACAGCAAAAATATTATTTTGTTTTAAGGTAAGAAAAAAAGTAAATTACATGGCATTGCTACAACTACACTGTGTTTGTTTTTTCTGTTGAGTAGTCTAAAGTAGGTCAAGTAAGGCACATCCATTAATTCTCTTATAAATAGATCCACACTGAATTCACCTGCTTGTAACTAATGTAGAGCAACAGAATTTTAAATACTTTTCCCTTTAATCTGACAAGTTAGTTTATTCTGTATATAGACACTAGGAAAAAAAAAAAAAGAAAAAAGTCATTAAGTCCTGCATGATTTTTATAAGCCAAAAAAAAATGACAATAGAAACGTGAAATTGGGACACACTTTCCCTGCAGAAAACCAAATGTACATGCCTCCACCTCTAGGTTTAGAGATCTGAAAGACTTCTGCAGAGATGTATTATAGATAAGTCACATACTTTTCCCTTGATATGGAGACAAAGGAAAGGAGACAATTCTGCATTAATCACTTCACATTTTCCCTGTAACATTCCTGAATATATTATTATTCTCCTCACCTTTTCAAAGACCGTGATTTTCATCCTTCTGAGGATTTTTTTTTTTTTTAAGATACAAAAAAGCATTTCTTATTTAGTAACTTGAATTTGTCATTAGGCAATTTTCAAACAGGTCTCATAGCTCTTTTATCCTTATTCATTTCTTTTTTCTTTTTTAATCTGAAATGGTCCCTTGTTGCTTGATTTGCAGATCTGTATCAGCGTGCGAGGATTTCACTAGCTTTAGCCAAGCACAGAACAGTTCAATCCCCTGGAGCATTGAACGTAAGAGTCAATTTAGAAGCAAGGTAAAAGCATAGCACTCTGTTCTCCGTCACACAAAACATCATTTTACTCACACAGGCATCTTAATAACAAAATTCAATTCTGGATATTTTTCTCAGCATGGCTCAGAGACTGTTCAGAAGTGACATCAGAAGGCTTACTGTGGAGTTGGCTTTTTGAAAATTTAATTAAAATATCTGTTTTCCAGTAAGGAAAGGTCTGTACATTAGTGGGAGCTTAAACTTAGGACATATTCTTTGAGTTATGTCTCATTTAGGAAATACTACTTTCAAAGATTTTGCTTTTGTGCTACCGACAATCACTGTGGTAATTTCACCCAAAGAATCATAAAAACATAATTATAGAACCATGTAACGGTTTGGTTTGGAAGGGTCCTTAAAGATCACCTAGTTCCAACCACCCTGTCATGGGCAGGGACACCTTTCACTAGATCAGGTTACTCAGAGCCCCATCCAACCTAGCCTCGAACACTTCCAGGGTTGGGCATCATCATCCCTGGGCAACCTGTTGCAGTGCCTCCCTGCTCTCACCATAAAGAATTTCCTCCTAACATCTAACCTAAATCTACCTGCTTTCACTCTGTAGCCGTTCCCCCTTGTCTTATACTGTATTAGTATTTGTAAATACTTCTGTAAAAAGTCCCTCTCCATCTTTCCTGTAGAGCATGGTGTTAATAAACAGGTTCAATCCCTGTACAGGCCTTTCACTTAAGAGTTGGACTCGATGCTCCCTGTGGGTCCCTTCCAACTGAGAATATTCTGTTTCTGCAGGCCCCTTTTAAGTACTGGAAGGCGCTATAAGGTCTCCCCAGAGCCTTTAATTCTCCAGGCTGAACAGCCCCAACTCCCTCAGCCTTTCCTCATAGAAAAGGTGCTCCATCCCTCTGACCATCTTCATGAATTTATCTGGACTCACCCTGCCAGGTCCATATCTTCCTTCTGATGGGAGCCCCAGAGCTGGATGCAGAGCTCCAGGTGGGGTCTCATGAGAGCAGAGGGGCAGAATCACCTCCCTCAACTGCTGGTCACATCTCCTTTGATGCAGCCCAGGACACAGTTGCCAGGTAATGTTGTGTTTCTCATCAACCAACACACCCCCAAGTCCATCTCCTCAGGGCTGCTCTCAATCCGTTCTCCACTCAGACTGTATTTGTGCTTGGGATTGTCCCAATCCAGGTGCTGGACCTTGCACTTGGTCTTGTTGAACTTCATGAGGTTTGCAGGTGCCCACCCCTCCAGCCTGCCCAGGATGGCATCTCTTCCCTGCAGTGTGTCGATTACACCCCATAGCTTGGTGTCATCGACAACCTCGCTGAGGGTGCACTCAATTCCACTGATATTATACTGTTTTATCATTTGCTTAAAGAAAAGTCCGTGGGTTTCCTCTCATTTAAACTGTGATTTATCTCCCCTTTTCTACGATTTGCTAACACATAGCTTCAGGTTTTGACTTTCAAATTTATATTCATACTGATAAAAAGTAAAAGTACCTACATATCTGTTCCAAAAGGTCTTTTGTGTTACATACCAGGCAGATGGACAAACACATCTGAGCTAAGGGATCCCTAACCTGCATATCATAGTTAATTCTTACAGTTTTGGCCCTGCGTCCTCTAAAGGAACAAAACCATGCAAGGTCCTGACCCCAAGTCCCAGGGGAGGACGACCCTAAAGGGAGCCCCAGCACTGTGACAGCAATGCAGAACACCTGGCCTTGAGGCACAAGGCACCATGCCTGCTCTCAGCTTCTGTGTAATTTTGAGCAATGAGATTTTAAGACTTTGCAGTTTCATCTTTTATTTCTCTTTTGCTGAGTTGCACAGTTCCATGCCACAATTTCTTTTCCATGTCATCCTTCACTGAGAAACTCCACTAAAATTGCCTCGACTGAGTTCCCCTGTTATGCTGTAGAATTTTCTTTTTTGGTCTTTTGCACAACATGGATTTTACCTTAGGCACCAAAGAAATTCACCATTTTAATAACAGAAAATACTACAGCATTTTTCATTGTTCTTTGCTCAGTTTGTTTTGTTGAAATCAACATGAAAAACAATTTCAAACTTCTCAGTAAATGCTTCATTTACGAATACTTCATTCCAAGTGCCTACAGGGTTACAATCTGGTCTATGACAATTTTATTCATTTTTTAATCAAAAGCATTAAATCAAATTTAAAATATATACTACTCAGTACTTCTGTAGTGCCCTCCAGCACAGTATGGCAAAAGCACTCCATGGACCATAATGACTGTAGTTGTACTGCACACGCAGGAAGAAGATTAGAGGTTATTCTCCAAACTATTTATTTGAGGAAACTGAGGCACCAAAGATTTCTTTCCATATTTTTGATGTTCTTTTCCAGCCTTAGATGCTTTCAGTTTTGGGTGATGTCTCTGAGGTAAACAAAGCCTTACTTTGAAAAAAATGTAAAATATTTGATTGTAATCCTGAACTTGACCAAAAAGGCCAGAAGCTAAAACGGCACTTCAAAAATAAAACAGCACTAAGCATACTTCTGAAAACATCAAAAATCTCTAGACTCATCACTGCAGACACTAAGCCGTTCCCTGTTCAGGGCAGCAGGCAGTACCACAGCCCCCAGCCCCCCTGGGTGGAGAGAGGCTGGGAAAAGCACCAATTCCCTCGGAGCAGTTTGGTCCTGAGCCTGCACCAACACGTGCGCAGCGCTTGCTGTAACGCAAAACTCTTACATGACACGTGACAAAACACAATCAACAGACCAACTTCATTAGCACCAGCTCACTAAGCTATCCAGGGACCACCAAAAATGGCCTCTTGGTCTAAAATGTACTGAGGAACAAAGTGTAGGACATCACACAAGTGCTAGAACCACAGCGCCAGAAGCACCCTGCAAGCTATCTGTGAGTCATACAAAAAAGAAGGCATTTCAAGAAATAACTCATTTATTGCCATTTGTTGCAGCAGAAGAGACCTCAGCTCTGCAATAAAATTAATTCTTTTTAAACTTCCCAGAGACCTTATTTCCATTTGTGATTCTTTCCCTTCCTTTTCCACACCAACTCAAAGCAGCTGGGACTGAATTCAGTACATGTGATGGTGGTACAGTATTTCCAAGCAATTCTACTGCCATCTTGCAGCCCATAATAGCACCTCTGCCTGGCATTTCATTATCCTGCAAGGCCAGCACAAACCACAGATGTGGTTGTCGAAAGAGGCAGTCTCATCTTTTCCCATTCCCAGATGGTCATGTTTGGCACTGGATTCCTCTGTCCAGCTTCTCCTTTCAGTTTATTCAAGCATTTGTATCATTATACAAAAGATCTAAATTAAAATTAATGTTTAATAAAAACAATTTTAATTGGTTACATTTCCCAGGCTGGTCCAGTTCAGTCTAATTAACAGCCTCATAAAAGCTTAGGGAGGCACAAGGGAGGAAGCAAAGCATGGCCAGGACTGCTTCTTTCAGCAGCAGAGATGACTTAAAATGTCTCTGATGCTGTGGCCTCAGACCAGTGTTTGAAAGGATCCGGCTCATCTGCGGTTTCACACACAGCTCAAGGCACTCATTTCAGCATTCAGTAACTTGCACTGTTCTATGTCCAATCTCATCCCTCTTTTATCACCTTCTTCAAAATCCTACCTATTTTCAACTAATCTAAATAACCGTGTCTTGTTCACTGAAATTGCTATCTCAGCAATCCCTCTCTTCAAAAATGAGCAGGCCTTCCAGGAATAAATCCCTCTTGCCCTTGTACATTGCTGACCTATTTTCCATAATTTGTTTTTCTCCCTGCCAGTTTCTAATCTATAGCAGAACTTCATTTGTCACCACATAAGCAGTTACCTAAACAACTTCATACAAATTACTCAAATTCCACCATCTTAGAGAAGACCAAATTAAGACAGAGGCACAATCGTGCTTTTAAATGCTGTTTCTTGAATGCATTAAAAGCTAAGATGCATAAATAGAAGGAAAAAACCTACCTGTCTTGTGGCAGAATTTCTCTTCAGCCATCCCACCCCAAAAAAGGTGAAAATACGAAAGTCAGATATGCGTTAGAGAAGCATGTGGCCAAATGCTTCTCTTCATCAAAATGTCATAGCCCTTTATGCATAGATGTCTACATAAACACTCTTTTAAAGTTAACAATAGCACTTTTGAGAACAAAATTCGATAAGGAATCAGAACAACTTTTGTCGATTATGATTAAAAGAATGTACACACTGTTAAACCCCACATTTAAACATTCTGATTTTGACATAAGGTTTTCTTAGGTGCCACTTAATCAGTTAGAAACTAGATAAAGCCAGGTTGAGGGTTTTGAAATGCACAAGAGCTTGTTATCAATTTCCTGTAAATCACACTTGAAACCCAGATGAGCCAATCAATGAAGTTAGTCCAGTCTAAGACCTCATTGAAGAAATGTTTATTTTGCTTGAACTATTCAAACCTATTTTCTGAACCTGGAAAAAAAAATACTTTTTAGGAAACCAAAATAATGCAAGCACTATTACCTCCCCATTCTGAAGCTTTTTTCTTCAAATTATTAAAGGAAAGATTGAAGAAACCCAAAGAACAAGCAAATGCTGGGGTTTCAGTAAGAAGTGACTTCAGAAATCAAGCTGCACTGGGAGCTTCTTTCTCTGCATCCCTGGGCAGGATCTTCCAGTTTCCAGTTTAACAGAATACATCAAATTTCAAACTAACTAGCTGGGGTACTCTAGCACCTTGTTATGGCCAGCTCTGGCTCTTACAGAGGCCAGTGCAAGGACACTACTGGCCAACCAATACTCCTGACTAGATGGGAAGTAGAAAATCATCTACTTTATCGTCACAGAACTAGAAGAATGAACCAGAGAGTGAACCACTGAAAAAAGATAAAGGTCACTGTATCTTATATTAAAACTGATTCAGTATAAAGAGAAAGCCAATCAAAAAAAAAAAAAATCAGAAAATTCTGTAACAAAGGCTGTTATTTCTCACTGAAATTAACAAAGCTCACGGTGTTCTTACAGAATTATATGATTTGAAGAAAATATAGGGAGAAACAAAGCAGGTGAGTTTAAAACTTGTTATTTTCATTTACTATAATTAGCAGGTTCCCCGCTCTTTTCTTTTATGTGGTCTATTCTCAGCTACTTACAGGCTCAGAATGATTTCTTAATATTATCACTCATAACCATTTTTCAGTTTGATTAAAACAAAAACAACAAAACAAAGAAATATCTTGCACACATATTCTAGACAATGTAGGCAAGAGGAAACCTTAAAATTAATGAAATGCACTTGTCTTTCACTCTTTACATACAAACAGGTTGAAGGCAACAAGGAGCAAAGAATGAGAGTGTAGATATACAAAGAACCAAAAGAATATTAAAACAATCTTGAAAACAGAGAAGCCAATACTTTCCAAAGGGATGGACAGCAAGATAACATTACCTAAAGAATTAATAATCTGGAAGAGTAAGTTAAAAATAAAGTGATGAAATTTGGCAGCGAAACACAGCTTAGGTTTAAAACAATCTTTTAAAACATGATCAGTGAGCTTTGTGAGACTTTACTATAATACACTTGTGGAGTGTGAAGCCTGGTGACTGAGGAAATTGAAACATGAATAAATGTAAGATAAAAAATTCTGAGTAATGCAATCTAGGCTAAGCTTCAAAGGGAAGAATCTTGGTAAAAGTAGCACCTCTCAAAAAGAAAAAAAACCAAACAGTAAAAATAACCATAAATTAAAGAATTAATCTGTGATAACATCGAGGTATATTTAATATATCTGTTTTTTACTGCAGCATCAAATATTTTTGCAGTAAATTTAGCTGTAAAAGTAATTTCAAATAGCGATTCCCAGTCTTCTGCCCTCTTGGGGGAAGTATGGATGAATATTAATGTAATATGTACTTATTTATACTGTAGATGAATAAAAACAAAAGAAATGGGCAACTGTATAACATCAAATATTAATGAAGAAAATTAGTCAAAAAGCATAAGTAGCAGTGAGAACAACAGATTACTGGAAAGACAATACTCTTCTGTCTCATTTACCATCTCCATAACACTGGAGGAAGAAGACACAGAGTGTGCCAACTATGCAGTGTATCAACAGCTAACCCACAGCACCACTATATGGTAAAGTACTTTCTTTTATTTTTTTTTAACCTAAATCCTGGTCTTGCTAACCTACACATAGCACAGAGTTTGAAATGCCTGGTGAGGAACAGACAAGCACATTTCCACCTGTATGTCTCCTTGGACATGGCTGGAAAATATTTCTCATTATAGTGGAAAAATGACATGGGTAGAGAGAATTTAGAAACACAGTGAACTTCCAGAGGGTAAAGTGTATGACCTGTGTATGTGGAGGGGAGCAGAGATAGCTGTGCACATCCAAGTCTAGCGTGGCCATACAAGAAGGACAGGCTGAGAGGTTACTTCTGCTGACTTGTGGCAAGGGTTAAGGAACTACTCTCCAGCTTTATGAGAAAAAAAACACATCTTGCCACTCAGCACAGACTCCTATAGACAACAGACAGAGCGAGCACAGATGCACACACACGAATCAGCAATCCAGGGGTGTGTGTGCTGAAGTGAAGGCAGCTAGGCACTGCAAAGTTGGGAGCTTTTTGTCTCTGCAGTTCAGGTGATCTAAATAGTAGGCAAGAACTAGGGACTTTTCTATCAAAATGAAGCAATCAAGAAGAAAAAGAGATGATTTATTTCTAAACCTGCTTTTCCCTATGAGAAAATCCTGAAGTGCACAAATACTGAGCTGTTATATTCTGATGCAGGTAAATACGAAGGATTAATTGCAAATGCTGGATGGGGAAGGAGATCAGAACAGAACTTCCATGTGGTACAAATCCATGTAGCTGGAAGAAAGGAGGTGAAATGAGGATAAATATCAGAAAAAAATCCTTAATGGGGTGATATATCAGATTGTGAAAGTCTCCCAAGGGAAGAAGCAGAATCCCCACTGCTCAACACATGTAAAAGCAGCATGGACAAAGAACTACAAGATAGGCTACAGGGAATAACTCAATACATAGCAAGAGGATGGTTCAGATGACCTAATAATATAACAGGATTTAAAATGACTAGATAATTCTATTATCATTAACCACATTCACAGTAGTACAAGCTAAAACACTGTTGCTATGGCAATCAATCCTTATGCATCATTGAAGAAAATGACTGAGATGCAAGGAATGGAAATTAATTGAACCAGCCCCTCCTATTCTCATTTAATTCACCGTACCAGTCAGCTGGGAAACTACCTAAGACAAAAGTTTACATCTAGATTCCCACCAGTCTTTTAAAATATATAGCAAAGAACAACTGAATGTCTGGCATTCAAATATAGGTTATCCTTAGATTTACACAGTTATTTCAGATTCAGTGTAAGCACAAGGCTCCAGTTCAGAGAGGATGATGCTGGAAATGGATGGATTGCTCTCATAACTTCATTTGGAATACTTAATACTTCTTGAATTCTCTCAGTTCAAAGTAAACCAACACTATGGAAAGACCAATGCACACATAGTTCTGCTGCCATGGTATTAACAGCTCCATCTCATGAGAATATGAGACAACTTGCTTTCCATGTGGGAGGCATAAAAAAAATACAGCAAAGGTGACCATTTCCACTGGCACTAAGTAGCCCTACAGACAACAAACCTAAGTACTCAAAGCATCCTACTTCTAATTCTTAATTTATACTTCCAGCTGAAAACAGAGAAACTTTTAAGAGTCAAGAAACAGGATAACAAATGATCATCAGTCTCTTGATTACGTATTATCAACTCTAAATCAATTCCATGTTATTACAGAGTAGTAACACCATGCACATCTCTCAGTACCCTGGAAAAGGCATACTGGTTTGTTCACTCGGTTCTTCTCCTTACATACCATAATAGAGTATTTGTTGGGAAATTGGGAAGTTAAAGTTGGTAGTAATTAGATCCTTAGAGCTGGGGAAAATTTTGGAACTCAAAAATTGTGGAGCTTTTGAAAAATGGAATTTAAATCATTCCTGGTACCACTCATATATGGTTTGAACCTCTACTAGTAAAACTGGTAAATCCCACTAAGCTTTTATAATGATAACTGATAATTTAAAATAAGACACTAACATTCCTCTTACTCCAAAACAAAAAAGTGTCTAGTAAAACACAGCAAGAACTGAGTGGGAATGAAAGCTCAAATACCTGGGTGAGAAACCGCTATGCTCTCTCATTTTGGTAAAAGAGTAAAAAGTTGTTACAGTATTTTTAGGAAAAACTAAAGGCATATGCAGACAGAAGAGAATATAATTAACTCCATTCCTTGGAAGTTCACAGCAATGCTTCCTGTCAAAAAATGTTTCTCAAGTGGACAAAGCATTTCTTTTTTTGGGCTTTTGATAGTTTACCATATTGTTAACAATGCAAAGCAGCCCACACAAACGAGGGCACTACAGGTTATAGGAGCCATATATTCCAAAAGGAGCATGTTTTTATCTGCTAGTGCTTGTATTTTAATGTAATCCTTAATGAGTGTTTTGTGCAGCACTACACGAAACTATTTTTAGAACCAAGGGGGGGAAAAGGATCGATAAAGGAAGCAAGTCCATATTCTGATTTGAAAATCTACTATGAGCTAACAAGTACACCAGAAGGCAAATATAAACTCAAAAAAAACCTCAAACTATTTGAAAGAGGCTAAAAAAAACCCAGCATGCTTTTAAAAAGCCACTAAATCCAACCTTAAGGAATATATTATATTTTAAGTGAGAAGCAAAATACGTAAGTCAAGAAAAAGATCAGAGCAGCAGTGGAGTTTTCAGTACTCACAAACACATACAGAAGCAAAACATTTGATAGATTTGCTATACAGTAATCCTCATACATTAAAAATTTATTTGCACAATGCAAGTTTTTGTAAAAAACTTTTCAAGGATTGCAGAGAAAATTACTTCAAGTACTATCAGAACATTCTTGAAATACTAGAACATGCCTGAATTCATGAGACATTTATTCAACTGATGAAGATACATCATTTTTATTGAAAACAGCCTCCAATACACTGCATGTATATTTTGTTCCTATTTTAATATATTTCATTAGTATTTTTCTTGGAATTTAAACAAAAACCTTCCTGCTTGTGTGAGCTTCAAGTCGTCAGTGCCAAAACTTCAGCCAACGTTTCATGAGAAAATTACGGAATTATGTCTGTTTATGATTATAACACAGATTTCTCAAGAAAATTATTCCCTCTTGAGTATTAAAAACTAAATTAGTATGAAAGACTAGAATGTGTTTAATGTGATCAAGCTAGCTTTTCCCGCCAAAATGCTTCAATTTAATCCAAACTAATTTTTTAAAACTTAAACAAAGTCTAATAAGTTACTTCACTTCCCAAAATGACGTGCATGTACTAGGAGACTCGATATAAAGAGATCATTAAAAAAATCCAAAATGTGAAGGCCAAGAATTTTACTATGCAACTGCTGTAAATAATTTCTTTTTTTTAATATAAGTTCATGGATGACTCAAAAAGAGCATGTGTGAGAAAGAGAAAGCAATCCCAGTGCAACTGAGAAATTAAAGTGAAAAATTAAAGCACGAAGCCAAAAAACAGACACACAGATGGTAAAAACTGGCAAAAATTAAACGTAAAAATCATTCTCTTAAGTACCAACAGATGCAGTGACTTTAAAATATTACTCCTTGAGGATACACAAAGACAATAATCCCAGATTGTGAATCCTGGGCCAGTCTACTGCTGTGCTAGAGCCTCAAAGTACACTGTACTGCACAGAGAAAAAATGATGTGTCAGAGATGGTGCTATCTGCTCTGCCAGTCTACTAAAATAGAAGGAAAGAAAATTAAACTATCCAAGACTGTGAAATTAATGCCTTCAGGAAAAAAAAAAAAAAAAAAGAAAAAAAGAAAAAAAAAAGGAAAAAAATTAACTGTGTAAATGAAATAAGAGAGGAGACTTGCAGAATCCATTTACAGACTTAAATTACTATAGGACTGAGCAAGAACTGATTATTTGAGCATTTCTGAAACATTACTTCTTGAAATAATATTCAGGTTTCTCACTCCAGATACAAGCAAGGCTGTGCTTCTCAGATTCTGTGTTGCTAAAGGTTGATGACCCCCTATTTAGGGTCTCCTTGATTTTAATCACCACAATTACCTAAAACTACCCCAATTTAGACTACTGGTATTAAAAGAGAGAAAGAAAAATAATCCAAGATTCAAAAATCGAGAAACTGATGTGTAGTACCTATATCCTTGAAGTTCAGCCTTTCCTGAAAGATCTTCTTAGAAGCCAAACTTGAAATGAATAATTATTAGTAGTACTTTTAAAACACATTACGTAAGACCAATTCTCCAGATTGTTAAATGAATTCAATTGATGCTGCTATGTGTGATTGAACAAACCCAGCATCTTACGCCATCACCACATTTCAGGCTAACTGTTGACATAACATAAAGACTACTACTTTGGGGGAGGGGGGGGAGGGCGCTAAAAAACAAAGGCAAATTCAAAGAAAACAAAATTATGTTTATTTACTACCTCTTCCAGTATGCAAAAATTTACACCAGGTACTTTCTCCTCTAAAACAATTACTGAGCTACCAGGACAATCATAGTATCAGCAAGATGACTGAGAACTCCACAATATGAATATACTTAAAAAAACATATACATGAAAAACATCTGTCAGAAAGTTTTAGGAGTTATATATAGACACATTTAAACATATAGATACTCATATATATCTATATCTCTATATATGTGTCATCAATGACAGCATTTAAAAATACTGTTCCTAAAAGCGGGCAGTTTATGAATTGTTCTGTATTTCAAGTATATAAACAAGTATATTCAGGTACTCTATTTAACTCTAATTAATGAGCAGTAACAAAGCTGAACTGTAAAAATGAAAGTGAAAGTTTGCTGTATGTTAACCGGCAAACTAAGATACTGTCACGAATCAAATAAATTTGGTTTTTTGTAGAATCTCCAAGCTGAGACGATCCAGAGAGGTACCATTTCTCACCAGGACACCCAGGTAGCAGAGCCAGCAGAGCTCCAGCAGCTGCTGTTTGCCCTGCTCAAACAGCCCGCGGGGCGGTTTCGGTGTGACTCCCGCCCCCCAAAACAGAGCCCCAGCTGCACACTGCAGATGCAAACACTGCTCTGGTTTCGCCCAGGGTTTCTGAGCTTTGGCTTTGGAGCAAGACAAGTCAAAGCGTGCCTGACACCAGTGTGCTCAAATCCCCAGGGGCCACCATGGGAGGGCACAACTCCTCAACTGGGCCTCCCCTCACTCTTGCCTACACAAAGCGCGTCAAACACAAGAAGCCATTAAATTAAAAAAGTCATTAGTGAGCTGCATTGCAGTGGTGTAGGTAGATATGTGGGTTCACACTGATTTTAATATAACAATTTTTCCCCCCCCTATACATTTCCTACCTTACATCCCAGTATTTTCTGCTGTCCCCTGACACAGCAGTATGGAGCTGAAGGGCCTCCTACCCAAATTTCATTGTTTCAGTAAGGGAAAAAACATCAGTCCTTGAGCCACATTAATTTCACCTACCCAGAATGCTACAATACATACTACCCTACTGAATATTATAAGATACTTCTTTTGCATAGAGAACAATTTTACCGACCTTCAAGTCACCAGCAAAATTCATCAGTTCTAATAAGAGGATGAGTTAAAAGAGTTTTCATGAAGAGAAAGCTATTTATAGTGGCGAAGTGTAACTACAGGGAAGAAATACTGATGGGTTTCCCTTATGAAATCTGTGCTTTGTTCTAACAATTATTGCCTAGAAAATCAAGATAAATAAAAATGGCATGATGGAATACTCAATGCAACTTTCAATAATTTTAAACAGAGATGCTCCCAGATATGGTCACTTTCTTTTGGGACATTTAATTTAGTCTATGCTTTGGATAAATGAGTTGAAATTATAAGCAATCATAAATTCCTGTGCATTAGGAAAGTAAAGATTTTTGAAGACAAATGAGGGTATCCAAAAGAAAGAGAAAATTAAGCTTTGAATCAAAGCGATTGAACGCTGGCTTCCTGCCTAGTATTCTGAAGAATAAGAGATCCAGAGGTTTTGATCATACTGGGTACCTCACTCTTCATGTGTTTATTCTACTGTCTATAAAAATGTCTGCAATATACAGGCAAAAGGATAATTTTTTTCCACCCCATTTTAGAAATAGTTTTGTGTGTATGTTGCCCTCAACACTGATTTCTAAACTGTGAAAACAAGCAATATTTTCAATGGCAAATGTGCTAAGGTAATAATAGCCAAATGATTTTTCTAAAACTCATAAATAGGCATTCCTAGGCTGAAAAAAGAAGCATAAAAAAATTCAATCCAAATGAAGTTAAAGTAATCACATGCAGCTGTCATGAAAGTGAGTAATACCTTAATATGGAATCTGGGCAACAATTCTTAAAATATCATATTTAAGACATCAAAATTAAAAGTAGTATTTATTTCAAAAGTAAAATCTTTACAGCAGTTTATTATAGAAACTTTTCAGTTTATCCAATCATTTCTTCATGGAAACACTAGTTGGGCTGTATTCACTTTAATTCTGTGTATCCTTAGTATGGAACCTCCCTTAACCAGAGTAACTGAATCAGTTACACATCATTGTTCTTTCTTTGGCACAGGGACTCAGCAAAATACCTTATCAGTGCCACAAGGCAGCTGGCAGTTAGTTGTTGGTCTTATGGAAACACTAATTATTTCTTAAATCAGATAAATATATTAAAAAAAACCCCACAGGTGTTATCACAGAAATAGCAAATCACAGAATGTTCTGAGTTGGAAGGGACCCACAAGGATCATCAAGTCCAGCTCTTAAGTGAACAGCACATGCAAGGATTGAACCCACAACCTTGGCCTCCTTAGCACCATGTTCTAACCTACCGAGCTAACACTATATCTGTTTGGTATGTGACATATATAGAAGTAAATAACTTCTTTGTACATCCTGATTTTCTAACCAATTTAATTCCTATTCTCCCTACTCACCCCCTCCCTGGCCCTGGATACTAACTTGCCCGTTTCATATGCAACTCCAAGTAGTTTCAAGATCAATTTAGAATGGACTTATTTTCAAATCATCCAGTGCATGAATTGGCAGGGCTGGCCTATTATCTTCTTTTTTCGCCCAGTTATACTGAGGAAATAAATTAAAATCTTATGGTATATCGCATCAACTAGGTCATATTACGTAATTCCATTCACTCAGTTGCCGCACTCTCTAAATCTTGCTGTGTCGCTTCATGAGAATCATGACATTTCTCAAAGTATCCTATAAATTACAGCAACCACTTAATACAGCCAGAGTACTATATTCAATAATGAAATGCTCGTACTTAAGCAATAAAATCGAGATTAAATTTAAAACCCAAAATAAAACAAAAACCCAGACAAATTACTTCCACATAACTCAGTTATTAACTCTAAGTTACACAGTATCATTCCTATTTACAGCAAAGTGCAACCATGTCATTAAAACGACCTGTCCACACAGGATTTTAAAGAATAAGCACCTTTTCTATTTCCATCAATGAAAGATAAATTACCTATCACTTCCACAACTGAAAGGACAAACTTGGTCCTTTTCTGAAAGCACCTTCCTCACAATTTGTAATTCATAGAACAAAAAAAATACAAAAATCATCCTGCTATTATTCTATATATTAGATAAAGATAGGTTTCTCAGTCAGATAAAATCTTTTTCCCTTGCCCAAAATAACCACTTTGTCTTTATTTCTGTTCTGCTTGGAATTAACTGACTTGCAGGACTCAGCACTGATTTACCTGAATATCCCCTAAATAGTACAGTGAGAAGTGAAGCGTTCTCACAGCCATGATTCTGTCCAGAGAAGTTGTTCTATTTTAGTGTAGAAAGGACTAAAACTTCCACTACAAATTAATAATATAAATATTTCTTTAAAATAAGTAACTTAAGCCATTTAAAAAAAAAAAAAATTGTATCAAGAAGAAAATCAGACTATTAAAAAAACCAAAAAGGCAGTTAATTTTCTATTTAAAGTCAAGAAAACTCTACAATGTGAATTAAGTTAACTGAAAATTAGGTTAATGTGAACTATGACTTCTAGTGCAGACTTATGAAAGCTTGGTTTGGCAATAAAACCAAGCAATTTATCAATTTTGGGTTTTCTTACAATTTGAAAGGAACAAGAAAATAATATTTTACTTTGAGGGTGACAGAGCACTGGAGCAGGCTGCCCAGAGAGGCTGTGGAGTCTCTTTCTCTGGAGGTATTCAAAACCTGCCTGGATAGGATCATGTGCAACCTGCTCTAGGTGAATCTAGCAGGGGATTGGACTAGATGATCTCCAGACATCTCTTCCAACCCCAGCCATTCTGTGATTCTGTGGAAAAAAAACCCACAGCATTTGAGATAACCATCTAATTTTGAGTGGTGTCCTCCTGATAGAACATAAAGAACATCAAGACTTCAAAAAATGAAACACAGAAGGGATGTAGGGAGAAGGAGTGTAGAGATGGCATCTTGTTCCTTCCAAAGAATCGGCTCCTGCTCTGTACCAACCTTCATTAGAAACCAGGTACACAGGACATAAAGGTAGAACAGAGAAGACAGGAACACAAAACAATAGGGAAAAAAGGTAAAATATCAAAACCATGTACTACCAGTACCACCTTCTGAAGCAAAACTGCATAATTTCTTTTTAAGCCTCAAAGATACAAGTAATCACATATTTACACTTTGGTTAAAAGGCTAGAATGCAGAACGAGCATAATGTGAATTTTAAATCAAGAATACTTTACCAAGGGCGAGGGAGAATCCTCTATAGACACAATTAACAGAATGGCTTTAATACACTTAAAAGTTTTAACCTTTGTGCTCTTTAAAGTGAATAGTGGAGCTGCATCTATTTCAGGTTTGTACCGAAGGGCTGTACTGCCCTGGAAAGTTTTACAGTGCCGTAAACTAATGAAATAAATTATCTTAATTTGGTTAGATCTATTTTCATTAACTGTATTACCCACCGAGGGAATGAGGACAAATTTTAATTTTACTAATGTATTTCACTTCTGCATTACTTTGGCATGCCATAATTGCAGCTCCTGCTCAGTGCTGCTCACTCTGCCATCTCAGGGCCACCTTTCCCCCTCTCTTCCAGGCAGGCAGGGCTGTGCACACCCCCAGGACCTGTGCAGAGGGGAAGCTGCAGCACTGCTGACAGTCACCATCACAGGGCTGTGCGGGACTAACTGGAGCCTTTGAGGACATGGTCCAGCAGCAGCAACAAGCACATTATGGAAACAGAGCATTTTTATTATAAAGCAGTAGTGGTGATACATTATGTACATCTGGACTAAAAAGTGAACACACATGAGAAGATAAACACTTTTCATAGCATGAAGAAAGAAAACAAGTTCCTAAAAGAAGGAAAGGAAGACTGGATACATCCTTTGATGAAATGCTTTCCCAGGCCCATTAATGGATTTTTAGATGTCCTTATTTGACCTGCTGCCATGGCCAGACAGCAGTCTAAAAAAACAGAGATAATATTGTTCTGCACAATATTTAGAAAACAGTAAAAAAACTAACAGCAATAATCAATTTAAAGCTTCCTACAGCACCTCACTGCCATTTAAGAGAGTATTACTTACATTCTTGGTATTGTAAATTCATTACCATAAATTAGCATAACAACAGGTTTATTTAAATAGTTTGGTCCAAAAGGGCAGGAAAATAGCAGTGTATGGCTACTAGCAAGTTAGAAAATGCCTTTCACATGTGCCAACACTTTTAAGAAAGTTTCTACAGAATAGAGTGGGTCTTCTAGCAGACAGTAGCAGAGACAGAGCTGTGATCATCTCTCTCCATTCAGCACTTGTCAGGCTGCACCTACAGTACTGTGTTGAGTTCTGGCCACCACAGTTCAAGAAAGACAAGGATAGACTGAAGGGGGTCCAAAGGAGGCCCATGACGATGATTAAAGGCTTGGAAAGCCAGCATTGTAAAGAAACACTGAAGGAGTTAGTTCTTTACTCCCTGGAGAAGAGAAGGTTCAGGAGGACCTCATCACATTATTCCAGTACTTAAAGGGTGGCTACAAAGAGGATGGAGGCTCTCTCTTTACTGGGAGACACATGGAGAAGACAAGGAGCTACAGATGCAAGTTGTACCAGGAAAGGTTTCATCTTAATATATGAATGAATTCTTGATTTTTTTTTTATTTTTTTAATTATGAGAACAATCAATCACTAGAAGAATCTCCCTGAGACATGGCAGAGTACCCATCACTGGAGGTGTTCAGGGCACAATTGGAAAGGGTGCTAGGTAGTCTCACTAAGGCTCTTTCCCACAAAAGGTTGGACCAGATGAGCAGGTCTCTTCCAGAGTGGGCTGTTGATTCTTTAAATTTCAGACCAGTCCATCATCTGCCTGCTTATACTTATACATCTATGAGAGGGAGAATGTTTGAGTGTGAGGATATGCACACTTGAACATGACGCATGTCTTTTTCTATAATAATTAAAATCCATGAGTATTTTTCTAAAATTGTCTTTTCTGGCTTTGGTTTGGCTTTTTTTTTTTTTTTTTTTATGTGGACATATATGGAGTTACATTCTGCCACTGAATTCGTATCTACACAGCAGCACATAACTGAAAGTAGACTGTAGCCCTCAAACTGTCTCACCTATTTAATACACCGTATGAAATGACATATTATTTTTGAAAGGAGAACAAGATAGATGCCAGCATGAAACACTGTTTATAAAACCATCACCACTACAGCTGTCCCCAAGCAATAAAGCTGTTTATTCCAACCTCCTAACTCATATAAACTGAAACCCTCAGCACTGAAAAACAACTTCAGATCTGTTCATGACTCCAAGACAAATAAGAGCTATCTCTTTCCAAAATATACAATTACAGTCGTGTCCACAAATGTCCATTTTCTATAAAAGTGCACAGACCTCTAAATTCCGCATTTGATTCTGTCTCTGTACATACTGATGCATTCAGCATAAAGATAAGTCTTGCTCTTTAAGGCTTCTTTGTTTCTGTGATTATACACAAACATTTAGAGAATATTTAACAAATAAGTGTATTAACACATTCACATCTAAAATTTACACAGATATACACATTTATTCTTCTGACTTCAGGAGACATGACAACTCTTCAAAGGATGTAGGAATTATGAATCTACATAAAAATCAGAAAAAGATCAAGTTAGGACTTCAAAATCAAGTGGTTTTTAAATATGGAAATCATGTTTAGATTTAGAAATCTGGAACCAAAGCAAGTTAGATCCAAAGTCAGATTTATACCTAGAAAAGGCCTGTGATTCTGATTGTCTCCACAGAAACACATGGTAAAAATTTTAACCTTAAAAGGAGAAATCATAAATACAGAAACAGAGAACTTACATGGCCATTATAAGAGCTTGTTTTACCCTCCCATGTCCCTTTTTAAGCATTCTGACATACAATACAGAACCAGCTCCAGCAAGTCTCCCAGACTGAAATGTGTCTGTGGGAACTGGGTTCCTAATCACCACCAGAGCCTTGTCTGCTGGAAGTAGTTCAGCAGGGTCCATGCTGAGCTAATGCATGCCTCAACTGGATGCAGATCTAGACTCCAATACTACACAATAGGAGTTTGAATTTTTTTTTTGTAGGTACTCACATCATAATCACCGAAATACAAGTTTCTCATTTTAGAGTTCATCTTACATAGTATATTTTCTACTCTAATAACAATAAATGCAACACAGGTAAAACACACTGAAAAAATTCTACACAATAATCACTTAATTGTGATCACATACAGAGCAGTGATACCCCAACACCGCACAGTCTTATTGGAAATCAAAGGCTATTAGAAACTGTGTATGCATTTTGATCACATTAAATGTGCAAAATATTCTGTAGGGCTGATCCGTCAAAGCAAAAAATGAGAAAAAAAAGGAAAAAAAAAAGGAGAAAAAAAGGAAAAAAAAGGAGAAAAAGACCACCAAGAAGTCAAGGAGCTCTTCTGGCAGCCACACAAGGCATTTGGCTGCCTCAGAACTATATTCAACCTCTACCCTTGCTGGGATGTCATTGCCCCTCTTTGTGCTGTGTGGAGCCAGCACTTCACAGCTTACATTTCATCTGAGCATTTGAGCCCCTACACTGAAGCAGTCAACGTCTTGCCAATATAAAGAAATAAAGGGAGCAGCCCATACCTAACTACTTGTAGAAGTACTGGCTAAGAGAAAATATTCTTGAGCCCAGTCAAGCTTTTTGCCATCTTTATAGTACAAAAGCCACAAGAAACAAGTGTTATAGCACACAGGGTGTTGACAGTGTGATCACAGGACCAAGAACCCATCTCAAGTAGTAAAAAACCTCCATTTGCAATTGGATATGGGATAGGAGAGACTTTGAACTCTTTCAGGGGCACCTTGAGGTCTTCCATTCAATTCTTTGACTAACAAAAACCTTAAGTGAATTCTCTACCAATGCAATGGTCACTGCTTCTAACTGCTCACAGTTAAAATTATGCCCAATTATTTAATATTGTTAGGTGCCCAGCCAGAAACAAGCAAACCACATGAGCCAAGGCCTTGTTCACTAGCTGGTAACACTTACTTTTCCCATGATCAGCCTCAGAGTGGTCTTGTCTAGTTGTACAAACCCTGGGTAGCAACTTGGCTACACTCACACATCCCCTGCCTTTCATATGGGACCTCCACTGAAGACCCCCAAAAGAGACAGTTCTCTGCATTGCATCTAGAGCTTTGAACACATGCATATCTCTATCTTTGTGATGGAAATCCTTCATAAGGAATATGACAAGCTTTAAAATCGTCTTTGTATTTTATAATTTATATGCTGTCATGGTTTTATGTTCATTAAGGTTGTTATCACAAGAGATAAATTATAAAGGGTGTGTTCTTGGAGAGAGAGGAAAGCAATAGACTCTACCCTGGCATTTTACAGAATAATGGATAACCAGTTAGAAATGATTCCTCCAACTGAAGCCTAGCTAATCCCTTTTCCAAATCTTAAAGCATAACTCCTTACTAATGACAATAATTTTTACTGCAGTTTCAATCTCTGTGTGTGAGGACTTTGAGATAAGAAGAGCCTCCACCCCTGAGCCTCCCCATCTTCAAGCCATGAAACAGAGAATTTGCAGACCCTTCCACTGTAGTTACAATAATAACAAAACCTAGAAAAAAAAAAAAAAAGCCAAAATACAGCCATCGTACAAGGAGAAACACAAAAGAGGTACGTTAGTCAAAACAAAAGTATTTATATACATTAGCTATACCACTATGATACATTTAGAAATAAACAAAAGAGTTCCTTTTCTGCCTTTCTTATGTTAGGCATAAAATAGAGACGGGGTTTGTTGTTAAATGAAAAATTTGACAACACAGATAAGCTGGAACATGAGAATATACAGGAAATTAGCAGTTTAAATTCAACAACCTACCTCTGGAGCTCTGATCTTTTCAACTGACAGTGCTGAAATGCATTAATTTATAGTATACAAATGTTTTAAGAGAGTATATTCAATCATATTAAAAGCAGGCCTTATTTTGCTGAAAATACAAGCTGAAGGCAGGTACTCTACAGCTGGAGATACAAGACCATATGGTACTTCCATGTCTGATCCTGCTGCAACAGGATCCACAGAAACTGTACCAGATTACTATGGACAGATGTCATGAACAAGAATAACTTACAGGAAGTGCTCCATACAGCACATTTCTGAACAAGAAGACAGCAGTAGTAACCAGCTTCTCTTTCCATTTTACAACACATTTCAGTTGCTCTGATCTCTGGCTGTTGTTAGATACCAAAATTTAGGAATCAGACCTGTTCTTCAGTAACAACCACGAAATTTTACTCCATCTCCTACCTTGCTTTCATAAACTGACAGATATACAGCAAACACATAATATACATATATGTACATAGATTTACATACAGTTTTAACTAACCAAACTCTCTGTATTTGCAAATCTGATCAACTGCTTCATACTTAAGCTGCTTTAGGATTTCCCTCATCCCCCTTCCCAGCCCACAGCACAGCCAGGGGTTCTTAATCCTTCTGCAAAACAGGCCTTGCCAGCAGAGCAAGGAATATACTGATTGCTGCCAGTTCCAATACTTGACTAATGAAACTAAAATGACCACCTGAGAGAACTTTTTTGTGTACTTAAACTTAGGGAACTGGTGAAAACTTTAACACTTTCATGCATTCCCTTTCATGTCTCCCGGGTATGAAACAGCATGAGTCCAGATTTGATCAGGGCCCAAGCAAGTCTTGAGGTGAACGGAGGGAAAAAAAGGCTTCTCAAATAAAAGTGGCATTACCATATATATGAATACATTTCACAGAAAATAAGATTTTTCAACTATTCCTCAAAGTTTGGTTGCTGTGGGGAGAAGAAGGTGTTGTGGAGGGCAAGGTGAAGAACAAAAACCAAATTTTTCTCTTTTTTTAATGATATTTCAGATTCAAATTAAAGATTGCAATTTTTTTTCCTAGTACTTGACAATATGTAAGAGAGAATTAATAAAATAATTGAATGAAAGACTGAAAAATACAATCACAGATTCACAGAATAGTTTAGGTTGGAATGGACCTTAAAGATCATTTAGTTCCAATCCCCCTGCCATGGACACGGACACCTCTCACTAGACCAGGTTGCTCAGAGCCCCATCCAACCTGGCCTCAAACACTTCCAGGGTTGAGGCATCCACAACTTCTCTGAACAACCTGTTCCAGTGCCTCACTGTCCTCACAGTGAAGAACTTCTTCCTTATATTTAATCTAAACCTAGTCTCTGTCAGTTTAAAACCATTCCCCCTTGTCCTATCCCTATATGCCCTTGTAAAAAGTCCATTAACAATCCTTACCTTTCTAACTGTATTCTGAAATTCTATTTGTATTTTTGGCTTCATAGAGGTGAAATGATTTTTTGGTAAAGAGTTTCATATAACTTACATCACAGGCTTGAGAAACAGGAAGTTTCTGAGAAATACATGGATCATTTGCCCTGTGGAAAACCAGAGAGCTCTGGAATGAATTGGGAACAATTGCTACACAGATATAGCTAACCAGCATGTACAATCAGAACACCTTAAAGGACTCGGAAAGCAGAATTAATCTTTTCCATTTGTTTGATGTATCACTCTAATTTCGCAGAGCCTGACTAAAGCACAATAGATATGAGCAAAAGCAATTACTGCCAGGAATTTTAACAGGCTTCATACATTCCTCCATTTTTAGGCGCTAAAACCCAGACAAGTTTAGAGAACTATTTCTCTAACACCTACTTGAACGTATCTAATTCTGTGAGCTTATTAGTCCCTGCTACAGCAGTTGATTTCTTAGAAACAATCATCTTGAAGCTTTGTCTGGAGAACTAGATGTGATGCTGCAGAATTACACTTTGCTATATAGGAAATGTAGCAAATACCTTGTTTATAGGAAATGAGGTGTTATCCACACAAAAATAATTGTACTTCTTTGGCACAGCACACCTTCATTCAAAGTGCAATTCCAATGAACGCTCGTGTATGCTAGAAGGTCACAAAGATCACCCTGGAGTTCTTTTTTGCCTTATATTCAAAAGGAAGAGAGGAGGCAAGTAATTCAATCCAAGCCAGAAGAGCCTTCATCCAACAAGCCTCTGGAGTCTGCAAGATGAATCCAGTGTTTACTGCTGCTGCCTCTAAAGAGCCATAAAGGCAGGTTAGACCAGGACTGTTAATACCCCTGGTATCTGCAATGAGTTCTACCCTAGAGGTTTCTTGGCACTGTTGCTGCCTTACCCTTGGTGCCAGACCTGCTGTCTGCTGCTCTTTATGCACACAGTGGCAGGGTGCATGGACTAGTCCAGCACATGGGAACATGACTGGAAGCTGCTAAATTAATTGATTATGCCAGATTGCAAACTCCTTGCCTGAGTTTACCTT
Organism: Myiotriccus ornatus; assembly: GCA_036023395.1. Lineage (NCBI taxonomy): Eukaryota > Metazoa > Chordata > Aves > Passeriformes > Tyrannidae > Myiotriccus > Myiotriccus ornatus. Next base: position 12,874,480 of record JAYRBT010000082.1, on the reverse strand, counting down.
TCTCAGAAGTGAAAAGCCTAACCAATGGGAAACAAAATCCCACAGAGGATACTGAAAAGATATTAGAGTTTAAAACCCAAAAAAGAGTGAAAGAATATCTCTGTCTGCAGCTATGCCATCCCCTGCCAGGCCCTTCTTTTCTTCCCTATGATGCATCTCATTCTCGCAACAGACTTTCTTCTCCTGTGCATATCCTGCTAAACAGGTTTTTCTCTAATTAATTATCCTGCTGATATGATATCATAAAAGGATCCTGGTCTTCCAGTTACACGCAGAACCATTAACACATTCAAAGAATGAACCCTATCTCTCTCAAAAAAACCACCACTACAAACAAACAAAGCCAAAAAGCATAAAACTTGCTCCAAAGAAACATGATATTTGCAATTTCAAACTGCAACCAGTTAAACTCTGGTAACAAATATGCTTCCAGACTAACACTACTGCCCAATTATTCACCTAATTGGGGAATAAATTAACTAGTTAAGCTGTTTGGAAACTGAAATCAACATAAAGCTTAATATGAAACATCCTATATTAAAATTTCACATATGTGACATTTTATAAGATGATCACTATTAAGATTTCTAATCCAACTTCTTTTGCTGAGACAACAGTTTCATTAACTGCCATAGTGGAAATCTAATGATGCACAGAAATTATGCCTCAAAAACATCAACAAGCAGAACTGTCACAGGAGATGCCTTCGAATTTGGGCACTGACTTTCCATTTCAACACAGGCTGATAGAGAGACAGCAGCCAACTCCATCTGCACTAACTCCTTATCTTCTTAGAGGAAAACAGTAATGGAAAGAACACTGTCATTTAATGCACAGAGGAAAGAATACAAGGACCAAAGACAGAATTTTTCTCATAAAACACATAATTTTAAATTAATTTTCAGGTAATTACAAGACATAAAGATTGTTAATAGCTCACATTTGAGGGGTTCTTTTAGCTGGTTTATTCTAATATTCCGTGATGTTATTTAAGCTCCTTTTGAACTAAGAATGGCGTTGAATGAAGAATGTCTGGAGTATGCTATGATTTGGCAATGCTGCACTTCAAATATCATTATGGAAGTTGTGGGTGAAGGGGAGTAGTCCCAGGACACCAGCCCAGTGAGTGCTGGATTCTAAACCTTCCCCTCCATTAACAAGGTACAGTGTAAGAAAGTTTAGGCTGTGTCAAATAGCAAATTTCATTTTGAAGCTCTTCTGTGGAAAGCAAATTACAGTTTTATGTCCTAGTGCCACAAAATACAAATTTTTTACATTTTTGTTCAATGCAAAAATTCAGTGTTTTCATGTCACATTGCATAAAGAAGAAAAATGAGGTAATAATTCTGCATATGCACTACTCTGGGCTTCCTGTTGTATTTCCAGTTTCCATAGTAAAGATGATTTCATTATACATTTGAAAAATTTCAGGCATATAGAGAGATATAAAGTGACTGCACAACCCACCACCAAACAAACCACAACTTGGAATTACTTAGTGTCTCAAAAAAGCCCAAGATCAAAAGCAGTATAAATATACACAAAATAAATATGATAACAGTCTTCAAATTTATAGTTAATATATTTTTTGATGTCTGGAATAACAAGCATTTAAAAGTGCAGTGTCAAAACTAACTCACATATGTCTACTCTGTAGGAACAGTATTAGATTTCAATGGCAAAATGTTTATCAAAATAATACTAATTAAAATAACCATGTTGGTATCAGTTGTGAAGAACAGCAGAACTCCTCATACTACATAAATGTGCTTTTGACTCAAAAATTAAATAATTTGCAGGCGTGCATTTCAATCTTAAGGCAGGTTTTTTGGAAGCAAGAGGAATTCCATATATATTTAGTCAGCAGACTGCTGGTGCTTCTATCATGCTTAGAGAGCCTGTATCAAATAAGAATACACTTCTTTATAATAGCTTGGAGTAGCATATAGATTAGATTGATTAAGTAATATATATATACACATATATATTACCTGTTCTTGCCTCTCCAGCCACTTGTCCACCATGGGATGACTGGCACTTAACGATGAACGAGCATTGTCTCTCTGAAACTGGTTAGACCAGCTACTAGTATCTCGTGGTAGGCTTCTGTAGTTTTCATCTTTCTAGTTTAAAAGAAACAAAAAAGTGTCTTATAAAAAACAACCAGTCCTTGCACATTAACAATGCAACTGGTTATTAAACCAATACAAAAGGAAGAGTGACAAAAGAGAACACAGGCCCGGCTGGACCCAAGGACAGCGCGATTGCTCGGCCATTCCATTGCAAGAGCTCCCTTTCCTTAACACCAGGGAAGCCCAGCTAAAGCCTCAGTGGAGCTGTAGATCTTGCACCCATTCATGCTTCCCTTCCTCTCTTTTCCAGCTTCAACCCTCTAGTGCACAGACTTCCCAAGTAACACACTCAGCAAGGCTTTCAGAGCAACATGTTCCTTATTTTCATTCCCACCAAAAGCAAATATCCCAAACAAGAGTCCATCCAGTAACAGCTACAGCCACTACACCATTTTCCCAAGTCTCTGTATGTAATCAGTTTTACAATCAGAGAGGTCTCACTGCCCCAAGTACTGTCCTTTAGACCAGAGTAACATGCTGTAGAGTTCAAAACTTGAATTTATTATTCCACATGACAATGCTTTGCTTGGTTTGCCTGAAGGTAAACAAATACAGTCACATTTGTAGGAAAGCAGCAGATGGAGATTGTGCTGACAGAGATACATTGATCCCACTGAGACTGAGAGAAAAATTTTTTTTTTCTTTTTAATTATGAGTTTGTCTGCACATCTTTCCCACAAGCTGTACAAATTCTTCAGCTTCTAAAGATTATTAGTCCTTACCCAGGTTGACCACTAAAAGCCAATAAAAGCACAGACGAAGATTCTTAATGATGGGAGTCACCTTCAGTCTAAAGTCAGTGTCACTGATAACTTACATAGCTTAGATATCTCCAACTGAAATAATACATGGAACTGAAATTCTGCTTAGCTTTTCAAAAGAGAATTATAAATACACTATAATATATATAAGTATCCTTCCTTCAGAAGTGGAGTATTTTTTCCAGTCAATGTTTGTCTATCTACATGCCAAATCAGATAATTTAGAGAGAGTATCTATTTTTAAAACAGGACTGTAGTCCTACATATTTTGCACCATTACCACTTTTAGGAATCTCAAAAGTCTCTAAAATAATAAACAAACACCAGTGCACATTTTCAGCTAAAAACTATTATTTTCTTTATTTATAGCACACAGCAGAGTTTTGGCCCTTTTTTACATCAATACATTCCATCAGCATGAGTATTTCCTTTCCCTATTTGCCATACTGATATTTCTTTGCCCTGCCACAATATTAGTCCAATATTCTAGATGCAGCCTCAATTCCCTTACAATTGTCCTTCACAGCTATATTAAACCTATGACAGGCTTTGCCAGGAAATTCAGGTCTCAGTATAACTGTGAAACACAGCACTTCACAAAAGCTTCCTATGCAAGAGCAGTCTTTTCCCACACATATCAAACTTAAGCTTTCCTAACTGATGTCTTTTCTTGAAATACTTTGTAGTATAAGTCTTCCACTTCAAGACATTAAAGCTTAAATTCAACCAGTACAAAATAACCTTGTAAAAATACATTTGTACAAGTAACCCACATAACAAATCACCATCATAAATTAGTTTACCCTGCAACGAATGAGGTAAAAACTTTGTGTCTTTCAGTAACTATAAACAATCCAGTTTTCCACCGTTGGTTAATCACACAGCAAAACTAGAAACTTGCTCAGTGTCTTGCTCAGAAAGGGACAGTGGAAGTCAGCTTTGTACAACTGTCCCTCAGCAAAGCCATAAAAGCCAGGGAATGCTGTGTACAAATTGATTTTTTTCCTGTTGTTTCTCTTAACCAGTTCTTTTCTTCAGGTGACAGGGTTTTCACAGTTCCTGTAAGTCAAAACAACAATTTCTCTCGTTCAAAGTGGTGGGCAGGTGTAACAACAAAATCAAAGTCTGACAAAGAAATAACAGAAAAATCATTTCATGCACAAAACCACCCATACAGTTGGAGCACATGTTATTGTCATCTAACAATAACTATCTGACAGACCATCACCTCCTCCGAACAAACAAAAATTTCTTCCTATGTAACAACATGTTTTCTGTATTTCTGTACTTTACAGATAATTCCATTTTTTTATTGATTCATGTTTACAATGTTCAACAGAAACTTTTTTGAAAGACATTTTTATTTTTAAAGCACAAAGATGTCTCTCCACACAACATCTATTACTCATGCACAGGAGTGTTTTGCAAGAGCAAGAGAGAAGGAAGAAAGTTCATCTAGGGGTGTGTTGCTCTTCAGTCATTCAATCACCAGGTCTGCGAATCATGCCGGACAGTCTTATTGCACAGGGCTTATATTGAAACCTCGTGTTGTAAAAAGCCTCGAGTGTCACAGTACACAGAGCAAGTGAAATTATCTAAGCTAAGAGAGCCTCTGTTTGGTGCATCTATACTAATGACAAGAATTCTGCAAAGAGTTTACTCCTAACATTATCTGTGCTGACCAGAAGAGTATATTCATCCCACCTACCGAAATATTTCTGCTTGTAGTCCACTTCAGTAGAAGGTTGCCTTTCTCCTGCTAAGACCTATACCAGCTCATTTTATACAATCAAGTCATTCAGCAATTTTTCTGACAGCAGAAATAAATGCTGGAATGGTAGAGGGATGTGATTTCTGTAACTTCTTGTGTTTCTCAGCACTGCTCAGAGGCTCAAAATAGTGCTATTATCAGATTGAAATAAAATACCAGTGCTGTAATCAGACATACAGAGTCATGTTGGTGTTGGCCAAACAGTGAAACATTAGATGATCAACCAGCCACAGACAAGTCCTCCGGTCCTTTCTTTGTCACTGCTTTTTGGCAAGCAGCTACCCCTGTACCCCATGCTCAGAGCACTGGGACAAGCACCAAGCTAGACCAGGAGCAGAGAGAGAGCAGCATTTTCAACACTGTCACACACAGTCCTTCTCACAGACAGCTGCACAACAAAGCCTCAAGGTGCTCCTGGCTACCTGTAACCCCATCTATGCAGGGGTTTCCA
>JAYRBT010000082.1:12852285-12869265 GCA_036023395.1 Myiotriccus ornatus | reverse complement strand
CTTCTCACAGACAGCTGCACAACAAAGCCTCAAGGTGCTCCTGGCTACCTGTAACCCCATCTATGCAGGGGTTTCCATTACTGCTACTGCCAGATCTAATTCAAAGATAGCAGTGGTGATCAGCTATAGAGGTGGAGGAGAAAAATAACGTTGCAGCTCAGATATTGGAATTTACTGAACCAGCTGCAGTGCTGCCTGCTATTTTATATATATATATATAGGCTTGTGAATTTTTTTTTTTCTAAATATACAAATGTTAACCCAGAAAGCTTTATTTGTCTTCAGCATGATCTAGCATTAGCACACATGCTCCCAACATCCAACTGGAAAAGGTGCGTGTCACTTTTAGCTGCCATACCATAAAAAAAAAAAAGATTTCATGGTACAGAAGCCATCAGGGTCACACACGGAATTCTCATTTCTTCTGAAGCTGCAGCTGTAAGCCCTCCTGGGACCAGGGCTGACACGCATCATCAGTTACAATTAAATGCTCTAATTTTTTTTTTTTTTAAATTTCTTTCCCAAACATCTTTGGGGACCACAGGCCATGTCAGCTTTATCACGTTTGAAATGGAAATTGATCAATAGAAAAATTAAAACTGCCAAGTCATAATATCACCACTACACTTAACAGCAGCGTTTTGCAGTAATTTTAATGAGGACACGTAATCTAACACTTTGAGATTTAGTTCAGCGTGGTGTCCCTGCGGGGCTTTGCTGGAGGGTTGGGTGAAAGGGGACAGGAAAAATGAAGCAATTTTGCTATACTTTTAATTTCAGATGATTTGCAATATATAACAAGATCCTCATCAAAGACTCTGCAGCTTGTAGATAAAATGATGCATTAGCATGATCTGTGTACTTCAATTACCAGCTGCCAGTACATAAGCTCACTTGTGATTTTAACCCACATTGTACCCCTACAGAGTCCCAGCACCACGAATCCAACCGGAACGTCCTCCACACAGTACAGTGACAGTTCCACATCTGCCATCTCATTTGCTACTAGGCCACTTTCCAAATAGCAAAGAAGTTGGGTTTTCCCTTTGTTTTGACCTCCTGAATGGCCAAGGTGAAGTGTGGCAAATTTTCATGTGCTTTTTTAAAAAACAAACAAACAAACAAAAACAAAACCAAAAAAAACCCACAATCTAGATAGCATTATAAGAGGGGTAAAATAGATTGAAGACCCCTTCAAAGTAACCCTATGAAAGAAGTTTAAACCAAGTTTTCACTTTCATTATTTCTACAGAAAACAGCCCATGTCTCATTTAGATCTTTAGAGACCATTTTGGACACTGACCTCTTTTTGCTATGCAGTCTTTTCTTGTAAACTGTACACTTTGGGAAAGGCTCCTCATTTGCTGGGCTTTAGTTCCTTGTCATGGCCTCAGATGGACATAGGATTTGTTGAGAGGCAAGACTTCGTTTAGTCTTTTGAGATTATAATTTCACTCGAGAGACTTTGGAAAAATTCATGCCTACAAGTGCATTTGTTGTTGAATCACTCACTATAACGGCTGCTCTATTTTTTTATGCTCCACTATACCCGTGTTAGAACCTGAACACTTTGGTGTCACTTTCAGACAGGAATCTAAAAGCTGCAATTACCAAACAGTCACACAGTTTATGTAAATAACTCTCTGATGAAAACATCTGTTTATAAATGCAGTAATACATACATATATCCATTTTCCATGCTGTCTGAAGGTGTAGCAAGCAGTTTTTTGTTTGGTTGAGGTTTTGTGGTTGCTTTTTGACTGAGTTTTAGACAAATAAATATGGTATAAGACAAAAAAACCCAAAAAGCAAAAATAAAGACGACTACAAAAATAATGTCTATTTTACAGGGCAAATACATTACTTAACCCAACAGATGCATTGCAGGAACAGAAACTCCATTTCAAAAACCCCAACTACTTACATAGATGTCAGATTTGGAACTATTCTCTCTATTCATTGGCATCTTTTAACAATTTCTACCAGACGTCAACAGTTTTATCTCGAAACTAATTGTACCAGTCCCTCCTTCCAATTATCAATACATGTTAAGAAACTGACATTACTGCTTCAGGGAGCTTTCTTTTCCTCCCAGTAGATTCAGTTCATTTCATCATTTCACAATTTCATTTCCAAGCTTGCTCTTTTTTTGATGCATACTGAAGAACTGATGACCCCAGAAGCTCCAACAATCCAGACACAGAACAGCCATCTAGCACATAGAAGGGACCAATTACATCCACCTAGTACCAGGAACCTTTGATCTTAGGCCATTCTCCAAAGAGCAAAGTAAAAGAGGACTCCCACATTAAAGAACTGTCACAGCTTCATGCCTCCTATCTGCTCAGACACAGAACACTGGTCATTTCCAGCAAGTGGCAAAAACAGATTTGCAGAAGATAGACATCTAAGAGCCTAATAAAGAACTCGCACGCACTATTTATGATGAAAATAGATGAGAAGAATGACCACTCTACAGTCATTCTGATATTTTCAGAAAGACTTGTCTTCAGAAATGACCTTCTGTATAGGTCCATGAATGGAATTAATGTATTATGCATGGACAATAGCTCATTAGGTGCCAAGAAGGAAAAAAGCTATTGAAAAGCCAGTGTTCTGCTTAAGTTCTATCGCCTTACACTCGGAAATTTCCAGAGTTGTCCAATTCCAATTTATATATTCCATGTTATCCTTTGACTGACAAGCAAAGCATGACCTTAAAAACAGAGCAATAACTAGGGGCCATGATGAACAGACAGTTTTCTGTGCATGTAGTGTTATATGTAAATATTTAGTGTCAAAGAATATGGGCTAAATTAAGAGTAAACTAAAAAACATGGGACTGCCTATTATGTTGATTTCTCTTGTTTACAACACAGAAATCAAAAATGTCATGAACTCTGCACGTACGCATGCAAAGCCAGAAGTTTCCAAGCAGTATACACTGATATTTCTCAGATGTAAAAACAGAAAAGAAGATGCTTCTTCCATTCACTCTTTACTTATTAATCTCACAATAAAACCTCACAAGAGAGAATGCAAAACAACCAAAATAACATACAGCAGGTTATATTCAGTAATTACAATTCAGAAGCTGGATTTTATATCTGTAAGCTTAACTAAAAAGACATAGCTTTCCATGGTCTCATTTTAAAGTATAATAAATTAACCGGTTAACTTAAGATGAAGCTACAGTTCTGATTCCTTTACACATGAGACTTAGCAATAATTTTCCTCTTCTACTATTTTTCATTCAAGTGAAATATTCTCTTATGCTCTGCCATTTTAAAGGCATCTAAAAAGTTTTAAGGTATGTCTACCTATATAAGGTATATACCCTACATGGGTATCTGTTTAATTGCAATAATGTAATTATGCACAGTCCTGTCATTTTCATGAGAGATTTGCTTTTGTACACAAATGTATACATTTTACATCAATTTGGATTTAGATAAGATATAATTTTTAAAGCTGTTTGTTCATTTGAAGTGTTGACATTCCTTCATTTGATTCCTTGGGAGAGCCATGAAATTAAACTGTGAGAAGGGAAAAAAAGCTGATAATGAATTAATTTGAAAGTGTGCTCTGAAGATAGGATTTAACAAATAGAATGGCAATATTAAATATATTTGAGTAACTAAGAGAAACAGGAGACAAGGGGGTACAGGAAATCTCACAAGGACCTTATATCTGGATCTTGAAATGAAGAATATCTTATATACCACCAGCAGTATTCTTTTAAGAGTCAGGTAGATACTTGCAGGTAGCCACACCTCTAAAATGCTGCAACTGGCTGTCTGTACATTTAGAAATTTGCATCTGTGATTCTGAAACGAAGAAAAGAGGCTGGGATATGAGTAACCATTCTTTCTTCTCTGAGTAACCAAACTCTTTCTCCCCTCTTTCTTCAGTACATTGATGATCACTGAGAAGTGGGGGTATTTAAGGTCAGAAGCATGAAGGCGATGCCCCAAACCCACAGCAAGCAGCAGTGCCTTCTCACACATCCAGCCCATCCTCATCCCCCCCGCCCAACCTCACCCAAACCACCCACCCAGACCACCCACCCTTCTCCAGATGGAACGACACGGACAGGGGTCTCCTCAAGGCTCCCAGCAAAGCATCCATCACCTCATCCAACTTGCCAGTTCATTTCAGACCTTGGCCAGAATCCCTCCTGCAGTCTGTGGGGAAAGCCCAAAGGGGTACCAGACAGGTGGTTTGTAGCAGTGTGTTTCTCTTTTATCTGAGTTTATCGCAGCATCGACACCTTCAGCTCCTTGCAGTCTAAGCAGACTTTCTCACACTGAACAGCTTCCCATCTTTCTCCCTCTTATGGTTTTAATTTTTATCCACATTTCTTTTACTTCATGTGCTCAGAAGGCAATGCTCTTAAGTTGAACATCTGTGTACAGGAGCTGAAGAGCTCGTTTATAAAGAGATAATAAAACTGGGTGGTAGCAAACAATGATCATCCCCTTTCTGTCAAGGCTGTAAAACAAAACCAGGCTCAGTGACCTGCTAAGTGTTTCAGCCCCAAAGTTAGTCATAACAGAATTAAGCCCAGAAGGTGACTAGGCATTCCTAGTTTGAAATCCTGTTTATACTGGAGCTGATTTTCCCCTCTAACTAAAGCTTACCATCATCTCTCCAGCCGTACTTGTCCTTTACACTGATTAGTTCCATATCTGAGTGAATTTTATTCTGAGACTCCCTGCTTGTCTTTCTTGTCTGCATATATGATTAGTATTCATTGCAAGATGAGATAAGTTAATTTAAAAATGTAACAAATATAGCAAAAAAAGCTGAAATTTTCACTGTTTAAAACATGCAGGTTCATGTCAGAACACTGTTGGGAAGCACAGCCTTCAACCTGAATTGTACACGGAAGTTCTTTTTCTTGCTAGCTACACATTCAGCCAACATCCAAACATGCTTTGTACCAATACATAACCTTGATAATCAGAAAACAAATATTTGAATCTGCCAAAACTCTTGAATCACAAGTGTATATGGTTGCACGGTTGTAGGTACAACTAAACAGATGAAAGCAGGTCAAAACCCAAATCCAACTGTTTGCCAAGGAAAATATATGTTTTTCTAAACTTAAAAAAAAAAAATTACTAAATGTGAACATCCTACTTTTTTTTTTTTTTTTTTTTTTTTTTTTTTTTTTTCCCCCACAACTTATTCAATCTTTTATCAGCTTACTCTTTCAGGAAAAGAATTTTTCACCCTCAAACCCAGGGAGAGCAGCAAAACCATAAAAAATTAAAAGCAATAGAGATTTAAGATTTAAACGTGGGAATTTACAAAGTACACATTCACTTAGATGAATGGCAGAGAAACAATCTTCAATTATGCTATACCATGTACTTCAGAACTTTTTTTTCTCAGCATAGCTTTCATTGTCTCTCAGAGAGATGCTGTACACCACATTTACTGAAGTGAAAAGACAAACAACCTGTGCACATTCCACCACTCCTTCATCAAGAGTAAGAGACTCGCTCAGAGACCCTCCTTGGCATTCCCAGCTTGTGATGCAGCACCATGTCCCCTCACATATGGACCAGACATTGCTCACCCAGACACTGCTCACCCATCACAGAGAGAGAGACATGGGCTAGCACAGCACTGGGACTATAAATACACACTCTTCTTATGTGATGAAGAACAAAGACTGAGAATGATCAACAGACTTGCTCAGCCTCAGAGCAGAAGTGGAAAAAACCTCACCAGTTCTTAGACCTTACACAAATAATCTGTCTCTTTTGGGGGGCAGAGAGGAAATTTGACAGATGGGCATCCACAAATGGATGATGGAGCAAAAAGAGGTGAAACAATAAAGGAGATGGAGAAAATCACACCTACACTTTGGATTTGTTGTTTTTATTGCTGTTTTTCCATGCTTAACACATCTGGTCATGACTGACTTTTGGATGCAAACAGCTGAATCCTGTCCATGAGCACAGACCTCAGCAAACAGAACAGCACACACCCAGTGATGCGCATTGGCTGTTACCTCTGTGCACCAGGCAAGGATTTTTCACTGTGTCTCTCATTCCCAACTTGCTGGTGATGATAAGAAATGCTGTGGGGTTTTTTGCAATTTGAAAGATGGGAATTTTGATTTCTTTCCTAGAGGTTTTATTTTTATTGCATTAGAATATCACTAGCTACTCTGCTAAAGAAATCAGACAACTCAAGCACCAGAGGCAATGGGCACTTAAAGAAATACAAGCTACTTTATCAAAACATAAGAAATAAACTCTTTTACTCTAAGAGTGATTGAACACTGAAAGAGGTTGCTCAAAGAGGTGGTGCAGGCTCCATCCTAGGAGATGCCTGTACTCAAAACCTGACTGGACACAGACCTGAGTAACCTGATCTGGCTGCTCCTGTTTTGATCAGAAAGGCTGGACTAGACAGTCTCCAGAGGTACCTTCCAACCTCAGCTGTTCTGTGATTCTGTGAAAGTCATGAATTTTACACGCTACCCAGGACAAAAATAACACATACTATGTTTATTTTATATTGCACTCTCTTTGGGTACGATTCCTCTAAATTATTTCATCATCTCATGACAAGCTGCCAGCAACAAGTTACTATCAAAAAGAAAGAAAACTGATGCATATAACCTTTGTTTTCTTGAATTTCCATTATTCTCTCTCCTATAACAACATTTTCTACATTAAAACGCTCTATTTCAACATCACAGGATAACCCACGCTTCATTTTCCGTCCTCTCAGTCTATGTGAAATCACATCTGGAATGACAAAAATCACGACTATCTTACTGAAAAGAGAAAATCCCTGCTCAAATAAACCTGGATGAAGAAATATTTGTGACAATTGAATTTTTCAGAACTTCTAATTCAAACATTGCATTTTTATTTTAAAAGCAGAAAGCTGTATTCATCATGTGGGGGGTTAAAACCTGTCATGACAAAGATGCCAGGCTCTTTGCGGATTTCCTGTACTTCTCCTTAGCAGATTCTGTTGAATTACAGCACCTTACCAACATTGTTCACCTGGTACACACTACCTCCCTTCTGCAGGAGTACAAAGAGCACCAGGAGTACCAGGAGAATAAAGTTCCCAAGAAGCATCAGCAACACTTATGTCTTTCGTTCCCAGAATGATGCCCAGCCTATTAGTCCACGGTCTTCCCTAGTCAATTTAATAGATTTACACTCTGCAGTTCAGACTCCCTGACTATAAAATGACACTAACACAAAAAGTTCAAACACAGGGCTCTTCAATCCCTTGAATTATACTTAAAATCTATTAAAATACCATATCTTTGGTGACAGTGACAAAGCAAACTTCACTAAGCTGTGTTTAAAAAGACCCAAAGCTAAATGAAACTCGATTTCACTTTAAATCTGATTTTGACATTGACATACCACTATTGCTGAAGCTTTTCAAAAAATGTGTTCATGATTTTCTCTATCTAGACATAATTCATTAGGGAAATACTTTTTTATTCTGTTTACAAAGAGGATTAGAAAGCATTGCATCTTTCACATAAATATAAAACCCTATAACCCAACAATCTGAAAATTTGTACTGCTCATTCTCAGCCCATGGGAATAGCAAAAATACCTGGAGAGGAGATGTGGAAAACACAATGTTTTACAGATAAGATATTTGACAGTAGATGAGACTTAGATCACTCACACAAAGTTTCAAATTCTTTCTCTGCAATTTACAGAGCTCAAAAAGATTAGGTTTCAAAGTAGGAAGAAAGCATATCCTAAAAACAATTATTATTCCTACAAGACACCATGATTTTCCACCTAGAAATACACATATGGACAAACCCATTTAACAACAAATAAGCATAAAATTTGGCTGCTGACTAAATGGCAAAGACAAAAAGCAAAGGAAAAAAAGCAATTACAAAACAATGTGCCAAGTACACTCAGTTATATGTTTGCTGTTGCTGATCCTCCCCACAGACCATGTTGTGAGCCATTTGCTTTGCTCCAGGTGGGTGAACCCAAGAGCGAGAGGCACATGCACAAACATTTTACTCTCTCCTGAGCTGTCCTTCTTAACATACATTTTCACTTCTTTCTGCTGTACCAATGTTGTTATCTCTGATGGAACAATATATTAATCAAAATCAGAAAAGTCACAGTGGGAAGGTCTTCCCAAGCTGGTTAGCCATGGTGTATCTCTGCATTAAGCAAGGTAGGTTAACTAGATAAGTCTTGCACCTTCCAGAGAAGCAGGATCAAAGCAGGTAACTAATTTGAAATTATAAGCCATTCATCACCACAAATGGAGATGCAAATTTAAGAAACCACACTGAAAATATATGGGATAATTAATTCACTGTCGTTATAAGATGCAACGTATCTGGTTGTTGCATTTACATTCTTCCAATACCATAACACAAACTTCTAAGGGAAAAGGAACATGATTTTCATTAATGCAGCTCATATCTATTAAGGGTAACTAGTTAAGCCAATAGACTTTGGTACTGAATTATTAAGAATGTGATTCAAAATAACAGTTATTCAGAAAACAACAATATCAAAAAAAGATTTCACTGCAATGGAAGAAAGCACACATGATATGCTTCAGCTGTGTACAATCTGTTCACCTGTACAGTTCAACACAACTCAAACAAAATCACAGCTTGCAAATGAGGTATTACTCCAGGCCTCTGAGAAGAGATTTCTACTAAGAGCTTTCTTCTTGTTTCATTAAAATGGCTCAAGGAAGCAAGAGACAGGATTAAGTCAAGTCATGAGTCACTCGGTAATACAGATAGGTCTCACATGTACACAAAAAATATCTGAAAATTATTTTAATATTCAGTTTAAAAAAATCCCCAAGAAGTGAATTTACCGACTAAAGCTGAAGATAATCATAATCTAATGTTGTGAATACTTTCACAGACGAGAAGACCTAATCATTTGGTTGAAATCACTCATGGCAAGGATGAGGTCAGCAATTACTTAGCTGAGTACAGTTACCAACACTATAATAACTTGTAAATAATCAATAATTCTGCAAATAAATAAGTACTTTGGGACAGAAAGCACCTGGTTTTCAGTTGCTCTTCCAGGTGAACAACACAGAAACTAGAAATTAAGCAAGATTCCAATTCTCTAAGAAAACACAGAGTGTATTATGATATCCTGATAATAAATGTTTCCTTACAATAAGATTATCTAAGATATGGATGAGAGTACACATCCAGTTTAGGCAAGGATTTCATATCAAAACATTCTACTTATTGCAGCAGAAATGCATCTCAATTAACACACATCCAAATCTTCACAGGACCAACTCAGGCCCCTCCAAAGCAAACTATGTCTCTCTCTTCTCTCTCTGCTCATTCCCTTCTTTCCCTAGGGACAAAGCAGATCCTACTGTCTCCATCTATCCTAGTAACTACAGGCAGCACTACAGTTTCTTCAGTAGGATCCTTCAAACAGCCCGTATTTTCCCTCTTCCCCTTTTCCCTTTCTGTTGCCCAGAACTACTGGCATATGTCCTGGCTCCTCACAGACTTTGGTGCATGGCAGCACTCCCACCCCTTCACTTCATCTCAGCCTGAGTATCTGCCCATTTTCCTGCCATTCCAAATTCTTCATACCCAAAATGAAACAAACACGAATAAGAAGTCTCCTCTCGCTTGTCCCCAAGAAATAAATCCCCCCTGCTAGGCACATGCAGCTTCCCCTCTGCTAATTCCTCCAAAAATTGGACAGGGTTTCTACCCGTCAATTACTTCTCCTTAGAGGTGACGGACTGAAAGCAATGTCACTTCTTAAGAGTCAGTAGGTGGATGAAGCTTTTGGCAACTCTCCCAGAAACCCGTTTCTTGTTTCTGCAAGTTACTGCTGGGGCAAAGTTGCTAATCTACAACTGTGCTGCAAATCTCAGCCCAAGAACATATGTTCTTGTGCTGTCAAGAGAGAGAACTGCAGTGAAAACATTACATAGTGCCAACCACCCACAAAAGATATATGGGTGCTCAAGCCCAATGCACTGAGCAGAAAATTAAGATTGTTCTCATTGCTTTTCTCAAAATGTCTGTCATCTATAATCAATGAAACAGTCTGGAACAAAGCACAGCCATTTCTTTGTTATACGAGTAGCTGAAGAAAACAACCTAAGAAAAATAGTGAGGATTTTCTATAGTTCAAATAACACAAATATATTTGTAAAAACTCAGCGTTAGTACTTTGCTAAGTGATTGGTAATAGGAACTTCAAAAATACACCTTTTAAAATAATAATAGAAATTAAATTGTTGCTTATACTGGGAAAAGAAAGCAGAATTCTTAATATCCATTCCTAAGAGAAATAGGATTGACTACAAAATCTTGACTCACATGAAGCAATCAAGACACCGAAAACAGAAAAAACCAGTCTAACACAAATGAACTCAGGATTAATTCATAACACACATTGCACAGTAATTACTATTTAATTCGAGATGTTTACAGCATCTTACCTATATTCAAAGAATCAATATGAAGAGTATGCAAAAAAAGATAAACAAAATTATCAGTATCTATTGTGCTAACTAATATAACTTTAATTTTTTCCAATCTTCTTGATTTTATGTTTTCTGGTGCCTTGCTTCCCATCACTATATGAGATCACATGCATTCCTTTCCAGTTTGGTCACTGTACTCCAGTAGACATGAAATATTTTCACAAAAATCAAGAGTAAGTACATGCTGAACAACTAATGATGCAAGAAAACTAGTGTGAAAGATGAGCTGCTGTTCAGTTTTCTCCAATTTCTGCTAACTTCAGACACTCAGAGAAATCTGATTATGCTATGTATGGCCCTTCATATCTATGCTTGTGGAGTAAAGAAATGTCATCTCACTATGATTTCAGAAAAAATAACTGAAAATGTTGATAATTAAAATTGATTAGATTATAATTTTTCTTCTCTGAATCAGAATAGACTAAAAGACATTATTTCAAAACAACATACACTTCTGTGCCACAGCAGTACAAGTGACAGAAAATATACCATTACCTGCAATCCTGCTCCAGCAGAAACCTGACAATACCACGTTACACTGACACCTCTGCATGAATGGGGACCTCAATGCCTATGAGCACTGAGCTTTTATAGGTGTTTTTCAAATGACCAAAAGCCCACCAAAAATAGCTCAGTTCATTAGCAGCATATAATGACTTCTTTATTTGGGTGAGGGAGTCCCGACTGCTGAGTCTTAGTTTGCATTTATACAACACAGAAATAATAAAAATGAAGGGAAAAAAATAAACATTAAAATTAGCTGCATATTTGCCAAGATGACTTTGTGCTGTGTAGTCAGAATGGCAACCGTAAGTGTAATATTCTTTTTAAATTACTCATTTCTATAGAAAATATATTTTTTTTCCTTTTGAGTTTGTCTGCAAGTTATCGTCACAAGTATGGGCAACGTTGGGATCTGTACAAAAGGGCATATTTCTTCCAATTTATTTTTTTTAATAATGCACTGAGAAGAGAGCTTCCTGCTGACTTCTCCAGTGAGTAATGCAATTCATATAAAGACACTGAAATCATATTGAAAAAATGATGGAAAAAATACTCACTCTACATTTCACTGTTTTGGTTTTAAGAATGTTATTGCAATGAGAAATCATTTTCAATTTGTGTTTTGTGTTACTTGACTAGAGCCTCAGAAAGTAAAAACTAGCCAAGTTGTGTCAGAAAGACAAACCAGACCAGCTGTGGGCATTCAGGTTATTTACTGACATTAGGACTTCTACAGAGATCAGTAAAAACTATTACAGACAAGGTCTATTAACTTAAAAAAAAAAAAAAAAAAAACCACCCAAATGCACGACAGCATTAGGCCCTGTTTTGCAGACTAATGAGTAATCTGAGCTTCATCTACATCTACAGCTAATAGCAAAAATCAAGTTTTTAGAATCCCTGCTGTGTGGATCACAAAGAGTATCTGAAGAGTAGGACACACGTGTGACTCAAACACTTCTCTGCTAATGATAGGATTTGGAGGACAAGGTCAGAAAACACAAGATTAAACAAGGAGCAGGTGAGAGAGGTGGGAAATAATTCAGGATTCATGTACATTTTCCATTTATTGCATAAAGAAGGAGAAAGAAATATACCTTTCTTTCATGCGCACTGGGCACGCCAGGGGTGTTCTGCTTGAGGAATCCTGCTGTTGTGGACCACCTTGTAGGGTTTTTCCGCGAAGGTTCTTCTGAAGAAAAATTTGTGTCACTTACAGAGGTTGAGAGGCCAATCAGTGCAGGGTCACTACTGCGTCGGACATGAAGAGGCATATCTGAAGAATAAAACAGACAGTAAATAAACACTGACTAGATTTAAAATGTTTCTGACAAAGGAAAAATATTTTTTTAAGCTCTGGATGGGTGGTTTTGACCAAATGTGGTTTCACAGAGTAAGGAGTTATTGACCTCAGCATAGCTCCTCAAGGACAAGGTCTGTTTCCTCAAAACCACAGCCTTGCTGCTTGGCCACACAAGGAGAAAATGAAGGGAAAATCAAGCTCTGAACCCAGCACAGCTTGGTGGCTTCCCGAGTGCGAACACGGCATCGCTCCTGTCTGCTGGTTGTTGTGTGAATTAAAAAAGAGCAAGTAGCCAAAGCCTGGTGACAAAGTAAGGGGTGGACTGGGATGATGTGCCCCCCACGCCACCGCCGAGGCTGCAGGCTGGGCAGTGCTAGCACAGCACGCTGTCAAGAAGCTGCCGGCCAGCAAAAGGCGGCCTCCTCGCCCTCTAAAATATATTCTCAATTTCTTTCTCTAAACTTATGGAAGAGACTGTTTTCTATTCTGCATTCTTCCTTTGCCTCTTCCTGACAGCTGAAACAAGATCAGTGCTGATTTACCCTGATTCCCTTAGCCTTCCAGCTGGCATGAGTGACAGAAGAAAAATATTTCATTAGTAATAAATGATGCAGCAGGCAGGTAGACTGATTGGAAAGAGATAAGGTTTTCTTAATATACGCAGAGGTCACATCCATTCTGGAAACTTTGATACCACATTAAAGGTAGTTTTTCTTGAAATACAACTTAATTTTTTTCAATTTCATTTATTATCCTACAACAAATATCCACACATCTATCCTCTCCTTGCCCAAACAGAAGTTTCATTGCCTGAATTTGTGACCTCTTAGTACTCTTCCACTCAGCATCAGAACAGAGGGGCTGTGATTTATCAGTTTTATTTCTCTTTATTGCTGCACTGGGAACCTTGAATGCAAAGTGGAAAAGAAAAAGGTGAAAGCGATGGAACGTAAGCAGCAGAGTCAGTGGAAAAGTCACACTGGACAACAGCTGAGAATAAAAACCAGGACTATGTTTTAATGCTAGCACAAAACAGTTCCCAAGGAAACTGAAGGTGCATGTCCCACAATATCAGCATGAAAACACAATGGTCAGAGTTGTTTGTTAAACGAGTGGACAATCGACAATATCTTTATGTGAACGCCACATGTAATACTAATAATCAACTTATTTTGCATGGTATTATAAAGACACTGAGAAATACAGTAAGTCATGCTACACAATGAAAATGTGTGAGGGTTTTTTTAAATTGGCTAGAACTCCTGCTGTTGAGATATGAACAAGTGTACACAACCAAACACCAAAACACTCTATTTTATGTTCATTATGGCAAACAATAACAAAGAATTCATGGGTTCTTTTCCCTACAACTGTTTTACTATTTCTCTTTCCTTTCAATTTCTTCTTTTCATTTTCATAACAGAGTTAATTTACAGGAAATAAAATGCTTTCTCTTATAAATATGTATACACATATTTATACACATACATACTCTATACACATATATATATGTGTAAAACAGAACAAGAATTAACTACAAGAATATTTCATGAAAGATCACTAATTATGCAGGAAAGTATTAATGGTCTCAGTTAAGTCTACTTGGAATTTGATTGCTCAGTATATACTCATAAACTCATAGAGGGTTTTTCTTTGATTGCCTTGTCTTCAACTACTTCAAGTTTCATGAAGCAGGTGAAGGCAAAGCATCTCCTCTCCCCCTCTACAGCAAACATACTGGCAGTGCACTATATCAAATCACAAGAGATTCTGAACAAAGGTGGCTCAGCTGCAGCCCCAGCCACTGTCTCACCACACAGGATGAAATGACCCCTTCAGAGCACTGCCTGTGCTCCTGGTGCAGCCCTGAACATACACTCTCGTTTATTAGATCAGCCTGAGCCAGAAAGTGGCTCTGTAGTATGTAGTGCCTCTTAAGAAAAATACTAATCCATATTTGTTCCAAGCAGCACCCCATGCATATTATCCTGTTTGCCTTAGCTACCCACCCTACAACAGAGAATTACAATTTTCAAACATGAGTTCACTTGCTCCTTATGCTTGTACATCTATATATAAGCACGGTGATAGCAAAATGTTCTTGTATTTTTACACTTCTTCTCCAAATTGCTTGACAAAACAAAAGTTCAGTTGGGTGAACTTCTGTAAGAAGAAAAGCCAAACTGCCAACAAAGAAAGAAAGGATGAAACTGGAACTCAAGCCAGCATTTCTGGAGAGGAACAAGCCCTTATCAATGCCTTGGCTTTCACTCTGTAGTGAAAACCTGACAGTCTGCCCAATGCTAAGTAGTAGCGACTTTTCAAAATACAGGTAGTCAATTATGCAGCAGAATTCACAAATATTAATATGCTCCAGAGAAAACATTAACATGAGAAGCTTCTCCACAATATCTACTCACAGATGAGCCACCTTTAACGTGATCAGTTTCATTTTAGTAACATTAGCTATTGAGATATTTTCAGACATTTATTGAACACTTCTCTAAATCGTTTAAAAAAAAAAAGTGATCTGTCAACATAAAGATGCAACATGGCTTATTCTAATATTTTCTTATGAAAATGATTCCATAAACAAGGAAAAGTAATTTGCATTACTATGCAAATTTCCCAATAAATTATGAAAGACAATAATTTGGGTGTGTCGGATCAATGTATTTCCCAGTTAATCTAGAAACTTTAACATGGCAATATATTTTATTACTGGAATGGGACAAGCACTTGGAGCTAGATCTAATGCACGCTGCTTGGCAATGGCCAATACCGCTCCAGGTTTAATTCAAGAATTAAATCCTGTTCACACTATATTAAGTATAACTTGTAAATAAAATCTCCTACATTCCTCTCTTCAATTCTGTTCTGAGAGACCATTCTAATTTGATTTTGATACTCTCCATTAAAACAACAACATGAAAGAATATATTGAACAGATTTAAAAAAAAAACCAAAAAACCACAATATATTGTTTGTTACAAATCTCTGTTTTACTTGAATTTATAGATTTGAAGAGGATATACTTTGAAATATTAAAAGGAAAATCAAAAGAAAGGAACTTAATAATTAAACCACAAGATGAAGTACGTATGGGACCGATGCAATGTCACTGATTTCAGGATGATGGCTGATACCGTTTGAAGTCTGTGGTTTCTTTGAAGAGTGGATAAAACAGCAATGAACTCTAATCACAGGGCTTCAAATTCTCTGTGGCACTAATGCACTGTAAATATTGATTTGCTTCTGCAGCTAAGGTGCCTTTTAAATAAGCACTTGAAACGGTAAATCTAATAATGAATTACAGGAAGTTTTAAAAGTCTAAGAAATACGGAAAAATTAAATTAAAAATCATGAAAGTTACCACTAACTCAGTTCTTGAGTCACATTCAAGGACTTGAAGTATTCAACCACAAGTCAACTTCAGAAAGAATTATATGTGACAGAGAATCCCATTAAGTTATGTATGTAGCCAGAGTTCTCCTAGAAAACGGTTATTTGGAGGATATATCCAAGCTGTATAACAAAATGCTCACATTCATAATCATGAAATTCTGACTGGAAGTCTCATTTTATTAAAAGCAAGAGCAGTTTCACTATAAATTATAAAAACAGCCAATACACATTTTATAACCATCTTTAAATGTTAAGAATACAGAGTTGTACCTTCCCTTCCTGCCAGCAATTCCATTTTTATTTTAAAAGGGTCGTCACCTTCTCTGATTTTCAAATACACTCACGAGCAAAAGCATTTGAGGATCTGGCAAATTTCATCCATAAAGCTGAATATGTCGTCCTGCGTGCAGGCGTTCAGCACAATGGATGGTGGTCTCCCAGAACAGAGCTAATATATACCTTCCCATACCAATTTCCTCTTGGATATCAGCTTGGAGGGCACGACTAGAAAAATACATACTTATATTTATATAGCATAGCCGAGATAATTTTACTCTGAAGATTTCTACTGATGTTTTAGCTCCTCAGCGCCACTGCAGCTTGCACAATTTGGCACACAGTGGATTTAAGGCACAGAAATGAAAAAATGATCTCACAGTCATTTCTGGCCACCTCACACAGACCAAAAGGCCCACAACTGATGAGCAGGTTGGGACAGGACTTTTTTTTCTCTCCACACTCGAGAGATGACTCTGGGAAAATGATGATGCAGTAAAAGCAAAAAACCCTATGGGAAAGAGTAGTTTTTAACAAAAAAGCTGCTCAGGTTAGACAGAGTTCCTGAAAGTGAGCCCGTGGATATGCATCTACATCTGGGTGTGCTGTATACACAGGACACACATAGATCCTACCTAAGCATCAAGAAAGCAGTCTGGGGATGGGAGACAGAAACTGAAGAGTTTTACTGCCTCTATTGCCAATCCAGCTCATCATTCCACTCAAATCCCCATCTAGAGCCCAAGAGAAAGGATGAATCAGGGGTCATCCTGGGGCTGAGGAAAGCAGGACTGCTTCTCTCAGCTTGAAGTACTTGAAACTGTCAGTTAAGGTTTTGTCTATATTTAACTGAAATATCTGTTAAAAAATATTTAGATTAGGCTTGAGTTTCACACTCCAGCACAGCTCCCAGAGATCTGGTTCCAATTTCAGTAGGTTCAGTTCAGTTCCTTGTTCCACTCAGCTGGACA
>JAYRBT010000082.1:12677749-12837917 GCA_036023395.1 Myiotriccus ornatus | reverse complement strand
TAAAAAATCCAATGCGCAGGCTGGAAGGTGTAAAGACCTTCCCCGGTTCTTCGTTCGCGAAGACTGGCCATTATTATGAGTACTCACAGCTGCAGTTTCACTGAAGCTTTTTCACCCTTCACTTTTTGGACGATAGGTTTTCAAACAGTTCAGTTTTGTCCTCCTTCTCTCCATTACTGCTTAAACACGGCTTCTTCTCCTCCTCCTTGGGCTCCTGGAGCCAGCACCCTGGCAGTGATCATCTCCCCAAGCCTTCAGCCACACATCCTGCACCCCTGGTCACTGCTGAAGCACAGACTAGAAGTAATACCTCAGTACCAGCATTAACTGCAAACAAAATTTCCTCTACCCTTTATGGGTGGACGAAGTGAAAATACATATTATACTGTAATATTATGTTTTAAGCAACACAACAAAGAGCTAAGGGAAAGCAGGATTATGGGAAGACTTTGCCCATTTGTGTTGTATTACTTTAAAGATGAACTTAAAACAGAGGTAGAGATAAATCATCTACATGTACAATACTCACAGAAATATTGCTTGCTATGTTAACCTAGAGCAGTAACTTTATTCACTCACTTAATGGATATTTCTCATGGATAAATGTCACGCATTTCATTTGACAAAGCAGTCCCATATTTTTTTCACTGCAGTACTCATAGTAAGCCCTTCATTTTTATTTATTTTTCCATGAGTCAAGAGCCAAACTAAAATTTTAAATAAAACATGAAGAGACTTTACAATGCAAGACCCTGCAGATGGAAATCATTGTAAAAGTCAGGCAGTTCTTGACCTAAAATCCCTCTATCATCTAATAAAGGTCTTAAACATCAGAGCTTAAAATGTGTTGGAATAGAAGAAGCTAACGTCATTTTTATATTTGGTGGAGAAAGCTTTCATATGCAGAAAACCTCTAAAAAGCTCAAAAGAGGAGAGACCAAGTCAGGACTCACCAAAAACACTGAAAGGTTAATTTGTACATTACACAGTGCTGGTTAACAAGGTACATGTGTTCATTCTCTAACTTGTCAGAAACTGGTGAACATAATTTTATTCTTTTTTAGTCTGGTAGAAATGAACAGCTAGCATTGCTTCAAATGTTACTTCATTTGAAAAAGTCTCAGCAGTTATTGCTCACCATTATTCTGTTTACAAATCTGCAAAAACATTTACTTTAATAGCCTATATCTGAGGGATGCTTCTTTCCCCAGCCACTCATTCAGAGGCTGGAGCATGTACACAAAGAACTTTCCTCTCCCAAGCCCACAGGGAGCTGGGATACCCTGAACAGGAGAAGAGGCAGGATGGCTGTAATAACACCAAGACGCTGCACAGTGTGTGAGAGAGTGGAGTACAGAGACACTCAGCTGCACAGAGCCACGAAGACAACTCAGGTCCTTCAGTGCTTACTAACTCCACATTGTGCTTGTTCCCCCACATTTAGGCTGGTTTTCCACTGCAGCATGCTACCTGTTATGCTTTGAGGTCTGAGAATGAGTGGCAAGAAAATGCACAGCCACCCCTTTGCAGAGGTTTACCAGTTTGGGAGCAGTACTATGTACAGAGACCAGATACCAGTGCCAGACCCAAGGCAAATCACACTGCTGGTTTAACTATAAAATTCCATGGAAGTGTCTCAAACCTAATTTTACTCTGAAAAAATGCCAACACAGGACTAGTTGCATTCACAACATACTGTCCACGACCCAAATATACTTCCCAAACATAATTATGGCTGTGCAGGAACTTCCTGGGGCCATGTAAAATCGTTCTCTGAGTCAAACTGAGAAGTCGTTTGCTTTGTAAAATACCACTTAGCCTTGGGAAGATTTTCTCTTCCAAATCTGCAAATAGCCATTTTTAAGGCAACATCCTACTTCATAATAAAAATTTCTAAAAAAATCTTGCATTAAGAATTTACTTTTATGGTGTGAGTTAAATCACGAGCAGAAGGTGATCCACAGACATGCATTTCAGAACTGGCCAACTCCATTTCTCTCCCATCAATAGAGATTAGCCAGTACAACTAGTCTAGGCCACGCTCCATTTCACCCTGAAATAAGCTGTAAAACAGGTCAGATGAACTCACCCTGAAGGTGTCCATTCTTGTCCAGGAACGAGAAACTGGGCTGCCTTGTGCATTTAGCTCAGATGCAGAACCTCAAGTCTGTTGGTATTAACCTCACCCATCATGTCTGCTTTGAATCAGCTGTGGCCCAGTAATTGCCAAAAGAGTCCCTATTTTAGTTTCAGTTGTGAATATGAGTAGTGTTGTACAGAGAGCTGAATCAAATCCAACCCCTCGGGATAAGGTTTTAATGGCTGATCAAAGTTTGCTTTGAGAAGCCTAGTCCCCGACTCATATGCACAATTTTTGGAAGCTTATGCAAGCTTGCTCTTGCTGTCTTTGTACAAGCTTTTACTGTATGCATGAAAGCAGTAGTACAAACCTTTTATCTTAACCTAAGCACCACCTTTTGCTTTCCTTTGTAAACCCACATGGTCCCCAACTCCCTGCCCACACATACAATCACTTCCACTTTCTGTAAATTCAAAACTATTGACAGAATTAATTACCTAAATCCATAACAGAGGCAAGAAATGCAGATCTGGAACACAGCCCAAGTTCACATTCAGTTCAACCCCAAACAGGCAAGCTCTGGCATCAGCCTGTGTAGTAAAAGCCCCCACCAGCACGGTGGCAGCTGTGTCATGAAGGAGAACCCCATCTGTCCCCACAGCATCACAAAAAGGCAGATGACGGGCCCTGCCTTCAGATAGTTAGGGACGCTGAGCTACACTGAGCCAAACTGAGCTGTGCCAGCAGGAAAGTAGATGGTGGGCTCGTGCCTCATCTCAGTTCAAGCGAGGTTCATGGGCTAAAGCCAAGCTTGTCATTTCTGTGGCGTCCAGTGCCAGGGGTTAAAAAGAGGAAAGTTCTTCCAAATACATATGCTTTATTCTCATCTGAAATGCTTAATCTGTCCCTAACATGGACCCACAGCAGTTCTGAAGCTGGCACTTGTCTTACTTACCTAATTCATTTAAGATTTACAACAAGAGATGGGTGGGAGAAAGAACAAATTTTATCTCTTTTTAAAGTAGGAAATAAGGCAGTAAATTAATGGAGAGTTATTTCTCACCCACTTCTTTATTTCAGGATCATGTTTCAGTCCTTTTAAGTGTATGAGAAAGTAAATAAAAAACAAACTAAAAACCAAGCCTATTCAACTAGCAGCCATCTGTCCCTGCTTCATCCTCCTCAAAAGAATATGTCAAAAGACATGGAATTTAAAGCAACTTTTTCCCAGTAATCACCCAAAGAGATGGACTACCTCCAAAATACATCCCCATCTGAAAACAAAGAGTATGTGAGTTCATGTGCTTCAAATGTAATAAGGAAGGCAGCAAGAAGATCCCTTGTAAATTACAAACAAAAGCAAGCAACAATACTCACATCGAAGTACACATCTAGCCTAATAAGGGATATACTTTAAGTGTAATTAATATCTTACAGCCTTGGGATGGTGGTCAAAAATATCCACGTTTGTTTCAGGGGGAGCCATGCACTGGTTGATGCACTGCACACAGGGTAACTCTGCAGACAGTACAGCACAGAGCCCCCAGTACCATAACATTCTTCACTAGCCTTAAAACAACCTTCCCGTAAGACCAGCCTGCTTAGGACAGAGCGAATAATTAAGTACATTTGAAAAACTCTGCGTCCTCTCCTGTTGGTAAATTGTCTGTAAGTAATTTATGTCGTTGCAAACTGCCCCCCCACCATTGCTGTTGCCTCAAAGCAAAGCAAAACACCACTGGGATACCAGTTACTGTTGCAGACTGGTGGTTTTGGATATTAAGGATGCCTTGAAGCATAGTGTTCTATCACATTTCGGAATGAGTACCTATAAATACTGCATAAGGTTTTTAGAAACTGTTGGAGGAAAAAATGTACTATGTACACATTCCTTCATAAAGTAGAAAATTTCACAGGGTGGTTGTCTGTATTGTGAAAAAGTATTCCCTAATCATTTCAGATTCATGTTCCTTTGGTTTTACTGTGCTCCTTCTTATTTGCTTACAATGGAATTACCAGAAACAGAGGAGAAATCAAGAAATTATCTATTGAAATAGTTATTACACCTATTGATACATGTGTGAAGACAAAACTCTTTAAAGAAACAACTAGCTTTATCACAATGGTATTAAACCCATGATACCAAAATACAACAGACTTGAGCAGCTACGCTGTAATGTTTGATTGGGTAGAATGCCACAACATTTTTGTATACACAAAAACACAGTTCCCTTTAGGGAAAAAGTTACTTTTCATTTAAAGAAGGGGAAAATAAAACCCCGCAACATCACCAACACCACATTATTGAAATATTGTATTGAAATATTCTCAGAATACAGCTGTGATTTCCATAATAGCTTGTTGTTAAGTGATCATTAAATCTATTTAATGTCAAATTTAGACTAATATCCAAACCTGACTTCTTAAACTATTCAAATTCAGTATGTCACATCTTCATAACCTTTCCTTATTATCTCTCTTGTGCTATATTCTATAGGTACAGTACAAAACACAACCAGTTATCAGATGCAATACTGTATTTTTATTACTCCCCATTATCAGTACTTGTAGATAGAAGTCTTCACCATATGGAATAACACCTTGAAATGCCCCATGATTACTCAGGTTTCCTCTGGAGAATCCAGTAAGTTCTAAAATTCTGTACTTTATTGGGTTCAGGGATTTTTGTAATCCTACTAGAAGTGACAGTATTTTGCGTGATGATATACTGAGACGATTGAAGATATTAAAAGTTAATTTAGAAACCTAAGCAGTTTAAAATCCATTTGTTTTTACAAATGTGTCATGGTCTCATCAGAAACACATGGTTTTTAAACCGCTCAACAATCCCAAATTAACAGCAGAGCACTGAGCTTGGAGAAAACACCAACTGGAGATCACTCAAGTCAGAACTGTGCTGTAGAAAGATCAAATTTAGCCTCATGAAACAAAGTGGCACCTGGTACTGATTTTTTGATTCAATAACTCTGGCTTTTAAACAATCACATCCTTGATGGAGCTACAGGGATAAACGCGATAAGAATTCCTGAACCGTGGGAGCACAAGAAGGTGAGGAAACAGACTTCGCTAAATCTTCTCCTCCAGCTCCAATGCATAAGCAACCTTCCTTATTCAGATGCCAACAGCTTGGTGCAAGCCTCAGTTTGAGGTTCTTTTTGTATTATCCAACAGAGTTAATGAAACATAAGAGAACCTGGCAAAGAAGTAAAAGTGGGAATGGGAATGACAGGAAATCTTTTGGATTTCATTCCCCAACCTTCACTGGAACATCGGACACCTCATGGAAAGCTGACCTGACCCAAAGCTCTACTGAGCTAGTGGAAAACCTCTCACTGATTCGAGCAAGCATTGCCTGTAAAGCCCTAATCTCTCATTTTAAATGTGGATGACTTTCTCCATATTTTGTAATCAGCTATTTAATCCTAGAGATAAGTTGATCTGATAAAGCTCCAAACATCTGGGTTTTGATGAACTCATCTTTCTCTTCCTCCCTTTTCTAATCTCTTGCTTCCTTAGTTCTTTGACATTTGAAAATTACTTTATTTCCATATAAAAAGCTGACTCTGCACTGAGTAAGGACTCAAAGAGATATAAACAAGAATGAAAAAGTTTCTAATGGCCATATGTTGTAAAGAGTGCTGAAACCATCATCATTTCTGAAACCAGAACAAGTACAAACCCACCTCTGCAGTCCTTTGCCAACATACTAACATGAAGTGCTCCAAACCTTGAAACTTTATAAATATTAATTAAATAAATTATTAATAAAATAAATTAATTCTCAGAATATGCATTTGGGACTCTAGATAAATACTTGCATCAAATCAGTGAAGTGCCATATTTAAAACAGCAATTTTAAAGTACTTGAAATTCACACACTTATTTAGGCACTCACACCTTTGAATGGTTTGCTTAGTACTGAATTTTTTGAACACTCAAATTGTGAGATGCTTAGGCACACACATTTTTACAACAGACTCAAAAAGCGGCTCACCTTGTTAACAACCAACCTGATAGCTTAGCCACGAACAGGACAGATTGCCACCACCAGCCAGTTGCCCTCCTACCTTAGAGCACAGTGCAGGACTGTAGTCAGCAATACACAAACCTCTGAACCATTCCCCCAAATACTGGCTTGCTACGTGAGGTATAAACATGTTTTTTAGGTATATGACTTTTTCTCAGATAATGCTAACTGTCCTTCTCTAAGCAGACATGAAGACTTGGATCGTATAAATTTTTATCTTTCCTTAACTAAATAACCGATCCTACCAATGCTTCATCAGAGCCTCCAAAGCAATTTACTCTTGTTGCTCTCTTTTGGTTCTCTCCAACTTGTTTATGATTTCTCCAAAGCTGGCACCACAACTGGCCACTCCAGCTTAAGTCTTCCTGCTCACAACAGTGAGCTCACAACAGCATTTGCCTTTGACCTACGATTGAAGAGCATAAAGCCCAGATGCGCTACAATAATGCAATATACTGCCAAGGTCTTTGTTGCAGAACTCTGTACTTTGCTTTCATCAGTATTGCCTTGTAAATTCCCCTTTTCTGTCTAGATGCAGTGACTGTGCACATCTCACCGATTTCAAAACAGTTTATAAAATGTGTCAAGTCAATGCTGAATTGAAACGTTGATATCCAATGTGCCAGAAACTCCATCTCAGTTTCTTATGCAATTCTTTATATTCTAGTTCAGATTTATTAAAATACTGAACAGCCCTTAAACTAAGAGAGCCCTCAGGGACTATACTTGATACACTCTACTAATTTGTCAGTGAACAACTAAAAACTACTCAGAAAGCAGAGAGAGACACACAAATTCAAAGAAAATCAAGGTCATGAACTTCAATATATCAATGAATTTCCAGTCCAAGCCTGCATGCATGCTCTTACCTGTGAGGAATAAACTTTTGCTGATTGCAGGGTAAGAGCAAACTTGCACACAGGAAACCTCAGAACAACAGCTGTGCTGCTGGGTAAACAATGATGTGAAGCTGCAGCAATTTCTTTGCTCCTCTGCACTTCTAGTACATCTTCACAGCCAGCTGTGCACTGACTTCACAATATTCTCATCTAGATCTTTTTTTTTCATAGTCTGCTTCTCTGACCAGCATATGAAACTGACACTGAGAGTCCCACTAAAATACATGATACGACTCACCTGAGCACATATCTCACTGGAGTGCATGATTTCCACCGAGCTCCTAGTAATTTATAACACTGCTCTGGCCAGTGTCCTGGGAAGATGCTGACCCTCAAGCCTTTAGGAGAACCTTACAATTAGCCCATATCTCATTTTTAAGGAACTGAAGCTCGTACTGAAGGCATCTTGAAAACAAAAGCAGCAGCCTCGTAAAAGGCAGCTGATCTCTGTCACACTGGCACAGACTAGTTCAATACTAAATCATGCTGGGAAGCTGTACATGCACAATATGCTTGTACACCTGTCTGCTAAATATTTCACCATGGCTTTCATTTTTCTTTTACCAATAATAGCTTCAAGAAGCAAATAGTTTTATGTTAATAATTATATTTGGAATCACAGAATTAAAAAGTTTGGATGAGATCTCTGGGTGTCATTAGATCCAATCACTCCACACAGAACAGGACCGGCTAAACCAGGCTCTCCAGGGCCGTGTTCAGTCAAACTGTGTCCATATCCAAGGACATGGAGATGCCACAACTTCTCTGAGCAGCTTGTTTTGCTCTCAAGGTGAAAATGGTTTTACTTATTTCTAACTGGCATTTTCCTTGTTGCAACTTGTATTTGTCGCCTCCAGCAATAAAGTGCCTGTGTGAGAAGAATCTGGCTTCATCTTCTCAATACCCTTCCATTAAACAGCTAATGGAAAAAGGATCTCCCAGCACTCTTACTTGACTTTGGGCCAGGGGAAAGAAAAAAAAAGAAAAAGAATCAGTTCTCTAAACCTCTCTATCTCTCTTAATATGTTTTCCGAGTAACGTTATATATTAAAATGTTTTTTAACTGTAACTGCTGAAATATTCAGAGAGACTTGTTACATACAATCACACCAAGACAAATAACCAAGGGTGGTCTTAGCTCTTGAACAAGCTAAATAATTTAAAAGGAAAACAAGACAAAGAGATGACCCTTTTCACAATGTCTCATGCAGCTGGAAAGGGATTTTATTTACAATATTTAAATGCAGTACTGTGAAACAAACAACTTGGTTCATAGGCAGTGCACCCGCTGCTGAACTGTCACTGCCTGACATCCTGTCTTATCTGCCAAATTGCTCATTAGGTTTGGCAATTTTCACCTGCGCCTCCAGTTTATATTTCAGCAGGGAATAAACATCAGTCTGCTTTAACAATCTTCTGCAGTGAGCTTCCAACCTCTTCCCAGAAAGCATGCAGGCACAACACAAAAAATGCCTTGTGTAGTGGCTTCTTAAAAAAAAAATGCAGCTCAAGTGATAAAATACAACAAGAGGAAGTTTAACTTTGGTGATAGAAAAGCAGTGAAAAAGAAAGAGCTAGATAAGAAACACAATTAAATCAGCTGCTCGTGTCGATGAATTGTGTTTTCACAGTGCAAAACAACACAGGGGGTATGGGCCAGCCTCATTTTTGTTTCCACGTTTGTATGGGAAGATTCAACTTGACACACATCCCCCCCACCGCAACGTGCAAAGTACAGGCTGTGTTTGTGCATGGGAAAAGACGGACTCCAGATGAATATTACTTTTCCAGCTGGACCTGATCTAGCTAACCTTTCCCTTGCTGGGAGAGGAGGGATGGCGTGATCTATAAACAAACAAAAGGGGTAGCATGGCAACCAGAACAAAGAGAGGAAGATCTCAGCAGGCCCTTAAGCCCCAGCCTAAAGCACTGAGATGCTGCCTGGGAACAGAGCCCGCTCCGGACCCCGCGGGTGCAGGTGAGTGGCAGCAGGATGGCACAGAGCTCGGCTCCCCCGAGCGAACTGCCACGGAACAGAGCCCAGCTCGCAAGCAAAAAGCACCAGAGATGTAAAACAAAACGTCTAAAATGCTATAAACCAATTTCAGACGGAATACTGTTTTTCATTTGTTAGAAGTAAAATATTCACCGCCAACCCCGCAATTAGCTAGAAAATTACAATAATTACAGCAATTTTGTATCCCATCTCCAATCCAATTAATAGATATATGACCTTGTCAACATGTAATAATCAGGATCTGCATCTACCGCAAAACTAGATGGGTTTTATTTGCTGAATAGAACTTACACAGTAAGAAGATAATTATTTGAAATACTGAGAATACCATTTGTATGCTATGCTTCACTTCACAAGTTATAAAGGAAATACAATAAGGACAGCATTTCCATTTTCAATGTATATTTAAATGAAATTCTTGAAATAGGTACATTTGATATGGGATAATATTGCTGGACTGGGGTTCTAAGCCTGTGGTTTGAAATATTCAGAATCAAAATATTTCTAATTGTCAACATTTAAAAAAAAAAGAATTAGCTAGATAGGAGAACATCTCTGATTTCTGATAACATATTTATGACAAATTGCTTAAATTATTTTATTTTTGCATGCTTTTAGAAAAAGTGTCAAAGAGCTATAATTCTTACCAACAATTGTAAGTCTTCTATATTTCTAAAGACCTTTATATTGTAGGGTCTCAAAGCACTTTTTGGTCATTTTGGCAATTAGTGAACTAGTTAAGTATTCCATGTATTTTCCAAAATGACACAAAGATAAGTGAGCTGTCCAGTATCTCACTGAATTTTATCTGCGCTATATGATTTGAATGCACTAACATTCATGTATTGTATAATACACTGGATAATCACACTAAGGAGAAAATATGTATGCATTTGCCTGCTCTAACCCCCCTTAGTTGAGAACCCAGGAGGACAGCTTTTTGGCATATGCATGGAAATGAGATGTGCATTTAACAGTGGCATACTCTAGTGACAGCAAAATGGAAGGGTCCTGAAATTCCAGGATACTTCTTTATTCTACCATTAATCCTTTCCCTAATTTAATTCTGTGTTGCAATGAAGCATAGTTATAGCTTGAAAAGATACGTGTTCAGCTCTATCTAAGCTAATTGTTAAACGTTGTTCCCTTAATTTTACAGAAAACATTCTGGTACAAAACCCCTCAAACTTAATAGAGTGGTAACTTTTCCATTTGCATTTTACCTCGTTGCTTAAACGCAGATTTTTATCCATTAAAAGAACACCTACACAAAAGCAATCTCTTGGGTATTACAGATAGTTTTTTAACACTGTATCTGTAGAATATTAAAGGAGTGATGATACTAACTTCTGCTAAGAATTTTCTGGAGTGGAGTCACTACTTCAAAAGTTCAGTGAGCAAAATGACAGACACTACAGGTAAGAGGTCACAATGCTTTATCCACATTGTCTTGTTTGTGTGGCACTTTTAACAACAATGAAAATTACACAGTAAATTTCATTCCATGATTTTTCTTCTTAATAAAACTGAAATATTCCCAGAACCTGTCTGAGCAAGAAACATGATAAGTAATTCCTACTACATGGTTTTGCAACGAATGTTCCCCACACTGAAATAAACAAAACAAAGGTTTGTTTCTGGCTGTGGTTTCTGTTTTTTAAAGAAGTATACTTTTGTAACACAGTAAGTGTACATTTTAGCAGGTGTTTTCATGGAAAGGTGACAAGCATAACCTAGCAACACTGGCAGGTTCAGTAGAAAGTGCTCCTATCTTTCGTTTCTTTTTACCATTTCCTTCATTAAATGCAATGAAACTGGCAAACTGCAAATTACACCATGCAGAAACTGCATTTGGAAATTTTGCTGTGATTTTCCGTGTAAGGACAATTTTAAACTGGCAGCACAGAAGGAGCTTATGGCTCCTAAAAGCAGTTTATAAATAATTTATTAAAACTGAAAAGGTTTGTTTACTTGACTGCAACAAGCATTTATGCAATTTCTCACTTCTGATCAGCTTTCGATAGAGACAGATAATGAATCACTTTCCCAGCAGCATCAACGGGTAACAGCACTTGGCATCTTCGTAAATTTAGATGGAACACGTTGAGCCACCGAGAACATTTACTTACTTGCGCGCAGGACTGAAGGGGTGACCTCAATTTCACTTGTTGCTTGGTAAGGCTGAAAGGCCGATGCCGCGTTGGAGCCAAGCTCGCTGCCGAAAATCTCTGGGCTTTGAGTGCCTGTCGAGCTGGCGCTGGTGCCATCACCTCCATGGTGTGGATCTTGCTCATCAAACACAGCCACAAGCTGAAAATGACAATTTAATCTACTGTTAAAAAAAAACTTTCAGCAATATCAAAGTGCTATTGCAGATCAGCATTTCATCATTTCTTCCCACCAAAGAGCAAGAAATGTCTATCAGCAGAAACTCTGATCAATGCCTAGATCATCAGCCCAAGGAAAGGCAGTCATTAATTGGATACTACAAAGGGTCAACAGCTCTGATGGAACACAGAACTCATCACTGTCAGCCACAGACAGAACAGCACCAAGTCAGGAAAGGAAGGGTTGCACCTTCCCCAGCAAACCACTTCATCTCACCCAGTAATGTAGAAACAAATCTGAGTGTGGATCGATGCCTGTTCACTGCAGTTTTTCATCTGTGTTTTGGTACCTCTATATGCATCATAACTACGGAGTCAAATTATGAGCAAAACCACAGCTTTACAGAATAAAAACATACAAGAAGAAATTATGCTAATACACATTGAAAGCTACACAAAATACAAAGCCTAGGAAGTTATCATCTATTAATCTGCCACCTATTGATCTATTACCTATTATTATGA
Source organism: Myiotriccus ornatus (assembly GCA_036023395.1). Lineage (NCBI taxonomy): Eukaryota > Metazoa > Chordata > Aves > Passeriformes > Tyrannidae > Myiotriccus > Myiotriccus ornatus. The sequence goes on along the minus strand of JAYRBT010000082.1, from coordinate 12,826,021 downwards.
TTTAAGTTGTAGGGTTCTCTTGCAAAATTTCTTCAGTGAAATTTACAGAGATACTCTGTGTTTGTTTGCAATTAGCTTCTCCAAGACAAGTGTGAAATCTCAAGTCCAGTTTGAAACTTAGCCTAGTCATTAATTTAATAAAGGTTTACTAAATCTGTGTTCACCATTGCCAGAAAAATAGGAAAAACATCATGGGGATTTTTGATAAATCTGAGATATTTTTCCCACTGTAAATTAATGCTTTTATTTGAAACAAATAATTTATCCCAGTTTATCTTTGGTGACCTACTGAAAAAGATAATGCCAGCTCTTGTACACATTTCACTGTAGAACTTAATTTTCAAGATGGAGAAAAAAGTTTTATGGATGACAGCATTCTGCAGCCTGCAAATTAATCTATAATATAATATTTGAAAGACATTTCCAAGAAAGCATTACATTCTTCTGTCCAAATTGGTAGGGTAAATGGAGCAAATCAACTTAAACCTGTGCTAGCCTCTACAAATTGTTTATTCTGTTAGAACAACAGCTAAAACCTTGTGTAACATAAAGGAATCAGAGGTCATTTTCTCTCTTTTTTTTTTTAAGTGATTTCACCATCATCTTTATCCCAAGGATTTTAATATTATTCTCTTTACTCAAAGCTAACTTACATAAACATCAGTAAAAACATTTAAACCCACAACTCTAAGTCCCAGTGGAAACCATTTAGCAACTCAGCTTTTGAAAGTCCTTTCAGGCATTAACTCTTTTTAATGAGTCATTTTGAAACTGTTACAGAGAGTAGCAAACTTCTGCTGGTAACTCCCTATGGAATGCAAACTTAGGTTCCGGCATGCATAAAACAGAAAGGGGAAACTGGTACTGGATAAAGAGTCCATGCTCTCTCCAGTTCTAGTTGAAAAGTAGGGAGCAGCAGGAAAACCAGGCTGCAGCTGCAGACAGCTGGAACGTGTTTTTAACATAAAAGTCATTATTTTATGCTTGAGAAATCTACACACAAAAGAGACTTGACAACACCAAAATGTCAGTAGCTCAAGAGTACTGGAAAATTAATTTTCTAACACATTGTGAAATATCTGTGCTTACAAAAATATGCTTCTCAAACTTTACACATAACTCTCTTACTGTTTTATAGCAAGCTAATTACCAATCTCCAACAATTGAAAATAAATTAATCCTCAAGTGAAGATCTGTAAGGTATTACAACAAAAGACAAAGCATTTAAGAATCCTAGGCATGAAACACCAAATCTCTTTCTCTTTTGCATGTCATGTATCAAGATAAATCCCCAAATTACATTCTGTTCCTTTGAGGCCGATTGAAAAATATTGTTCCACGCACTCAGGTGCAAATATAGATATTATATATATGTAAAAAGGTTTTTCCATATAAATCTCTATATGTGTTATGTATTACTGTAAGTTGCCTCCAGCTTTTTGCCTATTCCAGACAGTCTACAACCTACAGCTTCAGAATATCTAAAAATGAATGTCTCTTATTTCAAGCTTAGCTTTTGATCTTATGTTTTTTCGCAGGTATTCACTGTTTTGACAGCATCAAACCTTCAAAAGGCTTCAGTTACATTAAAAAGAATACCAAGTTGTAACATTTTTTCATATAACATGTGAAGAAACACAAGCCATGTTAGTCTTTTCCAAATCTAATTAGCATTAGGAACACAGGTTAGGAAGTTCGTTGTAAAACAGCAGTACAATGGTACAACTCATTACTCACAATAAGCTAGAAAGTCTTTGGGACTGGAAGACTTAATGCAAATCAACACTGTTGAATCTTGATTTCCAGAGCTTGGTATGACACTCTGCAGATGATGAACTCACAGGAAACAAGGACAGCCGAAACATCTTACACTGTGATACGGTACCAAGCATTTGTCTCTGATTTCTCCCAAACCCTTTATTTTAATCAAGGGAGATTCTTTGAGGAGGGGAATTATACCCTTTTTTCACATTTGGATGCCTAGAAATCAGAGCTCAACTACCATCTTTGCAGGAACAAGAAACAAAACAAAAAATATCCGAAGAGACACATTATGGCAACTTAGAAGGAATCACAGGGGTAGGTCACTGGAGCTATGAAGAATCCTCTGGTGGAAGAACCCACCGTGATAAACACTGCTCTATGCCAAGGAAAAAAAGGCCTCTTGATGAGTCATGTTTAATCACTGAGATGTTTTTAATTTGGCAAAGAATGGAGCACACAGTACTAGACCAGATTTTATCAGCTTTAAAGTCAATGGTAAGCCTACGGTATTTTGCTAGGCTTTAGATATCAGATATACAAAGATAGCGGAAAACAAAGATGGTTTTTCTGGAAACATCAACTTTACTGTCAGGAGACTGCTTCTATGTTGATTTTCTTTCTTCTTTAATATGAAATAAATGACTGGAGTTACCCTAACCTTTGAAGAATGACGCTATTATTTCTAATACCTGACATGAGCTGTGCCTTCTCTTTGTTCTCTGTCCTTTAGTTTTAGATCCCATCACTTGCAGTGACCTGAGAACTCATCATACCATCCAATCTTATGCAGGACTGAACAAACCATAATAACACATGAATAAAGAAAATAGCTTAGATGTTCAATATTAGACCAGTATTAGCTCTTTAAAAGATTTCCACCAAAAAACAGTGAATATTGGAGCCATTTGTGGTTTTGATTGGTTTAACCTTTTCTCTTTTTTTTTGAAACACAGCCCCACAGCCAAGGACCAAACATCATATCAACAGTAACAAATAATAACAGTAGTTATTTTAAGTTTTATCCACCTCCCCTTCCATGGGACCTGAACTTGAATGCATCAAAGAATGTGCAAATATGGTTTAATAGGTTACAGCAGTTTTAACCACGTAAGGACTATTTACATTTTTCAATCACTGAAGCAAAAATCTGGAAATAGAAAATAAAATCAAATAGCAACAAATTACTTTGTCTTCCCAAAGCAAATTTAATAAACGATATGCTTAATTTAGACTGACATGCTTACATTTCTTATTTCAATATGGCAAAAGCAATGGAAAGGGGGTTTTAATACAGATCCACATCATTCATCAAGGTAAGCTGCCACAGGAAATATCAGTTCGATTAATATAAGAATTTGGTCCCCAGTGCATGGACATATTATTTTTTCAAGAAAAAATATGTTTCAAATATTCATTAACACATTCAGATATAAAGACAGTGGCTCTGTTCAGATCACAGCTTATGGAAAGGTTCATTCCATTTCAGCAATTAAGAGCATTACGGAATTAGAAGTTTTTGAATGGTTAATATGCATAATTTAAAACACTTTTCAAACTCCAGAGCAAGAAATACAAGTAATCATGTGTGAATTATCAACAAAAGATACAATTATTTTAAAAAGCAACAACATTCAGTGTTCAACCAACAGTTTTTCTTTTTTTAGAAATAAAAAGAACTGCAGCAAAACTCAACAATTATCTCAGTTGTAAAAAGCATATCTGTGATCTTTAGTTTATTTCAAGAGGCATGGGGGTTTTCTTATTGCTACCCTTATATTATGAAGACAAAAACATTATAAGAGTATGATTTAAAAACCAAATAACTTGATGCTTTTCTCTTTTGATTGATAAAGACTTTCCATAGCAAACAGAAAAAGAAGGGAGAGCAGAAAAATTAAATTATTTTTGTTAAATAAACTAGGTTCATCAAGCCAGTGGCTTACAAAGAAATTATCCTATAACCTGAGATATCAAAACAAGGTTTTACTGAGGTGTCTTTGGCTCTGGGATAGGAGGAAAGCATTACCAACCTATCACTGCATTCAGTTCTCTATAACACCATGCTGTACTGAATTAATTGCACTACAAACTTTAGTTCTTTCTGAAAGAGATACCAGGATGAGATTCTCTATTCCTCTGTCTGGGACTCAACATATCATACTAACCAGGTTATATTTACTTAAATAAATGGAAAGCAAGAAGATTGATTTATTTTAATATTGACATAGCAGCAGCAGTCTGCATTCCGACATTAATTATTACAATTTTCATCTATTCTAAAGTAATTAAAAATTAGTAAACACATATGCAGTCTTAATTAATATACTAGATTAAGTACTTGAATGTTAATTAACTGGATTAAAAAACTATTTGCACCAGCAATGGCTGTTTACATTAAGTACTAAGATCATATAAAACAATTCATCACTATCAAATGGTCCAATCAGGTCATCTCTCCCCAGCACAAAACCACAAAACCAGAAGTCCTCCACTTTACAGAAATTCATAAACTTAGAAATTTTGCTGTATTTTTCCACCACTATGATAAGTAAGATTGTCAAAAAGGTCACCTAAATTTTGCATATTCCTAAGTCTTTGTCCAAATTCTGCAAATTCTTTTGTGATATTTATTGATGAATCTGATAGTGGCTCATGTGTAGGAACCAGTAATGACTTCAGATTTATTCTACCATCGGTTAGGATTACAGTCCCATTCTGCCAGAAAGACAGCAACTGGTCCTCTGGTTTTCACACCCTCTGAGTTTCACAGAGGCTCTGCTCTTCTTATCCGCTCTTTTTAACACTGAGTGAGACTGAAATCACTTATCTTTTTTGATGATTAGGAGCCATTTTAAATATCTGGTTTACTCTCAGCAGAAGGACATTTATCAGATAACTTCATACAAGGACATTCCCCATTTTTTCTGCTGTTCAGTGGCCAATTGTTCAGTAGTTGATCTGTCAAGCAACCAGAAGTGGCTGGAGTCCCCTGGCTGAACCATGCGCTTCCCCTCCTGGTCTATACAAGTTCCAGATGTGCTCTTCCCTTTCACAGCTGCTACGGTCTTTTGGCATTTATGCTGCACAACTTCTCCTACAGGATGGGCATCTGTGGACAAAACTGCCTGTGACACAAGTTGTCATTTTTCTGGTTCTAGAAGAACAGAGAGCATAGCCCTTCTGGGGCAGCTCCAAGTCATGGAGCAGCTCAACCACGCACCTCTGGTGAGGCACTCACACTGGCAAGGACTCTGGTTCTCAGTTTATGCTTCATAACTGAATTAGCCTTTTCACAGGAGACTTATGGTCCTTGAATATAGAGGTTCTGATGGTCCAAATGAGATTCTAAACCTAGATTAGCCTTGTAAAAATATCTTCACCTAAAGTAACTACTTCAAGCATTTCCTTTAAACCCAGAGGGTAAAGCCCAGCCCTGTCCTGCAGTCCCAAGGTATAGGTCTTTATCTGCACTCACTTTGTGACAGCCACCTGATCTCCTGAGTTGGGAGATCTCAATCACTCTCACAGCATGGCCATACACTTTCAGGCATATGCAGAAAGCCAAGGACACAGAAGAAAATTTAAACACAAACATCACTGGCATCCTTTCCTCAGTAAAAAAAAAGATTCCAGTCTTAGGCAAGCCTGGACAGTGAACTGGCAAGGCAACCACAGAACTGACTATACACATCCTCTGCAACCTCCTTCTCTGAGGCTGGCAAAAATCACTTCTACCCAAAGCAGTCTGTATATTACTCAGTCCATGTTACAATGCAGAACTAAAGAGTACTTGTTTAATAAGGCCCAGCAGTAAATCAAATTTCAGCTAATGGCACCTCAGACTCCAAAACATCCCAAAATACAAGTTGCTTGTGAATGAACAGATGAGAGTAAGAGGAAGAAAAAACATAAATTCAGGAAAATAACTAGCAAGGGAGTAGCCAGTTATTATTTAGATATGAAAGAAACTAAATACAAAATCAATTCATAGGTTTCCTGATGACTGAACTGACTTTAATAGCCCCATGGCAGACCCAAATTCTTATTATTCCTTGAGCTTCACTCTTCTACATGGCTCATTAAAAACCCATTTCAATATAACTACTGTTTCAATGAACTGGTAAGAGAAAATACAGGAAAAAATAGTTATTTTCACAAATAACGACAGACATTTAAAAAAAAACAATTAACAAAAATAGCAGCATCTAAGAGTTATTCTGTGCTGTATGTGCAACTTGAGTGTCCTCTCAACAGACCAAGACATCACCCAACATTTTAAAAGGAGAAAAAGGGCAAGCACAGTTTCAGTTTAAGACAAGTTGTAACACAAACAACAAACCTCTATAATTTCAAGAATATCACTACCTGTCCTAATTAATCACTTCAGTCATGAAACCAGAAATAGCTTTTTATAAAACTTTTCGAAGTCACATGGGTAGAAGGAAGACAAATGAAAAACTTTCTGTAATAACTTTACTGAATTTTTGCTTTTGGAAAAATAAGAAGAACGTTTTGAGGTTCACATTCTACACTCTGTATTAGAATTAACACTTTGTGTTAGATTTTCAGTGGATTACACCGAAGTGTGAGCTCACACAGAATCATAGAAGGATCTGAATTGGAAGGGACCTCTGGAGATCAACTAATCTAAGCCCTTGTTCAAAGCAAAGTCAGTGAGAGGACACTGCTCAGAGCCACATCCAGTTGAATAACCCCAAGTATGGACCCACAGCCTCTCTAGGCACTCTCCCAGTGTTTGGCCTCTCGTGGTTTTATGAAATTTTTTTCCCTATATCAAGTTGAAACTTCCCTTGTTGCAGCTTGTGACCATTGTCCCTCACATTACTCCTGTGCACCTCTGAGAAAAGTCCAGCTCCATCTTTGCCATCCCTGATAGCGAGCAGTTACACCAAGAATGCTGTGCCTTAGGGAGCAGCTTGGCCATGCAGCACCCCTGAAGGTCCCCCTCTCCCTGTTGTGGTTTCCACCCGCTAACTCACCATGATGGCCTCTGACCGGGCTACCACAGTAATGTCTTGGTCGTCTTGAGGAGCCCAAAATACTCCCAAAGAAGAGAGAAATAATCATAGAATCATAGAATGGTTTAGGTTAGAAGGGACCTTAAAGATCATTTAGTTCCAACATCCCTGCCATGGAAAGGAACACCTCTCACTAGACCACGCTGCTCAGAGCCCTATCCAACCCAGCCTTGAACACTTCCAGGGATGGGGCATCCACAACTTCCCTGTGCAATCTCTTTCAATGCTTCACTGTCCTCACAGTAAAGAATTTCTTCCTAATATCTAATCTAAACCTACTTTCAGTTTCAACCCATTCCCCCTTGTCCTGTCACTCCATGCTCTTGTAAATAGTCCCTCTCCAGCTTTCTCATAGGATCCCTTAGGTACTAGAAGGCTGCAATTAGGTCACCCAAAAGCCTTCTCTTTTCCAGGCTGAACCAATTCTCTCAGTCTTTCCTCATAGGAGAGGTGTCCCATCCCTGTAATCATCTTTGTGGCCTCCTCCGAACTCGCTCCAACAGGTCCATGTCCTTCCTGTGCTGGGGACCCCAGAGCTGGATACAGCACTCCAGGTGGGGTCTCAATCCCCTCTCTTGACCTTCTGGCCGCGCTGCTTTTGGTGCAGCCCAGGATACGCTTCACTTTCAGGGCTGCAAGCGCACACTGCCTGGTCATGTCCAGCCTAATCACCTCTCTGAACCTGCTGGCTGTTCATACAGCCCAGGATGGAGCTGGTCATCTTTATTCCAAGGGCACACTGCTGACTCACGTTCATGGGGTTCTCCACCAGGTCTGCTCCTACCCAGGAAGTGGCCTCACAGCTACTGCTGAGTGGGGTTATTCCAGCCCACATGCAGGACTCTGCATTTGCTTTTGCTGAACGTAATCCACCCCCTCAAAACCCCATGGTATAAAATAACCACTGCTGGAAAATACATCATAGGTCTCAATGAAAGTAATTCTCAAATCTGCTGACTAAGTAAGTGCACCTCACTTTCAAAGCTCAACATAACATACCAAGTTAAATCATATTTGCAAGATCAGAACTCAACTATTGATTCAAAGGATACTTTAATTTTACAGGTAGTTTTAAAATCTTCAGCTTTCATGATTCTTTAAATCTAAGAAAATATTCTGAAGTAAATATGCAAGCTTTTTATTAAAACATTGCTTTTGATTATTCATTTCCCACAGCACTTTGATCTGAAAAATTCTAGAATCAATATTAAATTGCAATCTAATCTTCTCCCAGTAGGAATTTAATGCAGTTTTAGGTGCTATCCTGTAAGTTACCATACTATTAAAAATATTTCAATTATATTTAAGATGTTAAAATATTTAAAATGTTAGCTTAATATTACATCTATTTAAATGACCTTTTGTCCTTTCTCCACATTATTACTGAGAAACACTCTAAAAACAAGCATGACTGTGGCACCCTGGAAAGTAATCCGTGTATATTCTGTCAGAGTTGCTCTCGAATTGACCTCCATGGTGTAAGTCAAGCTGAGGCTTAGGCCTAGAAATAAGACAATAGCTGAACAGTGTTAAAAGTATTACAAGAACTCTTAGCAGTAGCTGCCACTGAGCTGCCTGAGCAGTCAGCTGGCTTTGGTTTTTCAGGACCTCACACTTTGAACACACCAGACACAGCACTGCTGTCTATAATGTACCAAGCAGGAGTTGAACCGCCAGCCCGTGCGTGCAGCCAGACACAAGTACCTACAGAGCACACACCAACTGAGTACCCTGAGAAGTCCTTCTGACATGCTCACCTGGCTACACTTACTGCATGGACACAGCAAGTCCAACACCAGAGTTAGATCTTGGCCTTCATGACCAGCTAAATTCCACGGCCATCTCCATTTGTCCGCTCCTACGGACACACAGCCCAGAAATGCAGAAGGACGTCGGTGCCAGTAGGTGAATTTCTGTTCAGTAGGACACATTCACCTGGGCCAGGAACAGGTAAAAGCTGCAGTTTGTTGTGTTAACTTGTGCTTCTCGGTGCTGCAGTTCTGCTGTTAACTGTGACCATGCAAAGGAATGCTCCATAAGCAGTTGGAATTAGCTACAGATCCCAGCCTTTTCACTGAATGCATTAATCAGCACCGGCACCCACAGCTGTTAAGCTAAACTCTGGTGAAAGAGTGGGCAGTGCCATTGCTGCACCCTGATCTCTTGGAGGATGGAATAAGCCATGCAAAGTCCGAAAAGCAGAAATGCTGAAGACACATCTCACTACCAAACTGGTTTGTTTAAGATTATGGGTTAAGAGATTTCAGAGCCTGCAACTAAACACAGAACTGCAGTTAAAATAAGAGAGCAAGAAGAGAACATCACCCTAGTTTTTTGTAAACAATCTTGTTTCTCCCTTATGCTTTTCAGCAAAAATGAAGATATTACACTTAGAGAGAAATTTGCTTCCCACAGTTGCTACAAACTCTCCATACAATAGGTACCAGAATGCTTAATTCCGAGCTTGTTTGGGCTATGAGAACAGCTGGGGAAAATATTTCTGTCCTACAGTAGAAAGTGTTTCAATCACAGTGGTTTTATCAAGGGATTTTTTGTAATGGGTTGTTTCTTCACCGACTCTTCCTTTGAAAGCATATATAATGCTCTTCTGTATATGCTGCCCTATTATTTTCCTAAATCCTCCTGTTCAAGGCTAAGCTCATACTCTGCAAAATTACCACAATATATGATTTACCATGGTATCTCCTTGGCTCATTTTGAAAAGAAATAGGAAAAAACATCTATCTATCCTGTCATTAAAGAAGTGTGTGAAGAAAATATGGTATCGGAACAGAGAGTGCTGTGCTTGGAAAGTAGCTGGGACAATCTGAGCGTGTGAATAAGCCAATTTCATCTCCTCTATTTTTGATTCCTCAGCACAAATGAGCATATGAGAACCACGCTGAGGACAATGATGTTAATATCACTTTGGAAGCAATTTCACACTTTCAGAGTGCACTATAAAAGTCTGCCTCCTTTTCTAACAGGACAAGGCTCAAAAGGATACCCTGACTGTTCTTCATGCAGCTGAGCCTGAGGGTATGGGATGACTCTGCAGGTCTGCAGATTTCCAAGTCAAAAGCACAAACCATACAGGAGTTCAGTATTTTATTTCTGCCACAGAGGTCAGCAGTTAAGCAGTGACGCTATGCAGTAAGTAATCCAGACACTGGGTTATTAGAGGGGCTGGTGTCACACAGCAAGATATATTTCTGAAATAAAAACGTATTAAATCTTAACAGTTGTCTCATCTGTCATTGGGAGCTGCAGCCCTCGAGTACCAAGAAAGAAATGGTTTCAGAAACCTCCAAAAAGACCAGGCTTTCCATTTGTCTGCTGTAGGATCAAAACAGCAACATTTAAATTCTCAGGTTTTAATTTCAGCTCAGGTACAAAAAAGGTAACCAGTTAGTTAAAGCACAGGCCAATCTTTGCAAGCTTATTAAACTTCAAGAAAATAGATTTTGTAAAATACAGCTCTTCATTTTATATAGTGTGTGCTGTTCATTGTAATTTGCATGCAAAAGCCAGGAGAATGTGATTAAAAATACCCATCTAGAGACACAGACGAAAAACTTCAAACATTTTCTGATTCCCTTCTGTTCCACTCATTATTTCAATAGCTCACTACAACAAAGGAATAGATAACACTTGTCCTTGACACTAGCCTAAATTATCTTCAGTGTGCAATACAATACCTATTAAATTAGGCTTATTTTAAATCAATGTCAAGGTCTGTTCAAAAGGTAAAACTCTATGTGCCTTTTGCCTTTCGTATAACACTTCTCCCTCCCCCCATAAACTTTTCAGAGGTCTTAAAAAAACAATGAGATAGGGGCTTTTTTTTTAACAAACTTCATTATCTAGATTTTTTAAAAAGACATCAGAGAGAATCAATTACCTCTGTCAGTTAAGACCACAATAACAATATTCTTCATTTTGCATATAATGACAAATATAATCAGCACGAGACAATAATTCATGCCTTCCCGTCTTTAAATAAGGTTCTAAAAAAATCTTAAATGCAAATGACTGCTTGTTCCCTCATGACTTACATTTTGTATTATTTTAACATGTAACAATAGTGAAAACAGTGCAACTTAAATACACTAGGACTGAGCTTAGAAAATTAAGAATAAAAGGTGGCAGTCCAACAGTGCAAGGCTGATGGCAAATAATACATATCAGGAGATCCATGGAGGTTGTCCCATTCTGTGGCAACCCCTAGTCACAGAGCACTTGACTTATCAGAATTATTATGTGAACCCATGCCAGATAAGGAGCTCTGGTCTTAAGCAAAGCACACCCATTAGATAACATTTCATAGTCTAGTAAAGGAGAGGATCTTCCTGAACACCTTTAAGTTTTCTACAACCAAGATTATAGTGATGGCTGTATGAATTTTAAAAAGCCTGGTACGTCTGCATTCAGATGGATATCCATCTACATCACACTGCAACCTACTAGGAGGAAATAGCTCCTCTGTTTATTTCCCACAAAACACCCAGCTTAAAAACTCCCTAGTAACAGAGCCCCAGGGACTTTCACTAAAAAACTGGGCTCCCACTGCCAAAACCATTTTCAAAACTATCTGGAGCCATCACTTCAACAATAATTTGACAGATAAGGTTGCAGGAAGGCACCTCAAGTATTTTCTCCCCGTAAAATCACTAGAAATCAGATGCTGAGATATTTTTGAAACTTTGCTTTTGAAAGCTGCCTGGTGACTTCTCAAATGTGACCTCTCGGTCCTTATGAAAACAAACATAAACAGGAAAAGAGAAAAGCAGGAAGAAATGAAGAGTAAGAAGAGAAGACCACAGAAAGAAACTAGCAGGTTAGTATCATCACATCCATCTTAAAAACAAATTCACTGGAAGTCAAGTGCATTTGTTTCTGTGAAATGCAGGTATGACTAGCAAAGCAGATCTCTGATATTACTCTAAGAACAGTGTTTGCATCAGTCTGTGATTCTTGACTATTTGTTGCAGAAACCTTCACCATCTCTTTACATAGGGATGCAGAACTAGAGCATCACATTCAAAGAAACAGGAACCTATAAATAGGGACTTTTGACAGAATTATACTCCTAAATCATTTAGCGTGAAAGCTTCAAAGACTCCAGACTTATTTTCAGAACTAATTTTGGAAATTAATTGCCTAAATCCCTGTGGAAACTGGGACCAGTGCACCTACATCACCTGGACGAATGCAGAAAACAGTTTAAAACAAAGGAAATATTCAGAGTAGAAATGACAGTTGCATGCACAATCATTTTAAGCCACCAAACTCAGGAATAGACTATCATTCTTACATTTCAGCTTGATTCATGCCATAACTATAAATGTATTTTTCAACACATATTATAAACGTCATCCAGCCTAGGAAAGGAGACACAAGCATTGCCAAAACTCATCAGCTTCAACTTGTGGAAGAGGACTGCACTGAAAACCTCAAAACACATCTCTTCCATCCTGTAGACCCCCTAATTCTTCCCCAGGCTGATCTAACCTATTTCTCCTCTTTTTTCTCCTAGAAAAACTAAGGCTATAAGTAGCTGACAGTCCATAACAGGGCAGCAGGCCTGTGCCTGGTTGAAGTGCCTATATTATGTTTCATAGCGAATTCAAATATTGCTGTACGGTTATTAAAATCATTCATGATTTTATCTGTGCCAAATGGATCATTACACTGTCAACACTCATCCTTATTATGCAAAAATATGCACAACTTAACATCTTTTGTTGAGCTGGCAAAACAGTATATTCAGTAGTAACTCTGTTTTTCATTAAATTTTGCACAAGGTTAAAGTATGTGTGGAATCTGATTATCAAAGTTCTCCACTTTGTTTGTGTGAAACGTCACACAAAATAAGCTGTTTGACTTGTGTAGCAAAAGCTTATTTATTTTAAACCTACAGGCAAATAAATTCTTCTGATTACTTTTTAGCTTCCTTTAAAGTTTACTATTATAAGTTAAGGGTTGCGATTTTTAAGGGGAAGATTAAGATCTTTTTCCCTTTTCTCTCTTTTTAAGTCTTCTTCTACATGCACCTCAAAATCCTGCTTGATGGAAACTCCACAGTCTCCAAGCTACCTTCAATCCTACTTCCTACCTTCCACTCCTCTCTAAATGGCTTTCAGCAGAAACAGAAGTGTATTCAGTCTGGTTACCTCTACAGAAGGAATCATTTCTTGGGAAGCTCCAGCCATTTTGAAATAGCTTTTCTGACTGTCTCATTAAATCTTCATTTAATTCTTCTTTCTTTGTACTTCTTCTGCAAGATTTAATCTTTGCAATTGTACACATTTTTGGAAATTCTTTTTGGGGTGCATTTTGTATTTTGGTACCACACAAAGCAGATACACTGCATAAGGCTAAGACAGGTAGCTGGGTAAATTATGCTGTCAAAAGTGATTAACATTTAAAAGGACTAAACAGAGGAAGCAAATAATACCTCCCAGATCTGCTTTTAATTAAAACATCCTAGCAATTAATATTAAAAGGCAAAGACTGAAAATGAGAGACAGCATAGCTTCTAAAGAGAATAGTTTTTATGTTTTTCATTAGGGGTCACCTTTTCTCATGTGCAAGACCACTTTTAAATTACCTGCCTCACTGGAGACCATTCACTCATTAAAAGAACTCTGCCCAGACTAAAACAAAAAAATGCACATTTAATCAGAAACAGTTATGCATTCATTACTTTTTCAAATGTCCTTGCTTTAAGATAATATTGCCCCTCACTGAAAGCAAACCTTATTTCAGCCTCTGTGCCTAATTGTTGTATCCCAAATGATTTCTCTACTTTCCAAAGTAATTACCAAACATTATATCATCCATGCTAAAACAGTAAAAGGGTATCAACATTGAACCCCACAGGTACATAAAATGAACAGCACATACTAGGAAAGTCTAACGTGTGTAGCCTTTGCACATAAATCAAACCACGTTACGCATTCTGACAGCTCCATCTAGCCACAGCTACACAAAAGTAACCTTATCCCTGGCAGAATGAATTAATTTACATTGAGTACATACCAACAATTGCAAAAACTCTTGTGGTCAAAAGTGTCCTTTCCAGAAGGACTATACTATTGTTTAACAATTAGATTAACACTTTCACAATCGTATCTGTTCTTCAGGTTACTTGGGTTTCACAGAAATACAGGATGAAAAAAGTCATGTTTTTAAAGGCCCCAAAATTAAAGCATCTGGATAATGTCAGGAACAGATGCTGAGATCAGAACTTGGCAGGAATTCCTGAGATGGGAACCTCAAACGTCTTGGGGAGAACACAGAGCAAAATGGGACATAACACAAAAATGCAAAGCATACAGTGACAGAGAGCGAGAGAGGCAACGTGCAGGCTGTGCACGCCTGATGGAGCAGATGAGCAAGAAAAATAGCAGAATAGTCAGCTGCCAGAAGTGGGGGAAGAGAAGGGAAGCCTCCTCGTCATGAAGCTCCAGCACCACCAGAGTACAAATCTGCAGCTCGTGGACCATCTCTTCCTCCCCTAGGCAGCAAGAGCAGGCAGTGGGGGGTGCAGCTGATCTGCTGCTGGTGACTCTCCTAGCTATGCTCCAGTGTTTCAGACTGCCCAGTCAGTGAGGAGGGTAGAGAGCAAAAAATAGGGGGATTTTCTCCATTTTCTTCCTCTTCTGTTCATCACTGACAGCTCTAATAATCTGAGCTTCATCTGTATATACTGGGGCACTGCATGCACTAATAAAAGAACATACATCTATGGAAAACTAACTAGCTAAATAACTTAGATATCCTGCTCTGTGTGTGCATGTGTGTATATATAATCTCAAAATATTAAAAAAAATTGATGACATGAGCTGTCATTTTCTTACATGTTTTTCTTATTTTCCACAATGCCAACCGCTGTTCACCTGACTGGCGTAAAGATCAGGCAGGGTCCTTAAAAGTGACCCAAGTTTCAGACACACAGAATGGCTGTAACATCTTCCTCAGAAACCACTACAGGGTACCAAAATCCCTTTTCATTAGACCTAACTTTGGGCACACATATTAGAAAGCACTGGCCTGATACTGTATGACATGAACAGAAGACTAACCAATGCACCTCCTTATCATATTATGAAATTCCTTATGAGAAGTGGCAAATGGCTGAAAAGGAAGGTGTTTTTTTGTATTTTGAACTGTAGTTAATACAATTTACAGATCACTGATAAAGCACTTTTGTCCTTAAGCTGAAATTAAAATTTCAAATTATGTTAGTTTACCAAGAGTATTCGAGCTATGCTAAGTCCCTTAAAACTCCAAGTAATAAATCCTCATGTTTCAAATATGTAATAGTTCCATGTTACACTTAATTCCAAAATAACTAATGCAAAAGAAAAGGAGATTAGTCCTCAGAGGTGGACTTGTGCAATTTCCTAAAAATGCAAACAAATGTAAATCTGTCGCACCGCTGTGCTGGTGCCAGCACATGCAGAGGCATTTACCCCAGCTAGAGTGCTAAATCTCAGTCCAAACTGTAATTTTAAATTCCCTCAGAAATCACACAGGAAAAAAATGCAGTTCCCACTACATGCCAGAGCAAATGCTCCTTCAGCCTGGCAGTGAACAAAAATAAACCAAAAAGCAGAGAGCAGAGGGGCTGCATATCCCCTAGCCCAGTCCACCCACAAACACTGCCAACCACAGCTGTCTTTCGAAACTAATTTCAATAACAAAAAAATCACATTCAGAGAAGGTAAAAAAAGCTTAAAATTCCAATATTTTTCCATAAACATATCTCTAATATTAAGCACATAAAAGCTACTTAAGCTGCTAGACCTTGAGAAAAAATTAAAAGCAACTGGCTATTTTACTGCACCTCAAAGGTGTAATCACTTCTTAATTCCTACTGAGAGTCCTACCTTGGATGTTCTGGTAGAGATATTTCTGAGATGGAAAAGGTTGGGAAGGGTGGTGCTGAGTATTTTTTAGGATGGTTTTGGCCCCCAGACTAGACAAATAACTTTGTCACAAAAGCAAATGTCACCTGGGCTGTCTCCACCACCCCTTCACATTCAAACATCATGGAGAGACAGGAGGAAAAAAGAAGGAAAAAAACCCTAACAGCAAACTAGAGGGGGAAAGGAAAGTTGTGCTGTGCTGGAACATGATTAAAAAAGATTGAACACACATGTCATTTTTAATTTGGCATTGACAGCTTAGCATTGTTCAATACAGATATATTATGATCCCAGATGCCTGCCTCCTCAAACACTGCACAGAGATGAGTGGAAAATAAGCACACATGTGCAAGCATTCATATAAAACACAGCTCTCTCATGGCTCCATGCACCACTCAATGGACAGGTAATGAATTTTTTCTCTGGAACCATGTACACTGACAGCATTAAAAGGTAGCAAGGGGCTCCAGGGTGGGAGAAGGACTCAGCAGCATGGGCAGTGATGGCAAGGCAAAGGGAAGACTCACAGAGTGGGATGCAGGAGCAGAGGTTTCCAGACCTGCTCAGAAGGAACGTACAGTGGATGCAGCGCTGGAATTAAAGCGCATGACTCGTGTTCACACATGAGACCAGCACAGAGTAGGTAACAGTGATGTATCTGTCTCAGAGTCTGCACATAAAAACCAGGCCTCCCTCCCTGTGGTGGGATTTAGCAATCATTAATTTATAGCTCAGATTTGGGGAGTAGCTTGTGCTGAGGAGCAGCTTCTTCTGAGGCCACTTAATTCTGCCCCCATTAGCACTACTGTGGCTACTCCCCCCTCACTCCCCCATCACTGACAGGAAGCTGCAATCCTTATACACGTTTCCGTTCATTCTTCATCTGTTGTCTGGCATGAAGAAAGTTGAGTATATGAGGGTATTTTTGAGCCTGTTAATAGCTATATTCCTTCAATTCTAATTTAGCAAATTGTATACTGAAAATGCCCAGGAGGATCCAATCAAGCTTTTGGTATGTGAAGTATCCTCTGAGAAAACAACTGAGCACCATCACTTCAGTTTTTCAATAATCCCTCCCACAAGTAAACTTTAGCTCCAATTAGAGCTATTTACACGGTGGTTCCACTCCATTCCCATCCCTAAAACTCAAGGCTGAGTACAGGGACTTTGCTTAAGTATCCCAATACCTGAAATCAGGGACCAGCAGATGAACCTACTTATAACTTGGAGAAGAAAATGTGGCCCTGGTGTGAATCACTACAGAGCCAAAGCATTTCTCCAAGAGGATAAGTGTTTTTAAGAACTCAATTCAATGTTTTGCATTGCACTTTCAAGCAAGAATAAAATGCCATGTCCTGGAACAATGCACCTCGATGCAACATGCTTCCCAAAACAGGTGCTGCGACCATGGTCCATGCCCAGCCCTGAAGGACATGTATGGTCTTTATAAGGAGGAGTTTGCTCCCTCACAGCTTGGATCACTCACCAAGCCCCTCCAAAAGAAAGCACAAAAACTTCTGAGACTTGTCAGCAATAGCACTAAACAGTTCAATATAGGCTGCTTTAAATATTGCATTGGAAGTATATTGGACACTTTGCTAATCCAAAGTACTTTTTCTTCACCTTCCAGCAAACATTTCCTATGAGAAAGCCCAGAATTTGAGCTTTTATGTTCAGATACAATTCCAACACTATTTTTGAACATTTTCTAAATCCTCTAAGATAAAATTATATTGAGAGAGACAAAATAATTACAGATGTTTAACAGCACGTTTACATTTCCACCATGTTTACTTTGTAAAATGAAGCAACATGGAATAATAATAAAAAAAAACTTAAAAACCACACAAATCCAAACGAAAAAAAACCAGTGCCTACAGGACTATTAAAATCCATTTTAAAAATAATTACTTTAACCACACTTGCCCAGAACATAAAATTAAAAAAAAAAAAATCAAATAAATACAGAAGTAAAACAGTTCAGTATTAAATTCCCATATACTTTTCAATTCAAAAAGCTGAGATGGAAAAAAAATTATTCAACTAAGGCACTCAAGCTGTGATTAATTCTCATCAGAAACACACATTCAACCCAATTTTTTTTACTTTATAACATCAAACTAGGAAAGGGTTTGGGGTTTTATAATTGGTTCATTAAAAGTCCAGTATATCTTACATGCAAGTCTGTCAGGCAGAAACAGATCAAACTGAGCTGATAGAGACTACAGTTTCCTAAATTCCTCCTACAAAATTTCCCAACAGAGCACAAACAGATAAGGAAACAGCACAACTTTCAGCGCTGGCAAAAGGCAGTTTGTGGTGAGACCTCAAGGGATGTTTCTGCTTCCTTCTTCCTCTAATCCCTAAATGACTCTTTGGGAAGCTTGGATCATCTCTCATTTTCTGCCCCCTTTGATAGTAAAATAATTTAAGACCAATGACCAACTTTGAGATTAAAAATTTCAGATCAACTGTCTGTACCATCTCCCTGCTCTGCTCCTCAAAACCTGGCAACTGGTTGGCTAAAAATCCAGAACTGCAACTCCCTCCACCATTACCACTGAAGCTGAGCATGAGGCGACTCTCCTGTTGTCTGAAGAGCTGTGCAACATCAAACCAGTGCACAGCACAGAGCCACCAAGTAACTTTTGGTCTGAGAGAATGTGCACACAAACTGGCCACAGTTGTTGGCTTGGGTTTCTTAGCCAGACAGGAGCCTCCTGCCTGCCCAGGGAAGGGCAGGAGACCCATACGATTCCACTGCACAGCAACTGGTTCGCTGATTCCAGAAGAACAAGCTCATTTCAGAACCAATGGAAGGAGAGACAGCTGACATCAGCACCTGCAGAGGCACCACAGGAGGAGAAGGAGAGGGCTACCTGCTCTACACATGGCTGAAGGCTACTGTTGGGAATGGAGCTCTTCGTAAGCTCCTGCTCGTACCTTTGTCAAGGTCTAATTCATCAAATAAGAAAATGGAGACTATGCATAAAATTTTATGTTCTTTGTTAAGTAATTTGCCTGCAATAGGCACCAGTACTGGTGGTTACACACTAAAAGATGCTTTAAAGATACGAGTTATGACTATATTCAGGCTATACTGCTTCACCGAGACACACCAGTCACCCCTGCCAGAACCCAGTTATCGATGCCAGATAAACCCAAAGTATTAGCATATCTCATATACTCTAGAATATGTTTTTCTGATACTCCAAAGTCTGGGATTTTGCATGGTTGCCAGCAGAACAGCAAGCCAGCAAGGAGCACCAAGTACTACATTGCTTGGCACCTATTCAGCAGCCAGACACACTTCCTATAACCTGTACACCAAGTCTTCTACAATCTTCTACACAGCTCGTTCTGGTTAGATCTTGTCATGCAGCAGACTTAACTCTGCAAATTGACCCAAAGATTAAACCATTAAAAAAAAAATTTACTTCAGTAGTATTTTTTCCTGGAGAAGTGTTGTATAATTTCAGGCATCAATCTTAGTTTCTTGTTCTGGAAACCAGTCTCTGAGTACCGGCAGGGAACCCAGCACGCCCAGTGCTGAATGGCTCTCTGGAGGGTGTAGCTGTCTTCCACTTGTGGTACAGACATGAGAATACCTTGTGCTAAAGGTGAGAACGAACATGAGAATACTTTGAATGAACATAGTAAAGGTGAGAATAAACATGAGAATACTTTGTGCTAAAGTTTAACTTTAGCACAAATCTGATGCCTAAAATTAGGCAATGCAAATACCCATCTGTGTTACTCTGTACTTCCAATTACTAAATTATTAGAAGTTAACAAATGAGAGAACTGCCATCATATATCATGTCAGACATATAAGGAACATAAATCTATAGAACATATGTTCAAAGAGGAATAACTGTAGCAGCATTACATGCTGTGCAACATCTTTACCACGTGGCTTAAATCAAGGATCAGTTGACTAAAAGGCTATAAAAATGTAAATTTTGAGACTGACATGGCGATTAATACAGTGTCCACCAGTTTCTTTTCAGACCAAGGCTAACTTTTAAGCCTAATCTGAAAGCAAGAATCTAAAGGTTATGAATGCATAACACTATGCATTCTATGATTCAGTCTTTATTTTGAAGCAGTAATTCAAACTGCATCAAAATGACATGATAAGTCATTTTCACATTTCTGACTCAGCAAACTAACAAGAGTTGACTGTGCTCAAGTAAAAACTGAATCAGTTAGAGACAAAAATTTGGATGGTTGGACGTCTTTACTCTTGTATACATGAAGAGATCTTAGATTATTTTGACAAGTGTCCAGCTGAATCAGTCAGACAGGCAATCAGTGAAGTGTTTATTAGTGTCACGCAGAGGACTTTGTGGAAAGCTACAGCATCATTTTAATTAAAACACTGAAAGCAAGTTAGTAAAAATTCCTGTTAAAGGTACTCATAATCCCCAAAACCATCTACATGACATATGTAACCACAATCACTGACTGCCTGCGGGTGCTGATGTGACCCACAGCAGTACTAACCCTCAGGAATGACATGCAGTCTAGACAAAAGCTGAAAATAAGGGGCTGCCTGTCCCAGTTTCCCTGAAATTGTCCCTAAGCAGAGAATAAAGGGATGATTTGATTTTTAGCCACTGAGCCCCATGCAACTCTTGGCTGAAACTGCCCCTCATAGGCATTTACAAGGAACACAGCCCAATTTTTCTTTGCAGGTCAATGTAGACAAAACCTAGTAATGCAACCAAGTATAACTCTGCCTTCCTCAGTGAATAACCCCACTCAGTATTCCCGTTATGCTCTGACAATCAACCAGGAAAGAACTTCTTATCTTAACAAGGGCAGAGCTGCCACCACAGCAGCTTTGGGAGACATAAGGGACTGCAAAAGCAGGTGTCTCTTTAGATTTAGGATTCCAGATCTGTCTGTCCATTATTAATGATCCATCTACTGTGTTCATACTATGAAATATGAATCTTTTCAAGCAGCTGAAAATCCCATGTACAGACTCATTTTCCGCTAAAGACTTACAGTCTACAATATCAGATTAATTAGGTGACCAAGGTGAAGAACATATTCAGGCAGCTGGGAGAGACAAAGCAGCAAAGCAATATATATGGGAAGCAATTCTTTTCCTCAAACCATTGCCACCAGCCAAGAACTCTGGGACACATTCTGACTTCCTGCAACTGGACAACAGGCAAACAAAACACAGATTAGAGTAAGCAAACACAGACTGCACTCCCCATGTGCCAAACCCCAGTGAGCAGTGGGAAGGACACATGTGCCTTATTGCCACAGCGCTGTGCCCTTGACCGAGATGTAGCCACACCCCTCGAAACTTTACTGCTGGAGTCAGTTCTTCTACACCAGATGTGTCAGAAAGTGTATTTCTCTGTTAAAGGCTATTCCTCACTGCAGACTTTTCCTTAGTTTAAATCTCCTATAACACAGATGGAAAAAGGTTCAAGTGTCTCAATGGACAGAAAATGGGGAAGCATCTCAAGCGATGGCACCTCCAGAACCAGTGGGTGTCTGTGTTCACAAAGAAACATGAAAGTGTTTGTTTTGACTTTTTTTTTTTTAGAATCCTCAAGGAACTACCAGTGTCCATCTAACCAGCAACTTGCAATGTACCACTGAAAATATATATCTTGCTTTTATTTTCCCTAAAATCAACTTAACTGGCTCTCATTCTTTTCATATTATTTTAGACAGTCGATGTATTTTCTTCCCACTGGACAGAAAATGAACACATTATCTGTCCATCTTACAGGGCCCCTGACAGCCAAATAAAACATGGTTATTACTGTCAGAACTCAAATGAAATATTCTGAACATGGCAAGACGTTATTAGCCTTATGTTCAGAAGACAAGCTAGAAATGGAAATGGGAAGGGAAAATATTGCCCCTACTTTTATAGGCTTTTGTGGGAAAATTATGTTATCTTCTTTTGCTTGTTGAAATAGGTTTGACTCGGGTTTCCTTTTGCTGTGTTGAAATATCTTAATTATTCCATTAAGGAGATGCAGGATATGAATTTTTATTAATCAAAATACTGATAAATGAGTGAGTAATTATTTCTTATTACAAAAAATTTATAATATTACTTTAATATCTTAAATTACACACACTAAATCAAGCAGGTAATGTCATTTCAGTGCACAGTAAATTCACAGCAAGTAAGATTTGTGATATAAAAGATAAACCCAGAAGCAGTCACCTTTCAAACCTCTTTCCTGCTGCACCTAAAAAAAAAGCCAACAACAAAACACCATGGCTGAAATGTTCCATATACAAAGACTGCCTACTTTAACTAGGCTCACCCATAATCAGACAACACAACCCACTCTGCATATTAATTAAAAAAGACATGGAATGATGGAGCAACAGTGAAGATATTTCTTCACTGGGAGAAGAAAAGGGAGATATTTTTCCTGTACACTCAAGCGATGGTAAAAACTGGAAAGTGAAGATCAGATCTCTCCCAGAACACCAGTGGGAGAAGAATTACACTGAAAGTGGCACTTATTACAAGTTTAGAGGTGGAAAACATCCAGTATGGTGTGGGGCCAATCTCAGTGTAACTGGCTCCCAGGGACTGGTGCCAGGCAGCCCCCGCCACTCGCACTGCAGCCACCAGCTGCCAGCGTGACAGTTGTCTCCTACGGGTTCCTCTGAGCATCCTTACTTCCTAGAGTCATCCAGAGGGATCAATACTGATCATGAAATCACATCCCTAGATAACATGCACATAAAAATGGCATTAAAACAAATTAACTATGTAATAGCATTCAGCAGCAGGCCATTTTGACACTTGAGTAGATAAGCCCTCAGATTCTATGTATATTAAAGAGAGGTCCATGTGGAAAAGCAATTCTCAAAAGTTTCTCAAATCAGGCATTTATGAAATAAAATTTAAAAAATATATATTAAAAAAAAAAAGGTACACACACATTACCCCTGCAAAACACAGACAGACACCCACCAAACACACAGATGTCCTGGATCCGACCATCCCAGTATTCTGCCTCTTAAAACTTCAACAGCAGATGCCAAAAGAACAGGACAAAAATATTTCCTATCTCCATTCTCTAGTGACTTGCAGCTCAAGGACATCCTAAGCCACATGCATGACCTTTGTGTTTAGACTCTAAGCCAAAATTAAATATACATTTATAATACAAATATTTTATACAAATATTTTGACTATTATCTAAATCCAGACTCCTGGATATAGTGCTAATTATGCCACTTGTTCAGACCTGATCAGATCTGTTCTTTTCAAGCTGTGCGTTTCAACCCAAAACTTAATTGTAAACCTAAAAAGTTTTCTCTATTTTTTCTACATCAATTTGTATCAAGTTGATCCATACAAACCTCAAAAGATGTTCCAAATGCTGGATATCCAAAATATGTGATATCCTCGGTAATAACCTTAAGAACTCTATTTAGTTAAAAAGACTTCTCTATATTTTAAAATTTAAAGACTATTTACTTATACCAATAATGTAATTTTTTGCATTGCTTCTTTTCCTGAGTTATAGAAACTCTGGAAGGATCCTGGATAATGGCTTCTGACACTGAGTATCATCAGCCAGGTGCAACTGTCATTTGAACGATCACCCTAAAAGTTCACAATATTCACATTTTATTATAGTCAGTTCTCGTTCTGTAACAGTGCAAGAGAATTAATATTCAACCTCACTCTCTCACAATGCAGACCAATCACACAGGTTTCCTTCAGAGCTCTTGTTACTTCCAGAACACAGGTGGCTTGCAGTGTGTTGATCCCGCTCCTGGAAAACTCTGCAAAACCTCAGTGCACGATGTAAACACTGACAACAGTAATAAAGAGCTGCTCTGAACTTTGATGTTTCTCTGCACTTCAAGGCACGTTAAGGGGAAGGGAGGCACCTCCTTCTGTGAAAATATAAGTTTTTGCAGTCACAAAATGGTAGGATCATCAAGTAAAGTAAGTTCTCCTAATCTGCAAAGCGATAAATATTTTAGACCTTAACTGTTCAGAGTAAAAATAAAACAGCAGCAGCACAACACTGTTGTGTTTTCTAAGTGATTCTGTTTTTTGTTACGTAAAATTATATTTTATTCTCCTTTCTGGGGGGGGGGGGGGAATTAAATAAGATTTTAAAACCTTTCAAATATATCACTTTGCCAATAAGATTTACCTGTTCACTTTCTGTGACACGATTAGGAGTCTTTCTGTAAAAGCCAGAAGATCTGGTTTTGTAATTGCATCATGCCTTTCAAACCAGGTCCTTCATCATACATATTACAGTTCATATTTTTATAAATCTACATTGCCAGAAAAAGCAGGGGAGAGGGATAGGAATCAAGTAAGAATCCCAAACCCCAATATATAACGATTTTAAGTGAAAAATGTACAAGAAACGTGCTCTAACAGTAACCAGAAGTGTTGGCAGGGGTGAGGTGGGAAGCAAAAAAATAAAATTCAAGTGTCAAATTTGAATTAGCTTTTCTGAACAGTTTTTTCATAGGGAGGCAAAATATCATGATTTGTTCCATAAAGTTTGGGGTTTTTTCTTTTCACAAAAATTAACACTTTCACTGAAGCCTATTTGTTTCTAAGTTTTTATTACAGTACCTATTATTATTCCTTTTTTTATGACTTCCAATATATTGCAAGTAAATAAAAAAAAAATTATGAAGTATATGTACAATAGTTATTTCCATGGTACTTGACAGAGGTCATTACTTCTGAAAGTCATCTTGGATGAGAATCTAGAGGGTTTATGATAACTCATTTCATGAAACATAAGCATACTATCTAAACAGCATCTTACAAACTATTCAAAACTGAGCTCTCTGAGTTACTTAAGCAATTCAATCACTGATATAATTAATTTTGATGTAAATCTCTCTCAGGGACTTTAATGATCCAAGTCAGGAAAATCCAAATTAAATTAAAGAAACGTACGCTGGATCTCAAAAGCTCATAAGTAATGATGTTAACAATATTTTCCTAATATTACCTAGAAATTACATATTTATAATAATTTTAAAAATGCAGTTAGTTCTTGAAGAAACATAGATGTTACTCAATGATTCCTAGAAACACTTTTGAAAGGTTCAGTTAGGGGTATATTCTAGGACAATAAGACATGATGGTTTTGCTCCTACATTATGCACCTACCTCTCCTACTGTTCAGAAATCAGCACACAACGTAGTGTTGCATCCTAAAGTTCTAGAGGGAGGAAAACGAGGACATTTATTTCCAGACCTCCTTGTTTCCCCAGATAAAGTCATATGCTTCTCACACAGGACTGGCATGCTCACGGCTATGCCACCTCCTCCACTGCAGGCTTCTTGGAAGAAGAGAGAGGGACAGCTTAAGAACCTGGAGAAGCAACATCCAGCCCCAAAAAAGTGGCAATTACAAACAGTGCCACACCATGAAAGCACCCTGAAGGAAAACAGATTAAAAGGTGTGTGCAAAGCAGCAAAATCTATTTTCACAACCAGTTACAATTCTCATTTTTTCCCCTAAACCTTACATATGAAAAGCAAAAAACAAAGACGAGTAAGGCGTTACTGGTCCAGTCTATAATCTGGGTGACCTCACATATACCAACATACAATTAATAAACTCATCTGTTTCAACTCTATCTTATATTTACAAAGCATGCTCATTCCACTCAGAGTCTCCAGGTGTCCAAGAACAGGGTCTATATAACTATACCTTGTTTCAGAAAACAGGTCAGAGACAGCAACATTAAAAATTCGATAATTCTGTTTCAGCAGAGAAGCATGATAGATGGCACTTCCATGCTCTAACCTAATAAAATGCCCTCTTTTGTCCCTCCCACCAGAAGAATATTATACTTAAAAGCAGATCTAATTAAAAATAGCAGGGGATGAGGTTTGTATCAAAGACAAGCCTCTGTGCAGATGGTGATCCCCACACACCACCAGGCTGCACCTACAGCTGAGGTGAGGTACCTGGCAGCTTCCCACTCATGCCCTCAGGACAGGGAGGTGCCTAATGGACTCTGTCTAATGGTAAAGTAAATGAATCAGCACCAGTAAGTGCCTCATCTGAAACACTAGAGAGAGTTTGGTTTCAAGAGGTCTCCAGGCTTCAGAAAGCCCTGCAAGGAAGGATGCCATTAACATTTCTCAGCAGCCTTCTGCCCTTTGGCAGGCCAGCAGGAAGACTCCCCTGTGTGTCCTTCCCGGCCGGTTGTATTTGCAAGACCTCTCTGAAGACACTGGCTAGAGGGGTTTTGACTGCCAGCTTGCATCTACGTGGAGCACACTCTGTGCCGGCCCACGCAGCTCCCACAGGCACACAGGGGCTGCAGGAGCAGTGGGAGTGTGCAGTCACCCAGCAGCGAACCCCACAAGAGACTTTGAGCTACTTCAGAGCAAGAATGGCAGCGTCCTGACAAGGAGAAACACGATTCACAAGTAAGGAAGTGATGGCATTGTACACTCCTTGCAGCAACACCTCCTTTCTACAGCTCCCGGGATGAGGGGATTCAAAAGGCAGATGGAGCCCCCAATGGTAAGGAGCTCCTGCACCAGTCACCTGGAGAACCCAAACAGGTACAAGTCCCCCATGAGGAAGCAAAGATTGCCTGAGCTGAAAGTTTGGTTTTCTGAGCAGCACATTTCTTACATATTCCTTTCTTTCTGAAATGCTAAGGAAAATTTTCCTCAAAAGACAAACAAGTGTCGTTAGACAGAGAGCTAAATACTATGTGTCTATCCTTTTAGGAAATATCTTGTGTAGAAAGTTAGAGATGCAAAATTAGACTATGAAAGTTCACATATTAAGCAGTTCTAAAAACTTGAACTGAAAAGGACCCTTGAAATCTTCAAAAATAAAGGCTCAGTAGTAAATAAATAAATCCTTCTAGCTTTGCTGGATATGTAAAATAGCCTCCATAAAAACTATAGTCACACTGAAAGCCAGGTAGCAAGTGGAAATATAAGTCTGTTTAGGGCAAACACCACTACAGGTATGTACAGAAAGGCCTCACTAATTTTTTTATGTCCTCAGGATGAGATTTTCAATACAGGAGGAACAACACGAGGGTACAATCTTAACAGTACTTTATTTCTGCCCTGCAATTCTCCAAAATCATTCCCTACCCACTAAGGTAGTAGCCTGGAAAAAAAACATTGTATTCTCTGTCTTTCCTGTCTCTCTGTACGAGCACAAAAGATGTGGATGTGGCAGACAATGAACTTCAAGGGTTTCAACACATTCCTTGTCATTATTCATCTTCCAGGTATGGAGAATGAGCACAGGTCTTCAACTTCATCATCCCCCAGCACTTCCTTGGTATTTTTCCTCCATGATGAGATCCAAGTAGTCTTGGTCCCTGCAATCTACTTATTTCCAACCCACAAGTAGCAAGATGTACCTTGCTGCAGATTTTGTCAGTGTTAGTAGAAGACATGACACCAAGCAGAATGACAACCAAAGCCAAAAGCATTCATTCCAATTTTTTTTCAAAATTCCTGTGATACTGAAGGAATACTTGTTGCATACATCCTTACAGCAAAATGTTAATTTCCAGCACATGCTTAAACCAGTGTGTGAGGTTGCTTCTTCATTACAGGAAAGACTTTGAAATGAGAGAGAAAGGATAGAAAAGGGTAAAATAAAAAAATAAAAAGTTGATTGTAATTTACAACAAAGGCTGCTCAATCTGTAGCAAATAATTCTTCAGATAAGCAAAAAAATATCCTGAGAACAGACCCATTGTGTATTTCGTATTCTAGAATCTCCGTATTTGGAGCACGAAATTTCTGTTCTCCCTCTCCCCAGCAGCACAATTTGATATTTCAATCCTAAAGTAATAAAACATACAAATGGCTTCATTTACTTGGAGAAAACTGATGAACCTTCATCTACAGTCAAGCACTTTATAGCTCAGATTTGACACAGGAGTCCACTTAAAGCTCAACAGGAGTTTCTCAATGGCTCTTTGTGTGACACACTGGCTCTACAAAAATCATTTGCTTTTTGTTTTTATTTTACTGTTTCCACTTTATGGGTAAAGTTAGCAAGAATCTAAGCAGCCATCCTGTTCCAAAACAAACATGTTTAAAGGTAAGAAATAAACAGGAATACCTGTATGTGTAGAGAAGCCCCTTGAATTTTCTAAAAATGAAATGTTAAAAAGACATTTAGTTATTTCTAAATTTCTAAAAGAATATGAGTTTTCTTCACTTGTTTAACCATCTTTCCAGAATCTTCGTTCGCGAAGCCTAGCCATGATGATGAACCATCTTCCACTGAATTGGGCACTTTAACTCAGTCCACTTTTGCCTTTTAAAAGTTTAAGGTTATAAAAAACAAGCCAATTTTCAAATCCCTTAATTGTTCTAGGCATACTATTCCTTAACTAGTCAAATTGCCTTTTGCAGATCTGCAAGGCAACAATCAAAACTGTCTTGTCACAGATAAATGGAGTCAGGAACTTCAAGAAAAATAGTGAAAAAGCTTTCAGTATTGCACTGCAAGCAAGCCAAATTGAAATCCCACTGATGCAGAGTAGTCAAATAGTCTGGTCTGTATACATCCATCCTTCCTAGATGAACGATTTCAACTGTCAGATAAACACAGGACAAAATGGCAAGAACAAGAAGCCTGATGTATTGATTGTAATACACAATAAAAAATAGCAATGTTTCTATGAGCGATGACTTTCCTAAGTTATTAATACCTTGTCTCCCCTTTTTATTGCTCTCTCTCCCTGGAAACAATATGTCCAGTCATTTTGTTAAAAAGAAACTATTTCATTTCACAATTCACAGATACTCCTGTATCTGCTGAAATGTTATTTGCCAATTACTAA
The DNA here is from genome assembly GCA_036023395.1 of Myiotriccus ornatus. Lineage (NCBI taxonomy): Eukaryota > Metazoa > Chordata > Aves > Passeriformes > Tyrannidae > Myiotriccus > Myiotriccus ornatus. The sequence continues at coordinate 12,797,451 of JAYRBT010000082.1, read as the reverse complement.
CACCACTACCCATCATCGGCCCTGGTATTACCAAGCATTTTTTAATATAGTAAAAAGCCCCTATTTTTTCATCTTAAAATATGGGCTGCATTAAAATACAAAACAAGTATCACATAAATATATCTTTCAGTTAAAGAATAGATTTTAATCTCAGTGTAGTGATTTAACAACAGAAAACTGCCAAGAAATCCAGGGAGAAAGCAGTTATTTATACAAAATGTAAAAGTAAAGTGGATGAATGCAAGAGGACCATGTCTTTGAATGTCCAAAAGAAAAAATACTTTTTATTCAAGGACGGTTGCCCTAAATTTAGATGTAATTTGACACATTGAACTCTGTGTGTCTCTAAAAGAACAAAACAGGAAACAACCACATCCCACTCGATACACTTGAATGAGACTTATTAAGTTGAATGATGTTTGCTTCAGGCCACAAACAGCAATACAATATTCATCAAAGCTCACCAAATGAAACTTTTCTCCCACTTGCTTACCTCTGGCCCAACTGATTTCCCCTAAAAGTAAATCGATTTTACACTGAGAAACATAAGAGTTGATACAAAGGCTTGCTGACAAACCAAGGAAACTAGAAAAAGCCACTCTATAGCATGAGGGTATTCAACTCGTGTAAATTTGTAGAAACAAGGTTTATAGAGAAAAGTAAACTACTTAATAGACTAATATAAATGTTCTTTAAAAAGACAGGTTTCTGGACACATCAGTCCTTCCCTCATCAGTCTTCCACCAGCATAAATGTGTATTTTATTTTTAATGAGTTGCACAAATATTAGACCTTTGGAAGTGATGTATTAGCATGGGGTCTATCAATCTGTTCATCCTCCTCATCAAAAGAACTACGATGTCTCTTGCAACTACTGGATTACCCCGTGCTTCCTCATCTTGGGTTCCTACAGGAATGACACCTGCAGCAGCAAACAGGCTGCACATCCACAAAACTGTCGGGATCACAAACAAGACCCTGTGCTGAGAAGTACAACAGGGAGAACCAAGCTGTTTTCACTCACCACTTAACAGCAGGGACAGGATGCAATAGGTGGGCAGGTGACTTCAGCACACCATGACAGGAGGGTTAATGGTCCAGACACCTTCCAATGTAGGTGCAAATCATGGCCTTCAGAAGTCAATAATGCCTGGAGGCCTTACATGAGCAATAAGCTTTGGTCACCCACACAAAAGGTTTTTCTCTCAAGTTTGTAAGTCCATTGTTCTACATTTATGGAAAACATATAACTATGGCAATTTCAAAGCAAGATGTAAAATGTTTAAATCCTTGGCAGAAGCCAAACTATCTTTGCATGTACCACTGCCTGGTTATTGCTTGACTGCTTCTAATGGACTGAGTAGTAAAAGGAATAATGCAGCAATAAAAGCCCCACAGGTTCATATTGTATTTCACTTTAATATGAGAGGGAGAAAGACAGGATTGCTGCTCATTATATGGTACCAACACAGTATCCCTGTGAGAGAAAATGGCTCGACAAAGGAATGCTACAGTCTCCCAGAATACCTAACAAGTAGCTTTTACCATAAGGATATGCCTCCTACAGCACCTAACACAAGAACTGCACTCTAATTTAAACTGTTATTCTATACTTTAATAGACTTTCTTGCTCACCCACCAAAAAAATGCAGATAAACAATTAAAAAAAATTGCTCCCAGAATAGCAATATGATTTGACCTTGCTCACTTACTGAAACTAAAAGTACACACAAGAACAACAAAAAAGCACTTCTGAAGTAAATGTCATTAGTAGAAAAACACAACAGATGTAGATACCATTTAGAAATGTTCACATATGATCCAAAATGTGATTTTCTATATTAGACTTAAGTACAGTTTTCTACCAGTTCTTCAGAGACTGTTATTTGTAATAACAGTCATTTTTTCAGTTTGCTCATATTTCAAAATGTTCTGCTAAAAATCACAGCTCCTCAGTTTATCTTTATGGCTGACTGGGGCTGACAAATTCAGTAGGGGTTATGTATCATTAAGACCACAATAAAAGGAAGTGCACTAGTGTGTATAATTATTGAAAATGTTTTTATTAAACCAATGGTACTTTGGTTTCTCTACAAAGAAAAAAAATATGCTGAGAGCTGTAAAACAAAGGTTGGAAGCTACTATTATTAAAGAACATATATACCATCGGGTGCAAGGGTGATGGAAAGCATCCAGAAACTTCACATCTTTAGGAAAGTAGTGTGCAATTATCCTCAGTCTGTGCAAGATGACTAAATGTAATTCACATTCTGCTTCCCAAGTTACAGCTCGTAGCAATGCACTGTTCAAGAGATCTTCAAAAGATCTTTAGAGCATAGGTTAAGAAGTTAAAACTGAAGCCAACAAGGAGAGCCAAACATGATGTGGTCCACAGCCTGATAACCACTCAGAAGGTTTGCCTACTAGCCAGTTAAAGCTGACAAACAGTGACTTGAGGGGAATTCAAGGAAAAAATAGTCTAGAATATGCTACATGCAAAGCATTAAATATGATACCTTGGCTTGCTTTTCCATTATAATTCTAAATACTGGCTATTTATTGGACCCTGATAATTTTCCTGGAATAAAAATTGAAATAAATAGCCTTGAATTACTCCATTCCTCATATTACTTTTATGTAAAACATCTACAATATTCCTTTTTATTTTAAGGTGCCAAAAAGGAAAAAATAGGACTTGGATGACATACTTCCAACATTTTACTAAGTAAATTCAATCCTAGCACCAGATTTACTCCTTTAGTCAAAAATTGAAGGAAAACAGATATCAAACACTGGCAAACATTCATGAAAAATGCTACAGTGAGTTTATGAAAAAGAATTTTTTAACTTTTCCATCAATAAATTCAGTTCTATGTTCTCTGTCAATAACGGACAAAATACAAGTCAAAAGAATTTAACAACTTCAAGAACAAGACTAAACTCTGTGTGTGTAGCATAAGCTTCCTCCTGTGCTTCTGAAAGTCCTCAAGTATTTGGCTTCCTCCCGTAAGGCATCTTTCAGAGTTCATTCTAAGTCCACCTTCTCTCATAATAAAGCCACTACTTGGAAATCTGCAGCAATACATTTTGGCATGAGTACATGATTAGCTACACGTTTGCACACTGTTGTATTATGACCTTTTCAATACTATAGTGATCAAACACTTTTTAAAATCCTTGGACTTGACACACATGTGTATGTTGATCACCTTGTAAAAACATACTGAGATAACACCTTATTTTCTCCTTTCACATACCAAATTCTGCCCATAGCAAAATTTCAGACATTTAGTAAAACCACAGAAGCCCTGAAGTACTCAAGAAAAAAAATGTCTGAAACTATGGGCTTTCACCTCCAGCCCTGGACCACCTGGGGGTCTGTGAACCACTCCTAAGCATGCCCTCAAAAAAAGGAATTACGAAAATCAAACAGAGTTAACGTGCCAGGAAGTCAGCATTTTCACTAGCACACTCCAAAGGTCTCTGCAAGTCAAGGGAAGTGGAAAAATATTCTAAAAGACCATGAAAAAATGCTTGTATAGAAAGGCCTGACAACTTTGTGCTTGCATTACCACTTTAAAACAAAAAATACCTAGTCTTCTCTTTTCAACAAATAACATAACATGGCAAATCCTGGCAGAACCCATTGCAACTCAGCTTAGAAACAAAGATATCACAAACGCAATTATGTTTGATCCTTAATAACGGGAACTGCTGTCACACCAGTGTAACTCCACAACTTCACCCCAGTACTAATGGGACACAGACATTAATTGCTGTGGACAGAAACCTAGAGTAGACACAGTAAAGCTACCAAGATATCTGTTTCATCTACTTATTCTCTTGGATAGATAAGCTTTATTATACAATTATCTGATAGTATGTTTCTATCTCCACACAAATGTCCAAATTATATTACTTAGCATTCCAAGGGACCCCAATGTTTCATGATGGACTACAGTGCCTGTAACAGGCTATTAAGAGACTAACAGCCCATGCAGTGACTCCAGAAACCTGCAAAACAGAACAGAAACCTGTATTCCTCAATTCCAGTCCTACATTTAACTTAGTAGGGACATCACCTTTCACATTTCTAAAACCACAATTTGAAAAAAGAAAACATGAATGGCACCTGCCCAGCTATTGTCAGAAATTTGGTCCCCACATTTCTTATCCTGTACAACCATTACTATCTCCAAGCTGCTCCCAAAGCTTGCAGAATTCAAATTTCATAGGATACTTACAAAGTGCATCCTTAGAAAAATACAGAAGAATTTGTCATTATCTGCAAATCAATGCATTATTCACTGCTAACTTCAAGCAGTTAATCTTTTAAGAAGGTTAACAGAAATGTATTTGACAAAAAAATTATAAGGCCTCTTTTAAGAGGACATATTAACTCAGGAGGTATTAACCAGAAGAAAGCACGTCTCCAAAACAGTTCTTCAGAGTTCACATCCAGCAGACGGACCGTGTAAGGAGGTGAAAAAGTGCCTGACATCATCATCACGACATAAATATCATATGAATGGATTTTTTCAGCAGTTGCAGTAATGTAGTTTAAGAAAGTATTTACTATCAGGGTTGATATGCATATAAAATCAAATCTAACTGATGAGAAACTTTAAAGAAGAGTGCACTGAAAATGAATACAAGATCTTTTTACTTAAAATGTTATAATTAGCTGTGCAAAAATAATTTTCACAAGATGCTGTTTCATACTTGGCATTGTAGCGAAGCCTACAGTCTGCATAAATGACGTCACAGGCACAAACAAGCCCAGAGAAACTCTAATTTGGGCCTGGAGAAGACTGCCTAGGTCAGAATCAGCAAGTAGCAGTAACAGCTAAGCTGTTTTTCAGAAATAAACTGTTCTGTTGGCCATGTGTATGAAAAGATGTTTTTGTACATGAAATACAGTTAATATGCATTCCAGAAAACTAAGAGCCATCAGCACCAGCCCCAGTCTGTACATGACACACTCCTGGGACACTTCTCAGTACATGAGCCTGAACGGTGTTTCAAAAAGACTGATTCAGCCTGGTGGTATTTCCTGTGAGCTAGAACATACCACCCCGGTTTCATAAAACAGAGTAAAAAGACACAAGTAAGTCAGGCATATGTTTGCACAAGAACAGTACCACAGAGATGAAGACTGACTGTGGGACACAGTTATCCCAAATTCCAGCACTCTGCCTGAAAAGCAAAAAAACCACTTTTTCTAGTAATATACACTCATATAACTACAAAACGAGTACCAGACCAAAAGCAAGAGTACAAGTTTACCAAACACTGGCATCTCCCGAGGACCATAACTGATTTGGAAACACAATATACTGATGTTTCTGCAAAATCACCAGTGAATGGCAGCTGAAACAACTGCCTTCCTGATGCCGTCAGACACGAGACTTGGCACATTTCTAGTCTGCCCTAACAAGCACCCTATGCTTTACTCAAACTGGCTGGTTTCCACATTTGAGTGCCAACTAAACAATGACCAAACATCTCCCAGTTAAATGCCATGTATAGGCAAGACAAGAACATAGATAGGAGCTAATGGTAGCATTAGGGCATACAGCTCGTGGACTGAGACCAACCTTTTACTTTAATTCATAGAAGCATTACGGTTGGAAAAGACCTCCAAGTTCATTGAGTCCAAACTTTGACCAAACATCACCTTGTCAACTAAACCATAGCACTAAATGCCACATCCAGTCATTTCTTAAAACCTTCCAGGGGTGGTGACTCCAACACCTCCCTGGGTAGCCCTGTTCCAGTCCTTTTACCTGGGGCTCCCACCACCACCACAGCGGATCTGGACTGTGACCACCACTTCGACAGGACAGTGACCACCACTTCCATTAATGAACATCAAAACTGCAACAACCATGTCTCATTGCTGGATCCAACAGGTGTCTCGTGGGTCCTTCCAGTTGCCTGGGGGGTCCATAGCCCTGCTCCCACTGCCTGTAGGGCACTGCAGCCTCACTCCAGCACCACACAAGCATCTGCCAGTATCGAATCCCACCTACGTGCCATTTCCTGACAGCACTGACTTTCCAACCATTCCCTTAAGGTTTTCCAGGCGTGGGGAAGGCAAACCACTTGGAAGGTCAGCCATCTTGTCTCTGTCCTGTGGCCACATGTGTTTTTCCTACATGGGGGAAGCCGGTCACCATCTTGATTTGGTCCAGTGGGCAGGGCTTGGGAAGTTTTTCTTCATCGGTTGGTTTAACCCAGTTTTATCCGCATTCTTATTGGCATTCCTCATGGAAGAGAGTTAATTTTTCACGTATATCCTGGCTTATTTGATCTCTCTCTCTGTGTTGGAGAAATCAGGGGGATTGAATATGAGAGAGGAGACTTTTCCCTGAGGTCTTCACCCCTCCAAATTGTCTCAAACCAAGACAAAACTGGCCTGTTCCAATCCTTTCAATGAAAAAATTCTTTCTGGTGTCCAACCTGAACCTCCCCTGGCACAGTTTGAGGCCATGTCCTCTTGTCCTGTCCTTAGCTGCCTGGGAGAAGAGACCAACCCCCTCTTTGCTGCAACCTCCTTTCAGGTACTTTTAAAGAGTGATGGGCTCCCCGCTTTTGTCCAGGCTAAACAACCTCAGCTCCCTCAGCCACTCCTCATAGGACTTACCCTCAAGACCATCACCAGCTTCACTGCCTTTTCAGGATTCGCTCCAGCACCTCAATGTCTTTCTTGCAGTGAGGGGCCCAGAACTGAACATACTCAGCACTTGAGGTGTGGCCTCACCAGTGCTGGGTACAGGGGTACAATTACTTCCCTAGTCCTGCTGATCACACTATTTTTGATATAGGCCTGGGTGCCACTGCTCTTCTTGGCCTCCTGGGCACACCGCTGGCTCACGTTCAGCTGAATGTCAGCCAGCACTCCCAGGTACTTTTCTGCCAAGCAGCTTTCCGGATGTTCTTCCCTGAGCCTGTAGCAACGCACAGGGTTGTTGTGATCCAAGTGCAGGACTCAGCACTTAAATTGCCACCCTCAGTACAGAACACGGTAGGACTGAACACTCTGTCCACCTTAAGCCTAAATTTTGTTCAATAGGTAGGTCTGAATATAGTCCCTCAAGTTCTTTATAATAGATTACGGTTTATAATTTTCCAGACAGCACATTAATCCTCATATATCAACAGATATGTGACTTTCAGCATTACTAATTCTTTACTCTCACTACCCAAAATCTCCTTAGAGAGAAAATTTTAATAACAGTAAGACCAAAAGTAAACTATTGTAATTTTAAGACACAGTAAACACTGTAATATTTTAAGAAATACAAGTCCAGTATCCTTAGTAATGTTCAGGAGAAACAAAAACTGCAGATGAGAAAAAATAAGTCCAAGAAAAACACTGTTTCTCCTGAATCGTTCCAGCTCTCCATATGCAGCCCAAAACCTCTCCCCTCCCACACTGACAGGTACATGCATGGACCCACACCCTTCACACCCTGTCCTTGCCTCGCTCTCTGTACCCTTCCAGGCCAGGCATCACCCTTCTTCCCCAGAGACACTGATTGCTGGTCCCCTCATGATGTTAACTGGTCAGGATACGGGCAAGAAGGGTCTAGCCAAAATTGGCAATGACAACAAAACAGAATTTTTGTTAGAAAAAAACCCACAAACATGGTAATAGTATTTCTTGTCTTCAATTATCAAGGCATAAGCAGTAAAAGAGCTTCTAGATAGCACAGAGAACCACTGCTGAAAGCAGTAACAAGCTACAGAAGACATGTCTTTCAGATTTCCATTTTGGTGGGAATATTAGCTTTCCAGAACCCAATGTTCAGTTCAAAATCTGCCAATCACTCCCTCTTGAGAAGACTCAGCCATACAAACTCTGACTCCCACAAGAGAGTAAACGAAAACTTCCAGTGTATGTGGGCACGTAGAACACTGTGTGTGCATAAAATTCACCTAAGTTCAATAGGACACCTGGCATAGGTAGCCCCTGACATGCAAAAAGGTCAACAGAGCTGGGGCCTGTGCTTCATATGGGACAGCTCCATGTCCGTCAGATTAAAAGGTTACTTTTCATACCTGTCTTTCATGTAACATGTCTGTGTGGAAATGTTTCCCACACAGAGCTACATCTTCAGAGCAAAGTGCATGTGGAGTAGCAAGACATCAACGGGAACCTTGCTCAGGGGGGGATGTTTTGTTAACTGAAGACAGCAAAGGAGATTGTAAACCACAAAGCTGTCAGAGCATAAGCAACCTATTACATTCACAGTGGCTCACGTAGCTACATGGGAAGCACAGGCTCATAATGTCAATATTGATGGCATGATGGCACTGTCAAAAGAAAAAAAATCTCTTGGTTATAAATTAAATTGGCTTATTTCCTCTGTTTTTTTAGTGAATCTTGAAGCCGTATGTGTTTAGAAGACATTTGGTTACATTTATTATAAAAAATATTTAAAATAGAATGTAATCCCACTTTTAAGACAGAAAGGAGATATGTTCAAAACCTAGGTTAAGCAAAGGGTTAAAACTTGGGTGCATTTTTTTAGAAGAATAATCATAAAACAGCAATAATCTTGAGGAACTCTAATGCTTTCTGCCTTTATTTTTAGGACCCTTATGCTCAGTGAGGGGGGAAAAAAAAAAAGGAACTCAAGAAATAGCACAAAATGTTAAAAAATTCCAGAGCCCTAATCTATCTTTATGAGGTAGGATAGTCCTGCTTCATCCTCTTTTTAACCTGCTTGGATACACTATTTTTTTTTCACATAGAATAGAACAGAACTCTTGAAAGAGCTCAAATAGCTTCATGAATTAAGGTGCGGTGGGCTTTGGTTTTTTAACCTTTCTCCAAAACACAGTGTTTACATTTAGACTGCCCAATCACTCGGCAAGCTTCCCTCAGCCTGCAGTTTTCACCAATCCAGATGAACAGAAACCTTACAAATCCAAACTGTGTCAAATGTGAGCAGTAGCCAGAAGAGAAATGCACCCGTATTTGGCGGCCACGGCACATACACGTAAACTATCAATCAAGTCCTGCCGGTGTGAAGGTAAATACCATCAAACTTTACAAGGTGAAGCCTTTGGTTTTTGCTCTTCTCCCTAGTCTTTATGCATTATTTTAAGAAAGAATCAGGGCTACCAATACCCTTATCGTGCGCTCACAGAACTGAAAGGTCAAATCCTGCAAAACAACACAGAAGCTCTGAGATAACAGGACAGCCGCTCACTTATCCCTCAGACAAAGATTGTCATATTTTTATCTTGATTGCTCATCTATAGAAAAGTCGCTTTCTTCTGCTAACTTCAAAGAGACTTAAATTTTTCATATTCTACATTTAAGATTTGTTCAGAGAGCTACACTAAGGTGGAAAAACACAAGTGGAATACAAAAGTGTGCTGGTTTATAAGATGCAAGCTCTTTCTATCCCACTGACCCACTACACTGGGATAACACCAGTATATTTTACATATATATATATTTCACCATACCAGTATATTCTTATCTAATCTGAAAACATTTCTGAAAGTAATTGTAAACTGCCCCTATTGTACTTTTGGCATGAATCACTGTCCTGGCCAGTTTTTAAAACTCAGAACTGTCCTCAGTATTTAATGGACACAGAAACATATAACCTGAAAAAATAATATTCTTCCTAAATTATTACAATATTTCCAGCTCTAGAGAAACATGTCTGCATTGCATTGATACAGCTGACAGCACTGACTGACTGTTCTGCTCTGCATGCTTTACAGTACTTGGCACTGGTAAGCACTGGTGCCTACTTGGGGATGAGGGAAAGGAGAAAGAGCTGTAACAAAAGACCTTGCAAACAGCATTTTAGAGCTTTTAACATGTATAAATCAACAAGGTTAATGAGATCCTCTTACCATTAATTTTATTTTTATTTGCAATGGTTTTAGATCAATACAGAAACTGCAACTCACTTAACTGAATCTATACAGTGCTTCCCAAAGAGGCCATGAACTACCTGCTGCTTGGGTGAAAGAAACCATGATTCCCTCTACACACATAGACTCATATGACCACACAGCACAAGTCAGGATATCTCAAAATAAAAAGTATATAGAGAGCCCATACTCTTTTGAAAGGCAAGCCATGCCACACTGCCAGGTTCTTGACTATTTTAAAAAGTGCATTTAATTCCTTTAAGTGACTGTCTTTGCCATTCAAGACACTTCTCTCTCAGCATTTTTCTTACCATTAAGTGGAATTTTCTGACAAGGCTTCTGGGAGAGGCCAGCAGGCTGACCTCCCATGGAGCACCTACTCCTTCTCAGTAATTAAAAATTTAAATACCATGTTCTTACATCCACTTCCAACTTACTCTAATTTACACTTTCTGGTAGTTATCAAATGGACAATGTCATGATCTAATTACACAGCAACAGAAGAAGAAAAGGCTGAACAATTGTTATTATTCCCGGCAGCTTCATCTGTGCTGTAACCTTGCAGTATTTAACAGATAAGCCTTGGTACAATATACTTGACATTTACATTTTCAAATGTATGTTCTACCCAACTGCCCTCAAAATATTGGATTAATTAAGATATAGGACATTACTGGTCAGAATCACTTCACTAAAAAGGCATATGTGAAATAGTCCAATAACCAGTATAATATAATTGAGCTCTGTCACTTGGAAAACCATTGCTTAACTAGGAGAAAAATCAATATTCCCTCTTCTCACAATGTTTTCCATTTCACTCTGTGCAATCGAAGCTGCACTGGAAATGCATACTGAATACAGTCAGCAGTACCAGAGGAACATAAAGAATACGCTAAGATTTAAGCATGATTTTAAAGCAGTGGGTTTATTAATAATAACTCAACATCTAACATGGCATTTAATCAAGGTTTAAAGCATTTATCTCTCCCAGTGAACAAAGACAGAAGTTACTAAATCCTATTATCAATATGAAGAAAAAGCAACACTGGTACCCATTAAGCACAAAGAAAGTCAAACATGACAAAAATGAAGAGAAACTAAAGGTCAATGTTATAGGATGGAAATCAAAATGCAAAACATGCATTCCAATCATTCCTGCTGCTTTAGGTGCTGAAATAATGCTCTGCAGAAAGTGACTCAACTCACAGAGTCATACTGCCAATCATAGATCTTTCTTACAATGAAAAATGCATACAGGGGAAAAATGTGCAAGATACTATTCCTTTCTGCATGTCAAGGAAATTTTCAGCAAATTTTTAGGTTTAGCACTCCCCTAAACAAGTAGAATAAGAAAAAAAAATATTCACTGAAATGTTGCAAAAACCACATTGTTTTAGAAAAGATAATTGGTTTGCTTAAAAAAAAAAAAAAAAAAAAGTAAAAACGTCACAAAACACAAAGTGAATTAAATAATTCTTTGGCAGTAAAAGATGTATGTGTTCTACACAGAAGCATAGACCAGTGTCTTCATTAGAGCAAAAGCTCCCAAATATCAGCAATACACAAGCCACTTTCGACTGATACACTGACTGATGACACCCATTTAAAACAAGCTCTATTTGTGAACTAACTTGTGCATTAGCAAAAATAAAAAAAAAAACAGTATTACTGTGCATATGGTAATGGGAGGTTCCGTAGCACAAATACAAGATTTGGGGGCTCAAGATAGTGAATATCTCTGCTTAACAAGCTAAAACCACTTAGATTTAAACATTATAATGCTATCTTCTAGTTTTAAAACTTATTTAAGACCTTAAAATCTTTCCACCTTAAATATAGATTCCCTCGATTTCTACTCTTCAGCAAAAGAGAGAAACGGAGTCATGCCCATTTCCTACTGCAGTGTCTTTCTTGAGCTGTCATTAACGGATCCTTCTCCTCATTCCTGAAATACTGACACAGAACTCTCCCCCATATACCAGCTACCACCCACCCTTCAGAGGAACTCACAGAAATGGTAACTCTAAAAATTTCTACACTCTGATTTTAGTTCAAGGAAAAGCCTCCAAATTATCTTTACTAAAACCAGTTCAGAAGTCAGCATTAGAATTAAATTATGCCTTTGCTATATGGGAGCATTCTAGTAATGAGAAGCTACACACATACATCCACAAGTAAGTATTAACTTTTAGAAACTACGACCAAGGAAAACCAAATCCATAAGAAAATCGTGGTCAAGTATATTAAAAATACTCCTGCAACTTCATTATCACTCACTGTCATCCAAAAACTGAATTCTGTGCCTGGTGTTAAGCATCTTAATGGGGTTTTTTGGTTGGTTAGCTGCTTTTGCTGTTTTTGCTATTTTTGGGTTTTTTGTTTGGATTGGGGTTTTTTCGGGTTTTTCTGAGAGTCAGCAGTAAGGGAGGCCAGAAGAGGTGAAAAACATACCTACCCTAGAGCTATAAAACATGAATTCAAACAGTCACCAGGGTGAGTAAAGGGAAGTGAGAACAGACGTCATCATTCCTTCTGCAGCTTTATTTGCATCTTAGCTAGCAAAGAAAGAAGAGAAGCCTGTAGTCTGCAACAGCCAATTCCACTTTCATCAATACAGCACATCACTCCCATCCTTTCCCTACTACCCACACAATCAACCTGCAATACTGGATCTCAAAATCCAGTGTCAAATGCTCTAAAATGATGCCAACTGCTCATAGCAAACACTGCAAAAAGACGCACTCTGCATTGCAGCCTGAAGGCAGCAGGCAGAGGCTTGGGCACCAGACTCAGTCTTACCAGTGCTTTTGCTGTAGGGAATGTCAGGCATCATCACAGAGCCAGAAGAAACAAAATCAGAAGAAAATAAGAGAGTATCCAACTTGCTTCCCTCTCAGTTTTACTCTGGAGAATATTTTCAGTTCTGCTTCCTCATGCATTTCACTCACCTGATGTACAGACTCTCCCCTGAGAATTCCTCTTATTAATATATGTAGGAGGTTTTGTGTTGGGATCTCACTCAAGAGCACAACTTTCTAGAGAATTTCCATTAGCAGCTAGTGACATGGATGGTTTGAACCCTGGATTGTTTTCATACACAGTCTGAACAGCCCGAAACAGTTCTCTACTGAAAAAGACATAGGAGTTTATCTCAAGACATACCTGTGAAATACACTTCCTTTTAACAGCCAAAGAGGTAGGTTAAGGTCTGTTCTACAGAGAATGTCAGTCATTTTCAAATCAGTTCCATTTTAATTTGGAAAAAATACTCAATATTAAGGACTACTATTAACAATCACTTACTATTACTTTATTTCTTTTCTTAAAAGTAACTGTCCTCCTCCTCTGGGACGATCAATATACTACAAACACTGAAAAACACATCTCTGAATCAGCCCAGCAAGCAGCAAGGAGTCAGCTGAATAAAGCAGGGAACTAGCTTAAACTGTTGGAAAGAAGTGTTTTCTGCTAAGCACAAAGATAAAGAGTCCAAAAAAGAAATCTCACATTTTCTCAGAAACATTTCTCATCAACAACAGAAAGGGTCACATCACCTATGGGCACAATTAAGACTACAGCAGGCAAGTTAGTCAGAACTCAGTAGATGGGCTGTTTGTACTGACCAAGCATATACCCCCTGCCTGCTAAAAATACCTCAATTTCACCATAAGAGTGTCACGAAGAATGTACATTTTACTTTGCCACAGTAATAGGTTCATCTATTCTTATCACACGAATACATCCTACCTGCCCTCCTGAAATCTTTCATGTTGTTTCTTTGAGGAAAGATTTCCTTATCTGGTTGACTTGATAGTGTTTTGACTTTGCAGCATAAAAAGCATGTCTTTTCTAAACAATGTTTCCTAATAAAAAACTAAAGGACCAAAAATTGCCCAGATACCTGGACACCTGTTCCATAGCTGTGTTCGAACATACAGCCACCTGCTGCAACAACAGCCAGAAGGTGGCAAAAGGAGGGGAAAAAAACCCAACTGCACAGACTAGGAAATCAACAAAGAGTCAAATTGAAAAGAATACAACAAATCCCATTCTATAATGTGAAGTAGTGTTCAACACAAAAAGGTTAAAGGGATTGTGATAGTACAAGAAGGGGCAAAAACCCAGAAATGTAAAAAGACAAAGACCACAGTGCTGGCACCTTCATGTCTTCCTGTGACACATCTAATCTAAAGAGAAGACAGAGGAGACAATGGTGGCACCACAAAGTTAAAGTACTAGAGATATCATTTCCTCTCTAGCTCTATGCTATGTACATAATAAATGTAAAATAAAAAAAAAAAGAAACTTGGCCAAATATTTTCCAGTAACAACTCGAAAAGATGTATTTCATAATAAATTATTGTTGTATTTTGGGGGTTGGTTGGGCTGGGTTGGGTTTTTTTCCTAGAGTCTATCTTTTGTATGAAAATTCATATTCTCTTACTTTAAGCATGCAACAATACAGACAAGGATATAATTTAAAGATATCTAGGTCTACAGGCATCAGATTAATTTACTTATTAGCAACATGTAATAGTCTTTAACAAATTATATTACTTGATTCTGATTTTTATTAAAATCATAATGAAAACTAAAGTGATAATTAAATTATTTCCTGCTTATTCACATTTGTCATTTTATTGGTCTGTTACTACACTGACACCACTATAGTTACAGGAATTATTTTCTATTGTTTTATTGTATGAACTAGCCATGAGCATTTTACAGCTTTACAGAAGCTCTGTTGTGCAGCGCTTACTTTTAATCTGATTTCTTCCTCTTTGGGATGTAAAGAGGATGAGTTCAGTGTAAAGTAAGGAAAATAAAGCAGAGTTCCATGTCAACAACTCCCCATACAACAACTTGCGTGTTAAAGAGAAGGATTGGAGCTCAGTGACACGAAAATTTTAAGTCTCTTGAAAATATACTAAAGTCTATTCCAGACTCACAGGAGGAAATATATGCATTTTCAGCATATTTAATAAGTGTAATAATTGAAATGCTTAGAAGTTAGAGTGATAAAAAGCTACATTTATCTTTTTCAGCACATTAGTGTACAATTACAGCTAGTCTAAAAATAGGCAAAGTTACTCACAGCTGAAAAGATCAAAATTGTATTCCTTGAGTGACTTGGTTTATTTTTAGGCTGGTCTTAAAAAGATCAAGAATTTCACTAGATTAGGGAAAAATGTAATTGCTCTTGGTAGTCAAGCAGACATATTTTCTTGAACTGAAGACTAAAGCTAGGAATTTATGAAAAATTGTTTTAAATAGATCATGAAATAATCTCCAATATATGCAACTTGCCAATAAAAGGCAAGTTGATTAACTCAGCCAAGAATAGAAACATTTTCTTTTTGGAAGGCACACAAGCAAATTCGATCTCTCACACTTTGAAATGACTGTTTGTAAAAAAGTCAATAGTTTACATTTTCTCACTATATTTAATGAAACAAAATGCCTGTTTATGAATATTTAAGTATAGTACAGATAAAACAAACTTGCAATGAATTAACATAATCTGTAGAGAAACTCAATTTTCTCCCCTGCATGTGCAGGTGAATACACAGAACAGATTGATATCTCCCATTGCGAGTGTGGCTCAGTGTTTCTAAGCAACCTTGCTCCATCATCTCCTGTGACAAAAACAAGTGAAGAGTTTGAACTGCAGTTTGATAGAGCTGTGAATACTAATGACTAACCAAAAAAAAGCAAAATCTCATTTCTCATCATCAATTTCTGAATGGAACATAAAGAAACCACAATTACAAAAATACTTATTAAACTGAAAATTCAAACAATTAAATTTAATCACGCCTTCAATGATTATTTAAGAAACGATAATTCAGATTTCAAAAACCAAATCAGGTAATTTTTTCTTTTCTTATGCAGCCCATGAACACATTCCTTCTCAAAATCTGCAAGCGCACAACTAGAGATGGCAACATTTCTTGGACATACAATTTACTTTAATCCTCTTACCACTTCTGAAAAGCCAACCCACCTCAGCAGGAAATGAGTTGCTCTGACCTCAGCAGCCGATGCATCAGGCACCATCACACAACAGTACTGGCAAATGCAAACGCTGAAAGCAGCACACTGCTGCTTCTACCCCAAAGAGTAGCCTGAAGTTATGTAATGGTTACTCATTTTCACAAACTGCATTTTGACAGACTTGCAGGAACTACAAGGTAGAGTAACAGGCCAGAAACTTGCCTGCTTATTCCTTGTTCACCCACTCTGAATTTTGTCTGATCCATAAGAAATATACAAGGGATAATATACATGTCTTTTTACATTCATTGGAGGTTGGGAGCTGGAAGGAAGATACATATACCAATTCTCTCTAAAACTACACAGTTAGCACTTCAGCAAAACAAACCTCTATTCTTTAGAAGAGCAGCAATTATATTGCTTAGGCATTAAAAATGTCTCACAAGAAAGTGAATATTTTTCCAGGAAAAAAGAAATAGCTTTGATGGTTTCCTTCTTACTAGAAATCAGAAGAAAAATATTACTGCTGTCATACCCTCTTGGCCTAAACAATTATTAATATTTTGTCTTTCAAGGACAAAATCTCTCTTTTTGATGGTACTTTAGTTACAGCCTCCTCTCTGTTACTGCAATTTTTCCAGGACAAAATGAAAACAGACTGCAAACAATCAGTAGTTAAAGCACTTTCTAAAAAGGAATCTGAAATCTTACTCTCAGATATAGAAAGCAAGAAGAGCAAGACAAGAATATGAAAATTAAGGACATATAAGGTCATTTTTCATTCCTACGCCAGAACACCATGATGCCCACAGAGCTGACCAGGTGCAAGGACTAGTCAGAGAATCTCAGCACTGTCAGTGTGCTCATGGTGCTGTACCAATCCCTACAACGAGCTGCCAGTTGCTTGACACCACCAAACATATGACTAAAAAGCAAGACCTTCACCATGAGAGGAAAGAGTGAATGGATTGAGATGTTAACCTCTATGTATTTAGCTTTAACCATCTTAGTTCCCAAACATAATTCAGGAAATTGTGAAATTAAAGTACTTGCTAAAGCAAGCACCCATCTTGCATGCACTGTTCCTGTGTCTTTGTTCAGTTACACCTTTCATATTTTAGCAATGGACAAAAAACGTTAATGAATCCTCTCGTCGGAATAACCCATTCTCCAGCCAAACAAAACAAATAAACAAAACACCCACCAAAAAAAAGAAAATCAATAGTTACTGTATGAATACTTCAATGAGTTCTAATGTAAACAAAGTAATGTAACTACTGACCGCAATTTTATTTGCAAAAATTGCTTAAGTTTTTAGAGTTTTTCACAGAATATTCTGAGTTGGAAGCGATCCACAAGGAATCTGCAGCATAACCTACATTTAACTACACATATTGGCTGATCTCAAGAATGGGGTAGGGGGGAGGGCTTGGGAGGGGGATTTATATGAAGTTATTTGCTTTTAAAATGCAAGTAACAATTATTAACAAATTAAATGTTTTTCTTTCCCCCCCACAACCTCCCTTAATATATCCTCGGTGATGTGAGTGTCTCCAAGCTAACCTTGCAGACCTAGAGTCTGAGCCTGGCTGCATCCCAGGCACTCTCAGGCAATGTATGAAATGCAAGAAGCAGAGATTTGTTGGAATCACAGATGCTGTGCTACAGCTTTTTTAGAGGCTTTGCTATTGCTCAACTGACGTCTTAGGAGATGGGATTTAAGGACAGTCACAAAGTAGCTAAAAATGGATTTTGCATACACAAGATTTTCCAATGGCCTGAAAATTCAGTTTATGTATTACACAAACATGTAAGATACAGTCCTAATACTGTCAAGATGCTTTTTTGGAACACGTAATAAATTTTTACCAGGTAGCAGAGATTTCAATATATTTTCTACAGCAATATGTAGGACAACAAAGCATTCTGCTGACGTAAGATTATGAAAACATCATTTCAAACATATAGCAAATTGAAAATGGGAAGCTCTGGAAGAAGCTTACATATATATATTTTGCACTAACAAAATTATATATGGTTTATTCACAGTAAAAAAAAAATACCTGCCTTCCTTCCTTCCACTACAGTATCACTAAAGAGTAAATCAAAATACTGTAAAAAATACTTTGTAAGAGCACAAGGCATGAATACCAGTAATTTACGGAAGAGTTCCTTTACAGTTAGTTTCATGCAATATTACCTAGAGGTTGATATGGAAGTTAGCATACTGATCTACTCTCCAAAACTTAAAGCAATGCAGATTAGAGAAAGAGGATGCATAACAATTTCATAAACTATGATACTGCAATCTCATTACCATTTCGCTTTTTCTCTTCCCATACTGCATAGATTTGTGCTGACAGCAATGGGGGTTCTAGCCAAGGAGCCAAGAACCTGGCACTGAAGGGGCAGTGAGGTTTTCTGGGATATAGAAGTGAAAGAACAAACTACTGGCTGGACTTCTAAAACATTTATTTTCCCATAAAACATCTAATGAAGCTGTCTGTAGGAGAAAACTTTGCTAATAAAATTATAAATCACCCTCTTGGCTCCAACAGGGGTCACTTCAAAGGTTCTTAGCATCTCTCAGAAGAGACTTCTACAAGAACTGTGTCATCTTTGACAAAGTGATGCTAAGATGCATAAAACAAGCAGTCAGGATTTGAAGTGATAGATAACTTTTATTAGACTACACAGTTGTTAATAACACTAACAATAATAATTATTATGATGATGATGAAATGTTTTGGCACACATAAATCCTTCCTCAAGTGTGAAGCAACACCCAGGCTTTTAACAGAATGTAGAACACTGCATAAGCATAAATAATCCTCACTTCTCATTTTTAATTTCTATGTAGAGTTAAGTAGGGATTTTTTCCATTAGGTAAATTTCATCTTGTAACACTTCATTAGTCCAAATAATGAACAGATTATGCAAGAGTGCACAAGAAAGCTTAGAAAATGATAAAAACTTCTCCACAGGGTTTCTACTTTTCCACACTAAAAGAACACAACCTGGGATCCTCCCCACATACCACAGAACATTACACTGAGACAGGAAGTTCTTCCCCACCCCAACCTTTTCACGTCTCTTTGCTGAGGTCCAATCGCCCTTCTCTCCACAATTTGCAGAGCTCTGGGACATAACTACACCTCATAGGAAAAATGATCTTAGAAATCACATTTCAAGTCCTCCCTCTTCCTTGCCTTGCTGTGACTCACTATAGACGGCAAGCAAGATAGGATTAACCAAAGGCTCAACTATATCTTGCAGTTAGGAGATAATCACCAATTACTCCTTCAGACAAATCTGATTTAGCCTTACTGAAAAAGAACAATTGTATGATGGGGAGAGAAAGGGGTAAAGAGACCTTAAGATTTTGATAAAGCAAACTGATTTTCCACTAAGAAAATTAAATTTTATACTTGAAGTGTTCTCTCCTGATTAATACCACTGTATTTTCTAAAGAAATTCTAAACTAAATTGAGTTACTGGTCAGTTGGGGGTTTTATTCAATTCACTGCTGGCACCCATTTCTCTTTATCTAAGTATTTATATAATGAAAATAATAATAAATGGTCATCACATGAAAGCTGAGTGCTTTACAAAGTCTAAGAGGAATGTAATAAATGACTTCCTTGTTTCATTGAAAGCGTTGTCTAAAGTGAGTTTCTCTATAATTAGATGTGTACATGATAAATAAGAAATACATAGCAATTTTCACTGTTTGATAAGAAATACCTTGGTTTACAATATAATTTATTTCTATGAAGAAATCACTATGTCATTAATTCTACTTAAATTTGACATTTACTTTTATTGCATATCTTCACATTATGAAAAACAAAAGAAAAAACAAGCAATATTCAGGGTATTCTAACATCTATTTTTCCTAAGATTTAAATTAAAATAAATGAATAAAGGTTTAGGAGATGTATTTACAAATCACTATTATAAGCCAGTTGTTCCAGATAATCTCCCATAGGTATCACTCTTACTTTCAGAGAAGTTGTGGATAGAAGGTCTTTGGGGCAACAGAGAAGTTGCGGATGCCCCATCCCTGGAAGTGTCTGGGTCAGGTTTGATGCAGCTTCGAGCAATGTAATCTAGAGAAAGATGTCCCTGTCCATGGCAGGGAGTTGGATTAGATGACCTTTGAAGGTCCTTTCCAACCCAAACCATTCTATGATTTTAATTTTTTTTTAATCACAACATCTTTTCAATTCCTACAACAGCAAGAACTTTTCAAAACCACAGGTTGTTGAGAATGATTATGGCAGCCTACCAATCCAGCGGTGACAGAAAGAGCAGACAGTGTCAGGCTGTCCGTCTGCACCGCAGGGTGGAAATTTGGGTCAGCAAATAAAAACAACACCATATGTTAAAACTTTCATAAAAGTATATAAAATTTCCGTTGTCCACAAAGATGTTTACTTCATCTTCTCCAAGTTTACTAATGTGTCACCCAATAGTGGACTTGGCTATGCAAAAATAATCCTTCCAGACATAACTGGTAAATACATTCATCACCAATCAATCACTGGACTGAAAATTCCTCAGAAATCACATATGGTATTACAGATTTAACTGTCTCCTCAAAAATAAGAAAAAAAAAAAAGAGAAAAAAAAAAAGAAGCCTGTTCTGAAGAAGAGCATATCAGAGCATATCATAGATAACGAGATCCCACAGGTGTACCTTTAATTTTATGATGTTCTGATGCAACACATATTCATCAAATTAGAGGAGGACGGGTAAACAGCAGCAGATTCACTGAATGAATGAGCTGGGAAGATCTGTATGTGTGTAAAATTATCTTCTGATTCTAAAATGGACTTTAATATACTACTGAATGTACTAATATACATATAAGGTACAAAAACCCATTATCGTTTTCACCAGACACATAATTCCTATTTATGATACACAATGTTGTGTATCATCTGTAATCACCAATTTAGATTATAAAAACCCTCAAGCAGTGGAACCAATAAATCATAAAATAGCTTAGAGCTATTAGAAAACATTAATTCTATTCTCAAAGCTAAATTACATTTTCCAATTTCTATCAATGGGTTTGAATGGAACCTTGAAATGATTAATGTTTTATCATAGATAGCCCAGGCAATGTACACAGAGGCTGCCATGTAGAATTTAATGCTGGTGCTGTGTTAGTGACCAAGTAAAAACTGATAGACTTATCAGCGATCCCAGTACTGTTGAGCACAACAGATTGCAAAAGTAAGCCATGGATTTGTAATTAAGTCTGCAAGCTAGCAGGCTCAATATTTGGTGGTTGACATGAGGTATTGCCAGCCACAACTTCATAATGGTCCCAATGCACTTGTGCCAGGAAAGGGATTCACTTGTAATTGGTATCAGCATAATTGAAATGTGTGCATGTAATTGTGGTGTCTGAACCAAGGCTCCCTCTGCTGTCAGATGAACTTTCGGCAACAGAGACTCAGAGCACACCTGGCAGTGTTCTCCACTTGCTATGTACTCACACTCCCATTGTAAGAACAACAATTAAGTCACATGGTGTGACTATTCCTGATGGTGTTCCCCAATCAAGAGTAAGGTTGCACAGAAGACAACATCAGACCATTCTGTCCAGCATCTGCTACAAGAATGTAAAAAAGCAGCATTTTAATACAGAAGTGATGTATTGGTACCACAGGCTTGGGGACAATTATATTCATGGTAAGTGACTGAAAAATGCAGTATAGAAAAGATCAGAGCAATATCTATAACTTCTGATCTCAAGTATCTACAATCAACCTTTCTTAAAAGTGACCAAGCTGCACAGTGGATGGCAACATGACCAGCACAGAGAGAGCAGGAATAATAGTCAGATATCACAAACAGTGGAGTGTACTTGGTGGACAGAGGACAAATGTAAACATGCAAAAATAAGAAGTGATCCTATATCACAGGATTAAAAATAAACTGAAGTCTATAAACTCTGAAGAAAGCCATCTGAAGAGGAACAAGACATCTCTGAAGAGCCAAGCATCATTTCCTACAAGACTCAATAAAGCATCCAATAATGATGCAAGTGGTGGCTGTTTTGCAAACTTTAGAATACACTATAGAGGATTCTTCGCAGCTAATGGGTAGTCTGCCTAGCTCACTTAAGGAAAATACAGATAAAGGTATATGCGTAATGCATGTAAAGAGTGAAAAAATGATACTGTGGTAAAGTTACTGATGGATTAAGACTATTGCTAAGAATAAAAAATTGTATTTTGTTTAAATTAAAAATGGTTTTTTCCTTCTCTGCTTCAAAAAAAAATGGAATTTTCTGTAACAATTAATTATGTATTATCCCCAAATCACCTGTCAATATTTGTCCTGGAGAAAAAGAAACAAAGTAAATTCACATCTAGAAGATTTTTGTCAATTTCTCACAGACAAGCAACTTGTGTCTATATTTCCTCTGTAACCTCTTTAAAATCAGCAATAAATTTTAACTTTCATTTTTTCTACCCCAGAGGAACTTCTTTACATGAAAGTACAGAATGGGCTTGTTTAGCTCTGTGTTTGCCTAAACTGGCATCATATTTTTAGTTGTGCTGTGTTTTCAGTAAAATTTCTATTAACTTTTTCTCCCTTCAATGGAAATAAGAGATTAAATCCTGTCACTTGTCTAAAGAAAAACACAAATTCTTCTTAAATGAAGGACTTCATACTAGGGCAAAAGACCTTTTTATTTAAAAAAAAAATCAATTAGCAGAGAGAATAATCATGGGAAACATCATCCCCTTTAAAAGAACGCTGCAGCTGAGTTGATCTTCCTCCTTCTAAATTTCCTTCTCCAAAGAACTACTTAAGAAAGCTTATGGGAGGAATGGTACCAATAAGGTTTTACTGTGTTAATTACAGTAAGTTTGACTAAATGCTATCACAAGCTGGTGAGAAAAGTTAGGTTTTCATTTCTTTATATGTTCTAACCTGAAGACAGATACGAGTGAAATGCTTTAATCAGTTGTGAATTATATTTAAATCAAATAGGTCCTACTATTTCGCTACAAGACACTTTTCCAAAAAGTTCAGACCTCTACTAAACATGGAAGGAAGCATCTCTTTTGCCTTTGCCAAGTGGCAGCACTACAGGTCACAACTCAAAAAAATTACATCTGGAGGTGTGCTACCGGATTCCTTCTGAGCACCAAGCCCTCCCCATATCAAGAAGTTTGTATCTGAAATGCTTTTGATTCAACTATATATTTCTGTTCAATCAAACCATTGTCAAAAATGCAGTGATAAGAAGATTACTAGTAAAAACAATTTTTAGTAATTCACTGCTTTGTAATCGGCTCCTTGGCTAACAGCCAACCCTGTAAAAAATGATTCAGATAAGAAAAAATATTTTTTTTTAGTTGTAGAAGGCTTAAAAGCCCTGCACTTGCAGGAATTTGAGAGTTTGTTTTCCATTACAAGAAAGTTAAAAGGTAATGCAAAGATTAATAAATTATAATTTTCATCTAAATTTGCTACTTTGAATAAGGTTTTCACCCTAAATGAGAATGGGGAGAAGAAAAAAAATAACACTTTTGGCTAACAAAGGTTTTTGTGAAATCTTTGCAACTTTTTCCCACAGCTCTGTGAGAAAGCCAAGATTAATTTATTTTAACTTTTTATTATTGTTTATTTCCACTGTCTTTCTTTTCCTTTCATTACCTGGTTTCCTCCACCAGTCAAAAATACACCCAGATGGACAGCACCTTCCTTCCTACCCTTGTTCCAGCACATCTGTTGTTGTAGAGCCATTCAGTAGGAAAAGGTGTGAGTCAACAGTCCCACACCAGCCCTTCCAGTGCCCACTGTCCCCACGTGATGTCCTGCATTGCTAAAACTGGCCAGCTGCCTCCACCCTGAATAAATACCTGGACAATAGAGCTTTTGTCCAAACCTGACCTCCTCCAAACCCTTTGGTAGGCTGTTACACAGAAACTCAAACTCCAAATGTTTAACCTTAATTTGATGAGAACAACCTCCACAAAGCATTTTTATTATGAAAAACACAATATTTTATCCTAATATGTAATTATGTGGATGTGGCCTTTTTTGTTTCAGTCCTGTAGGATTAAGGTGCTTATTGTAGTTTACCTGTTTGAATTTGCAAGGTTTCTTTGCCTACTTCCTTAGCCCATTGTCTATACCAGAAGGACTGAGAGTAAGCTGCAGAGAACCTCTGAAGGTGGCAGTAAAAAAAAATCAAACCACAACTGAAATAGAGACCTTCTGTCAGATCACATATGAATTTTCTCAATAAATGGTAACCATCCCTGAAGACCAGAATATCTCTTCTTGTCATAAAAATCAAAGCCTAACCAGGAGACAACACAGACTTTTGGTTTCAGCATTATGATTACTTTTGTAAAATGCCTTGGTGCCATTTGTTCCAATACTTCTCATCTAAGTATTAAATAGCTGTGCTACATTTGCCATACCAAGCCTTTCTGATTTACACTACTCACATTAATTTAAAAGTAATAAACCCAAGCAGAGAAAGTCACATTTCTTTTGTTCAGGAAAAAAAAACTGCCTTCAGCAACAGTCAATCCATACAGATTACTTAGTGGAAATCTAACCATAATCTCATTTTACTGCATCTCCTAGAAAGGCTTCAACTTTAAAAGAAAATCAGCTCCCAGGGAACAAGACAACCAACAGTTCATGTAAGATTTTAAGAGACAATAGCATAAGTTATACGTGGCTATGTGTGTATGTAGGTGTACAAAATATGTATGTACATGTCCTATAGGCACTACTATCACTTAAAGATGAAGGGGAAACTGTAACATATGTGGGAACAAAATTACATAAAAGATGTTTCATTGTACACACATTTGTTTATCTCAGTCAAAGCCTTTCTTGAAACTCGAAGGAAATCCTTGTTATTACAAAAGCCAAAAGAGGAAACAGTGTAAGTTCAAATACAAGGTAAAATTAACAATTAAAAAAAAAATTGATTAAACATAATTAAAGATAAGAAGTAAGGAAATTATAAGTTCTTTTCCATCCAATTTTACTAAAAAGGAAGCAGAATTGAGATACTTGCAATGCCAGTAAGTTAAATAGATGTATGAAAAAGAAGTTGAACAGATGTATGAAAAATATCAGTAACTCAAAGGTTGAAACAGGATGATGGAAAACAATGAGGTTTTTCTCGTCTTTCCCCCCACAATTAGAATTCAGCAACAATATGTAATGAGTGCTGGATCAAATTATTATTTTGACTGTTAATACCATAAATTCCTGGAAATCCAAAGCTTATGTAGAGTAGAGCTAAGAAGAGTTTGAAACTTAACTATCTGGTCTTCCTCAGTGAGGAGAAAATGAGGGTAAAAAAAGCACTTTATCTTCTGATAAAGAACCGCACACGACATTAGCAACACCTCTACAAGCCTGGAAGCCTGGGAAAGTGCCAAGAAGGATCCGTTTCCTCTTGTAATCATCTCATTCCATTCAAACCCAGACTCAGCGAAGCATTTAATATTCAAGGTTAAATTTCAGTTTAAACAGTTGCCATTAAATAAATGTAACTGCTCCCTGTCCAATTTTTTACTCTGTCCACAGGGAGGAAATCACATATTTTATGGATACAGAAAAGCATGGAAGTCTTCTTTAAAAAGACAGCAGGAGCAGGCATGAGTACAGAAACTGGCATCCTTTGGATGTACCCTCCAAAGGCATCCACCATCACATAAGAAACAGAAGATACAGAAGGACCTAAGTGTCAATAATAGTGTCAATACTCAAACTATGGTTATAAAGTTCAGAGCCTTATTAATATGGGCAAAACTGAACCTGCTAAGACTTAATAACATGTTTTAATTACATTCACTTGGGAAAGTAATAGTGCCTCACTAAGGTTGCATAAATAATATTCATTGCACATTTGGTTAGAAAAGACAAATTTTCTGAAATTGTGTGATTGTAGGTTGAAAAAAAATTATGGTTTTAATCAGAGCAATGATTTTTTGTTTCCCTCTTGTAGCACAACCTCCCTGGGCGACCCACACCTCTGACCCACTTGGGGCTCAGGAATGAGATGGGCGGGAAACTGCCCTTAGTTAGAGTTCTGCTACTGGCACTGCAGTGTTTGAGGCACAAGCAATTTAGAGTGACCCATATTCAAAGTCAGCCACAAAATAAGACATTTTTGATCATTTTCAGGTCACGTGAAGCTACTCACTCCAAGGGAGAAGAGCCGGCACAGGTGGCAGGTTCAGTACTGTCTGACACACGGGATGGTATTTACATTTTCATACAGACACCAAATAAATAAAAGAGGCCCATTTTAAAAGTGTCTCCGTTATGTTTCCAGACCTGAGAATGTAAAAATATACTGTCTTTCTTGATCCTGATTGTTTTTAAAAAAATATCCACATGCTTTGCATTTTTTTATTTACGATTATGCTTTTCTAAAAAAGGTAATATTTTCTGAGATGATTTATATAAAAAATATATTTTCATTGTCTAGATTCAAATGACAGAGTAAAAGGGATGTTCTACGGTCCGTCTGATGCTGAAAACAGAGGGTATTCTCAGAGTGCCCTGGGAGTCACCCTGCACCCACAGCTGAGTGCTGGCCAACCACAAGGGACTGTTGGGAATGGGGCTCAAAAACACCTCTTCCAAGCAGGAGAACAGGACCCCCAACCAAGTGTTTGCTCATGGGTCCCTCCATTGAGTAATATGGGCCTGGAGACCACAGAACAGGACCTGATCCTAGAGGACACATGTCAGGCAGCACACCTGCAGCAACCCAGCCAGCCTGTAAAGGGATGAGGAAAGACCCTTGGCTTTATGAGAGCTTCCTTCCTTTTATCCATTTATTTGCTTGACTCAATATTATCTTGAGAGCACATTTGAATTTAATTTCCTTCGGTTTTAACATGCACATCTTTTAAAAGAAAATCGCATTTAGAAAAAGCCTGCTGTATCTGGTGCTCACAGATAAGATCTCAGCTGAGCACACAAGACGGCTCTATTGATGACACCGTGGCTTTCCCCCACACACAACATCAATACAATCTCTCTGCAAGTGTTTGATACACTCCCACCACCAGCATGGTTGTCGCTGAACCCGTGCAAGGTCAGTAAATAACCTTCTCCAAGTAATATCCTGCCCGGGCAGGAAGCCGCCGGGAGGCAGAGCCCTGGATAATGGAGAACCCACCCAGCCAACATATTTAAAGATGTTCTGGGATATACATGCTCCATTATTGTGAGTGGCATGAGGATGGAAGCACAGACACCCAACAAAGCAATATCTAATAAAAGCAATGGTCAAGAGTCAGAAAGAGCGGCAGCAGAGACAAAAGTCACCCAAAACAAACATTCTGCACACAGGTAGAAATCCACTTGGCATGCTTAGGTTTTTTATACTTTTGTATGGTTGCCTAGGATGCACTCCTTGTTCCTTATGAAAAGAAGAAATATCTAAGCTTATTACATTTCTAGTTGTCAGAATACACAACAGAATGTTCTGGAATATAGATTTAGGCCCCCATACAAAACAACCTGAGTATACATACTCCGAAACGTTTTGATCCATTCAGCCTCAAAGAGAAGCATTTGTACAATCCATTCTAGATAAAAATTCAAAGATACCATGTGAAAGAAGTCAAGACCTGTCAGCTCATGCTGAGAAAGCTGAAACAGAGGCGATTCTCTTATTATACACCCTTTTAAATATTTTCTTCCTCTGAATTGTAAAGCCCTGTCAAAGCATTTCTTCATACCAATACCCCACTATAAATATCCCACATACAAAATGTTTTAAATACATAACTTTAAATATTCAAACACATATATATACACACATACATACACAAGTGAAGTTTTCCATAAATCACTGCTGTTCCAGATTTTTTTAATGTCTCACACAGCAGACAGATGCACAAACCATTTTTCTATCGCTGTACAACCTCAAGTATAATAAGTCTTTATGGGCCTGAAATATGAGCTTTTAACAACATCTGTGCAGTTAGAAAGTATAACTCAGCTTCCTAATCACTCTAGGGAATAAGAGTATTTTCAAAAGTACTACCTATTGTAAATACATATTAGTGGCACAATGTTAAAATGATTATATTTTTATTTAATTACAATCCACTCTACATGGCAGTTCACGTAGCCTAGATCACAATTAATCTTGATTAGTGAAACCTGCAGCATAGTACTGCTCAGAGTAATCAGGATGATTACACAACATATGATCTTTATGTTTCTGTTTTGTCTCCACAGTGGTTATCAGATACTTATCAGTTTTCTAGCCCGGAAGAAAGTTTAGACAAGATGGCAACACGGGAACCAGCTAACCTGAATGCATTTCACTTGGGCTGCAGAAAAGCCATAAAACCAGACAGATTGATCTTGCATGGCTTTTGATTTTTATATTTTTTGGAAAACCTGCACTGACAGAACCTATAGAAATTGATTCTCTAGAAAGAACAGCAAGTTTTTAATTTAGATTATACTTTCCCCTAAGAATCATCAGTTGCTGGGGGCATGCTCATTATATTTGCCTCTTATGCAAAGTACAGCAGACACTTTTACTAATAATGGCTCAAATTGAAGCTTATGACAGTAGCGCAGATAAAAGAAAGAAATCTTTTCAAAGCAGAGGAAGGGAGGGCAGAGACCTGGACCAGGTAATAAAAGGTCCTGAGCAAGAAGAATAAAGAACTGGAACTACAGAGATAAAAGAGCCAAGACAAAAAAGGCAAGATGGAAGAGGTTGGAAGAGAGCAAGTGAAATACATGCAACTCAATAGAAAGGGACAGAAAATTCTTCCCCAGACAACACTCATGCTCTCCCGTAGTCAATAACTGAAAATATTCCTCTTATGTACAGCACTGGTTAAACATATGGATTATCTCCTGTTTACCTGCATGCAAATTGAGACTGAGGGAAATACTCTACTTCTATGTGTTACAGCATGAGCAGAGGTTTGGGCAGCAGAACTAGGCTCTCCATAATCAGCTGAAGCTAAATGTCATTTCCAGTTTGCATTTCAAAGCCACAAGAAATTACACTCAAGGAGGAAAAGACTTATAAACTACTATGTGGAAACTTAAAATGTACACATAAAGCTTTAATTCAAGCATTGTTTCATGTGAAGTGCTTCATTTGATTACTTAATTATTTTAATCTTATTCTGCAATTACTAACATTCTACATGAGCACCTATTGTTAAATTACACATACTGGTAGAGACTTTTGAGACTGTGTGAATGAGGCAAACAAATAATAAAAGCAATAGGAAAAGACTAATTTTGCCAAAATCTGAAGTTTTCAGGTGTGTATATATATATACATATGATGTATTATTATAAAAGAGAAATACAAATACCTGTTCTTGAAATCAGAGAATAAATGCGTGTCTATATTCTTTTGTGTCTATATTCCAAGTTACCTTTGCAAGCAATATTTTCCCCATGAACAATTTATATGCTAGATGTGAAATGCCTCAATAAAATTCTGTATTATTTTTAAACATAGCCTGACAATAAAACAGCACTAAAAGCATCTTCTTTCCTGCCCTTACCTGAACTTCAGAACTTCCAGTAGGACAATTCACTATTATGATCTAATCAGCAGGGTCAGTGAGAGCTACTGACCATGACATGGAAAGAAACGTTTCAGTGGTTATATAATGACATATTAATGCACTTCTCGTTAATCAATTACTGCCATTAGCAAGCCTCTGAAGAAGCAAGATTTGCAACAACTCTCCAATTAGGCAGCTAACTACAACTGTCAGTATGGAAAAATAAATAAATAAAACAAAACAAAAAAGAATGAACAAAAAACCAACCTCCTAAGGAAACAGGGAAATAATTAAAAATCACAGAAAAACAATTACTCCACAGATGTTCAAGTCCTAAGCAGCCTGGTAACTTAAAGCTATGTAACTGTGTTACTGTGTTAGCAATTTCAAGTTCCTCGAGAAACTGCTGTAGTGGTGTCACTGCAAGTAATATAAAACAGATGTTAAATGTTTTATCAATATATGCATTATACATTATGTACATTCCCTGAAATTTCATTTTTATAAATTTAACCAGTCACAGTATGTCATTTAGCTTTGCTTAATTTTTAGAACTTCCTACCAGGAAGAACAGTTTTATCCACATAGGGAATTCCATGTGTAAACATAAGTTCTTGAGTGAAACAACTGTTCCATTAGACAGTATAGTCCAGGTCTGCACATACAAAAAAAGAAACCACAATATAGAAGACTTTAACAGTTTATTCACTATATATCATTTTGCTAATCCTCATTCGTCTACAAGTTAATCAATTAATTCATGTTAATTACGTAATTAGAATGAAAACTCCTCTGACCAGGAACTTCAGTTCAGTAAATTGCTGATCTCTTTGACTGTGTCCTATAAACGATAATGACTGAGCTTAACTATGAACAGTGCCATTAGAACATCAAATACTGTGCTGTTCTGGGAATATAGATATCACAGTCAGTATATTACATCTTAAATATTGCAATAAATACACCCTCCAGAAAGCAGCCATTTCATACATTTTTGCAAACCTCAGTGACCTTTGTAATAATACAGAAGGTTTCTTTATCCTAGCAGTCAAGCCAACATTTCTCAACCTCTGCTGCACTTACTGGGATTTCCCAGTAGCACAGCCTACAAAATCTCTAATCAATAAACGAGAAACCAAGGTAAAAATTACAGCTGAAGTGTGTGATATTGTCAGAGACAGCATGACAGCAGTTCTCCAAACTGCATCTAAGTAGCTACACAGA
This sequence comes from Myiotriccus ornatus, assembly GCA_036023395.1. Taxonomy (NCBI): domain Eukaryota; kingdom Metazoa; phylum Chordata; class Aves; order Passeriformes; family Tyrannidae; genus Myiotriccus; species Myiotriccus ornatus. Next base: position 12,766,761 of record JAYRBT010000082.1, on the reverse strand, counting down.
AACCACACACACTCAGGCACTTACAACTAATACTACTACTATTACCACAGCTCCCAGTTTGCTAAACTAAGAAATATCACAATGGATGTTTTGAAAGAAAAAGTTTTTTTCATGTCAAACTTGAATTCAAGATCTGCAAACACCCACATACAATATTTCCTCGTCTTAGTGTGCTTTGTAAAAGAGTGCAGCCAAACAGAACCTTTGCAACAGAAGCACTAACTTCAATATTAATTTGATCCACACTGCTAAAAAGTCATATTGCTCCAGAACGCAGCATGCAAGATTCTGCTCATCTTGCTCTTGAAGCTGCTCTTCATGACACTCTCCTGCTGCTGCCCATCTCATCATGAACTACATTTTAGCTCCTATTGAGTTGCAGGAAATTGTCCCTTGGGATCCTCCATCTGCCACAGTAGAGCTGTGGCAAATTCAAGCATTTGAATTGGTTAATGGCATAAATTATTGCACCCTCTGATCAAGACTAAAACTCTCTGATCCTTCATAATTGAATCATTTATCCTATTTTGCCTATTGATAAAATATGAAAATACAAAGCTATTCCCATACATGTTGTTTATACAGCTCCTCACTGACCAACGAGTTTTCAATTTAAACTATACTAGACTGAGATAATTTTTCTTAGTGATGTCAGTGCTTCTGAACAAGGGTAGGAAAGATGAAAAGTGAGTTTTAGAAAACCGGAAACACCATCCAGGACCAGCTACAAAATTCCAGGAATGTCCAAAATGCCCCAAATCCCTAGTAAGGAAAAGCAGATAGTGCTATTCTCCAAGTAGTAGCACTTTTCTGTACATCTTCCCATGTGTTTTCTTTGTTCTTTCACGTGTTAATCAAAGATCCCATGCAAAGATACCAATTTTCACCCTGGTACCCTAAGGCAAAACCTGCTGTTTTTCTCACATTCTTAAAAGAATACCTAACCTTTTCCCAAGGGCAGAATTTTGCTGCTCCGTTATTTTTGCCAGCTTCTCAATTGAAAGGTGCTCCCTCTTGTTCGTGTAGCTGGGTGGGAAAGGCACACAGCCAACTGAAACGAAAATATATCCACAACCACCTCAAAATAAACAAGCCATGGCATGGATAAAAAGAATAAAGAGAAAAAACACGTCCAGAAAACTAGGGGGTTTTTTTCTGCTAAATTAAGATTCTCTTAAACTCAATTCAATGTCTTCTAAAAATGGAAGCAATAAATATAAAGCAAAAAGTAATTAATAAATCTTATTGTTGAAAAAGAAGGTGGCCCAACACTTCGGAAGCTACTGTGGCACTTAAGAGTGCAGTAAGGTCAGGAGTTTCGGGGTGTGACTTGCAGACCTGATCCTTGGCACCCAGGTTAGCTCAAACACCCATGCTCAGCACTGAGGCCCGCTGGCTTCCCACTGAAGCAGCTAAGTCCTTAGACAGTTCCTTCTGCTAGCCATGGAATTAGCAGAGACAGTCATTTCCTAAAGAGCAGCAACAACAGAAATTAAAGGACTTTCTACAGCGATTGGCTGACCTTTCATTAGTGCTCCAGTCGCAAATCTGTAACAAAAAAATTTCATTACCCAGCTGGGTTGCTATAAAAATACGTGTCACAAAAGACCAGATGACACCAAAATAAGGAATTAAAAGTGTATGTATCCCTAAGAATAGGAAGAAATATGCATGTATTTCATGTTCCGCATCTCAGGTGACTCATAAATCTTAGTACTAAACCATCTGCTCAGCTCTCATCTCCACTAATTCAGTCCTTATGCTGAATTATGCTCCTTAGTTATTTTTGTAAACATAGTACCAAAATTTTGTCCAAAATGCTGTATCACTCCTGTTGTATGCATTTCCCAGTCTGGAGGAAATGCCACAGGACATGTGGTTACTGCTGTGCCCCAGCAGAATCAAAGGAGGAACATGAAACTCCACCTTCTGCTGAAGGTTCAGACACGTGTCCCACCAAGGCTAGGCTAGACTGTCTGCTGCATTAACTTAACTAACAGCTCCAAGACCCTGCATGCCAAAGGAAATGTAGCAGTCAACTCATTCTTGTCAAAAAGTTTATGATGCTAGACAGTCATACTTATGATGCTTGATTACAGAAGCCAGCAGGAGGACAAATAAATTTGGCTGCAAATATGCTAGCTCAATTAAAAGCAAATCCATTTATGACTGCCAAACACACCAAGAGTATGTACATTTTGTGGAGTGGCAGACACTTTTATAAATTCTCTAGCCTCCTCAAAGAAAGTGATCCTAGCCTTTTGTATATTAAATATTAATATGTGGAGAATCACAAAGAGCCAAAATGTCAATAACTAATCAAAATACATATAAAGCAAAATATTTATTTCACTGCTCATATCAAAGGCCACTAAATGCACTATTTTGAAAGAAACATACAGTTTTGTAGAGGGGACAATTTAACAAAGCAAGCAAGCAACTTCTTTGGAAGGTGCTCCATCACCTTTCTCAGCTGCACTTCATCTGAATCCTGGGCAGCACCTGGTCACCGAATACTGGGATGGTGAGGTTCTTATTTTTTAATTTTCATAATCTATTTGTAAACAAAGTGATAATAAATGAACAAGAATAATAATGAATTACTTTCTACATGGATATGGAGAGGAGGAGAATGGGAGAATAGGATCAGTGTTTCATGTTCCAGTGCAAAGGGCAGCAGCTGGAAGTCACTGTCTCTGTAAAGGCTGCCGATGACATGAATTTTGCCAACATCTGAGATTCTGAAGGTGCTTTCTGCCTTACCTCTGTTAAAAGACTGCAGGAAACATGGTTGAGGTCCCTGTGGGACCTATTTGGATAATCAGTCATAGCAGGACTGCAGTTTGAAGCACACAACTACTGCTGAATTTCAAAGTTTTTCTTCATTGTTATTTACATATCTGGCTTAGACCGTGGATATTCACTGAAAAGACTGCAGAATCACACCACAGCATTAACAGTTATAAGAAATCTGTTTCAGTAAGATAGTAACATCTTTTTCTATAAATCCCATTTGTATCTTGTATGTATCTAATATACATTAAAAAAAGCAGAATGCTGTTTACCACTGGTGTCACGTATGAAACATTTTCAATTTATTTTCCCAACAGTAGGTGTTAAAATCATATTCCTATTCTCATCCACACCTCAGTATGAAAAGGTTAAACTAGTATGCTTTCTCATCAATTTTATTGGGAAAAGCCCCACATTGTGGCCACTTTCCACAAATACAGCAAAAATTAAGGGGGTTTCATTTGTTTACCCAATTTGGGAACTGGACCAGAAGAGTGACACAAGTTATATCACTAACTGAGGAGGAGTTGGCAATTTCTGTTTTACTATTTGAAAATGTTCTGATTACTGCCAAAAGCTGAAAGGAAATGACTTTAAGAAGCACATTCTCTGTGTGAGCCCCTGGTGCCGTGCAGGTGAGCACTGCTCAGACCACATGATGAGCTGCTGCTTGTTTCCAATCCTTATGTCCTTTTATTTTTTGAACAGAGAACGCACTTTGATCAAAAAGCAAATGCCTTTTCACTTTCAAGATCCCTAAGTCAGCCCCATCATACATGCACACTTTTCTCTACCATGCACAAAACCACTCTTGGAGGCAAAAATGACATTTACTTTGCCGAGGGGTTGGGGGATGGAGGATTAAAAAAACAAAACAAAAAAAAAAAAATCAAAACAACCACAAAAACACATGAAACTGGCTAGACCAAAATCTTTCCATCCTGAAGACACCAAGGCACTAAATTCTTTCACAGAAAGAAGCCATAAGCTCTACAAATTGTGTCAGTTTACTGTGAGAAAGATCAGGTGTTTGTACCTGCTTAGCAGCAGTTATTTACATCAGAAATACCTGTGCCAGGAATCCCAAACTGCACCTGCACAGAAACATCTGAAACATTACAAGCTGAAAAATACTTTAGCATAGGCCCACCACAGAATGACACTCCCTGGACATACAGCCTCTTACAGATAGCAAAGTCTCGTCTTTAATCAGTGCTTTGCATAAAACCTTTCTCTATCCATGCAGACATGTCCATAAAAGCATTACCTCAGTCACCTCATCTTTACAGAAACAATCATGAATATTTCAAGATGACAATTCTAAAAGGATATTTTGTATCCTGGTCAAAGGGAAATTTTTGATAAGGTGTAGTCTAGCAGTAAAATATTGATCTTACTGACTTACGGTTGTAACTACTTTAATGTTGGCCTAATTAACACAGATCATCTTCAGAAGATCCAAATGGAAGGGAGCATGCAATATTCAGATGGGGCATAACAGTTTACAGCTATTGCAGTTGGAGAAAAGAAACACTGAAGAGAGGGTGGGAACTGACAGTTTGATGCACACTTTTTTAAATTCTGGCCACCAATTTTACATAGACATTTAACCCAGTACTCTACTGCACTCCAGCTTTTGACTCTGCCTCATTACCCTTCAGGGAAAGGAACAAAGAGAACATCAGGTTCACACCAGCAATGCTGTTTTCAAACCCTGGTTTGAAGCGTCAGTACTTCTGCCCTAATCTTAGCTGTACACACCAGCCTTTTGGTACCTGTTTCCCTCAACAGGGGAGGGAGTTTGAGACTTCCATCTCCAACTTCAGCAGCTACAACCCCCTATCCAGCCACTGGGACCCTGCCCTAGGAAGTCACTTTGAACTACAGATTGTATCTGAATTTCTGACTCCTTGCCAAAGCTGGAGCCACAATTCTTTGTCCAGGGAGGGCCAGATCAGTCCCTTTGCTAATCACCTTCGCCCCAGATGCTTTTTTGGGAGTGAGGCGTACTCAAAAGACTTCACTACATTGTAGAGGAGGAATACACAAATGCCACTGACCACTATGTGTCCTTCCAACCTCAGGGCACTCTTTGGAGAGGTTTTCTGGCTTTCAAAATATGGTACTGTGAATCATGAGTAAACTGGAATACAACTGAAAAGCCACAGAACCATACAAAGTCATGTAACTAATGATACAGTTCCCGTTTCTGGCAACCACCAAAATTGTTTTTTTCCAAAGTCACAAATACAGACATGATTTATTGCAAGGCTCACCCTGCTGAATTTCCAGTTTACTTCACCTCAGTCTCACCTCAATGAAACCACAAAAAACACTTGCAAACTGACAAAGGGTCAGCATAAAATAAGAATATATGTTGGGACACGGCTCTATTTGCTGGTCCAAAACCAGACTCCTCCTGGTGTAAACTTCATAACCATCATTTCCACCCTGCAATGTCTTTGGTTAAATGAACTCCTCCTTCCTATAATTTCTTGAATGAAATTGAAGCTCCTTCTCATTCCATCTAAACATGCAGCAACAATCTAACTCCACCTGCTTTTCTCTGCTAATAAACTTCCAGTGTCTCCCATGCCTATGCAGTGATAGAGCTGCAGTGGATGCAAAATTGCAAACATCTGTTGGTATTATTTCCATAATAAAATTATACAAGCCCTTGAAGAACTAAGATCAAGTGAAAAATCCAGAAGACTCGAAAGCCTCATTAGCTTTCTGGTTAATCAGAATCGGAAGTTGTCTTTATAAGAAGGGTGACTTTCAAGATTTCTCCAAGGACTGGTTATCACAGCTATAATTAGCAATTGGTAGTAGGAAAATAAAAAGCTTTAAATCAGCATTCTTCAGAAGCTCTGTGAGTGGTTTAGTTTGTTTGAAAATGGAAAACATTGTCAAACAGCAGATGATGAGGACTGCTACTGATCCCCCCAGGACAAGGGCAGAGTAGAGGCACACAGTCCAGGGGGAAAACAGCAGCAAAAGGTTACCCTGCTGCCACACAGCTTAAAAAGCTTACTGCAATGATGAAGGGAACAAGAGAAAACATACAGAGTTGGAAAATAAATGGAGTTTATAGCTAATTTCAATGCTGCCTTTAGTAAGTCACAAAAGAAACAGGAAAGCCATGCTCCTTTTTGTCTCCGTCTTGGGGCCTGTAAGTGCAAGACGTGAGCTCTGGGAAGGTGTAAACATTTGTGCTAAGGAAGAGCACTGACACACCTGGCTCTTGGGGGATGGAAGGAGGGAAACAATTTGGAAGGAGGAGAAGGCACATCTACAGAAGTCATGATTTGGATAAATTTTGATAAGTAATACTAAAGAGTAGTGAATTCTGGGTATATGCCACATTTCTTAAGGCTATTCAAGTTTCTTTGAAATCTTGTAATCACCTCCACTTTCTACTTTGACAAAAAAAAAAGATCTTTCTTAACATTCAGAGTGCTTAATTTCAAAGCTAATGCAGCCACAAGAATTTCCTGATCATAATATTAATATTTTCAATACTACATTTTGATAAGTTGCATTAAAATGTCTCAACCACAAACTTACAGTGACCTCTGCTGAACAGTTAGTGCATCTTCCATGCAGACTGAAAATGGAGCTACTACACTGCCAATCCCAGCACTTGCAAATTCACAGCACAAGCAGCATTTTGAAAGGAATGTCACTGTTGGAGCTACAAAACCCAGAGCTCTATCTGATATGAAACAGATGAAATTTTATGCAGAATATCAGAAGGAATCTTCTGATAACCCAAAACAAAAAGATTAGCTTTCCCCAAAGCTCTATATAGTCACTTTGTGAGCTATCTAATGCTATTTGCTACAGTAATTTCAACTATTCACTAATGGATTACATTTATTTCAGTAAATTAAACAACAGGCTGCTTTTGCTTCCAGTATCTAAATAATGACTGTGGTGAGAGCAGCACTGGCGACAGTACACTAAGAATACTTTGATTTAATAAATGAGAATATTCAGAAATCTCTCTCTGACGTGTTTTTAAAACTCTTTCTCAAAAACCTCTTCCCAGGCTAGGTATAGTTGCTCAGGCTGTTCAGCCTTGCCAACACTGAACAGCTGCTTCTCTTTTTTTTTTTTTTTTTTTTTTTAGATAAATAGTTGAGACTCTCTGGTCAAATCAACAATATCCCAGGATTATAGAAAAATGGTTCCTCTTTGCATGCATTTAAAAATATATATATATATATATATATGTATCTCCTGTGAAGATAGTGGGGCTCCCTCCTGAAGAGAGAGATCATTACAAACCCCCTTTTGATTTGAATAAACAGTGGTTTTGTTAATACACCACTTTTTTTATGAAATACAGAGAAGAACCTGCCCACAGAGACATGATACATTTTACTCAAAGCCAGAAAAACCTAAATGCATTGAAAATATTCTTATAGCTTATATAAATTTGAATGCTTTTTGGTATTTACACACTTAACATCTTTTAAATTTAAATGTAATTTTAAAAATTGACAATATTCTCCCTTAGAAATCCGTACCGGCATCACTGATGGATTTAGAACCTTAAAAAGCCAGAGAGTTTAAGTAAAACTAGAATGCATATAAGCATAGAGCAGATCTGTCCTGGCAAATGTAATTACAAACAGCTGTATAAACATGGATCTACAAATACATACACACACACACACATATATATATACACATAACTACATCGTTAAATGATGACCGAGGCTCTTACTTGAAAAAAAACATTACAAAATGATGTATCAAACTTGATACCATTTCTATAAGCCACGAGTGAAGGAAAACATAGCATGCATTGGCAATATTGCCATCAATTGCCAATTTACAAAACGAACGGCACTTTGCACTCCCCGGTCATCACTGCTCAGAACTTTCTTTGTGCCAACAGAGAATATCAAAAACTAGGACATCCCCACCAGGGAGTGTTGCCAAACGAGCACAGCCCATCAGCTGGAGAGGAGAAGACAGCCCGCACCTCCCTCCCTTTCTCCAGCATGGTAGGTGACTGCAGTTCTGAATACAGAATGGGAAGAAAGAGCTCATTTGCTTGGTTCTGCCACCAGAAAACACACACTTTGGATTCATCAATGTTTACCAATATCAAGTTATTATCACTACTTACAAGAGCCATTTAATTCACACTTGCACCCCCATATGATTTTATTTGAACAGTAGCCAGTCAAATACACCGTATTAAACTCCGAGACCAACAGAAATAGCGTAATAAATTTAAGTCTCTATATTGCTTTTAAGTTATTATGCATAAAACTGGACTAGTTGAAACTCCATCTGAAATTGCATTACATGCCATGTTACCAAGCAGGTAATTTGCGTATTGTGCCACCAAACACTAATGCTTCCCTGAGAGAGGTTAAAATAACTCTTTTCATTTAAACACAATGGCTCCCAAGGCCATGCTCCAGTATCAAAGCTACCAGACAGCACCTCTTCAGTGCCCTATGGCTCTATAGACATGAAGACTCGTGGGACTCCAGATTTTATTATCTGACATAATCTAAGGAAGTTTCTGGTTTTGACTAGAACAAGACTTTCTATTTTAATCTTAAATAGCAGAATAATTATGAGATAAGAAATACAGCAACAGCTGGGGTAGTCCCAAGTTGTGTAAGAGCCACAAACTGACCATTTCAAAACAGTATGGCAAAAAGATTCACATGAAATTGGAGCTGAACCAAGACACACTCAAGTCCTAACTAAAGTTTGATGGTTTTCAGTCTTTACCATTTCACCAAATTCTGGTGACTTTAATCTCAAGTTTCAAAACACAGGTTTTAGCTTAAACCTTGAATGCTTCAGTTAATGAAGACATATTCTTGTATCAGAAGAATGATACTCTCATGATGAACTCTGAACAAATTCCAAGGATTTCTAAAATTGAATTTCTTGAATTTTCAGCACTCAAATCTGGATCTTTGTACATTAAGGGAGAGCAGAACTGAAGCTCCCATGATCTAGCACAGAATTAAAGCACAGATTTAACTTTCATTATCTTTAAGCAGAACTAAAGCTCTAAGTCAACAGATAGCAAGTTCCTCCAATTATTTCTATACAGACCCATGTCAAGCTTTGTAATTCTGGCAGTTCCACATCTGACATTAAATACAAGGTTGTGGCTGCAAACCAATCCTAAACGTACCCTGTTGCACCCATTTAACAGTATTTGTATAGTATAAAATGATATCACATACAATTAGAATGTATATCACATGCAACTCTTCAATTGTTGACTCAACAGCAAGATGATAACTTACAAATATTTTATGGTATTTTACAGTGACTATAAAACCACAACATGATTTCCCTATTTTTATGACTCTAAATAAAACTCAGATTTGTTTTAAGCAAATGAAAGTGATGCACCCACAGGAAAATACATCTTTAGTTTTTACAACATTCCATAACACACAAGATGTACAGAGGGTTTATTTAGCTTCAGAAGCATATTTTGACATCATAAAATTGCCCATCTTTGGCAGTTGTGAGTGACTGGAATTAACTTACTTACTTGGAATTAACATAATAACTTAACCAGATGGTATGAGAGTTACAGTTGATTAGATCAATGACAATAATGTCACCAAGTCTGAGCATCTGACCTTGGCAAAACAAATACTGCAATATTTACAGATAAAGAGGCACACAAATCTGTAAAGAATGGCTGTTGGTAAATTGTTTGAACACAGAGTTCCTCATTAAGAGAATATGCTACTAGAGAAACTGAACGTTATCTTGTCACCTATTCTATAAAGCTTCCTCCTTCATGAAAAATATTTTTAATATGCATTCCAACCAGCATTCATTTACATATATGTACTAATTTTCTCTTTTATTGGTTCATTTGTAGATTCAGCAGACATGTAGATAATTGAAATTTTATATAGCACACTAAACAGAATGTAGGTCATGCACCAATTTTAACATTTTTATAAACCAAAATTACAACTAGGTAATATACATGCATCTTTTTATTTATTGCAAATAGTTAAAAAACATACTTCATTAATGTATTTGTACCCTAAAGCTTTTTTGAATGTCCAAATAATTTCCCAATTGCATCTCAAAATTAAACTCTTTAGTTTTCATCTCTATACCCCAGGGCTTTACTGCACAACACAACATATTTTAATATGGTTAAATGCTACTGATGTTGCAAAATGCTATTCCTTATTGAAAATGGTCATTAATATCACTTCATACCTCAGAGAATATGGTAGTAATTTGGCAATAAAACACACTATTATCATCGTCTTCTAATAACCTGAAAGTGTTGTAATCCTAGGGCCCTAAATGTGTTATGGAATATTATTAGAACAAGCACATTCTGGTCATTATTTAGATGGGAACATTTCCCATGTCTCTCATACCTCATTCAGTAATTGCACACTCCTGCTATAATTAAATCTGCCCATTTTAAATTGTCCATAATATTCTAAGGTTCATTTTCTGGTCCTGTGGGACACATCATTGACTCCGTTTTGGGCATAACATACTTTTAATGATGTATTTTAAATTGTTTATTTTTATTTAAGTGACTGTCTAGAATAATAACTTGAAACATCCTGAATTAGACAAAACATTTTAAAGTGGGAGAAATGAAAAAAACAGCACCAGCAGCTTCCTAAATATATAAAACAACAGTGAAATGTCTCTCTCCCCTACTTGTCCAGCACTAAAAGTACAATTTTCCAGGGAAAAATGTTGCTTTGAGATAAGCACCATTTACTGGAGACAGTCAGATTCATTGGAACATAAATGCTATCTCCAAGCCTTGGCCAGGAGCCTCCCTACCAGAGGCACATGGATGCAGCAGCCACCAAGTTCATTCCCTTCAGTTTAGACCAAGACACCTAATATAGCAAAATAAAACCTGAGTGAAGGTCTTAAATGAAGGAAAACCTAAGGTTTAAACTCAGTGTATTTAAACAAACACCCAACCATGTCCAAATGCAAACTTTCACTGTGAATAAAAATTTGAAAATGTAGGTGTTTGAAAATGAGTATATTTGAAAATGGACATATTGCAAAACTGGTGTCAATACCAGCGGCTGCATGATCTGGTCAGTCTATGAGGCATCTCTGTCCTGCCCTGCCAGAGTCTGGACAAGAACACCGAAGGAAATCTTGCTGCTTCCACATCTCAGCTGAAAGCAAGTGTTAAGCCATTTTCATCTCATCTAAATAAACGTCCACACACAAGTCTCACAAGGGATCTGCACTGGATTTTGTGCACAAATAAACTGCAAAACTTGCACACACACGACAAATTGTGGGAAACCCAGAAGCAAACTGTATCCAGACAAAGCTAACAAGTGAGCCAGCTCATCCACCTGGCACCCTCAGCTGAACTGTGCAACACAAACCAAGGGTACACCCTACCAGAAAATCAAAACGGCTGAGGAGTGGCATCTGGGTTCGCTATCCGTTGTGACAAAAGGAAAAAAAGTGCATTTGTATTTAGAAAAATAACACTAAAAGTATTTTCCAGTGGAACATGGAATATATAAATCCATGACACATATAAAATACTGTCAGAAATAAAGAAACTAGAAGGAAGATCCCTTAATCAATAAATACTGTGCTTAACAGAACTGTTTACTGAAACAGGAAACAAACCATTCCTTGTGCCTCTCTACAAGCATCTTTGATGTTTTAAAATGCACAGAAAGAAAAGACCCAGCTGAAATATTTTGCACTACATTTCAGCCACACTATAGACAACAAAAACATTTCAGGGCTCAACAAAACTATAAGAAAATAAAAAGTCTTCTTCAGCTACATGTGAGTAACAAGAAAGCAAAAGCATCCAAGAGCAAAAATTCCAGGAAAAAGGGGGAATGAACTGATTGATAAGGACAGTTTTAATATCTATAAAGTTAATCTGACATACAAACAAGAACTGCTGTGTTTAAAACATATTAAATCATCATGGAGGAGACTGCAGTCAAGCACTCAGAAGCCCCTATACTTGTGACATTTTCTGGACATTGTTAATATTTCTCATTCCTATTTACAGCTGATACTAGATATCCACTGAAAAAACGCCACAGAGTTACTGAGTTACAGAAAGCCTGTCTCCCTGTCTGCACCCATGTGGAAGAACAAAAGCTGGACAGAAGTCCCCAGGTACAACACTTATGCAAACAGCAGAACATTTCCCTCCTTCTGCGATGTGCTACTCAACAGCTGCAGGGGGAAGTTCTGTGTCTCACCACCATACCCTCAGATATTTATTTAGACACTTCTGCAAATCTGCAGCTTTACTGGTTTGCACCAAGTGCAGTGCTGGAATTCAAGCAATTAACTTGCACTTGACACCAGTAATGCTCATGAACCTTGTTTTTCTACTGACAATTAATTTATAATTAAAGAGGTCTTTTTAATTTTTAAACTGGCTGATTAAGGAGATAAATATAAAATTACCTTTGCGATGGTACTGTTATCACCCAAAATTATTCGGAATTAGTAATCTTTATACTCTAAAAATTCTAAAAATTCTAATTCTTTTTTCTTAATTCAAGATTCAAAATAGATTCATATATCTGATATGTCTCTAAAGGTTGGAGTAAGGGAAGAAGCAGAAAGACGTGATTCAGAAATTAATACGGGGTATCACTGGAAAATGTCTAGGAGTCCAGAAATCAAGGTTGAAGAGCCCCACCCTCTAACAGCATCTTCCTAAACAGAAAAGAGAACTTCGAATTTTCAAGTAATGATCTGATTTTAATAGCTTAGATCATACTATATGTTGTAAAAGCTTGTAGCATTATGTGTTCCTTTTACAGAAATTAATCATATTTGAATCCTTTAAGACAAAATAGATACACTGGTATTACAAGGTATAACAGGCCAGATTGTCCCTAAACAATTTTTAAGTACAACAAAGATTTCCCAAATGTCTAGGAAAAAAATGACCCATCAGTCATTCATTGATATTTGTAATATACTTTTTGTTATCTATTGAATAAACACTAAAAAATGCATGCTGTAAAACCACACCTATGGTTATTTTATCCATCTTCATTTACACTGGCTTACATGTATCTGAATAAGTTACAGATTTTGCAACATTTTAATAGAAAGAACAAAACAAAAAAAAAACCACCAAAACAAAACAACACCAAAAAAACTTAGTAAATTCAGATCTTTCATTTTCCTTAACATCTACTAATTTTTACCAATGCAAAATGAAGACCAGCTCTTTCATAATGAGGTCTTCAAAAGAAAAATACATATCTCAGTAAAAGACATACAGGTAGAAATACAGCCTCATCTACCTTTCTGCATAATAGCAAAACACTGCTGTTACTGTTTTTAGTCTCTCAGAAAAGTATTTGAAATCTACAAATTGACACAAGTGATTACCCAGCCTTCCTGGGCGAGGAGGCAGGGGAACAAAAAGAACACCCCAGAAAAAGCCCCCAAGTGTAATTAAAGAGATTGAACACAAGAGGTAGCTCGTGTCTCCACGTTCTTCCATTCTACTCTGAAACAGGAAAGCAAACAGAATGGCAAATACAGATGTCACACAAAAAAAAAAGTGTTTTTAAAAGCAAGATGGAAATGAGAAATTTTTCTGGGCCCAAAGCATTCACAGGGAGCGATGAGTGGGTTATTCTCAGTGAACCTCTGTGGAAAGTGCCTTGTTCAGTCTGAATCATTTTATAACAAAGCCCTGCGTCCACACAGAAAAGTTTGTTTTCATCCAGGCTGCTTCTTTTTTCCCCCAGTAAAAAGGGTGCCATCTGCTTCACATATAACCCCAGTACTTTCGTGAGGATGATTATAACTCACTGTAATTCTAGGCCATTTTTGTATGCTAAATACACCTTTTTGAAAGCACAATAATAATAATGATATTGAAGATTTAATTATAAATGCACACGTTTTCATACTTGTTTTCAAATATGTTAATTAAAATCTGGCACAGTTGCAGGGGAAAAAAATCAGCTAAAAGGAGTGTGATGTGTATAACATTATCAAGTAGACTATAATTATTACCTCTTCTTGATAAATATGTTCAAAAAATTAATACTTCAATGCTGCACATCTAATCATTTTAATCATCCTTTAATACAATGGACAAATCCATCAAAATCTAAAGAGGTTCACTCACTGTTACATTTCTAAACGTGCACAGCAGGAACTTCCTAATGCTTCCTAATGACAATAATTAAGCACCTGGCTACAACGACCTCTACCTGTCTATAGTTCATTCTCAAATGGTTTCTCCCATTAACGAACACCCATGCTGAGAACAGAGAGAGAATCTTCATGCTGAACAATAACTCTGGGCTGCAGAAGCCTGAAAGGGCCGGAGCAGCTCCCTGCTGCCCTGACTGCCACCTCCCTGGCAGTGGCACATGCTCAGGTTTCAACCCAGGTGCTACAGAACAGCTGTGAGAGCACCGAGCTTATGCTCACCCGCCCATAGCAAATACACTGCGAAAAAGGGGCTTTTATAAAGAGCCTTCAGGCTTGCCTAAAAATATAGGCCACGTTAATTTTCATACAATTTGTACATGTTACCTGTTACTTAAACCACAAAGGGTCAGAAAATAACACCCAAGACCTTGCTAAAGTCACGGTTTGCCTTTTGCAAAAAGAGTCAAAAAAAGGTCGTATGTTAATGCCACAGGTACAGTTCCTAACTCAACCAAGATACATTTGCAGGTGAATTTTGGACAAGGAACCTCCCACAAACTCTAGCAGGATTGAAGCTCTCTCTACTCAATTAAGATGCAACACTCTCCTGTGTGTGCACACAGACATAAACCAGCACACATACATAAATTTCAGGTTAGGATCCGTTCTTTAGGGTTGCACTGTTAGGGCAGACATGTCCCTGCAATGGCAGGATCCCAGTTTTTCCCACCATTCTTCAAATGTATGAATGCACTCAACATAAAAGATCAAATCATGACCTATCAGTTAATCTTTACCACAAAAGCAGTGCTAAGAAGTGTGCGAAATTCTCTACTTTGAATAAAAGCTGTTCTTATCAACAAAAGAATTTCCTCTGGAATAAATGGAGTGAGGGAGACTTTGGTAATTGCTAGTGTAATGTATAATATTCAATGCCATAAGAAATCACATCTTACTGTCACCTCAGTACCCACTTCCCACTCAGAATCTTTCAGTGGTAGATCTCAAAGCACTTACCATTTTATGTTGCAAAGCAAACCATCTATTCAAAAGTTTTTAATGCACAGTGTGCAGTGAACCTCACATACAGTTTCTACAGTATAAGACTTACCAAAGCTTGAGAAACCACAATTATACATATATGTATATATTCCCTTAAAGGGGCAAATACTGGAACATAAAAGGGAAAAAATGCACTATTAGTGCATATTTGAGATAAAAACCCCACAACACTTAACTTTGCACCATGTTCTTGAGAAACATAAATGCAGCTAAACACTATCCTAGTTCCCAACCCTTATTGAAAAAGTAAATAAAAATAACATGACCTTAAGTTTCAATCCTGATTTACTTTCAGGTTCATTAACTCCACATAAAAATATGCCATTATTAAAATTTTAAAGGGCAAAGAATATTATAAACTAGCATTCCTTTCTTAATCTGTAAATCTATCATATTCTATATTGCTTTTTTCACGTACACATTTCAGGTGCTGTTGAAAACATCTGAAGCAATGATTCATTCCAACAATTTTTATTTAAATAACTGTAGTAGACATAGTGAAATATTTAACCTAAGCAGCTCAACACACTCAAGTCTCAGCATAGCTGTAGCCAGTCAATGAAAAATACAATTTTCCCAGTTTAATTGAGTGTACAGTACCTGCGACAGCCTTGACACTACCTGTGTGAACTGCCACAGTGCTAACATGGAGAAGCAGGTTATTCACATAATGCTCTTACTCACCTAACATCGTTAAATGCTGATGTTTATTTGACAAGACAAACCAGAGGAATCTAATCCTGGAACACATGGAGGTTGAAGCACCAAAGGAGATTAAATATCAACTAGGGCAGCTGGATAGCATTTCATTTTGGCCTGAACTCAAGCAAAACAAAACAAGCAACCTGACTGGAAAGCCAACAGAAAATGCCCAGAGCGACAAGAGCCTTTAGCCAGGGCCTGCATCACCCCCCACTTAATTGCATGCTGTTAATGGAAACTGCTTTATTCCAGCTCTGCACGGGTTTCCTCGTCTCCTTTGCCAAAAGAGACAAAGGCAAGTAAGAGGAGCCACTGGGATGGCTGAGGCTAGGCTTGCTACCAGGAAGGGGTGTGAGAGAGAATCAGACACACAGATAACAAGCATGCTCCCACAATTTAATAATTTCTGATAAACAACTTTGCAGCACTGGGTAAGATGTCAGGAGTCTCTCAAAGTCAAGGGATTTAGGCATTCAGACACCCAAGACACTTCTTTAAATTGGAGCTTTGACAGCATCTGGACACAAGGCTTTTGCAGAGACTAACTTCAGCTCCACTTGCTAATCTGCTTACGCTCCCTCGGTGGTTGATAACCAGAGATTGGTTCCACTAAAGTACAGCCCAGGGTGGCCAAACTACGGCTGCTGCTCCAGCAGGATTCAGAGCCAAAACCTGTCTGTCACCAGAGAATGAGCAGAGGAGCCTCACACTTGTTGCAGTCAGCCTTGAGGAAGGGACATCACAGACTGACATGTTACTGTCACATTTGTGAGCACCTGAACAAGGCAAAACAGACTGTCTTAAAAGCTTTTAATAGATTTTTTTTAATTACGAATATTAACAATTGTTTTGACTACTACAGATGAGGCATAATCATAGATTCATAGAATGTTAAGGAGTTGGAATGGACCTTAAAGATCACATAGTCCCAACCCCCCCTGCCATATGCAGGGACACCTCTCACTAGACCAGATTGCTTAAGGCCTTAACCAACCTGGCTTTGAAAACTGCCGGGGTTGGGGCAAATATATTGGGTTCAGAATAGACAGCAAGGACAGGGAGGTACTTCTCATTGGGTCACCAATGCAATTACTCCAACATAATTCCCTAGACTATTTCAGATTTTTCCAAGCTCAAAAAAAAAAAAAGAAAACTGAATTACTGTAGTCCTCCTTTATTATTCACTTAGACCTCACTGTAAGTATTCTAGATAAAGAAGTACTCTACCTATCACATTATTTACCAAATACAAACAAGTGCTCATATTTACACTCAGTGAATACATTTCCATGCTGCTACATCACTAGATGGCAGGACCATCTTTCCATCTTATCAACAACAATTACGATGCACTACAAGTAGAAAAAAAATTAAAATTCCTGTGAGAAAATTCACACCACTGTAAATATCAACATAAATTTAAAAGTACTATGTAAATTAGTCACTTAATGAAAGTGTGATGAATATCATTCTATACTGTAAATCCACAGACAAGTAACGCCTTTACTACAGCATGTAAAATACCTAGCTCTAGCCAGTTCGGCAGTATAAAAGTAGAAAGTAAGATCTATGTTTTTAAAGACAAACATATAATCCACACATTCATTTATTGATGCTGATACAGAAAACTAAATGTATCTCAGGTACCATTGACAAATAATTTTTTCAGAAAACCTACACAGAGAAGTAAGCACTACAAAGCATCAAACTGTGACATAAAAGAAAAAGAATTTGACGTCCTATGTTACTGAGCACAGAGATATTTTTGTTAAACTGTAAGCACAAGATCTTCATCCTTAGTTCTAACAGCTCTCTCAAAGCTCATTACTTCAGATATAAAATTGAAAACAGGAGAAAAAAACCTACAAAGCCTCCGTATTTAACTGAATTCAGTTTCTTCTATCATTGTAATGCCCATCACACAGTCCCCTGACAATCAGACATGAAAGGCTGTGGTAGACCCAGTCTCTACCATTCTAAACATCTTAGGATCATCCCTCAGTTTTGCCATCTCCTGCTTCCCTCTACAGCTCATTTATAGTTCTGTCTAAGAGCACAAGTCTCAGTCATCTCTGAAAAGAACTGCTGGTGACCTTCTACTGTTGACAATAAAACCTTGGTATTTACCCTTCCCTGCTATTCCTATTTTTATTTTTTTTCCTTATCTACAGACAAATTTCTCCCTTATTCCATGGCTGTTAAATCTTCTTTAGAGCTTTTGGAGACAGACCTTGTCAAACATCTTTCAGAAATCCAAGTGAGTAATATCAAATTTCATCCTAATTCCACCAGAGTATCCCCAACATATTTGTGAAATATGACTTATATTAACAAACATAGCAGTTAGAAAACATGTCAACCCTCCCCACCAGATCAGATTCATGAAAACATCAGGACTTTAGAAGAGCAATCAATTGCAAAGTCTTCCTTCGTGTTCGTTCCTTTGTCAATTCAGACCCCGCTCCTGCTCACAAGCAGTTGTGTTGTATAACAAAATCCCAGCTGGCTGTGCCACATTCCTTCTCCGCATTACCAGGGTGTACCATACCAACAATTTCTCCAAAACAGACTTGCCCAGAATCACACAGGATGTTTGTGACAGAGTCAAGACACAGCCAGCCACAGCAGGAGCGGAACATCAGCTTTCCCCAGAGGTCCTCCAGTTGTTCTGCTGACTTCCAGGAGAGAAACCTGTCTATCCTCTCTCCTTCCACAGTTAGATCCCTGCGATATCTTTATATTATGCTTATATCTGTATGAAATTCTTTTTTAAAAATCTAGAAACTTCTTAATTACTTTAATCAGCTATTCTCTTAAAAGTTTTTGCTAAAAAAAAAAAAAAAATTGGTCCCGTCTTAATTCTGTCTCCACTGAAGTTTGTTGTCATGTCACTAATTTACTGCTTCCAAACTTTTTCTATTAAATTAATTCACTGTGTTACAGATGTTGCTATTGATTTATCTACTGAACTAAACACATAATGAAGCAGAAGGTAAAACCAATAAAAAAACCTTCTTGCTTTTTTTTCCTCTTCTTATTAATTTTGTCATGGCTCCAAGAATAATTCCCATAATAGCAACAGAAAGCCTTATGGTTTTTCACTTCAGTCTCTCTGTAAAACCAGCTTTCTAGCAGTAGAATTAAGAAAATAAGTAGTGATGGAAAGATAAAGTCAAAAACAAATAAAAATAACTTGAAAAATAAATTTAAATTACTTAAAAATTCAGCCTCCATTTCAGAACTTAATAAAACTAGCATTTTTTAAAGGGTCCCCTTTTTTCTTCAGATTATCATTCCTATGGTACAATTTTAGGATTATAACAAAGAAACGAATCAAAATCAGTAAGCCTAAAAGTATTTTTTGTTTGATCAAAGCACGAGATACAGCTGCTTCATTTTATGAGTCCAACCCAAATGCTGATTGAAACAGTATGAGCTAAGACAAGCAAGGTCCAAATATGCAACAGGTTTTCAATTTCAGGGTTTGAGAATAATGAAATGTTTACTAAAATGTAGCGAAAGATTAATGTGTTAATCTCTGCAAGCTACCAAAACATAAATTCACTGAGTACATCAATACATACCTATCAACTTCAAGAGTAATTTAAAAGTAGCCTATCTGGGCTCCATATCACCAGGCTGTTACATTTGGAAATGATTAAGAACAGGTAAGTGCAGTTTCAAATATTTATTTAACCTGGATTCTATATCCATACAGTATCTAGGAGATCCTATGGAAATCTGAAGGAAACCCCTGACCTTTCCATAAGATAAATGCAATACCTTCGGAGGGGCTAGTTAAGCACTTTCCCTCCCAATAAAAGTAAAGTGAGAATACACATATTAGCCTATTTTTTTTTATTTTGGCAGATGAAAACACAGTTGGTTTTTGGAAGCCATAAAAAGGAAGGGGGTGGGGAAGGGGATGAATGGGTACAAGAAGACTGTTCTCCTGATCTTTGCACCAGTAAGCATCATACACCAGCTCCATAACATCTTTACAGAACAACCCCTTAAACTATCAGCAAATACCCCCCAACTCTTTCACATTTGATTGCAACTCAAAAGACTGAGCATGTGAACGGAGAGGAAAGAGCCAAGAGGCAGAGGACTAGACAGAAATGCCCTGAAGGCCTACCCTGCTCTGGTTGGACCCTGCTGCCTACAGACACAAATCTTCAACTTGAAAGCTAGTTAAACAAGGGTAGCTCCATATTCCAAGAATTAAATAGTTTACTAGAGTTCATTTGCTTACTAAAGCACCACTTTATGATTTGGAAGGACGAAAGTCTTGCATTTTTACTAATTAGTAGATTTCAGCTATTATTCTTTTAAGATGTATGACAGGGGAAAAAAGTTTAATTCCCTGTTCTGTAATCCACATGTAGCTGTTCAGATGCCTAAATACTGACTCCAAGACATTAAATCAAAGGCAATGCTAAAGTTATTTAGTTCATTTGCATCTGATTTAAGTGTCTATATTCAGCCCAACTAACTTCAGATGGAGCATGGAAGAAGGAAGAAAAATGAATTCATTATATTCGTTGTATTTCAATAAATGAACATATTTTTACATGCACAGAACTAGAGTTCAGTGAATTGTTTTATAGCAGCAAGCATCAACATTTGTAATAAGTCAAGCAACCATTGTCATTCTAAGAAGACAAGAAGCAATTGCACCACTGCTCTGCATCTGTTTCCCCCGATGCAAATCTGCCCATGTCCGTGAGCTACTGCCGCTGCCAATGCTCCATCGCCTGTCTGCAAAGAAAACAGGTGCAGCAGGATGATAGGGAAGACACGGGTGTCTCAGTCTGCATCTGCAGCGCTGGTATTGTACCCAACCAGTGCCATAAAGCGAAACGACACTGCCCAGTGCCATTCATCAAAGCGGTGTGACAGCGTCAAGAAAAAAAATATGTTCTCTGCTGACAACTCGCTTTAATGAAAACGCTGACAGATTTAGGACAGCTATTTTGATGAAAAATGTGCAACAAGATTAACAATATTCAAAATAAAGGAATCAATGTAGTCTGCCTGAACACAACAAAGTACTAATAGAGAATGTAACTCAGTAAGCAAGGACTGTAAAAGGGACCTAAGGCTGCTTAATAGGAATGTTTTGAGTTTACAATATTTTAAAAGTTGGAACAGTCCTTAATAAACAAATTGACTTCAAGAATGACAGACTGTGGGACACCGAAGTTCTCACAAATACAAACACTTTATGATTGATCTTGCTCTCAAATAAACCAGAATGAAAGCAATGAAAGACAAATAAACAGTGGAGTTATTGCTACTTCCATTTTCTTGGGTTTTCTTCTCAGGAAGCAATTGCGTGGGTTTTCTTTGGTTTTGGGTGGATTTTGTGTTGGTTTTTTTTTTAAAGAATTAGCAGATGAAGTAGAAAACTATATTATGAAAGATTTCCACAACTCAAAGATGACCAGCACAGAGACAACTAAAGCATTTTTAAGTTCATAGTAGCCTTTCTAACCACTTATTTAATATGCATTGCATACAGTGAATATAAGTTCAAACCCCTGTGCAAAATTTTTTTTCATCATTGTGAATAACTATAACCACCATCCTGTTCTTCCCTACTTTATCTTCTTTCCAACTTTTGGTCATAAATTCCATCCTGTGTTTCAGCACCCACTCGAGGGCAGATTTTTGAAACCATCATATTCCTACAAAGTTCTGTCTCTGCTTGAATACAAAAACAAAAGGAGTTGGAAGCCATTGTGCAGTAGGAAAGCTGACATATTTGCCAGCACGGAAACATTACTGACACAACTGTAATGCTGCAAGGGATGGCTACAAACTCTTCAGAAGGGACAGGCAAGGAAGGAGATGTGGTGGGGTAAGCCTGTATGTGTTAGGGACAGTTTTGATTGCCTAGAACTAAATGACGGTGACACTAGGGTTGAGTGTTTATGGGTAAGAATCAGGGGGAAGGACAACAGGGCAGATCCACCTGCAGCCTTTGCTAGCTGGGGAGGTGCCACGTGACTGGAAGTTGGCAAATGTGATGTCCACCTACAAGAAGGAACGGAAGGAAGATCTAGGAAACTACAGGCCTGACAGCCTGACCTCAGTGCCAGGGAAGGTCATGGAGCAGATCATCTTGAGTGCCATTGCACAGCAAACACAGGGCAACCAGGGGATCAGGCTCAGACAGCAGGGGTTTATAAAAAGCAGGTCCTGCTTGACCAACCTGATCTCCTTCTGTGACAAGGTGACCCACTTAGCGGATGAGGGGAAGGCTGTGGATGTTGTCTGCCCAGACTTTAGTAAAGCCTTTGGCACCATTTCCCACAGCACTCTCCTGGAGAAACTGGCTGCTCGTGGCTTGGATTAGTGTACTGTTCACTGGGCAAAAAAACTGGCTGGATGGCCAGGCCCAGACGCAGTGGTGGTGAATGCAGCATTTGGCAGCCAATCACCAGTGGTGTCCCCCAGGGCTCAGTACTGGGGCCAGTCCTGTTTAATATCTTTATTCATGATCTGGATGAGGGGATCGAGGGCACCCTTTGTCAGTTTGCAGACAACACCCAGCTGGGCTGGAGTGTTAAAGTGTTGGAAGGTAGGATGGCTCTGCAGAGGGATCTGGACAGGGTGGACCGATGGTATAAGGTTCAACAGGGCAAAGTGCCAGGTGCTGTCTTAGGTCACAACAATCCCAGGCAGTGCTACAGGCTTGGGGCAGAGTGGCTGGGAAGCTGCCTGGCAGAAAAGAAACCTGGTGGTGCCAAACATGAGCCAGCAGTGTCCTCAGCTGCCCAAGAAGGCCAGTGGCATCCTGGTTTGTACCAGCATTAGTGTGTCAGAGCAGGACTGGGGCAGAGATTGTCCCTCTGTACTCAGCACTGGTGAATCTCAAGTATTGTGTCTAATTCTGGGCCCCTCAGTACAAGAATGACACTGAGGTGCTGGAGTATGTCCAGAGAAGGGCAATGAAGCTGGGGAAGAGCACAGATCTGATGAGGAGCAGCTGAGGGTGTTTATCCTGGAGCAAAGGAAGCTTGGGGGTGACCTCATCTCTCTCAACAGGTGAGGGTTGATCTCTTCTCCCAAGTAACAAGAGGAAATGGCCTCAAGTTGCACACAGAAGCTTTCAAACTGGATCTTAGGAAAGATTTATTCACAGAAAGGGTCATCAAGCATGCAAACAGAATGCCCAGGGAAAAGTTTGAGTCACCATCCCTGGAGCTATTAAAAGATGTGTGGATGTGGTACTTAGGGACATGGTTTTGTGGTGGACTTGGCAGTGCTGGGTTAACAGTTGGAATTTATGATCTTAGAGGTCTTTACCAACCTAAATGATTTTTTGATTCTGTGACTCTAAATCTGCAATATACTATTTTTGCTATTTTCTTAACTTTATTTATTATTTCTTGACTACACCTAATTCATCTGAAAGGTAATTTTTGCAAGATTGACAAGGAAACTAAGATCTTGATTTTTCAGTTTTAAACTTACACCACATGAGACATCTCACTATTTCTGACCATACTGAAAACTACAGTAATAAAGGCTGTGGGAGAAAAAAGAAAATTAAAATAACATCAATTTTTCCCAATGAAATTTCCCTAGAAGAAAAGCTGTCAGTCACGAATGTTGATACTACCTCAACAGATGACATGAAGCCAGTTACAGCAGAAGGGTGAAATATGAGCATCACTCTCTCAGTACTTTGTATTTATTTTAAATAACAGATGAACAGTCATTAATATTTACTGTATTTCAAATCAGTCAGATAATGCAATCTTCAGCCTGAAGTCAGATTAAGCAGTAGCTGGTTAGATGGATGTCATCTGTCAAGGGCTGTTCTTCTAAAAGCCACTAATACTGTCAGTGAAAATTACATTCTACAAATCAAAAGAACGTAAGTGTTTGAACTGAAACACACATGAAATCAGACAGTTCCCACTGGATTTTCCCCATGTGCTATTACCTCCATGATCAATTCACACTTCAAGTGACAGAAATTGCTGAGAAAGCAAAACATTGCTTTCTTTCTATCTGAGAACTATACTTTGAGCCAGGGGACATATTTTTAGATAATCAAAATTAATTTTCCTTCCTTTGTCGAGAAACATTAAAATCAATCTGCTGTAAAGCAAAATGCTCACTCACTCTTGCACAAAACAACAGAGGGCAAAACATTTTGCTATTACCAAAGTGACAACATGTTAGTTGGAAATGAGATAAAATCTTCTCCATTACTAAATTCTGTAACATTAAAGCACAACTTTTTCTAATAGTATTAAAATGAAAACAAAGACCATTCACTCAGAACTTCAGTGAATGTTCAAAATACATGTCAAAATATTGCTTATATAGCACAAAACCCCTAAGTTTTACACCACTCAAGGGTCATCATTCCACAAAAAGTGGCAGAGCACTCTTATGTATTAAATGGTACTAAAATACTAATTTTCTGTTTCTGCTAAAGTGCTGGGAATATGAGCATTTTGAAATGGAGTGTCAGCAGTAGGTATGTCCAGAAAACATTCTTTTTTTTCCATCTAGTTTGTATTCAGTGTGTTTTTCCCTCCTTAGCTGGAACAGAATGACTAAATGTAGAAAACATATTATTGCAGCTAACAGTATCTCCTGAAATGCATCATCCCATTTCGAGAATATAATGCTGCACAATGAGCAGCAAGAAAAATACCTAGAAAAGACCATAGAAGTCAGGCAGGGATTTTATGGAAAAAGCATGTTGCTTCCTTGCTAATCAGGGAACAGCACCAAGAATTTTAAATTAATAATCACTGTGCAGCAGTTCTGGCTGGGTGCCAGCTGGATTTGTGAGTGGGTTTGTAGAAAAGGATGGGGAGATCCCTCCTGGACAGCACTTGGAAGGTGAAGCAGGCATGAGCGGAGCTGGCATGTCCTGCGACAGTCACCAGCACGGCAGAGCCTGGACCACAGGATATACAAGGAGATGCCAAGAAAGCTGGGCTTGTTCAGTTTTAAGAGGAGGCTAAAAGAGAAGCTTGTTGTTGTCATCTACAGCCTAATGGGAGGGCAGACAGAAAACAGAGCTGGGATGTTCTGGGAGGTGACCCAGAAGTGGGAGGAGAAGCAACAGTCACACTAATTGCAACACCCGGAATTCAAATTAGGTTTTGGAAACACTTTTTCACCTTGGCAGCAAATACTGAAACAGGTGCATAGAGAGGCTGTACAAGCTCCATCCCGGGAAATACTGAGATCCAGACCACACAGGCCCTGTTTGCAGCAGGGGATTGGACTTGGTGACTCCCAGAGATCCCTTCCACCCTCAGTCATTCTGTAGCTCTGTGACTGTTTCGTTTCTCACTCTCCTTGGTGCATGCCTACATTTCAACAGCAGATCAAAAGCATTCAAGTGAGTATTTGCAGTTGTGAGAAGTTTGGTGAATAGACACAGAACCCATCAGCTCAGCATGCTGCATTTCACCAAACTTAACCCCAGCTTTCAGGGGTCACCACCAGCCTTTTGTGGGCACAAGTAAGACCAAGGACTTGCCTTCCCCCACACCTCCTTTGCTCTCAGCATTGGGTCCTGCTCTGCACTGCCAAATTTGATGCCTAGTCAGCCGTTTTGTGCAATTGGCTGGTAGTTTGACCACTGAAGGCCATTCCCAACCAGCTTTACTAAGGGAGACTCCTCCTCTGCCGTAACATCCACAGCTCTGGTGACAGCAAACCTGCTCCCTCCATACAGAGTGCTTTGCAGCAGAAGCCTTTGTGTCTCTACCCTTTCTTCCATGAACCCTGCCCTTTTTTTCTGGCAGGGTTATCAGCACACTGACCCCACTCTTCACAACCAACGATTCCCAGTGCTGGAGCCAGGGAGAGGTGGGAAGCATAGCCGTGTGAGGCCAGTCTGCTCCACAGCACCACCAGAGTCTTAGATCAGCTGAAATCCTTCACAAAGCCACACCTTTAGGAACCTAAAATGGTGTTAAATGCTACGTGAGCTATAACAACAATTACTCAGGCAGAATTAAAAGTCATGGCTCAATTTACATCAGATGAACCTCTAAATTGTCAAAATAAAGCCTAATATTTTGTTTGCATTAAAGAAACCACCAACTAAATTTGAAAACCTCCTGGCAACATGCTGTTATTTCAACACCACAGAAAAATATTTCTTGAGATGGTATGACTGTATGTAATGTCATCATAACTTCTGGGACAAGACACCAAGGGAAGGAACCCACCACCTCTGGAAAAGGGCAACTTCTCTCTCAGTGCACTGGAAACCAGCAGAGAGCAGGGCACGAACCAACACCATCACAGCAAATGCCACCAAGGCAGGAGGATTTACACTGCTGTAGGGAGCACACTAATCTACCACATCTCCAAAACAAAGCCTCAGTAAGAAAAGGAAAGCAAGAATTCAAGGTTCATGATGACGAAGCCTCTCACTACCATCAACCTCGCACTACAATCTGCTCTGATTTTACTCTGTGTTTAACTGAAGGTGGGCCTGTTTCCCCAGCTACAATCCACCTTAACCTGCTATGACCACAGTTTTCATAATAATAGCTAACCACTATGGGTAACAGCTTGCCATGCTCCACAGGGAGTGAGTTTTGCTAGACCAAGTTTCTTCTAACAACCCAGCTGCCAGATGAACCTACACGCTCTTATCTCCCAGTGCTGTTACACACCTCCCATGCTTTTTCTCTTTACATGCTTGTCTGGTTTCATTTTAAAAGAAACAGGATCAGATTTTTCACAACAAATCCTGAGGGCTCACACTTAAAGCTGACTTCCTTCTCCCCAGACAGGGCATTTGAGATGCCCCAGAGACTTCAAAACAAGATCTTGCAAAAAATAGGAAGAAAATCACTAGAAGAAAAGTACTCACAGATCATGGTTTTCAAAAATTACATCTGAAAATTAATTATCTGAGATTCCTCTCATCCCTAATTTTTCTTTACTGCTTAGTTATCTTAACAGACTACAAATCATTTGCTTTGCTGCTGCTGTGGGATTTGCTCACCAGACCTGTCACACACCAGTAGTCCTACACCTGGCACATCTACTATATATGTTCTCTACCACAGAGTTTAATGTGGAAAGCCATTGCTCTCTCTGAGCAGTCCCCTCCCCTCACACCCCCACCCTCCCCAGTGCCACTTTTCAACTCAGTCTTTCTCTCTAGTAAGAAAGCACAAAGTGTACCCCACAGGCCTTTGCCTGCTCTCAAAAGTTCATAACAAGGGATCTGGAGCACTCCTGTTAACTGAGCCATATTTAAACACAGGGATTGGAAGGTTTTCTAACAACACCCTCTTTGTGTGTATTGTTCCGCATCTGCAACAGCGGGCAGTAAACCCCACACGGTTCTGGAATTGTCCAGTTTGAAAGAAAAGGGGAAAACAAGTTTGTCAGCTCAATTCTATGAGACTCTCTGGAAGGAAAATAGGAATATACGCGAACAAACCACAAATCCGCAGTCTATGCAAGCACTTTCTACTCCTGTATGAGCCTGAAACTCTGCCAAGTTCCAAAATGTTGTATCCAAAACATAAGTAGTTATCAGAAAAACAGTTTCAGATCTTAATTAATCCACTGAGGCTCCAGCCCATGTCATAGTAATCAGTCAGCTGGCACTGACAAAGAGAAATAGGACTTGAGAGGCTCTCACAAAACAGCTAAAAATAGCACCGGATCTCTTTGTTATGTTCCCCTGCAAGTAAGGATCTTGCTCTCAAATTTTTTCTTTTCTTTTTTATAGGTTTTACTTCATGAAACTGAATTTGTCCTTCATTCAAAACATAGAAAGCAGCAACCTCTTCTCCTAAAACTATCAAACATTTCACACGTTATGTAGCATAATTCTCACATACCCGAGAAGGCCAGCCTACATTTCTGCAATGTGGTTTTTCAATTAATATGACAGTATCAGCAGCCAGTGAAAGTAATTACCATCATAAATAACTTGATGGGAAGATTATCTTGAAAGAGGTTAATTTCTACATCAGATAAGATATTTGCTATTGTTCGGTTTGAACACTTTATGATTTTCAATTTCTAATAAGTTAGCTAAGTTACAAACAACCAAAAAAAAAAAAAAAAATGAAAAGCCCTCCTCCAAAAAAAAAGATAGAAAAACTCACCAAAAAAACCAAGCAAGAAAAGTGCAGCAATTTGCCTTAAACACAATCACATCATCATAATTCAGAAAATGTGACAAATGCCTTTTTAAAATGTTCTTCTATTCTCATTACTATTTTACCAGTGATTTAACAATTTAAATTTTTGGGAGGGAAAAAAACTGGTCAAAATGGAAATTTTACCAAAAAAAAACCAAAAAATTCAAACTCTGTATTACTGACCTCCCTTTTTTTTGCAAAGGCCAAGGAAGCAGAAAAGGATTTTGTAGTGTATTGTGATTTAGAGAGACTTTGATTGATATCCATCTACCAAAATATTTAGAAAAGTAATTTTGGCTTGCATCCGTGTATAAGGAGAAGCAGAGTCTTGTTCCTCCAGGGAACCACCCAAATAAAACCACATATATTGTGAGCAGCAAAGTCTGCTATTGTCTCCTAAAACAGCCAAGACCAAAGCACAGTTTTAAATATTCTCAGATGTCAAACATCTATTAGAAAAATGTTTGGGTTTTTTTAAATAAATAAATAAATAGGAGAAGGAGACTGGATCACCAAAGAAACAAAGAAGAGAATTTTTAAGTAACATTTCTCTTGGTGCAGTAACTGAATTCCTAATCACTCAGTAACTCAGGCCTGGAATGATCCTGCATAACCACCGGAGTTACACTGGACTGAGCAGAGTTAGGTCTGGCTGGTTGAAAACTGAGCAGATTCTGGGAACTTCAAACCCACCATTTTCTTCAGTATTTTAAAAGTTCAACAGTAACAAATGCATTTGTGCTTCGTGTTCACCAGCATTTCCAATACACATAAAACTATGTGTATTGCCATCGTGGGAAGAGAGGGAGGGCAGGGAGGAGGTAAGAATGGTTTTGTCTTACTTAATTATAATGATCTAAAAAACAAGACCAGGCTTGTAGGAAAAATTAACTTTTCTTCCAGTTAACTGGAGCATTTAGAAGGGGAAAAAATACATTCTTCAGATCTATCAGTACACAAAAGTTGATCAGAAAAGATTGTCTAGAGTGCTTCATTTCAGCTGTATCACTCACTAATGTGCTGTAATCAAGCCAAAGTAGTAAAAGTTTCTTAAAATTACTCCTATAATTCTGAATCTATGAGGACTGTAATTCAGACACACATCCCTGTGAACAATGCCTTTTAGTAAAACACTTTTTCTGGAAGTGACACCATAAAAGATTAAGTTGAAGCAGATGAATTTTTCTTCCTTTTCAATAAAAATAGAATTTAGAGTATTAAATAATTAAACCAACAAGAATACACATTCAGGACTTGTTCAAGAAACAGCCTGAATTCAGTAATTGAGCATATTTTTCTTTAACCACTAGAGGTCACACAGTAACCATGGCAGCTATCCAAAAGATGAGAGGACTCAAGAATCTTACGGTCTGGTAAAATCAAAACACGGGGGTACTCACTGATTTGCACCTACAAATGAAATCATTAAATTAACTTGAGTAGCCTATTTCCCCAAAGGATCCAATGAACACAAATGCTCACAGATGTCATTTGGTATTTTACACCTTCAGAAAATTAAGATCTATGATCTTTACTTTTGAAAAACACATCCAATAATGGGGAGCAATGGAGCGGGACTGTCAGAGCTTGGTGCCCTCTTTCGAGGTTTTTCTGATTTCTCAAAATATTTCCTCATTTAAAACTTCTAGAACTTCATTTCAAAGAAAAAGGCTTCAGCTGTGACTATAATTAACACTAAAGAATCACAATAAGCTGGAACATGGGAAGATTTTACTAGTCAATGTCTTGCTATCTAAATAGACATTTGAAGATTCCAAAACCAACAGAAATAGTATTAAAAACAAATATGACCCCCCACACTTCAAATTCATTGTCTTTTTAAACTAATACCAAAGTTTACACTGGACACAATAACTTAAATTCTCTTCAATCTGAATGGATATATTTCCCCAAAATTTAGGTGCAGTTGTGATGGTCAGGGCCTACTGACCATCTCTTGACCAACTCACTACTTGCTTGTGAGAAATTCGCTTATATTGCTCATGAAAATCTAGTCTATTTTTGAGCATTTGCAGAAACACTATTCTCAAAGTGTTAAAATGCTTTATATTCTACACAGCTAATTAAAAAACCCCTGTAAAGTTCCTTTAAACCCTTTAAAAGGCATCCTGTGCACACAAATGCAGAGTGAAAGATGCCTTGTAGTCAGTGATCCCGTGGTCCTTTCACACTAGATTAAATTGGGGATCAGTATACAAAGATATTTCATGAATTGGCTCACTTTTTATTCCATTTACTACAGTGCATACTACATCTTCTCTTTGGAGAAATTTCATTTAATTAGATCCCAGCTACAAAAGATAAAGACCTGTGTATGAAAGTCTTTTTCTATGGCAGAGCAGCACTGCCAAGGCATTAAACTGCCCTCTAACCCTAAGAACTGGTCCCACCAGAACAGGTGCTGCTGCTGACTTGCGTTACCTGTTCTGGAATAAGTAAAATATTTCACTCCCTAAAGCTCTCAGTCTGGTACATTTCAACATTAAAAAAAAAATAATAATAGTGAAGAGCAGTGGAACAGTTGTAATCTGAATAATAATTTCAAAAGTTTCAGCACCCATCGTGTTTTTCAGCACAACAGACAACACGACCAAAAGCTCATGGGACACATATTGCATTATAGGAGCAATTCCTCGGTATAAAACAGAAATCAGAAATCAAGTCTTAAAAGCAGAAAAGATGCAGACTTTTCTTGCCATAAAATTAACACCACAAGTTTAGCTAGCCCTTAAGAAATATTACAGAAAAAAATCCAGCTTTACCTGTACCCAAGCTTGTACGTACGCACATCCATACTCACACACAGACCACAAATCAGCAGAGAATGCTTTCCACTTCACACTAACACAGCAAGTTTAAAATTTCTATAAAAATTTAGGAAGTAAGGATTTTTTTTTTTTTTGAGAAATATCCAAATACAAACCTGCTTCTTCTGTGCCTGCCTTTTCTGAGCACCCGATGTAGCTGACTTAAAGCTAAGAGACTTGGA
This sequence comes from Myiotriccus ornatus, assembly GCA_036023395.1. NCBI lineage: Eukaryota > Metazoa > Chordata > Aves > Passeriformes > Tyrannidae > Myiotriccus > Myiotriccus ornatus. The sequence goes on along the minus strand of JAYRBT010000082.1, from coordinate 12,735,852 downwards.
CTGTCTCCTAACTTTCACGGAATCTCTCCGGCGATCATATGAAAAAGACGACGACTTCTTTGTAATTTTCCTCTTAGGTGTGTCTGCCATTTCATCCAAAGTATGGTTACCTTCAAGCAAACAGCGTCCCAAGAAAATAAAAACTTGGTATCATCAAGATTCCACCAAGCTTACATGAAATAATCTTCAATCCTACAGGAAATGGAGCAGCCTACAAGGAATGGAGCCCACCCAAGAACAACTTCAGTTCTTCCAACAGGCTGTACAAATGAGAAAAGCCGATGGTCCTGCAATGCTGTATGTCACTGAAGAGCAGGCAGAACTCCTTCTTGCTGTATAAACTCAAACAGGCTTCAGCAGTGATGCTAATCTGAAAATGTAGTGACTATCCTGCTGAGCACGCTAAAGGTGAACGGGAGGTAGTTCCCTGCACACCAACAGGGTGTGGAAGTACACCAACAGGGTGTGGGGATGAAGCAGAAGACTTTGGGTTCAAAGCATCTTCTTAACTCCTTCCTTCCTGGGCTACTGCTAGGAAGGTAACTGAAAAGTCAAACTGGTAAAAGCTCACCAAAGAAGACAGCATTATTTTCTTCTCTGAATCCAAGGCACTTTCTGAAGGAACCTTTAGCATGAGGTAGCTGCCCCATTAAATGCATTAGGGGCCCTGTTTTAATCAAATTTAAATATTCCCTTTTGTCTCTTTGTCAGTAAGACTATTCACGCTACATACTTACGAGGTACTCTGGCTACTAAGTCAACTAAAAAATAAAGTCCATGACTATGTATGAGTCCTTTCTGGGAAATAACTACGAAATTACAGCACTCTTCTTAAGACCTGTTGGTATCAACGGATAGGAGGGTAACACTAATGTATTCTCATCCTAGTGACAGTGTGGGAATCTTATCAGACAGCTGAGATTGCAACTTTTGTATCAGGACTGTGTTTAGGTAGGAAGGTTTCTCTTGCATAAGGTATTAGTCAAGGAACTCTACAAGGGTGTAGAGCCCCGAGACTTGCTGCTATTGATTTCCATTAAGCAAAACATATACAAAGTGCAGAGCTCTACAGACCTAACACTGAGATTTAATCCATGCTGAAAGACAAGAAGGAAAAGCACCTTTTGACAAACTCGGGCCATTGTGCAGGGTTTTTCTAGAAACTTTTCCTTATTTTATTCATGACACTACTTCACATACAAAACAACTGTGAATAATTTATACTTGCAGGATTATCCATTACTATAATTAAGCTTTAATATGGGTCAGTCCTCTAGTGTATGAGTCTCACCACCTCTGTTAGGAAATATCTGTGAAGTTGGAACAGCATTTCTTTAAAGACCTGCTGATATCAAGGAGTAAGAGGGTAGTGTTAATGAATTCTCATAACCAACCCTTCCTGCAACTTCTTCCTTTGTTGTAGGATGAATAATATACCTTTAGGACAAAGTGATATTGCTAAAATTAATGAAAATCTATCAGAATGTCATGCATGTATTAGCCACAATGACCTAAACTTTGGACTCACTGCACATTTTTGTGGAAATCTACACTGTGAAGAATTAGAAAGCACTGCCTCATATTATCTACATCTAACTAGGGAATCTGTAATTATTACAGGACATACCAAAAATCCATTATTAAATATTTTTAGTAAAAAGTATCTCTTAATTGTGATGTGTTTATAATGCTGTAGCAGTCATCATCCACGGCCACATACTGACCTTCAATGTTACTAATATCAGACATTCTGAGACCATCATCATTTCAACACTCTCTGTGGTTTTCACCAAAGTTTAGATTAAAGAGATTCTTCCTCACAAACTGGGATGCTACTTAAATTACCAGTTCCCATGAGTTACAAGCATCACCATTTTGAAGAGTAAAAAGAAGACAACTCAACGTTATGTGTGCTCGCAAACCACAACGTCTCAAGAAAAAATATATCCTCCAAAACTGCTTTAAGCATCTACAGCATTCGATAAAAATCACAGGTATTCTGATCTATCAGAAAAATTAAGGTCAAGAAAAGTTTGCAAACCTTCTGAAGATAGTTACGACAGTCTCATCATTCTTGTTTGCACAAAAATTAATATTAGCAATTAAGACTGACAAAGGCACAAATAAACTTTAAAATTGCATCCGACTTTGTATCAAATACAAAGTTCAATACTTATCATTTCACTTCAGTTAAAAAAAAAATTAAACCTAAAACAGGTGCAATAAATGTAACAAGAATTATCAGCGCTAGTGAAAGGCCTCCCAAATGAGAGGAAGTAAATTACAAAGGGAACTGAAAAGGAGAGAGACCCTTAAAATCGTTAAAGGTCTGATTTATATTTATTCACAGTTCCCTAAATACAAGAATCTGCAGCACTCAACAAATACATTTTGAAAACAAAAGGTAGTATTCTAAGTAGAAAACATATCTCCTTTCATTTACTTTGATAATGAAAACTTCAGTTTGATTTGACGCCCCAGACCTCGCACTGAAAAAGACAAAGAGGAATTCCTCAATGACACCCCTTTGATTCTACAGTCATCTACAGTTTGCTTCTTACAACCTCTTTTCAAGTCTGAGATTTTGGTCCATTTAGACACCGCTGCTAGAGAAGTCTTTAATTTATACCTGCACTCAGCGCTGGCATTTGCTCTGTGCTTTTTGCTTTTTCTACAAAATCTTTTTTGCTTGCTTCATTTGTGGCTGGAGGAAGTAAAAGTCTCACCAGGCAGCACACACAGCAGAAAATTCTACCACCCATTCCCTTCTTCACCCCTTACTTCACCACAGGGACCACTCTGGCCAGATCCTTTGTTGAGCTTAGCATGTTCATGAAATAGAAGAAAAATACTCGCTATTTTTGCAAGGAAGAGTCTTCTGCCATTTCAGTAAATAAATCTGCTATGAAATGGGGTCCAAAGAGTACCAGAGCACACACAAGCTAAGTGGCAGGACAGGGATGAAAATGTGAGGGAGAGGCAGACACAAGGGCAAACGGCTAGAAGCCTTCTTAGACCTGATTATGTCTCACAGAGCTGTACCTTGCACTGTACGCCACTGTTCCCAGAGGTGTATTGCAAAATCAAAAACATTCCCCCAAATGTAACAGCTAGCTCGGAACTCATTAGCTTGTGTATTCAGTTAATATTCAGTAAATTACAAAGGGAACTGAAAAGGACCATCAACATTCAGTTTCATACACAAAAATGGGATTTGTTACTCCAGTACTCAAATCCTCCTTCCCTTCTTTCAGAACAATTGCAAAGAAATTGAACAATACATGCTTTATTTTCCATCTTCTGACCAGTTATATACCCATAAGAGCCTTCCTCTTATTCCGTGCCAAGTCTTTGGGGTTTTTGACTGTACTAACCCAGTCACTGTTGTTCAGGTCTGTCTTTCTGCTGAGAATACAGGCACAAGGTATGACTTCCTTGACAACACTGTCATGACCTTCCCCAGTAGATCATATTCATGCATGGGCCTGCTATACCTCAGAGAACAATTTTTGCTGAGATACTCGATTTTCTGAAGTCAGATTTACCTACAGCAATTCAGATCTCCATGGAAACTAAATTATGAATTTATAAACGCCACTCTTCTCCTGCCTGGGAATTCCTAGTGCATTGATTCAACTGCTTAAGTAATACAGGAAAGGAACTGGGATATTGCAGTTTACCTCAAAAATAAACGGTAAATCATGAATGGAAATGCTTCACACAGCTAGAAAAAACTAAGTGATGATGAGATTAATAATTTGAAAAACAGTCCTGAAACAGGTGAAAAACTTAAGAACTACAGATGGGAGACAACATTTAGTTACATCTAATATATCTTAGTGATTGGAAAATGCATATTCCAATATTCATATATTACGCCCTGTATTTCCTCGCTTCCATGGGTTTTAATCTCATCCATAAATATTGTGAAGTTAAAATTTAGTTTATTATTAGAAATATTACAAGTGTTTTAATTCCATTCTTTGAAGAAAGATAATATTTGTATTTATTACTTCCAAACATGTCTTCATTAAATAGCAGCTGGAAATAAAGGCTGTGTAAATTAGCTCAGTTGGTTAGAGCATGGTGCTGATAATGCCGAGGTTGTGGGTTTGATCCCTGTACGGGTCATTCATTTAAGAGCTGGACTCTATGATCCTTGTGGGTCCCTTCCAACTTAGAATATTCTGTGATTCTGTAAAAACTTTGATTTTCTACTTTAAATCCATCAGCAATAGACCTAAAAATCATTCCAGTAATAATGAGTCCATAGCGTTAAAGCAAGAAAACTTGGTTGAACTGGACATATTCTGTTTTTACCAATTTTTCAGAATTTCAGTCAATATAAAATTGTCACTCTAAAAGAATAATTAAAATAAAACCCACTGACAAACAGTAGATGACATCAAGAGCCCATTGTTCAGAACCTGAAGGATTTTAATTTTTTAACAGAAAATAATCATGGAATTGTTACACAAAGGATTTGTTTGCCAGTATCAATACTTTCCCAAGCTTGGTGGCTCAAGCAGTTATTTTGAGCTGTTACAAGAAAAGAATGCCTTATGCTCAAAATGTGTTTTGCCAAGTCACTTACGAGTAACAACAAATTGTTTCAAGGTCATCCTGTTATCCTGGGATACAGGGAATGCAGTGGCAGAACAAGCACACTGTGGCAGACAATCACGGCAAGAGTTAAAATTATTCTGATAGAAAGGTTTTGAGGAGAAAAGAAGAGCATACCAATCATGGTATTGTACATAATAAAAATCATATTTCTGAGTAATTTTTTTTTTGCATTTTTAGGATTTGCTGTCAGATTTGCTGCATAGGACCTAGCTGTTTTTTTATTCACTCCAGGGGTTTATTCTGTTAACGGCAGAAACAAGAAGTACAAAAAGTTGTTGTTCTTCTCTAGTCATGGTTTTAGGGTTAAATTCTTAACTTGCAGAGTCAAAGAGAAATCATATGTAAATTCAGCTGCAAGTTTACTTAAATGAGGCAGAGACACACAAATTTAGAACAAACAACAGTACTTTAAGTATTCTGATTATGTGCTGATGGAAATCTAAAGATAACTCAAGTTTATCTGTGCAACTTTCATCAACTTCAAAAGCTCTTTTACATTTTTTAGAGAATGAACAGACACAGGGTTACCAGAATCTCATTCTTTCTAACAGCATCCTGCTATCACTGGTGTACCCTGAATTCACTACAGAAATGGGGTCTTGCACAATTGTCCCTAAAAAGAAGATTGACAGGGCAAAAATCAACAGCAGTGAGATACTGTAATCACAGCTCTCCAGTCCTGAGCTAGCCTTTAACCTTAACACCATAGTGCATTTGCTCAAAATAGACTTATTTCTGTGTTGGCTTCAAGTTAAACATTTGTTACAAACAAAACAGTCATCCTTTCCAAACCCACATTTTGTGTATCACATGCTTCTCTAACTCAACAGAGCTTTCCAAGAGGAAGTAAACAAAACAACAGTACTATTTAGAATTGACCATCTGTTTTAACACAAAACCCAAAAGTTCATTTCCTTTCCACTACACTGGGAAAAGGTCCTAATGTGCCTTCAAATATGCTCAAAGACTTTTTCCCATCACACTAGAAGAAAGCAGGGACTAAATTCATAATAATATCAATAGAGTCTCTGTAGGTCTCTAAAAGCAGATGCAAAGGAAATACAATTTCACTGAATTTCAGCAGAAGTTTGCACAGTTCACATGGTTAACTCTAAATCATGAATGTTTACAAATTCCATTTCAGCATAGATCTATGAAATTAATCTCCATCCCAATCTCACCATTAGTATTCCACTCAAACCATCAACTTCTTGCGTGTCATTCCAGGAGGTTCAAAGTATGTCTAAACATCAGTAAACACCAACACCACCCTGAACTGAGAGTGACCTGGGCCAGATACGAACACCACACACACTGTGCTGAGCATGAAACTTCATTCCAGGCAAGACCAAACCATATTCCTCTGGTTTTTATCTCTGCTCTCAGTAGGCCTAAGTATGAATTATGCAGGGTGAAGAGCTGGCTGAACATTTGAAAATGTTAAGTCAAGCAAAGAAAGTCCATGCCTGCCTTAGTTTAGAGAAATAAAGCCAGGCTGTAAATCTAAGCATACACCAAATTACAGTGATTATTTTTGAGAACTAGTGTTGAATTTATTAGGACAGTGATAAAGTAAATTATAAGATGCTAATGCTTTTACATTTACAGGTTGCTAATCCCAAACTAACAAAAAAATAATACATTTGAGCAAATGAATTTATGAGTAATTGACATTATGTTCCTACCTACATTGTTTCAAAGTAGCTCTATCTGCCCAGCTGTTCACCACAACCAGTGGCTGTTAATGGCAGATCCTTCTTGTTCTCTTGGGAAGAAAAACCTCTGAATTTTCAGGAATGTAGCTACACCAAACACAGACATTTTGATCTCCAAAGTTTCCACTGAGCAACAGTCTGAGCATTATTACGCAGAAAACAATTACATAAAATTGCACATAAAATAATTTTTTTAAGTTGTCCAAAGTACGAATTGATGTTTCAGTGAGAATTCAACTGGGAGCAAGTTATATTCATAAGCATACTTTTCTTTTTTTTTTTTTTTTTAATGGAAGATTACACCACAATTTCCTGATATTTTTCCCATGGATAAACAAGGGCCTCTGAGATGCCCCAAAACTGTTCCATATTACACCCATAGTGTGAGGATCACTGTCTATGTGCCTCAGTCTGCCAGAAGAAAACATGGTTAAGGATGGTTGGATTTTGGCTTTTTTCTGCAGTTAGGGTTTTTCTGCTGCTGAGAATGTCCGCCTACTAAAAACTGAACTGAGGTCATCAAGTATGTTATCATCAAGTTGGAAACTTGTCAAGTTGACATATGTTTTTTGAGGGCCTTCAAAGAGAGGGCAACTTGTGCAAGTAGCAGGAATCCAAAGAAAACAGGTTGCTAACCTATCTTTAAAATACTGGTCTAATCACTAAACACACAAAAAAACAGTATTTTTAAAATAATAAGAGTAGGTTACGCAGTGGACTAAACACGAGTTGAAGGGAGTTTTTTCTCTTTTATTTCTGGAAAATAGATATTTGCTATTCATCTGCCCAAGCTTTTCCAGGAGTTTTCACAAACACTACCAAACATGCTCATATTAGAACTAGAATAGATGCTACTAGCTGAAAACAGAATCTTGTCCCTTGTAGCCAAATATTTTGCAAAAACAATAAGAACGATTCAACTCATTTGTCTTCATGTATACACAGAGGCACATAAACATAAAAAAACCTGATATATTTCAATTGAAAACTATATATATTTCCACAGCAAAACCTGGAAAAAATTGCATTTCAATAAATTACAAAAGTTTTCTAAGAAAAAAATTATTCAAATGAGCATTTATTATTTTTTTGTTTAATTCTGTTATTACCATTAACTGCATTAACCAAGAAACTTCATGTGTAGTGATATTGTGTAATATGAATGTGCAAGTCACATGCCAGCTAAGTTAAAATGCATTATACACTGTCTCAATGAACTATGCTAAAGGGCTTAAGAAAAGCTGTTTCAGAAAGGGACAAAGGAAAAAACAGCTTAGTAAAATCAATTTTTCCGTGTAGTTTGTTTCATGTTTTTCTCCTTTTTTTTATGGAGGAACAACACTGAACATCACAAATTATTTCAGAAAGCAACTGGCTAACCCTTACTCATCCATTCTGTAAGTGACATGAGAACACCAAAATATAGGGACAGAAGAAGCTAAATAAAGTCACCCTACCATGCTGCATTTTAATGTGAAGGACACCATCAAAGATACTTTTCTCATTCCATTCAGAACAGCTGCTCTCTCTAAGGGTCTTTGTATTTGTTGTAGGACAGAACATTTTCTCCATGGAGACAGTGGAATAGGAGTAAATATATTCTTCACATCACTTAAGAGTTTTATTTTACTAATGCAGTTAACTATACAGAGCAACAAATCCAGGAGGGCAAGCTGGTCCTTAGCTACTTTGCATTCTGTATTGTGCTCATACAACACTGCAAAAACAATTATGGAATAAAAGCAACATTAAAAAGACAAAAGTTACATTTATCCCTGGAACTGATCCTTAACATGATAAGAGCAAATTGATTTTAAAAAGTACAGATGTCAGGTAGTAAACAGAACAACAAGCTCCTCTTCAAGAAGGTAAGGAAGTTTCTTGTCAAAAAGAACACAAAAACATTAAGTGTTCAGTTTTTCAATATCCTAGATATTTTTGTCCCAATTAAAAAAAAAAAAATACATAGGCTAACATTTCATTTTGAGCACAACTAATCCTACAGACCTCAGTAATCATTCAATTAAATGTTTAGACACGATCTGTTTAAATGCTTTTTTACAAGGTATCCTTAAGTGTACATGTATGAAATATCCCCAACTGGAGATATATTCCAAACTTTGCATTAGTGAGACCTATATTAGGTTCTGCCAACACAAAACTAGTTGATACACACGCTATGAGGCAAAGCTAACAATCCAAAACTAAAGGGAACCAGGAAAGTCATCTGTAAAACACACCAAGGGGAAACAGAAAAACCAATGACTAATGACCAAAATACTTGAAAAGAACCAAAGGTGAAGGTCAAGTGAGAATGACTAATTCAAGGATCTAAAGCAGTATAGCACAGTGTATGTTTATATTGTACCTTCCTAATCAACACTACGAGGTCCTTTAAAAAAAGAAAATTTAACTCAAAAGTGCCATCAGTAGAGATGAGCTTGGCAAATGCAGAGATAAATACTACTCATTGCTAGATATCTTGTCCATCCATACACAAAAACAATACTGTAATAGTGACTGCCTGCTTCAGTTGCAGTCAGTTTTTCAACTATTAGTCATGCACATAAAAACACCCACAGAGTTTCACTGTGAGGAATTAACCAACTTGAAGGCAGCAAGGCAAGGTAACAGCCGAAGAATAAGGTCTTGAAATCACCAGAATTCAAATTTCTTCTGAAGTGAGGAGTACATGAGGAGCTAAGAAGTGCATAATTTAAATAACTGTGTGTATACATACATATATATATATATATAATTTTAGTAACAACTTGCACCAGCCTCCTTGAGGCCTGTAAGCAAAAGCTAAACTAATCACGCAGCTGAGCACTTCAGTATGAAATAGCCAACTAGAGGTTTTAATTAGCTTTTCATGAAATCTTAGCTGGGCACTATTTTTATGGAAGAAATTCCTGAAAACTCGGCACTGTTACTCTATACAGCTTGAGTAATCCCAACATTTCAGACAGCGAGGAGTCTCCATATGCCAAGACTCCTCACATAATTCTTCTTTATAAAAGTCCTGGTTGAAACAACCATGTAAATTAAATTTTGTCACAAGAAATAACTACAGGCAAAGTATCTATTTCTGAAAAATTAGCTTAAGAGTCATCATTTGGCCAGTTTTCAGGGAGCCTTTAGAGTGCCTGTTGCTTCCAACAGCGACAATTAAGGATTGTCGCTTTGCTGTCTGTGAAGGAGCATGGTCCTAAAACACATTTCCAGACTGAAGTTTGTATCAGGCTCAGATACTCTCGAGAGCTTCAGCAAACACATCTCTTTCCAGAGAAAAGTGGCGTATTTATATATGACTTCACAGTTTGCCAGTGTTTCTTACTTACCCTTTCTGAACATTTAACTCAAAGATGCAAATATCTGTAACCTCAAACAAACCACCAATAAACAAAAGCCTGTTAGCTGACTGTGACCTAAATCTCTACTTAAAAAAAAAGAATAAAAGCAGTCAAAACCCAGCAGTGTGTAATACTGTCCCAAGTTCTGGGTAACTAGCAGTTCTGCCAAAAACGATTTTTGAAAAACAATCCAGCACTCGACAGTTTAGAACCAGAATTTTTTTTGAACATATTCAACTGGTAACACAAAGCTAAAAGGTCGATTTAGAGAATTTTTTTTTTTTTCATTATTGTTCCAGTGTATGAAGGTTTTTTGTTCTTGCAGCCTTCTTTTCCTATTTGAACTGTTAAATAACGAAAAAGGATGGGAAGCCCATTGTTTCAATTTAAAAAAAAAAAATATGACAGAAACCACTTTCTCACATCTGTCAAGCAAACTACATAAAGAAACCTCCAAAACCTCTGTATTGACTCCTACTTTGGGACACATGCAGGAAACACAGAACACTTATATCCCAGTGCACAGTTTGCACTGAGCTGCCTTTGTAGCCATCTGTACTTACACGGTCTTTGTCATCGGCTACATCACAAAGAATGTCATCGAGATCCAAGATCCCACCATCCCCATGCTCCAGTCGATGTACTTGTATCCAGTAGTTTGGATCCTGCACAAAAGGAGAAGAAAATAATATCAGACATCACATGTCAACAGAAGAATGTTACTCAACCACATAGTTAGCATCACATCCTACAAATGCTTGACATCAAACATCTATTTAGGTCATATTTCTGTAGATAAATATAAACTGACATGTAAAACCAAAATTCTTTTTTTAAATTGTGTCAGATTAGATATGGAGTCTTCCCACTTTTATCAGTTCTGTATGAGACACAATCCTATCACTGACACACAAGGGAACAGCATTCCCAATGTTACTGAAGATATGAACTATATAAAAGGAAAATACATTGTCCTCAAAATAAACTATCTCAGACAGTGGTCAACAGGCACACAACACTACAGGACAGCTGTGAAGACTGTGGGTTATTTACAGAACAGCTATAAAGGGTGCAAACCAATATGTAAATGCCATCAAAGGGCTTTCTACCTGTCCTTCGGTAGAGTCAGTAAATGGAATATCTAAATCCTATACTAAGAACACTTTCCACATTTTAAATAAAAAAAGGTACATAGACACACACATAGCATGCATAAATATAGATGCATATAAATGTGTGTGTGTGTGGTTTTGTGCTTATACATGCATCTACCAGTAACTGGGAAGACTGGCTTTATAGTCTTTATTATCACTTTTGATACCAAAGGAAACCATAAGGAATAGGGTTGTGTCCACAAAGTGTCTCCTGTCTATCACTACATGACCTGAGGGCTGTTTAGTGCTCAACATGCTACTCCTTAAAGGATTTGTTTTCTAACAGGGGAAACGCAGCCTGAACATGATACATAATTTTTCTTGCATCTCAAACACGCCCCCAAACAACATCCTGGGGCTGTTATTCAGTATTTCATATCAATGGAGCCTCCTCGTGTTTCACTGAGAAGGTGTGACTGCACAAGGTGACTAATGTGAGGACCTTCAAACTTGCAACATGTCGCAAGTTCTTGATGTCCTAAAAATAGCAATTAGCATCAGTTTTTTCAAATATCAGCGTCCAGAAGTGTAGGGGGGGAGGGAAATCCACTACACCAAAAATAAAAGTAATATATAAATAAATAGCTTCCACCCTAAAAAGCCTTGAAAATGTTTTGATTTCTTAATGACAGAACAGGAGAAGAAATGGAACCACCAGAATTCCTCTAAATCCGTATATGTACTGAAATCTTGACAAACATACTGAACAAATGAATATCAAGGGATATTCATTTTGGCTTTAATATCCAAGAACTCTATTTATTTTCACATGATATATATGCATAGGTCAAATATTTTGGGGAACTTTGATAACTATGAAACTTACTTCATAGTATAAGTACATCCACCTTAAATACTGCTGTAAGTTATCATCATGTGATGATCAGATTTCAGAATTACATTACAGAGTCATTAGACTAGTCATTTCAGAAATTAAATTACAGACTTTTTTCTCTAATTTCTCTAAGTATTAAATATCATTACCTTCCATTTCTTCTAAGCAAGCATTTATTATACAATTAACTGGATTTCTAGTACATAGTTTTTCCCTAAGCTGCACTTACTGTTGTACCACATTACAGGAGATAATCCAGCATCCATTTTTTGAAAGTAAAAATTCAGGAATAATTAAAAATAGTATTACATAATTTACATTGTCATGCATACAGAGGTGCATATATAGCTACATGATAGAGAAGCCCACTCTGTAAAAAAGGTATGTAATGCAAATACCAGGATAAACTTTTTTATAAGTTTGAATACTCCACTAGCACAGAAAGGGCTGGGAAAAGCCACCTGTGCACACCAGAAATCCTTCAACATTCCTTAAGAAACATGTTCTAAAGGGAAGTCAGCTGAAGAGGTGCCTTTGCAAAGTCTGCTCTCAAATTAAAAGCGAAGAGGATCCTTCCTCATCTTCCAGCCCATCACAAAAATCTCCTCTGCCTCTCATATCTATACCAAAGACTGAAGCACATTTGGAAAGACTCAGACTTTGAAGACACAACTAAACAGACAAACTATGAAGCATCTTGCACTCCTAAAGCACTTGACTTGGTTTCCTCTGCTAATTTCTCCATCTCAGAGTCAAGCCAGAAGTGAACCAGAAGCCAGCCTTCACTGCAAAATCAGAGACGGAAAACCTAGTTTGGGCTTTGAGAGTGTCTGATCCCTCATACATCACCCACTTCACCATTTTTGCTTGCAACACTTAATCTTCTTACTGAAGAATGGAAACATGAAAAACAGATCACTGCAATACTGGCTCAGTGACATGACTACTACATCCATCAAAACAAACAGCACCCAAACTGAAACTACAGCTTCAATATTCCTGTATCCTTGTTTTTTCCTTCCTACCACAACTACTTCCTACCTCCAAGGCAAATGTAAAAAAACATTCATGATTACAGAATCAATAGTAGGAACACCCACTTCTAAGTCACTATTGTGCTATTCCAGCATGCACAATCTACTTAAAAATAGCTTTGATATATAAGCTGCATCACTTCTGCTAATTACTTCCTTTAAAAGTTTCTCAATATTGCATAAGAAGTTTTAGATAGACTTCATTTTTCCTGCATCACCTACTGGTAGTGCCATAGCCTGAACTGCTCTGGTTGCTTTTCCTGTCAGACAAGGTCCTGCTACAAAACAATACGTGAGCAAGACCAGACAAGAAATACGTAAAACTAGTTTGGCAAGAATTTACTCTGGCGGGATTTGGTAAGTAAATATGAAATAACAATGCAACTTTTCATTAAAGCCTTCTCCAAATGTCAGAGCAGCCCTTCTCTCAAACCCTTCTCTTTTACTCTATTAAAGGTTTTGCATAAACCAAGGATTTGGTGGGGGAGGCTTGGGAGAGAAGAGAGGTCCAGGAGAGAACGGAGTACTTACATAGAGATTAGTTATACCATAGAGGGATGCAGGGGAAGAAAACAACAACATTGAAGCCAGTGATTCCACTGACAATCCACAGCTATTTATGGTTCCAAATTTTAGCAATTATTTCTATATATTAACCAACCAAACAACATGGAAGAAAACAAACTGCATAAATGCTCACATTTAAGTTCCTATTCTGTGATCCGTCTAAAATGAACATAATGTTGTATAAGAGTCAACTCATATGCACTGTTTGCTAAATACAAAAGAAACTGAACCAGACTTGGCACTGATTTGAATTCAAGCACTACTACATCGATGTTACAAACGTATCTATATTCACGGCTTGGTCAAGTTGTATTTTGTGATCTCAGCCAGTAAACATATATTCACAATTCCCTATGCAATGGCAGTAATACAGTCTTCAAACATTTTCTGAAGCAGTCAGATACACTGTTTTGGCTTAGACCAGGTCTTAGGAGTCACGACGTGGAAACTGGCTGTTTCCAGAGTTTACTGAGGTTGACATAACTTTATTTGTGGGATAAAGTGGTCCAATCACTCCTTCAGGACACCTGAACACCTTTGGGGTCACCCTCTCTGGGTGGCAGTGCAGGGCTGTCAAGTGAGATCTCACTCACAAATGAGGGACTGACACCAACACTTGCCCACAGAGAGGTGACATGCTCAGGGCATGTGCAACAGGGTGTTTTCACAAGAGAAATATAAAACGTCTTCTAATTATTAAACACGAAAAATGCAAAGTATATTAAGTCTATTAAAGAGGGTTTCTGTTAAAATGAAAAAAATACTAAACAAATTTTTAAAAAATCACTCAAACTTTCCAAGAAACCCACTTCAGAGTTGTTCTGGTTTAAGAAAACATCCCAGAGTCAGATATGTTGCTGTTGTTTCAAAATTTGAATTTGTATATTAGAATCAGATTTTCACATTTTGTCAATAAAACAAAGCACATTTATATTCTCTCACTGTTATGACTGTATAAAAGGGTACCGCACTCTCCAAATCTGCAATGCATTTAGACATAAAAACAGGCGTTGATAGAAAACTTATTAACTACACTGCTCCACCAATGTTTGAGTTAGCAGTGTGCAATTATTTTGAAAAAGCTGTGTAGATGCCTTCGTCACTAGTTCATGCAGAAGAACCAGCAAGTTCACTTCATTGAATACAAGGATAGAAGTAACGCTAAACCTGATTTATAATATCTTCATTTAAATATTGCATCACTCAGCTCAAGTCTAAGCAAGTTAGATCTCCTGCTTCCTGTCTACACCCATTTAACTATTCTACTTGACTATGATTACAAAGGTACTCATGATTTAAATCATGAGCACCTCATTTTCTGCTCCAAAGTCCTCAGTAATGGGAGATAAATATTTGCTAAGTGAACACCAGCATTGAGAGTGGAAGCAAGAGCACATTACAAAGGCAGCAAGAATGCAGCCATTCATATTCTGTTTATTCCATAAAATAGGACTTCTCAAAAGCACAAAGGGAAAACTGAGAAAACCATTAGTTTAAGTAGCATCATTCACTGTTCTGTAGCTAACAATTTTATGTTCCCACATAATGGAAACAAGGACCATATGTGGAAAACAATATCTAGAAATCAAAATGGAAACTGCAATGTCTTCTTATTAATTTCATAGGAAGATTTCTTATTCCTTTGCATCTAAATAGGTACCTTGGCTTTTGCAAATGTACCCTTTCCAAAAATTTACTGAAATATTTAACATAAAAAGCTTCAATAAATAAGATCATTCTTTTAAATACTTTGTCTCTATCATTCAAGAGGACAGCACCAAAACTTCTTAGCAGCAGCCAACTGTTTAACAGAAAGCAGAAAATCAGGCTCCTATAAGCCTGCTGTACAATGCTTGGTGTTTACAAATCGTGCCCACTACTGTGATTTAATCTCATCTGCCACCAGGAGGATGTCCTGAAGCATCAGAAAAAACAATTGGAGGTGGGATGGCAGACAGGGGGGTGTGCCTGTTTAATTTCTTGTGTTTGGTTTGAAGCCCATGCAGAGAACACTATTGGGGGAGGACACCAAGCTCTCCCCACGAGGTCTTTGTACTCCTTATTTTTGACCATAACAACCTGGGTTTCCCAACTACAGCCTTCAGCTGGGTGCTGATCAACATAGTTGCCACTACCATTTGTTACAGATATGGACATCAAGTAAACCAGGTATTTTTTCACACACTCCTGTATTTTCTAATCTGTTCTGGCCCAAATAGGAAGTATATTTCTTACCACACAGCAGTCTCTGTGGAAATGGATTGGCTTTGCCAAGCTGAGCTCACAGAGGCTCTCTGTGCCTAGCAAAGACCATGTTTCTAGAACTGTAATTATTTACATTAGATATAATTTATAGCTTTTTGCTCTAAAATCTTTTTCAGTACATAGATCCTTAAATTCTTTTGCAAAAACACTATGAGCTGAACAGTTGTGCACAGGTATTTCAGTGTAACTCACAAAGGAAAACAGACTCAGCACCAGGACTAAGGAAAGAGCAGAAGCATATCCAAATCTGTCGATATAATTTCTCATTTATAAAGGAGGAGATAAAGGGGAAGTAAGTATATATTATTAGTTTCTGCTTAAAACCACCTGAAATTCAAGACTACAAGGCCATATGTGTGGCTATCTTCACTGGACTGACTATTTTGAGAGCAGATAAAGCCTTTGTGGTAAAAGAGTACACAGAGATCAAAACCAACTAAGTCATCATTTAGGCTGGGGTGTGTACCCAGACTTGTCTGTTCAGCAGCATATGGCATTTGGGCGTGTTAACAGTCTGAAAGGAAAATGATGGTTAATAAAAAACTAATATATCTGAAAATTTGCCAGTGAATTCATTCATTTCCCTGTCTAGCTCTGTGCTGCAGGAGGGAACCGTCAAAACAAGCAGTCAGGTGCCAAAGGAAAGCCACGAACGCTCACAGCATCAGCTGGATTCCAGTTACGTTCCGTGGCCTGACAAGCCAGCAAGAACAAGTCCCTGGCTTTGAATTGCATCTACTTCTCACTGTCTACCTCCTCAAATTCCAGGCACAAAGACCTGTTGCATAACACACAGGAACAGCAATGGGAGAATGAGCTTCAAATACAACTGTGTTCTCTACAGGATGTTGATGCTGCAGCCCGGACAGTTGGCACTAACGGTACAATTGAAATGCATTCACTGTCCCGGCAAGGGCACAAGCTGGAAAAATACTTAACATTAATGAAAGCAGCCCAGTCCCAGAAAGCAAGTGATACCTGTAGCAACTCTTAAGTTACCAGGTGATGAGTTGAAGGGACAGTTACCTTTTCCATTTCTGACCTCACTCCACCTGCAATCACTCCCCTCACACCAATTTTAAAGCACATTCACTCCACCTTGCCCTGTATCCCATGAAGTCAAGAAAAACAGGGCTACAGACAACAAGAGAAAATAGCTGGATGCTGTACAGAAGAAAAAAAGCCTTATCCCTTTCATCTTTTTGATCCTTAACCTGTAAAACTGCTCTTCATTCTGAGGATGTACCACACTAAAGCTAATTTCTTGTAATTTTGTATTACTGAGAAAGAGGAATACACACCCAGGAAGGTTACAAATCATGCCGTTATGACAGGGTTTGGTAAAGGATTCTGGTTTTTCAAATATACAAGAGTATATACAATGTCTTCAACCAAGAGGTATATACTGATCTGACATGAACCAGTAATGAAAAAAAAAACCATACAAGTCTGATCACTGAAGCATCTTGTTCCACTTTTACACTCAGCAGTGCTTTCCCAGCTTTGCTAAAAGGGCTTTAGCTTAGGAGAAATCAATCCAAGAAAAAATCTGAACATATGGCAAATACCACTCTTCCTGAGATACTGACATGTTGGAAAGGGTGTTTATGAAGTTAAAAAAGTAATGTTAGGTTTTGCATTCATCTAGCATGTCCAGTTTCAACAATAACAGTGACTTACCTAAAAATTGGTCCTATTACACTATCACTGTTAGTCCTCAGCATAGAAGTCTGATAGCTAAAATAAAATGAGCCAAGTAGTTGTCCACTTCAGCAATTAAATGTCTCCTAAAACCCACTAAATTGAAATGATATGGTCAGTAAACCACTGAAACACTACCACATATTGAGTTGTGTTGCATTACTACTGGAGTAAAAAAAAAAAGCCTTAAGGAACTACCGGATCTTGCTTTCATTGGCAAAAGGTTGCTATTAAAAATGTTAAATTTACCTTGGCCATTAGCTACTACACAGTTTGCATAAACTTTTGAATATATATAAATTAATCTCTTGCTCTTCTGAAAAAAGAATGGTGATTTCCTAAATCTGTAAGCAAAGTAGTCTGTGATCTAGTCTAGAGCTAAACTTCCTTTTTTTCTACCTTGGGATAGGATATGTAAGTTCTTCCTATTAATGCATCACAAAAGTCTGGTATTTTTTATTTACTCTTTTAACTCATCCACTTTACCTAGAAGCATTCTATACCAATCCATGAGAAATCACATCACTAATTAATTTAAATCAACTTCACTATGTACTGCACATTTTCATTACCTGTTAAATAGCACAGACTCTATATATGCCTCAATAACTTAATGTCAAGGAATAATTCAGATTGGAACAGACCTCAAGATATTCCAGATTTGACCATGGAAGATGTTGGGCAGAGGGAGGTGATCCCTTCCCTCATCTCCTGGGCATGCCCTGCTGGCCCAGTGCAGGACAGCGCCTGCTGCCAGGGTGCCGGACTGGCTCCTGCCCCAGCCCCAGCCTGTGGCACTGCACAGGGCTCCTCCTTCCCTAGTGCAGGACTAGGCATAGAATCATAGAATTGCTTAGGCTGGAAAAGACCTCTAAGATCATCAAGTCCAACCGTTAAATTAACCCAGCGTTGCCAAGTTCTCCACAAAACCATGTCCTTAAGTAAAATACCTACATGTCTTTTAAATCCCTCCAGGGATGGTGACTCCAACATTCCTCTGGGCAGCCTGTTCCCATGCTTGATAACCCTTTCAGTGAAGAAGCTGTTAAGATCCAATCTAAACCCACTCTGGTGCAATTTGAGGCCACTTCTTCTCATCCCATGACGTCACCTGGCAGAAGAGATTGACCCCCACCTGGCTACGCTCTTCTTTCAGGTAGGTGTAGAGAGCAACAAGGTTTCCCCAAGACTCCTTTTTTCCAAGTTAAATAACCCCAGCTAACTCAGCCTCTCCTCATTAGACTTGCGCTCCAGACCCTTCACCAGCTCCATTGCCCTTCTCTGGACACTCTCCAGCACCTCAGTGTCTTTCTTGAAGTGAGGGGCCCAAAACTGATCCTTGGATTTAAGGCACAGCCTCACCAGTGCTGAGTACAGGGAGACAATCCCTGCCCCAGTCCTGCTGGCCACACTATTACTGGTACAAACCAGGATGCCATTTTCCTTCTTGGCCACCTGGGCACACTGCTGGCTCATGTTCAGCCAATTGTGGATCAACACCCCCAGGTCCTGGGGTTATGGGTGCATTTCACATGTCTCCTGGCAGCCTAAAACATTGCCCATTCTCAAAACTGACCTTATGACATTTCTTCACAGCACACGGCTCTCTAACCACTAGGAGGTGCCACCACCAAAGGGCACGTCCAGCTCCTCAGCACCTGGCCAACACCTGAACTCTGCTGTTAGCATCGAGTCAGACACCCATAGAAAAAGGAAAAGTTATTTTGTGCTGCAACTAGAATGCATGTGGCAACCAAATTTGAGAATTAATAAATGAAGAATAAAGCTTTACATCTGGCTACGAAAGATTAACACACTTTCACCCTGACTACTGATTGTTTATGTTGTGAATAATTATGTTCTGTTTGCTAAGGGGAAAAAATTAAATATTTGAGAAAAACATATTGAGTGGGATGACATTTTGTCTCTAAACTCCATCATGTCCATGCTGTGAGCATTGAATAACACTGTCCTGCCCAAACTGCAAAATAAAACTTTTACCTATGATTTATTTCGATGTAAGAAAATCCTAGACATTTCGATGTAAGAAAATCAAAGCACTGCCACAAACTGCAAATGTGATATCTCCACAAGTAAGGTAAGATAAATGTGCCCTTTTCAGATCATTTTGCTTACTTCTGAGCTTATTTCATTATCTGCATTTAAATACAACAAATAATGCAACAAAATAGTTTCTTGATTGCAATTTGTAATTATTAGTATTAACTCCAGATGACAGATATGAATTACAGTAATCTAATCCACAGCTCATGAACATGTAGTGAAAAGTACTGGGTATAATGGTGTACAATCTTATATGCGGGGATTTAGAATCTGGGCAACAACGCTGAAGAAATGCAGAACATCTCTGGATCGCAGCTTGACAACTGAACCATCAGTGAACTCGACGAAAGAAGTGCTTTCTGTTTCTTTCAAGAGCTTTTTACCTCCACCCATCATTACAGCATTGCTTGGATTTAAGCGGTTCATTGTTTTTTCAGCCACCACAAACGTTCTCCAAATACATTACTAGATTTAGACCAGAATAATGGATTTTACTGGAATAACCAACCAGATGGGTATGTCTATGCCTACAGACACGTGTGTTGTAGACCGACATGCGTATCATTGATCAACGCTGATTAAACAAAAAGCGGGTCTGGCAAAATGTTTAAAGGGAATATTTAAGAGAGTAGAAATACAGTTGTCTACACAAGTGACATTCTACATGAAACAAAGAGCCTAATTTATTTCAGAAATTTAATTGAAATCAGATTTTCATTTGGGGGCCATTAATAACAAGTGCCATGAAAGACAGAAACGACCAGTTTTGATATATGCTCCCAAGTGGGCATAGGTAATTAATTGAGTAGTATGTGAACTCTTAACAATGATTAATATACAGAGAGAGTTGCAAAAACATTATTACATACAGTGCCTCACATTTACGACCCACTGTAACTGTGAAGGTAAGAAAAAATATGAAATACCACTCTCAGTTCTGATGGCTGTATTATTCCTCTGGGAGCTTCAAAGTCAAGGGTTGGTGGGTAGGACTTTGCAATATAAACAGTTTTGGTGAACCATGTGAAAGGAATGCACAAGTTATGTGAATCACCGAAAAGTTTATCCTGATTTAGGTCAGCTATGATATCTCACGTTTTTGACAGGATTTATAGCTGTAGCACTCCAGATGCTTTACTCTCCCCTGCCTCCCAGTCAGTGCACAGGGGCACCCACGAGATCTCCCTGCCTCCTCTGCAGTTGCTGTAAGCAGCGTGGATGTGACAAGAGATGCCCTACACTCCCTGCACCGCAGCACACAAGCAGCAATTCCCTGTGTGGTTCAGAGGAGCAGCGGTGTATGACCTACGGCTGCCGGATCAAGCCGGTATAAGGCACAAATAAAGTGAAAAATAAATATATGCTGAAAAGCACCTGCAGATCAACAGCAGTGAGGGTCCTAGGACCCCAAATAGATACACAGAGCATTTCTACTGATTTCTGTTGTAGGAAAATCCTGCTAATAATGAATGGGGGAGTGAAAGGTTCAGGAGTTTCCACTCTGCCATATAAAGCTGTTTCCAAGACTAAAAGTATATTCCCTTTCTTTGTTCTCCACTCTTATGTGCACATTGTAGCTCATGCAACAAGCTTTCTACCTGGCCTAAGTAGGCTGACACGAAGCCAGATGACCTCTGCACACCACCACTCCACCATCCCACCCGTAAGGATCAGACACCCCTGGAACAGTATCTGTGGTTAACACACTCCTGTACACACACACAGGCAGATGCCTACAGGTCAAACCCACCAAGGAAAACTCTTTCCTAGTAGGCATCTGCACAAGCAGTGTGGAAATAATCATGGTATCATGATAACAGTATCTTCAATACTTTTCAAGATACTTTAACCAAAGCAGGCTTTATTTTCATCTCCAGGGAACAACTGTAGCAACAATATTCAGCTATTACTTTTCCAAACTGCCCAATCTTTTTGAAGGAGAGTAATTTCAATACCTTCTAGTGGCAGTAATTTAAATGTGTAGTCACTCATTTCTAAACACGCCTAGCACTTTTCTGAAACTTTGAGAAAAATCTCTATATAAATTCAAGCACTACAGTCATGCTTGTTTTATAAGGTTAAATAAAACACATCTGCCATTTTCTTTGAATTCAAGATTCTGATTGCTGCTAATCCAGGGCAGCAACTGCAATGCAGCGCTTTACATTAGTGTGAAGGAGGGGAAGTACCTTAAAACTGAACTTCTAAGAACAGTAGCCTCAATTGTTTGTCTTCTTTTGAAAATGTATTCACTACTTCTAACGAGAAATACTCTCTGTTGATTTTTTTTTTAAATTGACCCTAAAGTAACTTTAGGTTTAACATGGCTGTATTCCTACTGACCATGCTGCAGGGTATTACCATGTTTAAAATGAAAAGCAATTAACACCACAGCTGGCTGCAGACCTCAGCAGGAAAATAAAAGCAGAACTAATGGTAACTGCTACCAACTCTACATTTTACCTTTTGCGCTGTTTAATTTACATTCATGTTTTGTTCGGAGATCATCAGTAACAGTTCCTCCTCACAAATCGGCAATAATTCTCTTTGTCAATTCAATAACTAAGTTCAGATCTGGTCTAAGCTTGAGGCTAGCCCCAGTTTAATAATAAAAACCCAAACCAAACAAAAACCAAAACAAACAAACAAAACCAAACAAAAAACACAAAAAAAAAAAAAAAACAAACAAAAAAAAAAACACAGAATCCCACTGCCACACTCTGGAGTAGTCAAGAGAGCTCATAATGGGAAAACTGTAACACAGGAAAACTCCTTGTCCTGAGCCCTCATCTTACTCATTACTTAAGGAGGAATCTCTTCATTTTCAATCTCCTCCCTCAATCTCATTTCCAGTTCCAGAATTTGGTATAAATACAAAAAATCACCTGCCAACTGCAGCTGCCAGGTGCACCACAACCTCCCCTCTTCCTCTGGCTTCTCAAAACCCACTCTTCTCTACTGTCTGCATTTGCTTATGACTCACCATCACTTCCACACCTGGCCAGCAGCAGAAAGCAGATCTAGCATTCCAAGATATTAAAGCAAACACAGATGACAACTATTGGAAAAAACTTATTTAAGAGTGTGCCCCTTTCATTTACCATAGTATTCCTTCCAACAACACCCTCATTCCTTCCTGCAACACCTTCACAGACCTAACTGCATCAGCACCCATCAACATAAGGAAAACTTGCCAAGTTAAGCCCTGAAAATGAATCCACTAATGCAAGGAGATGGGGATCAGCACTAAAAACCTCCTCTTACTCCCTCAGTTATCTTCTCCCTTGTCACCTCCAGCGATAGGGAGCAGCTAACAGCACTACACTGAACTCTAACCCATTACACATCTTTCAAAATCCCTTAAATCTCTAACAGCGTGTCTGCACTTGTCAGAATTAAAGCACAAGATTTTATTACAAGAGAAGTAAAACCAGCTAGTCTTCTTGACCAGAAAAGAAAGCAACAAAAAATAACCATTAAAAATCAGTGAAGAAATGCCAGGCCCTATTTTGAACAAGAGGCAAACATTCAAGTCTTTTCAGCTGAGTTGGGAGTATATCGCATAGGAAATTGTTAAAACTGTTTAATTTTTTGAGCTCAGGGTACCACAATTTGCATCTCCAGAAGTTTGATTAATTTAAGAGTGACATGATACTGTAGCGTTTTCAGTTATATATCATACTGTGGTCTAAACTAAAAATTCCCATCTTTGTAACAAAGATGTTAAAGTAAACTTTAACAGAGGATACCAAGAAATTACTGTAATTGGATGCACAAGGGCAATGTTAGAAACATACTCAAATGTGCCATAATATTCCACCTAGAATTATACCTTCAAGCCCTGTAAAACCCAAGTAATTATCTTTCTTTTCTTCTGCTAGACAAATTAGAGAGTATCCTCTACTTAGTCAAACCTGAGTTTGAAACCCCCAGTTTCTAGTTCTTTATGTGCTTTGAGAAACTGACTTTATTGAAAATGTTTCCAATGTAACAGCATAATTATAATGTATGTACACACACAAACACACACAGAATATAAGAATTATTCATAACTAATGACAAAAATAAGTTTCACACAGAATTGATTAAAAAACCAAAAAGAATTAGAACAAAATTTATTTTTCATTTTGGATGCAGCTCATCTGTTCACAGAAAAGTAGTATTTCTTAAAGTACTGCAACTTTCATTTTCTGGAAAACACATACAGCATTCTTACTTGAGAACAAGCTGGAAAAAAAAAAAAAAAATCAGGTTCTCAGAAACTTTTTTTTTTCCGAAAATCTATTTATATTATTCACCTGGGATCTCTCCAATAGGTTCCCCACCAAAATGGAGACAGAAGGCACTGACATCTCTTTCTAGCTTTGAATGATCTGTGCATAACCAAGGCTGTTGGTAGGTATATGGAAACAGTGTCCTAAACTCTACTAAAGAGAAAAATCTGCTTGTTGTTCTATAACCTAGTAGAGCAAAAAGAAAATACTTCGATGAATAGAAAGAGATTAAAATATGGCATCTCTTTGACTGTTTAGCGTACAGTTTAGATAGCATACACTTACAGCTCCCCAGACAGTACTGCATCAAGCTAACCAAAATTCTAAACCATTTCATCTAACCACAAGGCTCCACCCTTGTATTTAAAAAAAAAAAAAACGCTTCAAATAAATTAATTTAACTTTGCAAGTTTTCCCCTAGCAACCAACAGGCCTTTGTTTTGTCTCTTCTCTTCTATGGTAATAGCAACTGCACTATTAACAATACCATAAAAGTTCCAACAACTGGAAAAAAAGTATATTCTTGAAACATCCCTCATACTTTTTTAAATAGTGAGATGTCTGGACTGATAGAAGCTTGCAAGCATCAAAATAACAATCCTGTGTGCACATATATATATACTCACATGTACACACCCACTCTTGCATATGAAACCCACTCTCCAGTTCTTAAAGCCAAGAATACTGTTCTTGAAATCAACCCCAGAAGACTTTTGTATATGAATTCTCAGATTTCTGTCATGCTCTATGTGCTCTATTTTTGATACAGAAGAACAATTATATATGCTTACACAGGCAAAAATATTAAGTAAAAATAAAATCAGTTTCAAGAGCCTGAAATGCATTTTATTTTCATTTTCCAGGAACAGGGTGCCTTGCTTTCTAGTGGAGAATTCCTCAGCTTGGCAGAAAGTCTAACAGCTGTTTTTACAGGCTTTTTCCTAGAGACAAGCAACTCACAGCCACGTACAGACCGAAGCCCCAGCACAGGGGGGACAAACAACTGCACACACAGTCGGTTACACACACACCTACATCGCCACCTGGGCACTGAGCTGCTCCACGGCTGCACCAGACAGGCTGCTACGAGAATTCCCAGGGAAGATCCTCGTCTATATATAGTGAGCTGTTCAGATAGGGAGAGGTCATGAACTTTCATGGGTTAAGACACAAAGCAAGATCTACTGGCTGCAAGCGCTTTATCCGGGGGCCTTCGCTGCCTCCAACTAGGCAACATTTCCAATTCACCGCCTTCAAAACTAGACAGGGGGAATCAAAGTTCTGCTGCATTTTTATTTATCAGTGATGAAGAAAAGGGAGAGGCAAGAAACCTATTCATTTAGTCCTCAATTTAAAAACCAGAATGCTGATATGAGTAGATGTAGGAGATCCCATGACTACAAGGTAGGTGGGGGGACACAGGCACACAGACACGCTGTGCACACAGGGAGGGATTACACTCTCCCAGCTGTTGAGAATCAGACACTGTCTCACAGTAATACCCTCAGCTAGGCCAAACTTCTGTTCCAAGTTCCCATGCATGGCTATCATCAGGAGGTTTGCATCAAACAGTAAAATGCAGCCCTAGTAACATTTTATTTTGCTGGATGACTCATACATCTTCTACTCTTCCGCTTTTCTAAAAGGCTGATTTAATTTCACTCTGTTCATCTACACAAGCTGCAGGTTGTTACACCAGAAATGTCTAGGAAGACAAAGTACACACAAAAATTGGCACTAAACTAAAATTTTGCCATTTGAAAAAAGAGATATATTTTAGCCTGCTTAGAGATACTAGGAATCATCCTCACCCTTAGGGGAAAGTTTCCGTAAATGCAAGCTTTGTGAAAAACAAACTTGAAGCAAAAATGTCAGTTTAGGCAAAGCTTTGCTTTGATAAAAAGATTTTCTAGAAGACACTTCAATGTCAGTGATTAAGACTTCTGACATCTGGGTTAAAAAAGCTGCAGGTTGGTGAAGAGCTCTGCAGGGTATGGCCTCACTGATGGACGTCCCTTCTCCCAGCTAATCATCCCTTCCCCATGGATACTCGCTCTGAAACAGCCCTCGCAGGCATTTTAGGAAGTACTTTTCCCAAAAGCTGTCCCTTTCATTAACATGCTGAAAAAAAAATAAAACCTTACGTATTTTTACACAACACAAAATCTGTTCCCTAGTTAGTTCTACTATTTGAAACCATGGTTGTTCGAAAATTCATTTAGCTTTAGGCAAAAAAAAAAATGGGGGAAAAAAAAGATAATTGAAACTGTCTTAGACTCAAAACTTTTAGACCTCTCAAGCTCATATAAAACATTCTGTTTAGATTATCCCCATCAAATGAGATCAAACTTAATACTGTGATAGCCAAACCATCTCCTAAAATATAAAGACGGCAGGGAAAAGTACATATTCTCTTGAATTCCAGAGTTTTTCATGCTTCCTATGAGAAGTACAACCTCACTGCACAATACAATAGAACACATTCAAGCTGTTCTCTGCACTGGCCTGTAAAGTAAGAGTAAAAGCAGACATGCTGTTAATTCAGAACAAGCCATATCTTCTAAATTAAAGAAATCAACTTGAATTTATACACTGATACTTTAAAGTGATAATTTTTTTACCTCATACATATAAAAAATATTTCTTATATTTTGAATTTTACAGTCTTTCTCGGATAACTGATTTTTTTAAACAAATAAAAAAAATTTTTTAAATAAGATTTCCTTGAAATTTTCAGTAGTTCAGCACATGGCCTTTGATAAGCTACATGCCTCTTTCAAGGTTCACAGGAAAAAGGGCATGCTTTCAAAACAGCTACTCAAACAGCTACACTTCCAAATACCAAACAAACAGAAAAAATAAACTGTGCTTAAACTTTCATGCTTAGAAGACAAATGTCTTCTGAGTCAATTAAAGACACTGAAACAATTAAGATATACCAATGACAGATATCAGAAATAGTTCCATAAATAATTACATCTGCATAGATTACTCTGTACAGATATTCAGGATGCAAAATGCTACTTTTAATTCTGGAACAGGCATATCCATGGCCTACTGGTGTAAGTTCAGTGAAACCAGAAACACTTTCCACCTCACTGATGGGGGTGTAATACAGTCTTTGTGCCTGTTACAGTGCTTGCATTGCATGGGAGAAGGGCTCTTCCCCTTTGCCTCCCTCTGCTGCGCTCTCCTGGCTGCCTCTGAAGCCAAAAAGAGATAATACAAGAGGGCTTCAGGCCAGAAATAAACATCGGTATACTCTAACCAGCAGCAAAACAATTTGGGGGAAAATTACACAAATCCCTTCAGAGGATTCTGGAGCTTTGTCCCACAACAAGAAGCCTTAAGAGTCTAAATTATATGGATGAGACACGGGTTAGCTCAAGCAAGCAGGAGCGGGGGGGAACAGGAATGCAGTTCAGTGGGTGATGTTCATCCATCTTTTGAAGGTGTGCAGAAGCAGCTCTAAGCACAGCATAGAAATGTTAATGGAAAAAGAGGTAAAAAAAAAAAGGGGGGAGGGGGGAAAATCCAGAATTTGTCATTACTAACAGATCTCCATCCTTTAAAACAAAAACATCATCATTTCAGCCAAACTCTGGAAAATATAGTTTGTCTTTGGACTAAAACTTGCAGCTCAATTTTTCACAGTGCAGCCCGGAAACAGCAGAATAATAAGCATAGAGTTTTGTGCAATTACCTTGTATTTGGTTTAGACTCTTTCTGCCTACATAAATAAGTCTCTCTCATTTCAGTCTTACAAGCAAAAAGGAAAGGTTACTTGAGACTTCTGTTCTGACATTCTCTTTTGATTACAGACTAAATCCAAAAGGGACTACCCTGAAAGGCCAAGACAAACGTGCAACCACATAATTGGTCTGGCTCAAATGGCACTGAAGTCAGGCGAAAGCATCCCCAGCTCCAGAGAGATTGAGTCTGTGCTGAAAGCCACATTAAACTCTGTTTACTGTTTGCCTGAAAAGCCATATGCATATGCTACAGGAACATATTGCCAAGCTTGAGCTCTGATGGTAGATATACTATAAAAAGGCCTTGTCTTCTGCCAAGACATATATATAGCACATCTGCATTGTTTTTCCTTGCTTACCCTCAGAAAACATTTTAACTTGGCATAAGAGCATCATGTTTTATTCTAATGAAATTTTTGCATGCTATGGCTTTACAGTGGGTCAGTGTTAACAAACATTTGTAAAATTCTCCACTAAAAGAACACAAGAAGCACCTGGGAAGCAAAGAAAATAAGTTCAGAAGGACATTTGATTCCTAAACCACGGGATGAGTAAAGAGGAAAATTGTCATTTTGCTATAAACCAGGTACTGTGCTGTGATACACTGTTGGCACATATGCATAAATAGTGAAAGTGTGTCATAATGCATAAGATGTCTACATAACAGCCAGCTCATTAGTTTATATGACTCCCTCCCTCACCACACGAGAGCAGATTTGGTTTATATCAGAGAACAACTTTCAGACATATTGCGCATGACTTCAAGGAAAGAAGGAATAAATTAAGGAATTTCAGTGTAATATTAGTACCAGAAGTTTTGGTCAGCTACGACATGCAGGACAGAAACAACTGGAGGTCACATATGATTTATTCCCCAGCACAACAGTATTGCCTGCCCCTGGAGAAAACATCACTGCCAAGATCTGAGCCACCCATCTCTTCAGTTTTCTTTATGTACATTTTTATTGCTTATTCCGTTTCTGTTTATTTTGATAAAAGTGTTTTAGTCACTGTAGTTAAATTAATACTGGAAAATTTGTTGTTTTCAAAAAAATAAAACCTAGACTTAAAAAATTTTTGTAATTCATGATACAAATTTTTTTTCCAGTTGCTTTTGGAAAGCAAAAAGGAGAAGCAAGGCACACTTAAGAATACAGTATCTACCTGTTCAGTCTTCAAAACAAAACGCTAATGCTGACATACTTGAGGCAACCTATTCATGCCCTAGCACCTACAGAAGCCTGGCCTTATGCAGATGACTGTAGGGATGCAGGAGAGTAGCAGGCCTGTCCAAGCCAGAGGGAATGGTGGGGAGGCAGAGGTGCCTGACAGGCTGGACTAGCAAGCACATTCCCCTCAGGACAGCATGGCATCAGCAAGGCTCAAATCACAACCCAGAGATTCCACTGGAAACACGTCTCTCCACACACCCGATGCTGACCCACAGCCAGTGTGACTTACCCCAGGGATGCTCTGAGTGGTGGCCCCTGGCAACACAAGCGTATTAAGCAGGCTCATGTCCCCAGGCCTCCCTCCACAAGCTCTCTCCTACATCCCTCAGTACAGCCTGGGTCTTTCTTTTTGCTATTTCTTCTCTGTTCACTTTGCTTGCTCTGCAAGTAAGCACTTCCCAAATGCTGCCTCTGCAGCACTGCAGGGAAAACAGGGTGGCGAAAGCAACACCACAGCAGTAGCACCAGCTCACGTTGGCTTCATCAGCTAGAAAGCAGCCTCAAATTCAACAGATGGGCACTTTGGCCAACAGTACCAACAGCCCTTAGTCTGCTGGATGGCATCTGCTATTCCTCTCATCAGAACCAGCACCCTGGAGTCTCAGGAAAACAAAACCAACGAGGTACAGAGGCCTCACCATTTTGCCAAGGACTATTACTGAACACACAAGGGAGGACGGGAGGCTCAGTGGACAAGTTCACTATAGGTTGGCAAAGGGTAACAACATCCTTCCCAACTTCCTTCCCTTTCCCCAAGGTGCAAGAAAAAAAAATAAATCTAAGTTATGTAGTTTTTCTAAGCCCTCTGCTAAGCAAGGTTCAAAACCACATAGACCAAGGAAAAGATACTGTAGCAGAAATCAGGGATGCTACCTATATCTGAGTGAGGAAAAAACCCTATGCCACAGTCAGCATAAACCAGGAAACCACAGATTATCAGGCCACAAATGGTCTTCAATATACTCACAAATGCACTGCACAAACACTACCCTGCTGCTGAGCAGCCATTTCCACACAGTGCATCCCTGCTGTTTTTTAGGGAACAATAGGAGTCATTCCCAACAAAATGCACTGTTGAGGCTTGTAGCATGAATCCGTGTCCAGGACCAGCTCCTTACATGTCATTACTGGAAGGAAATACAGAGGGGAAGGGAGCCCTCCTGAGGGTTAAGGAAGTTCACTCCCCAGTCGTGTCCCCCAACCACCAGGGTTCCCTCTCCTGCCAACACCCCTGCCCAAACTGTTCACACCCGCAGTGCTCTTTCAGCATTCACCACGTGCATACCAAAGGGCTCCAGCGTCTGTGTCACTTCACACCAAGCCCTTCAAACACTCTAACTGGCTCTCAAGAAACCTTGACCATCTGGCAAACAGGCATTACACCAAAAAAAAAAAAAAAAAAAAACCAAACAAAAGCAACCGATACATTTTGCAAAACCTCTTGCAGGACAACACTAAGTTGCTCTGGTAACTTGCTTGCCTTGTTGATACTGAAACTTCTTAAATATTAAATAAAAATATAATCACCAGAAATAGCAGCCACTTCTAAAAATGATGCATTTGTCCCCCAAGAAACACAGAAGTTTCTAGCTCAAATCTCTAGAGGGACTTTTTTTTTTTTTCCCCAGAAAAAAAGTGTCAGAAAGCAGTAAAATATAGAGGTAAATGACAGGCTCCATCAAATTAAGATTTCAGAGGAAATTGGGCAAGAACTTCACACAATGGTGGGAAGTGAATCTGTGGACAAAGCAAATAAAAGACTTTGCTCCAACTCTTAAAAATATTATTAATGTGGTTTTTCCTGTGTACACAAGTTTTAAAGCTAATTACATACCAAAAATGCTTACCAAAAAAAAAATCTGATTTACTGGAGTCTTTAAAATAACAAGGGTTAGCTGGACAAATAGATATTGGTGCATCAAAATGCAGTTACTGCTGCACAGTGTAGAAAACTGCACCATAACAAGAATTTAGCTGCTACATCATGTAATACAGAAACCACAACAAAAATGAGAAAAGCCAAAATGAATGCAAACTAGCTTTCCCAGTTATCTGGGTTCACTGCTAAAAACATCACATTTTTTAGCAAACTGATTTTGCATTAAGCAGTATTTCAGATTTCATCCCAGTCCAGTCACTCAAAACCAACAAGAAACCCAGCAAGGCCAAGGCACTGTTCCTCTCCACACATTTGGCTCCTGGTGTTACAGATGTCTGGCCTTAAAAACTTCTGCAGACTACTTTTTCTTTTTAAGTAACCATCCTGGGTATCTCATTTTGTTTGTAAATATCCACACCCAGAGTAGCTGAACCGTGAGCAGGAGCACCTCACTGCTAATGCAGTTTGAAGTATGGCAGCAAGGCTGGGTAAAGGAAATATAAAGACGGGCGACAGCAAATGTCTGTTCTTCCAAATTCCTTCTGTTCCTCCAGGTGCTTTCTTTAGGATAAAATTGTCCCTTTAATTAAAAATCTGGTGCATCCATATGTCATACAGTTACGTTTATGGGCCTCGCACTACATCCTGACTCAGTTTTGCTTTCACTCGCCTGCCTTTTAAACAAGCTCAGCTCTTTTTTTTTTTTTTTTTTTTAATGCTTATGATTAATCAATTCTTCCTGCAGGAATCAATGTTGTGTATTTCACTTAAGTAAGCTCAGGCTTCCCTTCCCGGTGTCCCTCAGTGTAAATTTGCTCTTGCCAGCATATCATCTCTCTCCAGTGCAGAGCTTTAAGAAAGGAAGCTCACTCTGAAACACAGACAGACCATGTTTAGAACTGGTGCCAGAAACCTTCCACGATGCACTGCAAAAAGGACTGCAACAGCCACGTATATTCTGCAGTCTCTTCCATCTTCTGCATATTCCTTCCTCCATTAAGAACACTATTCACTTTCTAGCATGTAAATTGTCTGCTTTCTCATTATTATATTTTTTCATTAATTTAGACTGAAAGAAATTCATACTTTGGAAACCTGAAAGAAAAATTATGGGCAAGCCTCGCTCACCTTGTCTGGAAAGAACATGCCTCCTTTACTTGAGAGGGGAAAAGAAAGTATGAATACAGTGGGAACAGAGGGAGTGGAAGAGATTATGGGCAATACTTGCGTGGGGGTTTTGGGTATGCTTTTGTGGGTCGTTTATTGTTGTGCTTTTCTTTAACCTCCTGCTGTTGTTGTCCTATTGGAGAAGTTTTTTTAACTTCGCAGATACCCTGAAGTGTCAGAAGATTTAGGAGGAAAACAGATTTTCTCTGCAAGAATAGTACTTGAGCAGTAGACTTGGGAATACCTGCTTTTCATTTCAAAGTACATTTAGCATAATGCTGTATAAATATAGTAAGAACTGCCTCTCAAAAACTCTAGAGAACTCTGTTCTAATGAAATGGGCAGGATGTTCAGTGCCTTCTGTGGTTACAGCATTGGATAAGAATACTGCTACTGGAAAATTTTGAAGTAATACTCTCACTTTTATGACCTCAAGTGATAAGAATTTTGCAGTACAAGCAAAACATCCCAAACAAACCAATTTTTCTTTAAATCCTGTGCCTTTAATAAGCTTACAAAAGCTTCCAATATTAGGCATTCTTATAAATACTGTTTATCTTCTCTGTTAACAACATGGACATGTTTACTAAAGAGGTACAGTACCAGTGCAAAAGCACAAGTGATGCTCCCAACACATTACAAACTTTAAATGGACATCAATGCCACCTCTCACAAATATTAAAACTCTTTAGTGCTGTGTGTGACTCCAGCAGCAGGAACTGCTCTGGGCATCAAACACCAAACACACCTGCAAACGCAGGTCAGGTGGCAACACTTAAAAGCCTCCCAACAACCTGCTCAGCTCGGGATGCTGGAGAAGGGGAGATGGATGTGCAGTCAGGCACAGGGCAGAAGACAAGGGAGCACTGCTGGGTCCATGGCTGACAAACACACCATGCTCAGGGAAGCTGGAGGGGTCGCTGCCGAAGGAAAGACCTACTGCAGGTGCACAGACCCCAGAGGAGATGCTGCACCACTTACCAAGTTCTTCAGTGAATCTGAACCTCTACAAGCATCTACTTTGCACAGTTATCTGTCAGTCACTGAATAGTTAACAGAAACCACGGTGCAGTAGGATTGCTGGCACAGACACAGGACTCTCAATCAAGGCATCCATAACGAAGGAATGAAACACACACAAGGGTAACCTTCATGCTATCATTACCTGCCCCCACAGGATTCAAATGGGCTTCTAAAATTACCTGGAAATCTCAACATGCAACAAAACTTCTGGTAAAACAAATCTTACTACTCCATGGAAAATATTTACCAATTTTTGTTCCTTTTTACTGAAGTAAAAAAAAGAAAAATCAAAAATATTAGGAAGTGTCTCAAAGTTTTTCAGGTTGAAATAGCTGTCTCCACCCAACCTAAGGTAACTACATAATTCACAATTCCATTGGAAAAAAAGAAAAGTCACACCAGAAGAGTCTTTTTACAACAGTTGATTTTATACTAGAATATTTTAATTTCTCATCACCAGCAGAAAACAACTGCAGGTAACAAGTGAGACTGCCTGCAAGAAATGAACAGTGAAACTGAATGTAACTGTTCACACTTAAATACCTCTGCTAATAAATAAACAAAAGAATAAAGAAAGATAATAAATGCCTGAGCATTTATTAATTGAGAGGAAGGAAAAGCATCATAGTACCAGGGCAGGATGGGGAGAGGCCCCACCTTCCAGATGCTGTGTAGGCATTTCAGTGAGACCATGCAATGAAACCCCACTTCTCCCTTTTCAGAGGGGCAGTCACATTACTAGGCATTGCTGCAAAGATGGGTAACATCCACCTGGAAAAACAGTAGATTTTTACATCAGAGCAGACCTATTTACAGATGCAGCAACGACACCTTTTAGTGTCATTTGTTGAATTAGACAGGCAGCAGCATAAACAGTGGCAGAGTGGTTTCTGCAGTTGCTCATCCTCTGCACTGTCTCATCCTCTGCCTCCATGTATCTTAGTCAGGGACAGAGTTCAGCTCATACAAACAGAGCTCAGAAATATCAGTTAAAGATAAAAAGTATCAATATGTATGTACCCTACCACCCTAGAGCCTGTGCATTAGCTTGGTCACACTTGTGAAGAAAAAGCGTCCCTCTCAAACAGAGCAGGACTTCCACTTTCAAATGCAGCCCAGAGACAGCATTTGAGATGAGCAGATTCCCCAGCTCAGGCCCTTCTGTTCCTCATGTGCCGAACTATCCCTATAACACCCACTCTGCAGCCCATCCTACAGCAGCTCAACAGCCAGTCCAAGGATGCAGGCTGACTGTCTCAACTCCAGAAAAATCACCACCACCACTCAAAATCAGGGCTTGTAATCAGTTTGCTATCATCATCATAAATGCATCCCCTCCCTAAAGCAGACATGGCCAACATCTGCATCCCTTGGATTTTATCCATCCTATTTATTACTCTTTAAACTGGTCTTATTTTTAACTCTTCTGCTGTTTTCTTAAAAGCAAGTAACTCCAGTTCTTCTGTTCTCAGCTGTATCATTTAGACAACATAATGCCTGTAATAAAACAAAACATTTTGTCTTTGTCCTTCATGATTTTACTTTTAAATCAATTTACAAAGCAAGAAGCAGGGATCATAGAAGCCGAGACAATGCAGCAATGCAAAAGCAATGAGATATTCACTTCAGGGAAATTGCTGTCTACTGAAACAAGACACAAGCTTCTTTTTGTGGTCATCAAAGAATTAACTGGAAAACATGCCAATAATTTATAAAGAAGCATAAATGATGGGAGGAGGGGAAGACCTACTAGTTTCTGTGCTGCAGAAAGGCAGAAGACAATGATGGACAAAAAGCAGAAATTTTTACTCCAGGTCCAATGTTTCTTAGAATAATTAGAGATGGACAACTCACAGTTCACACTTGGAAAAACCTCTACATATTCCTCCTGTTGATTTCAGTGGGATCTGTAGATGCACAGTATTTGAAATAAGCGTGCCAGCATCCTGCTGCTCCAGTTTTTCCTTTGGGCAGAAAGAGGAATGTGAATATCAAGCATTCCTATTAACTAGGGGAGAGGAAATAAGTGTTCAAGTATTTAAATACAGAAGGATGTTGCCAGCATGCATTTGGTGTTATTAATGCCCTCACTACTAAAATGTGAACCAGATGAAACAAAGAGGTGGCTGCAAGGAAGGACAGTCTTTCTTAGTGGGATTTGGCTCTCTGGCTTGGGAGTTTTTCTTAGTTACCACCAGTGATGTCAGCATCAACATGGTAACCCCTTCACATGCTCAAGGAGGACTTAAATTGACTGCCTGCAGCCTTTCACTCCAAGTTCACCCTGATGTATATATTCAGGCAACTTTTGCTTTCCTCCAGCTCTCCCATGATTACAAACAAACTTGCATTTTTCAAATATTTCCCTTCCTGGTTCCTGTCTCTTTTCACACACAACACAAGTGCTTCTTCAGTCCTACTCCTTGCAGATGGACTTCTCTGTCTTCCCCCAGCCCTCTCCAATGAATTCCTGAGCAAAAGCAAAAAAAAAAAAAAATCTTTCACAACTGTTTTCCTCACTAATTTTATCCAAAGGCTATAGAAGTTTCTGGTCCACTTCAAAGTGTTGCTGGCAGGGCCATAAGTGAACCTTCTTCCTTCTTCAGTACAGGCGTTACCGGAAGGATGATTATCCTTCTTGGCCTTATTATTCCTTGCCTCTGGCTACAACATCCTACCCTTCTCCATTTGGGAGCTAACCTACTTGCTCATCAGGTTCTTCCCCATTCCTGCTACTGCTGACATTTTCCAAAGCTTCTCCTAGAGCGACCACTTGTTTACCTCACCACAAAGAAATCCTTCTTCCATTTTGGCTCCAGCCTACTCTCAGCAGACAGTCTGCCCCCTTTATGAGCAGTGTCCCCACAGCCCTGCAGGGAGAGCCATGCACAAGCTCCCTCCCCATGTCCCCCATACCAAGGAGGGAAACGCTGCTACTTCTACGAGACTCAACAGCTCGACTTGCAGCAGCCTCCAAGTGCAGGTGAAAAATCAACATGTTTCTTGTTTTAAGATCAAAAACCATGTTCAAGATGACAAGTGCATTAAGTCCAAAACTATTATTGATTTCACTGTCAGTGATGGTATCCATTAAAAAATAATAAAAAAAAATAAAATTTTGAGAATCCCCCACCTCAGCTACCTACTGGTTCTGCAAGTATACTCCATTTACAAAGCAATGGCAGTTCTTATAAATCTTCTGATTCTATGATTCTTAAACCACAGTTAGAAACCCAGGCTAGAGGGCTGAGAGAGCAGAGGATCACTCCAAATAAAGAGGAAATGGTGGAAATGAGAAAGCCAAACCATAAGGTCACGGAAGGCAATTGAACGCCGACAACCCTGATGAAAAACACAATTCCTCCTAACAGATTTTGAGCTTCCCCGTGATGGTTTTTCAAAAAAAGATCTTTTAACTTGCAGTAAAATAAGAAACATCTGAATGCAATGTAATTAAAAGAGATACACCTAATAAATTTTCCCTGAAAGAATTCCTTCTTCTGACGAATACTGGTATATATTTTTACAATGCTAGATAGCCCTATTTCTTTCACTCAGATACCAGCACCTAATGAGCAGAGACATTTTGAATAATTCAAAGTAAAATTCTATGTTCAACATCCACCATGAAGAACATAAAAGATTTTAGAGCAGTCTGTTTTAAGGATGGGAGTTGCTAATTTGAATACTTCATTTCAAACCACTATTAACTTCAAGACGTTCAAAGCCCACTTGTATCAGCCTGGCAACGTTGGCACAGCAAGAGTTCCAAGAACCTCAAATTTGTGCAAATGTCTAAGTGAATACTCTGAGACATTAAAAGCTTCAAGGAAGTAAGTATAAACTAGAAATTTTAGGACTTACCTGATGTGAACTTCCATGCTAGCAAGGCCTAACCAGGCAAGTTCAATGCACCTTAAATGTAGTTGGTTTTTTGTCCTGAATACCCAATGCACCAACCCAACCTCTTTGGAGGTGGCCCAGCATCCTTCACCCTTCAACATTTCGCTGAACCAATGGGTTCTCTGGTACTTGACCACTAACTCACCACATCCAGATTTACTGTTTCATGGTAACTGCTTTTCATGATACTTGGTATTTGTTCACACTACCCAGAGATAAAATGCTGTAAATTCCCATTTTGATTCACAGAAACAAGAACTCCCGGCTGTGAAGTATCTTTTTAAAGGATAAGAGCAGCTCCAAATTCAAAAATTAATGCTGTTGTCATCACATAAGCAGCTCCTCTGGCTTCACAACACAACAACAATGCTGTACCTGAATTTCACTACATGCAAGTATAAGCATCAGTGTTCACCAAGGCAGAGCAGAAAAACACCAAATGGAAACTGAGAAAGAACTGTTAAAGCCCGTAGGACCTTCCTGCACTGAGGAGCAGATTTGCTTTACAAAACCCACTCTGTTCCCCAGTGCCCACCAGCACACACACTTCATCTGCTAACCCAGGAGACAAACACACACTTAAATACTGTGGGGAAAAACACTGGAAAAAATAATAATAATAGTAATAATAAACCAGTGATACACAGGAGGGGAATTACAAAGGATTTCATGTTCCAAATTCTGTAACTTCAACACAAAAGAGCTCTGGCTGTTCAAACTGTTTCAGCAGAAGGGATAGGCTTTCAGACCTGAAAAAATTTTCAGTATTTTGCTGAGCAATGGCAAGCAATAAATATTATAACAATAGGGATTACAAACATTCAGTTCAAGAATAACACTAGCAGTGGTACAAAACTCCTGATGCCTGTCCATCCTGAACGGGAAATATGACACTTCAAGACTGTGAATGAGTATTTCACTTCTCAATACTTCTGAATTCAGCATACTGTGACAACTTACCTGTGTGTGACAGCATTCATGCTACGAAATCTTTCCTTATTAAACTCTTATAAAAAACTGTAAAAAGTTTTACTGCCAAATTTACCAACACTGTCAAGCTGTTAACGTCAACTTTACTCCAAAACAATTAAAGTAACTGCCCGCAACATTTTAGACCTGCTCTTCTTTGTAACAGGTTGCCTGTAGATTAGGGTTATCTGACACTGACTACATCCATAAGGGCATTCCACTAAGAAAAACTTCATTTTTTAAATGACATTATATAAACTGAAAAACAATACACATTGTTTCCCCCAACACACTATATAACAACTCCCTACTTGCAAAAACGACTGTTTTCTTCTTATACCTGTTAATTAGAGTTATAAACTGTTTACAGTAGAAGAAACAATTGCCCTGATTCCTTTTCAAACAACTTCTAGATTTGCTGCAACATGCCTGTGTATCTGATTGACACCACTTGTCACTACACTGGAGTGGTTATACAACCCTGGCACTTCTCTTGCACTTTTTCCAGGGTTCCCAATATTTGTTCATCACATCTCATATATAAGAGTCTGTGCAAAACCCATATATAAGAATATGTGCAAAACTCATTTGCCTCTACCCAATCACCACTTAGTTATCTGGTTTCAAAGCTGCAGAAAGACCAGGGATGCTGATCTTGAAACACATTTCATTTCAGTACATTACTTGGTTGAAATAACCAATTTAAATTATTTCCTCTGGCACGTAACAAAGTTAGTGTGAAGTTTTGTGCAATTAGGAGGCAGCAAAGGGGGAAAAAATAAATTATAGATATGAACAGGGTCTTATGTTCCTTTTTTTAAACCTGTGGGTTTGGAAAGTTTATCTGAGCTTATTTGGAAAAATATATGTATGATTTTTCTAAACATTTTGATTCATAAGTTGCTGACCTTAAATAAAACAAATCAAATTATTGGTGGAACAGGAGTAAATAACTTAAGTGGGAGAAGCTGGGGTGTGCCAATCCTTCCTCCCAAGAACAGATGCAAAGAAGCCTCTCTCAGCATGGTTCAGCTCCATAAAGTTAAATAGTCCCCAGAGTACAGGAAAGTCTGTACTTCACCAATGAGTTAATATAATCCCGTACAGATATTGACTAGCTCTCACAACATCCCACAAGGCATCAACATTCTTATCCCAAGTAAAGAAAGTGCAACCTGTGGCCACACAGTGAACTAGCAGCAGAGATTTTCAAGGAGGTAGTTTGAGTTTTCTCCACGCATATGCTTACTTTTACACCTAACAGCCACACAGCAAAACCACACACTTCTGTAAAAGGGGACTTGTGATAAATCAACAAATGTAATGGATGGGACCCACCTGAGCAACCTGGACAGTCCACACTGAAAACGTGTGCCAAAGAAATTGTAGCATTCTCCATCCAGATCCCAAACTCTAAAAATTGAGCTATTTCACATGGCTACTTCAGAACAAGGTGAATCACATCTTAAAATCATTTACTTCTCTGCACTGCCTCTAAACTTATGTAGACTCCAGCCTTGTAGATTAACAGTAGGGTTCCATGAACTCTACACATCAAACTTAGCTGAGGTGAAGGAAGTGAAGATTAACCTGTGAGGACATAAATCTGCATTATCAGTAAGAGCTGCAAACAGAGATTTGTGCAGAGCCCCTGTGTAAAGCAACAGCATTTAATATAAGAAATTAGGCTACAAAAGTGTCTTAAACTATCCACAAAAAGCTGACAGTTACACAGACCAACCTGGGTTACTCTTCCAAACTGGGGTTTACAGTATGAAATATGAAACAAAAACAAGGGTAAGGGCTTTGGAGATGGCAGCACGCACATCTGGTGATGTGCAACAGCTCTCACACACTCTGACATTAAATATCATAGTGGTAAACACTCTCTATGGCTAAATCCTGACAGATATGAGTCTTTTTCAATGAAAAAACGTTCAACATCTTTATTCTCCTTGTTGAAACAAATGTGACCTTTTTCTTCCTCCTTACAGACACCTTGGTACACACTCTCAGCTCAGTGTGAGTGTGGAAGTTCAACATATTCTCCCGATACATGCCTGGAGCCTCAACACAGCCTTGTTGTGCTCAGAGTCCACACATACACACTCCATCACATGAACAGGAACAGCTGCCTAACGCTGGTTATCTTCCTTTCTGATTCACTCTTCCATTTATTGTTGGCTTCTGATTGCAAAGATACACCTTTAACCAGCAGAGACACTGGGTTTGGTTTCTTTCACAATGATTCACATTTGGTATTATGAAAGTTCACAGTACTCACTAGGTGTCTGGCATCATTTCATTGAACATAGAGATACTATTCATCACAAGATGCCAGTAGCACCAAATCACCCCAAAATTAAACTTCATGTTCAAACCAAACTGTTACAGTGGAACAGATGGACTTCTGATTAACTGAGCGTTTCCACGTGCCACCACTGAAGAGAAATGGTCCCCATATGCAGGCTCTCTGTCACAGGAAAGCTTTTACACATATTTCAGTGGGCCACTCTAAACACATTCTAGAAACACTGGGGGTTTTTCAAGAACAAAACCCAAATTCTTTCTTCATACGACAGCAACCAAACTCTGTTTCAGAACAATCTTGTATGTGTGTGCAAGTGCAAGAGTGATAATGAGAGAAATATAAAAATAAATAAAGCCTCATAAAAGTTCAACCTCTGAACAAAAATTAAGCAACCATTTAAGTAACTCCTCAAAATGTCAGTAACCTGACTCTCAGGATATTCGCTTAACTCCTTAATTATGGACTCTGTTCCTGTAACTGAAATCCAATGAAATTCAATCCTGTGATTATCCAGAGCCCAAATAAAGATATCAAGACTGCATCTGAAGATAAGCCATTGCAAGATCAAATGCAGTCTCTTACACATTATCCTTTTCCTCTTCAGTTTTTCATATCAATGATATTTAATTCAAAATATTTATCCAGAACAGGAAGGACGAATATCATCACAGAGCCTGCAATTATCCACAGGTAAAGAAGATTTTGATTCATGGGGACCTCAAGTGCCACCAGAAAAATTCAAAAAGAGTACACTCCTGAAAACCCAAGAACCACCATTTTGGCTGAAAAGCGACGGTAGAACTACAATGCACATTCTCAATAGGAAGAAAATCACTCAGCAGAGCATTTACCTATAAACGCAATGGCTTCAGCCTCACTAGACATCCTTCAAACCCCAGCAGAGCCAACTCTGGCAATCTCTCTGACAGGCAATCAGAAGGGGCTGTCACTCAGGCACAGGGGGTGACTTCAGGAAGGGTAATGACACAAAGTCAGGCTAACAAAGCAGTTCCTCTGTCCCTAGATGTCACAGTCACCCACGTAGCAATTCCCTCCACAGGTTCTACTGCAGAGTGACCCAAGCAAGTGACACCAGTGACATTCACCGATTCCAAAGAGCAGGATTACAAACATGAACAGTCCATGTAACAGCCTAATACAAATAACATCCTTCTGTCTCTCTTTCCCACCCCCACTGCCTGATGTCTCTGCACACCAGTAATCCCCAGTGATCCAGTCATACCCAAAGCACCAGCCTTGATCGGAGCCAGGAACTGCACAGGGTCACCCCTGGGAACAAGGCTACCCCTGCTCATGCTCTGCACTGCAGAGATTTCACAGCACAACACCTATCCACCTGCGGGGCTGCTGCCTGAAAAAACTGCAAGTCACAGAATGCTAAATGCGTGTTGTTAAGATTTTAGCTCCAGAATTCGACAAGTAGTTTCACCGGCAGATCCCTCTGCCCAGACACAGATTTCCAGGTGCTTCTACCCCAATGTGACCCCGATCACATAACATACCACAACAAAGTAACCATCAGCCTGAGGGGACTGGTACTGTATATGCCCTTCCCAAGACTCAAAAGGGGGGTTATATTTACTAAGCGTGGCATTCTCACAGAGTACAGCGAAAGCTGAATCAAGATAATTGGGGTTTTTTCAAATGCTCTACCTTCCAGATTTCATAGGTAAATATCAAATTCCAGACACACAGCAGACTATTCTCCTCATTCATTCACACACATGGGAACTATCCAATGTTTGCAAAGCTTTTACACTTTGTAGATGAGATATGCGGGAAAATGTGAATAAGCTTTTTAAAACAGAAATGTAGATAAGGTATTTCAGTGGCCAATGCAGCTGGGATGACTCCTATTTATTCCTTTGTACATTTTTCAGGTAAATGTTAACAACCATGCCCATGCTCTGTGCAAGTGCAATAAAAGGGAGGTGCTGTAAAAAGATAGATTGAAGTTTGCCCTGGACTGATAAAGCACCAAGCAAATAGCACAGATGTATGGAAGCGTGCTTGCTTTGTGAAAGCACAGTCTGCCCTTTTTAGTTCTACAGCTACAATCAATTCCAGAGGAGGAAAAAAAAGAAGGAGAGGGAGAAAAAAAGAGAATATTTCCCTTTCCACCTGGAAACATAAGATTCAGAAAGTGTCCTTCAGGGTTTCTGATCCTCAGGATATGCTACTTTCTCTTAGGAAACAAGTTCAGTTCACTCAGATTACAATCACGTTTGAGCAATCTGTAAATCAATGAACATACCCAATTTTATAGGCTTTGTACTTCAATGAAAAGTATATAGTTGTATAATACAGACAATTATCTATTTACGTTTTTAACTAAATTATTCCTCCTCCTTCACATTGCTCATTTGGTGGGGTTTTTTCTAATCTTGATTTCTATATCCAGCTTGCTTGGCAATAAGCTCATCCAATGCATTTTCTGCTTCTGTTGTTGATGAAATGCTGACTACACATCCTCTTAACATTAGTAGAAGTGTTTACATGAAAAAAAGCTTCAATAAATGTTAAAAAAGACACATTATTTTTAAGTTGTTTAATGGTGTACAAATTCAATATAAATGCAACCTGGGATAGAACAGACACAGAAAAAATCCTTTTAAGTCATTATAAGAACAATCTCCATTTGGAAACATATCCCACTTACAAAGTACAGGGCAAACAGTAAAAGCAATATCTGAACTGGCAGAGCCCTACCACCACATACTCATTCATCACAATTCAATTGCTTTCAATAAAACTCAACTTTCTGTTAAAATCCCTGACTCAGTAGCATTTGCAGGATTCCCATGACAGTATTGCTGGTAGCTTACAAATCTGTCCATCTGCATCCTCCTCACATGGCGAGTTCAGGCGTATGAGAACAGCGCAGAAAGGAAGAGCAGGAGAGAGCTGGGACCAAGAGCGCGCTGCTGTGATCATTCCTGCACACCAGCCACCCCTTTTGTTCCGCTATCGCGTGCCTTAAGGAACAGCTCATCTAATCAGGATGCAAAATTAGTAAGACCATACAGAATTTCCCCATTACTGTTCGGGCGTAGGGAAGAGCCTGAGTTTAAGAGAGCAAAAAGGAAGTTCAAAGACATCCTAAAAGACATCAGAGGACAGCCTAAAAAAACCAAAAAATTATGTATAGCCCTATTTTCCATAGTATCATTATTTCTTTCCATAGCATCATCATATAAATCAGTAATGCACGAGGACAGGAAACCTTTTAAACAGAGCCTTTGATGTGTGTACAGCACATACAAGGAAAGGGGACGTTGCTGTCGTGCAACAGTCAATCGCAAGAATAAAATGCAACACCAGAAAAAAAACATAGAGGCTAGAAAATAGTAGGACAGAATTAATTTTTATGCAGAAGTCAGGAACAGAGATGCCACTGAACAGGTCAGGAACGGTGGTTTCCAAAGGCAGTAAAGGAAGGAAAGCATCAGCACTGTTACCTTCAGGATGGTTCAATCTAAATACAAGCAGGGTTTTTTTTTTTCCTCAGGGGTTTTATACTGGAGAGAGCTGTCTAGAATAAGAGAGATATGCCAAACAAAGGAAGAGACACAAAATAATGCACATAAATCATTAGAAATATGTGGTACAAGATTTTATTTAAATCTCTCAGGCTATCCGGTTTCAAGAAATTACTCTGCACTGCCTAATAACAGCATGTTTATCAAAGGCACACAGAATCACTTGAAAATACAAATTCTAGAGGTAAAAGATGAACAACAGTTATAATGTCATCTAAAATTATTTCGTAAATGCCTCCATTTGAATAGTCCATCAGCTACATTTTTTGCAAAATGCTGTAGATAACACGATGACTATGACTGTTAACAAAACCTGAAGGTTTCAACAAAAGCACTAATAATAAATGGCAGTTGTGCTGTAGCACATTTTTTAAAATACAAAAGAATATATCACCACTTGCCTAAGTCAAAGCAATCACTCTAAAGAAACTGATCTAGGGTGGAATTATAATTTGCAAAATCACAAAGTTCAGGGCTTAGTATTATTATTACTATTATTTAATAAATACTATAGCAAGCACTCCCCTCTTTGCTCCCTCTGGCCCTACTGCAGCCCTACACACTTACTTATTCCTAATATAGAGATCGTGAATATGACACTATAATCACGAAAGCTTACATCTACAAGGAGAAACATGCTTTCTTCAGCACTGCATGCAGAAGGGATTAAAAAGTTTTGGTAGACTGAGTTCCTTTTAAATCAGCACAGTAATCTACAAGCAAGGTTGAGATCGAGGCAATTAACCCCATCAATCTAAAATGAATGCATAAGCATGAAGACAACTCTTGCTCAACAGTATCAGCTGAACACTATTACAGCATTTACTGACTACCTCAGATTTTTTGGCCATAACCACCCTATTTACAACACCTCTGTGTCAGAAGAGTATTACAACACTTTAATGAGGAAAAAAAAAATAAAAATCAGA
This sequence comes from Myiotriccus ornatus, assembly GCA_036023395.1. NCBI lineage: Eukaryota > Metazoa > Chordata > Aves > Passeriformes > Tyrannidae > Myiotriccus > Myiotriccus ornatus. The sequence goes on along the minus strand of JAYRBT010000082.1, from coordinate 12,691,539 downwards.
TTTAAATTCCACTATCATGGATCAATATTCCCCATTCTCTAAATTTCTCATATTTAAAACAAATACATCACTGACAGATCTCCTTCTGGCTTCAGTGCGTCAGTTTAAAAAAAATCACTACTCATAAATCTCTTTGGATAGCTGTACTGATGTCAAACATAAGCATTTCCTTTACTTTCATTCTAAGTTATAAATATGTAAACAATACTGGAATCAACATCCCCACTGCCAAGTATAGATCACTACATAAAAGTTTCAACCACAGTATGAGCACACTGAAAAAAATTACATAAGAAACAGACATTATTAAGTAGTTTAACATGATAAATTCCACACTTTCCTAAGAGGAAGAGACTTTCTTTTCAACAGTCATTTACCACAAGCTATTCTCTTTTCAGCTTGGTGAAGCATGGTGTGTTTTTTCATACAGAGGCTGAGCTAAAGGAGAGAAGAAGGATTAAATACAGCAATATTTTACCACATCCTTACTAGAGGGGAAAGATAGTCTGGCAGCTAAGGAGTCAGCAGGTCAGCACTTAATTTCCAGCTTGGTTCCGAACTGCTTGTGTGGTCCTAGATCAGCCAGTGACCTCCTGTGCTTCCTTTCTCCACGCACTCTGTGGGGATCATTCCATACTTGCCCAACCCATGCTATGACATTTGTTTGCGGATTTGGTTTCTGAAGGGTGAAGGTGGCAAAGCAAAGGAGGAAATTACCCTGTGCAGTAGGCGCTGAAGAGCCACCTCCTTTCACCTAGTTTGGTTGTTGCACACTGTATTAACTGAGGGGTGCATCACAGCTTTGCTGCAGCACAGACAACCAGTACAGCAAAGCACTTTTCTCTTTCCTAAGGTAGAAGAAAGATGCAGAGAAAAACCACAGAAGGACTTCATGCCAGTATTCACTTGCTGCAATTAACATTGTGCTGTTGTGAAATTCAGTTAATGAGGTCCTTGCAGAGAATGAGCCGCTGGAATACATGATGCTGCTCCCAGGTGAGCGATCCCATACTCCATCATCTGTATTTGGAATAAACCTACACAGCTTCCCAGTTAATGCAAGGCTGAGTTGGGAAGGTAGTGATGAAAAGGGGCCCATTCCTACTCCATGCCCCTCTTTCACACCTGAAAAAGCAGGGCATTGATACATACATTTTCCTTCTCAAATCACAGCATCAGTGAAGCAAAACTGACCAGATATTTCCTCTAACTTCAACACAAGACTCAGCCAATGCTTCTGAAAGGAAAGAAATGACACTGTAACTGTTTTCTTAAACCCTAACCACACTATTTATAGTCTCTCCTGTTCACATCTACATGTACCTCTTTCCATACCTGAGGTTCCTGTGCACTAGGAAACTGTTAAAATGGAGTAAGCAGTAGTTGTCACAAAGAAGTGCCTCACAGTTTTTTACAATGTATTACTGAAGTCACATTAAAGTCCTCTGAAGACACACCAATTTCTGAATTGCAGTTGTATTCATGAATCTTTTAACTATGTAGGGACACAAAATGGTTGGTCTTTTCTAACAACTTGTACAATCTCTATGCATAAACTTATCTCCATGTTAAAACTAAAGCCAATTTGAAATAGTTCATTCTATCACGAAAGCAAGTTATAAAAACTATACATCTGCTAGAGAGGAACACACCAGGGCAGCCCAAGCATGTGACAAATTGGAACCCCCACTTGCCTTGCGGTAACAGAGCTGGTGCCTGCAGGGCACAGCAAGTGCAGCCCGGCAGCAGCGAGGCTGGACAAAGGTCTGGAAATCCAAGCCCATGTCAATGCCCAGCAAAACAGTGTAAGTAACAACACAAAGGGGAAAGTTTTATTGGTGGACTTCTATACCAGGCATAATACGTATTCAAATCCACTCTTTAAAAAAAAACCTGAAGTGGCAAATTTTATTAGTTCACTTTTTCCTTCTGCATTAGTTCCTTCTTTCCTTCTTTATTTTACGTTTCCTTTCAAAATTACTCTGATATTTTGTTTCTCCCTTGTCCATTTAACAACATTCCCAAACCAGTAGAGCCTATCAAAGCTAAAAGCCTTGCCCTGCTGCTGGTGTATCATGAACATATGTTAGGAGCACTTAATTGCCAGGCTGCAATCTGCTCTCTGAAGGAGGCTGGTAGCAGGTGTGACAGTCTGGTCTGCAGAGAAAACTATATATAAAGATGCAAGAGGCGGGGGGAGGGGGAGGACTCCACAGCTTTGCTTTTACATATCATGTTGGATTTGTAAGCCTACTTAGAGAGAGGGAGAGGGGAGCCACAAAGTTAAAACAGATAAACCTTGACACCTTTGAGCTCAATGTCTGATTTTACAGCCGCTCCCTCACTGCAAAGCAAGCAGGTGAGCAGCACCAGGCTGACTCCCATTTTCTGTTCATGCTGAGAAATGCACAATTTGCCATTGCAAAGAACCGACCCTCTTATTTATTGCCTCAGGGCACAGTATCCAATCCAGAGCCATGTGGTCTTCCCCAAAGGCTGGCTTCCCAAACAGGGCATCAGGTGAAAGGCAGGCTGCAAAGGGCTGTTTATTATAAACTGAGTTCAGAACTCTGCTTCCTATCTCAACTTCTTGCTTACACTGAAGAGTAACACAAGTGAATTATTACACTCCACATTTAAGTTCAGAAGGAACATCGCACTTTTTGAAAAAAGTGACAGGAAAATTCTGGATGAAAAGTAACATGCTTCTAAAGCACTAATTAATTACACAAAAACTATTATTTTTTATGTCAGTATCACACACAACTTTAATCCCCAGAAGTGATCAAGAAAAAATATGGATTCATTGTATCTTAATTCTCTCTATTCACAATGTCTCTGGCATCCATCAACCTTTGGAAACAAAGTCTTTCAGAAGGCAACAAAACACTGGCACACTGAATCAGGAGCAACTTGTGAAGGCTGCTAGGATTAGAGCAGTCTTTACACACTGCATAATCACAGACATAATACATGGTTTCATAAACGGAAACACAGACCACCTCTAAAACCCATAAAATCTGCAACTTCTCTGTTGCCCAGAGAAGCTGCTGGTGCCCCACCCCTGGAAGTGTTCAAGGCCAGGTTGGATGGAGTTTTGAGCAACCTGGTCTACTGGAACTTGTCCCTGCCCACGACAGCAGGGATGAAACTAGGAGATCTTTAGGGTCCCTTCCAAGGCAAACCATTCTATGATTCCATGAAGACAAGACATACATGTTACAAAATTAGCTATTATGATTTACAGATTCAAAATAGTTCATTAATTTTCACATAAAACAAAGGAAAAAAAATAACTCTTCTCACTTTGTTCTGCTATGAGGCCAAGAAAGTCCTGAATTATGAAATGGAGATGTTTTAAAACAAAATAGACTATTTCCTACAAATACAGAAGACAGCTATGGTAAATACTGAAACTTTTTTTTCTTCTTTTTTTTTAAGTCAGAAGAGTAGCATGCATTTATAAGCAATTACAGGCCTGCTTTGACAGCATTTTTAAAGGGGGACACCCACGTGGAGCTATCTGATCATCCTGTACAGCCCACAGGAAGACATTAGACCACTGCCCAAATGCTTCCCCAACCATTTACCTTTGCACTTCTCCCACAAGTCACTGGACACTGTAAAATACGACCACAAAAAGCAGATTTAGTCTCAGTCTGAAATCCAAGAGTGAAAAAAGAAAAAAAAAAAAATCTGGAAGTAGATTTAGGGTACAGTTCCCTTCAGCAGCTTGTTTTGGACTTTTCCAGATACTAAAAGGTAAACAGCAGTACATCCAAGCTAATTACTTCACATTCAACTATCAAAAGAATATTTAATTCAGCACTAATTAGCTTTTCATACCAGCTAGCTCCCCTTCGCTGCTGCTTTCATTCCTCAGCTAGGGAATTTCACCAGCAAAAGAAACTTCTTACCTCCACAGAGACAGGGTGAGGACCAGGAGCCTTTTCAGCTAAATATTTTATAAATCCCAAAAGATACAATAGAGGATACCCATTATCTATGGTTTCCAGTTTAGCAGGGGGCTTCAAGCCAACAACTGCTATTTTATGGCAAAGCCAAAGCAACAAAAGGGTCATCAGGAATTTATTTCAAACAACTATACAAATAAAGGGGAGATTTATAAGACACTGATTACAGTAACATTTCACACATATTAACAGCTGGGTTTAGTTTACCAAAGCATTGTGTTCTTGAGTGATTGCTGGGCACAGGGTGAAGAGACTCCTCCACTGCCTAACATAACCACAAGTTAAATGTGCTGGTTTACATACAGAGCTTAACATTTTCTTCTAAGATCAGGTTAGTTAAGTCTAGAAAATATAGGTTTTCTCTTCAAATGGCAGCACTTAAACATACAAATTTTTTGCATACACAATTACAGACATTTAAAACCACATTCACTGGTCATTTTACAACACAGAGCCTACACTAACAGAGTACTCCAAATTTAAAAGCTCTACTTATTTCAGCCAGTCTGCTTTTTCTTGATATTTTTTAGTTCAGACTTCAAATTTTCCAGGATTATTAAAGGTCACATTTATTTGCGCTGTTTTTCATTTGAAGAAAAACTTGAAAAGAAGAAAAAACTTGAAAGAGCAATTAAAGCTGCTGTTAAAAAAAACCCAGTGAGAGCAAAAACCATCACACCTATCTTCTCAAGTTAGTATTCTTAATGACAGGAAAAAAAAAAAAATTTGAATACAGGATTTGGCAACAATGCCCAGCAGACAGGACTGTCAGACTGATTGAGTGAGGATGAAGGAGTCCCTTGTGCAAGGTCTTTTCCTTTTCCCCATCCCCAGCCATGTCAGACCTACAGTGATACAACAGAGGCAGCTTTGTCAGCATTTATCAGTTAACTCAGGACACACCCTCACCTTGATCCAAACCTGAACTGCTGCCTCACACCGAGCCCCCTCACATGCACCTGGCAGGAGCCCTGCAAAGCGGGCTTTCCCAGTCCAGGAAAGCCACAGCCATTGCGGGACTACTTTCCCTCATCTCCCTCCTAAAGCAGCAGCAGTTCCCCTCTTACCCATCGCTCATCTCTACAATGAAAGCCAGAAACATCCAGCAGAACAAGTGAGGTGTATGGAGATGACTCCTCTCCAACTGGCTAAATTGTTACAATTGCACAATATTTTTTTAACTGTTCGCAAAGCCTAACACCTGGGGACAGCAGTCTTCCAGCAGCCAAGAGGGAGACAAATTAAAGGTGAATAAAATCCCTTCCCTCTTTATCTTCCCCGGCTGTGCACAGTGCCAGGGCAGGAGGCTCATTCACCAGGAATGGCTGGCCACCACAGCCCTGCTGCCGAAATTCTTCTTCTTTTGGTACTTGGCAGCTGGCCGCTCTCCCGGTGCTCGCAGCTGCAGGCAAGGACTCTTCACAGGAAAGCAGAGGGGAAAAAACTGACAGCACAAACAAATGCACACTTAAAAAAATGCAAATAATGTTTGGTACAACAGGTTGTTGGAGAGACCATTTTAAGTCAAGCTTTGTTATTTCACTTAGCAGTTTTTTTAAAGAAGTTAAAGGTTTTGAAGCTTATTTCTTTTTCTTTTTTTTTTTAGCTGTCCCTTAAGTTGTTATAGTAGCAAAACTTTCAGGCTACATGGTCTCAGTGACACTCCAGCATCCCTAGAAATGCTTTTTCCAGTATTTATTGAATTCTGCTCCTTCCTGTTCAGAAGGACTCTGAGAACTTGGAATGAAGTTGTTCTTCTCATCTGTGCAAAGTGGTCTATTGCCGCAAGTTTCTCACAAGTAGGATATTGCTTCTGACATTTAACAGAGAAGAAAAAACATTATGTAGCCTTTGCCTAGGGGGAAGATAAAGTAACTCTACAACTTTGAAAGCACATGCAAAAAAGATGGGGTAAGGTGAAGCTACTGTTTCATTTAGCAAGTGTAGTTACATTTCTTCAGACAAATAAAAACACTGAAGTGGGTGCACACACAAACATACCGGCACTCCCAGAAGTTTTATCTCCATTTAAAACATTTTATACCCACGTAACTTTTTTTTCCTAGTAATACACCATCAACACCAGAAACATTTTAAATTGTCAGTCTGTAAAGACATGCATACTGAGAACAAAAATCCTATAAATGTGGCCACTTAAAAAGAAAACTGCTAATGATATACCAGTTTGCTCCTCCTGCAAAGGATTCATAATTTCGCTGCATCAGCAGCAGGCTGAGCATGAGAGAATGAGGAAAGTATGGCCAAAAATGTGACACTGCTTTCCCAAAACAGTGTCTACTTTCCCTACCAAATCAGACATACACTACTTTCATTAAGCTTACTGCACAAAGAGAGAAGCTTCCTATAATAAATTCCATGGGTTTCTTTTTTTTAAAAAAGCCTTTTGGGTGACATCCATAGTGCCACTGAGGTCAATTTTTCATCCTCTTGCTAAATGGAGCACTTACTTCTGGGGCACCAAGTTAACCAGTTTCTTCTCATCTTTGGCTCTTTCTATTTGTCAGTACGTAATTTACTGCATTATTGTCTTGCTTCCATGCAAACTCCCATTTCCCTCTCATATGAAAGAAAAGGCACCAGGAGTCACATCCATCTATCATTACCTCAAAAGTGCTTCCTTTCACCAAACACTAAGAACATCCCATTTTTTTTTTCCATCCCTGCAGAAGACCATCCTTCTCCCCATAGCCATTTCTGTTCTGCCAGCCCTGTTTTATAGAAGTCCTGCCAAGCTGGAGACACAACAATCCAGGAGCTGTCACCAGCCAACTTCTCCAGCACCAGAAAATGGTCCTTGGCAGGAACACAGCACCATCCCAGGGCCCAGCACCATGGGATGCTCATCTCTGCTCCTGGGCAGCAAAGATCACACAGAAACCCATTTGGTCTTTATTACTCTCACCCCGCATTGGAGACCTCAGCCCTGAGACATAGCGTGTGGAATCCAGACCAACAGTTTTTGGTAGGAATAAATTTCTCCTTTTGTTTGGGATTAAATAGGTAATTAATGTGTATCACTTAACCATAAGAAACTGCCATCAAGTAACTGCTACCTGATTTAAAAAAAGAAACAAAAGCAAATACTGCAACAAAATAGAAACTTATTTCCAGTTTAGCCAATACCCAGGACCAATTTGAGAAAATAACTAAGGTTATTTTCATAGGAAAAAAATTGACACCGCTGAGGTATTGAAACAAATAAAACTAATGTGATTATCTCAAAAAAAAAAAAAAAAAAGCCTTAATATTCGCTGTTAGTTTAAAATTATTTTTCCCCAACTTAAAATTTGAGTCATTTCTCTTTCACTAGTAATATTGGTCATTTCAACAAGTATTATGTATGTCTCTGCTGCTGTTTTCTTTTTTACTTTCTCAGTTTTCCAAACAGCACCACTGTATTATGTAATTTAGCTCAAAGGCAGTTTGGTTTTTGGTGGTTTTTTATCCATTTTTCAGCAGCAGACTTGCTGAGCATTACAGGAAAATGACCTCGAAGAAACAAAGAAAGTATATAATGTATATTAAAAAGGAGGGGGAAAAAAATAAAGCACAGATGCCCTGAAGTATCTTGCAGAATTTTTTAATACTTTTTGCTTCCCTTTTTATTTTCTTACTGCTCAGGAAATATTTCTGAGTGAGAACATCTGTGCTATACTCTGGATTGATGTTCGAAGAATTCCACTTTATTTTCAATATACATAAGCATTGGTTCAGCATTGTTGCATGTTTTATCCATTCAATTTATATTTGGATGAAAAGGTTTGTTTTCCTTTGAAGAACCAGGAAATTGTTTTAAAGCTACATGAACCGTATTCTGTATAACTAGCATCACCAGCCTTTCTCCCCAATTTACTCCATTTTATTTTACCAGATTAAACATGCCACGACCAAACGATGTCATAGTCTGGTACAACTGAGAAAGTGTTACTTCCAGTGGTGTTTTTATAACACAACTAAAACATCTGTGACTGTTATAACCTAAGTTAAAGTGCAAAAAAGCTGTGAGAATCAGATGGCTTTCCACTGGTGGAAGGCTATCACCCAGGAGAAGAAAAGTTGGCAACTCCCTAAACCCCAGATCGCCTCCAGGAGCCGTTCTCCAAAGGTGCTGAGCGCTTTCACAGGCTCCTCCACAGTCCTCCTCTCAGAGCTACAGGAATTGCTCACAGCAGCTGAATGGTGGGTTTGCTCAAAGGGAAAATCACTCTCAAGCCGCTCTTCCACAAACACACACTTCACTTTGATCACCGTTAAGTAACACTGAAAGGCTGAGAAACCACATAATGCCAAGCTGGAAGCGCTATGTATCCCGTCCAGCTGAAGGTAGGTGCTGCTCACACCAGCCAGCCTCAGCAGCACCACACACACCCTTTACTGAAAGCACCTTCAAAGCTGAAGGGCTTGCACGCTGTCCACTTCTCAAGCCCCTCTTTGTAAGCACTGCAGAATTCAGTCATCCTTTTTATTAGCCTTGAATAGTCCCAAAAGCATTTAGACTGCTTGCTCAAACCACAGGGGTACAGCCTCGGTGTGGCTCTAGGGCCTCCCTAAGACAAGCCTCCTCCCTCCTTCCACGGATGGCTGAACACAGGCAAGAGCTGGCAGAGAGGGGCTGTGGCAAAGGCATGGCAGGGCTTGTGCAGCTCCCTGTCTTGCAAGCCACAGCTCCCCTCAGGCACAGCAGTGCCGTAACAGCCAAGTCACCATGCAAGGGACCTCCACAGCCACTGCCACACTCGCCCCAAAGGTTCCTTCCTATCTTCACCCATCGCAATGTGCAAGAGTAACCTGCCTTTATAGATGAGGAAAATTACAGGAAAACATTGATTTGACTGAAAACACAGAGGGAATTGTAGAGAAGAGGTTAAAAGAAAGTTTTCCATAATGAGCGGAGGGAATTAATTCCTATGGCCTTGTATTTTCAGCACCAACCCCCAGACCTGCAGGATCACACAACAGCCTTCTAAATATTAAGCCACTGTGACCCATTTCAGTACTTATCTTCCTCAAATTAGCATCTCTCCACTGCTGTTCACGACCTCCACCAAGCCACAGCAGAATGAGGTTACCCATGAGCTGGGTTTCACTGCTGCTGTCAGGAGCCCAGAAGGAGCAAAGAGGTCAAGAGTCAGCTTGAGAAAACTGCCAGCAGCCCCAGGGAACCTGGACACTCCTGGCTGACCTCAGGTAAAACACTGAAATACTACCCAGCCAATTCTAAATGCAGAGCCCAGAAACATCATCTTGGCGGTGTCAGCTAGAAGTAAATTGATAGCCAACTGAGCAGCAGGGGTGACAGGGATTTTCTGGCATTTTGGTTCTCTTTTGGGCCTTTTTGGGGTTGAGTGGATTCCTGCACATTCTGAAAACAGTCTGTAAGATTTCTTTGTACTTAAAAAGACCCAAGATTTACACATATATGAAAATAAAATTTTAAAAACCCCCACCTTTATATCTTTTTTAATGCTAAATTTAGCCACTATTGCTGTTTGAGTATTTCCATTCAAATTCAAAAGGGGTCTCTTCACAGGCACTGTGGAGGACCCAATTAAGCCTGTGGCCAAGACATAGTGATCAGGCTTGAGGAGGGAATCTGCCAAGACCAGTACAGAGCCCAAGTAAAATCAGGGTATTTTCATGCTGACTCACCTCTGTGTATTAGGATCTATAAAAGATGCCCCAGTGACACAGTCACGAGCAGCTATGAAACTGTTTGCTCTACGGAACATAAAATGCATCAAAGCTGAAGTTGCGTACCTGGAAGACAACTTGCTGCCTGAGAGTTGACTTTTAAGCAAATAATCTGAGAAGTCCCCATTAGCTGGCACTGGGGAAGAAAGTAAAAATAAAAATAGGGAAAAAAGCAAGCTTCAAACACACATTCCCTGAGACTACAACCTGCCCCTCTCACACTTCCCTGTTGATGAATGTCAGACCTACCAAAGAGAGGGAGCTTTAAGCTCTGGGTGGCCTAAGCCTCCCATGTACAATTTAAGCGAGAATACGGTCATTTGACACCTGTTACCTTTGCTTACACTGCCAGCTTTCCTTGAGATCTGGTCTCTTATCAGCAACTGCCTTCAAATGCTATCGAAGAGCAGATTACAATTTCTTTTCACAAATATTAGCACATTGCACTTTTTAAATTAACAGTTGAAGTATTGTTCCATGGAACATCACAAACCCCGCAAAACTTCATCTCACACAGCGTTTGGTGAGAGGAAAAGTGTCTCGAGATGTCTCCCAAAATCTTTTCTGTTCATCAGGAAAACTGTTAATTTACTTATTTAAACTAGAAAATCAGAATTATATATGAGTGTGTGTATATATGAATATGTGGTGTTCATATTATATACGAACACCACAACAAGCTCATGATATGCAGAGCATCAAACTGAACTATCATAGAGACCTGTAGGGACTGAACATGACACTGAACAACTCCAGCAAATCCATGATTTCCTAATTCATATTCTTGCTTACTGTGCTCATTTACATCACACTAAAAATTATTTTTAAAAAATATTCCTGCCCATTACTTATACACACTTATTTATATGGGCAAGAAAAAGAAGATAAGAGTTAAAATGCTTATAATATACCAAAAAAATCAAAACACAGAAAGATTACACTGACAGTTGAAAGTCAACAAAAAAGGTCAGAAACATCTCTGGCTGCAACTAGATCAAACTAAAGTTACAAGATGCCCAATTAGCTCCTTTTGATAAATAGTTACTTGATACATCATTTCTATAATAATTTTCCACATTTTAACACTAGGTCAATGTTTGATAAGTTTGTTTCATGTCAACTGCCTGTCTGCTGCCTTTGGTGCAATCCATCATCTCTTGCCGTCAATGTTAAGCCACTCAGCTGTGGCTGTCTTGCTCTCTCAAATCCCTCTTACCTTCTTGCCAGTTTTTAATCATTACATTAATTGCTAGGAAGCCATAAGCAGAACTACATGAACTCCAAACTCCCTCAGCCCTTGACCGGCAAGGTTTGGAAAATGCATATACCATTTCTCAGGCCAGCTGCCCCCTGCCCGAGCTGTACTCCTTTAACACTCACACAGAGATTGTGCCTGAGGCTGCATCAGTCCATCCAGCCACACAAACAGCGTACCATTAGCGTGCCACCATGCAAACTGGGTTTCATTAAACATGATCGATTTTGCTGACTCCACTTGCCCTGGACAAGGTGGACTTCTCAAACATCTCTTATCATTTGCTTGCTCATTGCCCGGAAACACAACCTGCAGACAAAACGTATCATGTTTCAGACACAAAGCCTCTTTTGGAATAAAAGCAAAGGAATGGAAAAATGTATACATGCTACACAGACCAACCTTCAAACACAGCCTGTCATATTAATAATTAATTCCACACCTATAGATTTAGTATTGGCAGCAGTGTTAATCCATAATTAATTTTGGGAGATTTATGAATCTTAATCAAAGACACTGCACCCAAAACTAACGGCAGTTACCTGCAGGTCTGTTATCTGTATGTTTTCAGCTCAAAATTTTAGAGAGAGGAAAATCTTACTGTTATATGGATTATTTTCCATAAGTATTTTTTCCATTCTCAACATGTCTCTTCAACCAGAATACCAAGCCAGAACACAGAGGCCAAATTTTGAAGTTACTCACTCCTGGCACGGTGAGTATTGGGCTGCCTCACTACTACTGCACAGGGACACCACAAGCGCACACTGTGCAGATCACTTATTGCTAATCACAACCTGGAAACCATGACAAAGCTGGAGGTAATCTGGGAAGGGCTGACAGCTCAGTTCTCAGAGGCTTCAAGGCGTTCTCCTCAAGCACTGCTGCATACAGCAGACACACACATTCTTGCAGGATGAGAAATGCTGGTTTTCCTGTAAGTATGAAAACCATAAACTTAATTCAAATATTTTGAATAATCTTCCACCAGATATGCTTTTTTCCATAACAGCACAGAGGTGGTGAAGTACATTTCAGTGTCAGCTTGATACTAGTTGCCAGATTGTAAATTCATATGCACACATATAGTTTGATTCTCTCAGTTTAGGAATTACTTTGTCCCCTTTCTTTTCTCTATGGAGAGTTGATCATCTGCTACATTAGCACAGAAAGAAACCACCTAACTGCTACAAAATGACAGTCATCTATGAAATTCTGGCACAGAAACCACAAAATTACTATGTTACTCTACTGTGAGCACAGCAAGCAGCACTATACATCTATTTACAAAATACTGAGGATCCACTTCCTTACTACCTAAACACCACCACAGAAAATCTTCAGTAAATTTAAAAGTAAGGTTTGATGGTGACCGTATAAAACACTCAGAGAAAGCCCATGGACTCTGCTACTGTTTTCAACCACAGAATTTCCATATAATAGAAACAATCCCAGTAATTGCGGCTACCTCAAGCCCATACCAGTGGCATATAGCATAACCACCATATAAATACTAATAAATAAAACCACCCTGTCATTTTAAACCCAGGGTACAGAGCTTTTGGTACCAGGAACCCGTCAAGGTCTGGGTGCCCCTCTGCAAACTGTCTTTTTAGACAGACATATTCAAAGAAGAGTTACATTTCTACTTTTTTCATGCTTCCACAGGTGGGCCACTTCTTTCCTGAGGAAACCCGCACCATTTGCAATCATGTAACCCTTTTCTGGTGACTGGCCTGTGTTTCACCTCTGCTCACTACTGCAATCCCTTCCAGGTTTAACATTACGCTGCAGAATGCAATTGCCATCACTTAATGCAACTGAATAGCTGGAAGCCAGGATGCAGTCCACTGCCACGGCAGTTACACGGGCCACGGTTTTGGAACACAACAGGTAAAAGTAAACACTTTTATTAATGTTGTAACACTGATGAACAAATGCTGCAAACACTTATCATCTGAACGGCCGATGAGGCATTCGGTGCTCCACTGAGGGTCACGCTTTACTGCCTTACCTTAACCAGAGAGGTACTTTTGGGTCCTGTCTCCTACACGCAGGTAGACTGTCATGTGAATTAACTGTTGTATATAAATAACAGCTGGTATGCAGCCACAGACATATCCAAGAGAACAATTTCATTCTTTTTCCAGCCAGAATCAGAATATGTTTGCCCTCTTCAGAACCATGTCCTTCAGGAATCAAGTGGGGTGGTGATGGGAACATCAGTTACTTTGCCCCCCCAGCAACAGGAATTCTCCACAAAAAAAAAAAAAAAAAAAAAGGCCTGATCTTAACAATTTTCTTGGGAATCACTTCAAACCACTCAATATACCATTCACAGTATTCCTTCCACTGCATGTTTCAGGAGAGCCTGGCAGCTTGCATTTGCTAAAGCAAAACTTCCACATGCAGAAGTGCAAAGCATGTCAGAAAGGATAAGGGGAAAAAACACACTCAACTGCTTGGATGGATCAAGCAGAGAAAGGGGAAGGGCACTGCTCAAGTTCTCAGCCAACGACGGTCATACTGTCCCAACAAACCAGTTGATCAAAAAGAAGTTTGCAGCAACAAGAAAGTAAGGGGGCAGGGAAGGGAAAGAAAGAAAGAAGAAGAAAAGAAGAAAAAAGAAAAAAAAAAAAGAAAGAAACGAAAAAGCCCAAAGCCCAACAAGTCCCCCACGGAGGGAAAGCCAAGCGTGGAAGTGCCTGCACACCCACAAGCCAGGGATTTCGACATGGGGCTGCGGGAAGCCGGCGCGGGCGGGGGTCGGGAGCAGCCCCGCCGCGGGCCGGGCCGGCGCTCCCCGCACCCCGGGGCGCTCCCGCACACGCGCAGCGCTCCCCCCGCGG
>JAYRBT010000082.1:12651484-12672269 GCA_036023395.1 Myiotriccus ornatus | reverse complement strand
GGCTTGGCAAGCTCTTCTGCCAGCTCCCTCATCACCCTAGGATGGATCCCATCTGGTCCCATAGACTTGTGAGGATCTGAAGATCCAAGTGGCTCTGCAGGTCGCTCACTGTTTCCTCCTGGATTGCAGGGGGGCTAATTGGCTTCCTCTGTCTACCAGCTCCAGCTGTCATGAGGAAAACCTGTCTTACTGTTGAAAACTGAGGCAAAGAAGGTGTTAAGTACCTCAGCCTTTTCCTCATCTTTGATAACTATGTTCCCCCCCATGTCCAACAAAGAATGTGAGTTTTCCTTGCCCCTCCTGTTGCTATTGATGTATTTGTAGAAGCACTTCTTGTTATCCCTAACAGAAGTGGCTAGATTGAGTTCAAACTGTGCCTTTGTCTCTCTAATTTTCTTTCTACATGACTTAACTATATTCTTAAACTCCATGAGTAGCCAGCCCTATTTTCCATAGTCGGCAAGCGTTCTTTTTTTCTCCTAATTTCCTTCAAAATCTCCCTGTTCAGCCAGGCTGGCCGTCTCCCCCCACAGCTTGCCTTTCGGCACGCTGGGACAGCCTGTTCCTGTGCGTTCAAGACTTGCTTCTTGAAACACCTCCATCCCTCCTGGACCCCTTTGTTTTCAAGGGTTGTTTCCCAAGGTACCCTGTGAACCAGTTTTCTGAGTAGGGCAAAATCTGCCCTCTGGAAGTCCAGGGCAGAAATTTTATTGATGGCCCTCTTTGTGTCCTTGAGTATTGAAAACTCTATTATTTCATGGTCACAGGTAAGGAAGCAGAATCGTTACGTGTCCCTGTACTGCAAATGCGTATCTGAGACAGATAACCACCAGTGATAGTTTCAGCAAGTTTCCCAGAAGAAAGAAAAAGGGAGAAGGGGAATAGTGAATGTCAGCAGCTGAGACCAGAAAATCTCTACATAATTTCACAGGACAAAGAAAAAGCACTTATACAGATCTGGAATTTTATTCCTGACCAATTTCAAAAGGCAGCCCCTGATATTCAGTCATCAGAGCTTCCCAACACCTAGAAAATGAAAAAATAAATGCAATGTTTTCCTCCATGGAAAATACTAGATAATTTAAGTAGAGGGGTCATTGCCTCCTATCCCTACAGCACTTAACACAAACATGTAAGTATGTCATCATAAATTTAAATTTGTAGCAACTTTTCAGTTACTAGCAATTATCAGTAAAAACTCTAAAAATAAAGCTGTCAAAAATAGTGGAACTTGAGAGGTTTAAAAGCACCACCAGAAATCTAGGTGAGTGTGTTTAATATACAGAAGACTGAACTAAAGGGTACTTGTAGAATAAATGATTTTAAGACCCTAGGATGTTCATTTTAGCTTTTTCTTCAGGCTTTTAGAAACCTGGTACTTTCCTAAAAATGTCAGATGTTACTTATCTGTTACTTCATCTACAAAAACTACATGGAGACATTTTGTCTCAGCTGAGAATTTATTGTATGGTTAGTTTCTCCTTTCCTTCTTTCTGCCTGTCCAGAAGTTTGCTCTTTGCGTTTCTTCCAGCCTTTCATTTATTGATGAAGTTCCTGGCAGAGATTTCCAAACTCTGAAACACAGAATTCCAGTGACTAAAAAGGCTTGTGGAGTCTTTTCACTGACTTCTGTGGGCTTTGGATCAGGCCCTAGGGCCTTATCTACCCAACTCAAATAACACGTAAACAATATCAACACAGAGCTACAGTACTGGGCTCGTTTGTCAAGTACTTGCCAGAGCTGGAACAAATTCAGATACTGTCAGAGAAACCCATTCGCTGCAGAGAGGCTGTGCCAAATTATTTGCCACAATCAAGTTTTATCTATTGATGAACATTCCTGAAAAAATACCTTCCTGTGACATGAAGAGGAACACCCACGGGGTATGTTAGTCAAAAGGCCTATCAAAACATGGTAATACAGATATTCCACCACACAAGTTATTCATGTGGTTTATAAAACATATTAAGAATATATTTCTCAGCTGGTGTTCCTCTTTAGGGATCCCTGTTTAATTTCACACCCTGTTCTCATTCTTGTTGGACTGAAAGTGAATGGGTAGTGTCATGGCTTTCTGTATCACGTTATCTTGATGTTTGCAGGAAAACATTGATAAGGCTTGAAGGGAAATATATCCTTTGCTCAGCTTCTCTCTGTGTTGATGGTAACAGGGAGGACTGCATGGGGTAAGGATATTACAGCAGAGACTTTCCAATTTGCACAGGAATTTAGAGGGATATAAATACAGACGTGCACTTGGAACATGTTCATATCTGTTACGCATGGAGTTAAATGCTCTCCTGCTGCTGCTCATGCTGAAAACACATGCTATCTATTGCTCCCGCATAAATATTTGCTCCCGAGCAAAGTCCCGCAGCACCTGCAGAGAGCCTTGTCCAGGGCACAGGCCAACAGATAAGTGTCAAAGCACAAAGGACCAGCACGGAATGAGTTACATGTTTCCTTGGAAGGAGCATGACCAGGATACACATGGTCACTTTCACTAGTGGCTGACAACTTCCAAAGACTTCCAAATACGCCAAGACCAGAGCTGAGTACTGAGCAACTGTAGCTCACTTTAAAAGAGGGATGGGGCAAAAGCAGACAGCTGAAATTTGGACACTGATTTTGAGATGGTTCTTTGCTTACAGAAGATGAAATAAGAAAAAATAGTCAGAAAGAGGTGACATATGAACTGTTTCAATGTATGCTTTCTCTTATTATGCTTTCATGAACCTCAGAATCTGCTTTCTTCCCCTCCTTTCATTCTCCTTTCCTTAACCAATCCCACTTCTCCTTTCATCTCACATCTATTTATTGCCTTCCCTTCTTGTCTCGCTTAAAAGTATTTGCAGCTGCTGAAATCAGTAAAAAGGAAGACTTGCTTGAAATAAGAGAATCCCCATGAGCTAAAATACATCACAGATTGTGACATACCACCAGTAATCTATTTTACTCAAGACTGAAAAGATGATGACAGTAAATGTGCAAGTTTTCCAAAATTCAGTACAGTGTTATACAGCATAAGGATGTTTTAATTCTTCACAGCCAAAGCCAAACAGCTTAAAATGATCTGC
Organism: Myiotriccus ornatus; assembly: GCA_036023395.1. Lineage (NCBI taxonomy): Eukaryota > Metazoa > Chordata > Aves > Passeriformes > Tyrannidae > Myiotriccus > Myiotriccus ornatus. The sequence goes on along the minus strand of JAYRBT010000082.1, from coordinate 12,669,191 downwards.
AAAGATTTAAAATCTGTAATTGAAACCAATCTGTCTTCTCCAATACAAAGTCTATTAACTAGCCCTGGCAGAGGTAGGATATCAAGTCCATCAAGGTGCAATAGGCAAGAAGACCAGAAAGCAGTGACAACAAAATCACTTGATTGGATCACCTTTTGGTTTTTCATCTGTTGTTGACTAGGCTAACTCACACACTACAGCACGCTGCAGGAATGTTTCTATGGAGAGCAGCAGCAGAGCAGCTTGAGAGCCACTGCTCAATGCCAAAAAAGAGTCTTCACTCAGGTCTCATCTTGTTCCACTGGGCAAAAAAGACATCCTCTGCACAGGCCCTTCAGCAACTGACATTCCAGGGCTCAAGGAAACACTTAGCAGCATATTTAAAAAGCAAGATTTCTCACATGTTATAATTACAGAATGGTCTCCAGGACCACACCTGAGCACAGGTCCTGCTAGCGTCAGCAGGGGCTGTGTGTTTAGATTTGAGAGCAGAATTTAGAGCAGATTAACTCATGCATCCAAAACAAAACAGATACATCAGATGGACAAGATTAGCTCTACCGATCTTCCTGTAGCCAGAATTACCAACCCAGGAGCCCTCTAATTTGCCAGAAGTTCATATTGTGGCTCCACACTAATCCAGCTGATGCTGCAACTACATCCATCATGTCATCTGTTCAAGAATTTCAGTTTATTTGGGGTTTAATGGCTATTCCCTCATATGGAGGTAAATGTGCATTATATATGCCTCAGTAAAGTTTATTTTCTCTTTTAGAAAACAATAAACAAAACTTCTTACTAATAAGGTATTAAGAACTTAAATTATGTCTGAAGTTGATGAGTTGAAGTACAGTGAATCACTAGTACATGATATTGCTTAAAACACAAAGACTGGAAATAAAGCATGAATATTGGTACGTAAGTGCATTATACCCAAAGAAGCTATAACCACTCTCAAGGACTGAAAAACCATCTGTCTTTCTGACACCACAGAAATTACAACCTCACCTGTTTCCAGCACAAATCCAAAACATAGCCCTATACTAGCTACTATGAAGAAAATTAATTCTATCCCATCCAAAACCAGCGCACAGGGAAGCCAGTAAAGAGTTTAATAACAGATACGCTGTTGGAAGCGTTCAGCAATTTAAATCTGCTATGGTCAAACGACTATTTTCTGTAAGAGAAAGCAATTTCTTCTTAACCTGTTAAACTGCTAACGTGGTAGGTAATTTGTCTGACATATGGTTTTGCAGATGTGTTTTCTTCCTTGCTAGATTTTTCAATACGCTGCTAAAGATTTCCGATTTTTTCTACTTCCACAATCCAACACGTACTCCAGCTCACAGCTTGAAATGAGAGTGCACTGAATGCTGCTTTCTCTATACCTTTTCCAGCTGAAATACATTCTAAAGTCTAAAGCTACTAAGCAGGGAGGAGGAGGGATTTTTTTTCCAGTTCTTACTGTTGCAAAGTGCAGCTGTGATGGACACACGGCTACATTAAAGCTGGAGAAAAACAGTTTACCCTGCCCGGGGGTTTCTCCACCTCACTCCTGGAGGTTGCTGACCTCACATTGCAAACAGCCAGATGACACACTCTGAATCACTGCAGTGAGGGTCATGGTGTCCAAAGGCAATCTGAAATGGCCAATGCACATTAAAATACTGTTTTCTAAATTGTAGCAGCTCAAGAGCTGCTTTTTGTGCTGCTGAGTTTTGCTTGTCCATGGCAGGACAGACAGTGGTCACTCGTTACAGCTTTGGGCTGCCTGTTTTGTGAGTCACCCTCCTATCTGTAAGGGTGGCTGGTTTTGTCTTCCAAGAATAGCAGCTTTAATATTTAGTCCTCCTTTCAGCAGTGTGGGGAGACAGGTACTCTTCTCTGGCCAGACCTTTTCACATGCTTTGAACTGTGTGCTCTGGGCAAAAGAGAAGGTGTTAGCAATCCTTGAGAGTCATCCATTTCTATCCATCCAAATTTTCTGAAACACTAAATATTCACCACTTACTATCTGTAGATCTCCACCTGTTTAGATCTAGTAAGAATTTTTAGCATATTTTGTGTGTTCTTGACTTGTGCCTTTGCCTGTTCTCTGAGGTTTGCTTTATTTTTTGCCAAGTGAATAACTGCAAGCAAAGTATTTGGACAATTTATTATTTTTTTTTTCTTTTCTATTAACAGTGTTCTGTAAGTGTTTTATGTTCTTTTGCAGTGTACTCATTCCAGAAATGGTTGATTTGAATGCCTGTATACGTGCATGGGCAAAATGGCAAGGGTAAGTCAATGTAATTGCTCATACATGACTTGATTTAGGTCAGTACTTAAACTCCTAATATTTGCTTAGAATTACATGTCTGCCACAAGGCCCACTGCTTAGGTTAGTAAATAACAGCCTCATCAGAAAGCTGTGTGCAGGGACCGGTTTTTTCAGAGAAATTTTCAGGCTGATCCCATCCTTTCTATCTTTGGTCAGATTATTCCACTGATGCACTTAGTTCAGGGTTGTTTTTTTTTCAGACAAGAAACATCTACTAGGTGTAGATCCCTCCCTTCTCACATACTGCCAGGCATCCTTTTGCTGCACATAGCAATTATCTGAACTTTGCTTCTCTTGCGGTGACTGCAAATTTGGATTCCTGCTGTTCATCATAAAAATATTCTATTTATTCTGCCCATCTTTACAGGACAGCTTTATATTCATAGCATCTTCATGCATTCTTAATTATTATACCATGAATATATTTTCTTGCCTCTTTGAATGTCTCAAGCTTTTAGGATATGATGTCTTTTTCTAACTTTCTCTAGTTGCATGTTTCTCTGTTCCATCAGATCTTAATTTCACCCATTCCCTTTGAAATTTTTTCAGATTTTCCGTATTGCTTATGCAATATTGATATTCCGTTTTCTATTTTTGCATTTCCTCTTTTCATATGCTGATCCATGATATATTTAATAATTCACAGTTGCTTACTAAAAAAATCTTTTCATCCCTAATGCAAACACAAACACGCCCAGCTGAGGGACGTGAGAGCTGTGTACATAAAGCTCTTGAAGGAGCTTCCTTTTGCTCACATTGCAGCTCTGTTTTCCCATCACTAGCACCATCTCTCTTTCTGTTCATCTTTTTTAATGCAGGCTTTTTCTCCTTTGGCAGCTTCAAACTATTTCTTGCAACTCAGCCAGTGCTGAGGAACAGCCATCCCTGCAGCAAGACACAGTCCTCCGTGGTCTCAAATTTCTTCAGCTACTGAAGAAAACGTAAAGCTCTCCTTTAATCGTGGTGCCCACTGAAGGGACACAAACCCAAACATCCAAACACACAAGCTGAGTGAGGCCTTTCCCTGAGGCTGCACAGGCAGAAGCAGGAAGGATCCAACCCTTGTCTCTCTAAAGACTGAAGGATAAACTCGGCTGCAGTTGTTGGCATCATCGGGATACTCTTCTCGCTGGCACTAGTGGAACTAATTGTAAAGCCCTGTCTTAGTGCGTGGGAGGCTGGAGGTAATTTTAGTGATGGTGAAAAGTGCCAGACTTATCAGACATGGAAGATGTTGCTCCAGATTTCACTTGTGTAGCGCTTTATGTCTGCTCTAACTCGGTGTAAAACCACATCGCTGGTTTGGCTGCGGAGTTTTGATTTAATAATTGTTAGCACACTTGTTTTGCAGCACTAATGACTAGGTAAAGATTTCACAGAACAGGAACTGTATAGGCAGAAGGATTAACAGCATCATTCATTTTGCTAGTGTCTGCCTGTTCTGCTGTGGAGTCAGCACTTCCATGTATGCAGAATTATTCAGTATATTTTTGGTACCGCAACTAAGCAAATTAATAAGCTTTCTTATACATCAAACCAAGGAAGCCATTAATTTGTTATTGGAGGGCACAAACTCAGCTCTGAACAGTCCTGTACTGTACTGTCTCAGACACAAAGACACATTTCTTAATATTTATGGACTCCGGAAATGCTTGGGAAAAAGTGCTTATTGTGTTGTCTTACTACTTACAGACATGACAGTTATTTGAAATGTAATTTATTTCTTGGATTGCTCCACAGTATTTTGATAATTGTAGTGAAATCCTAAAACTAATAGATGAAATGCAGTATATTTTTATATCACTGGACTCAGTGGACTTTACTGAAGGGCAGAAGAAGAATATATTGGTTCTTGCACCCTGGCTTCCACCGGTCAAACCACTGGTTTGACCACAGTTTCCAAACTGAGCCAGCAATTGGCTCTGTTTGGACCTGTCAGACAAAGATTTTCTGATGTGAAATATAAGAGATATCAGAGCTACCAGTTTTCATCAGCCATAGCAGACAGTGCTGGCAGTCACTTTCAGTAAAGGTCTGCCCAAGACGAAGCCTTCAGTCCAACACCCTTGAATTTTAAGAGAGCTTGCACAGTAACACAACATTTCCAGCTGAGCTTTAGCATCTACCGTGGAGTGGAATGGATCCTTTGTGAGCCCGATTGCCTTCACACTGCAGGAAAATTTGGCTCACTGTCACCATGTCATGAGGCTCAGGCTCATATTCATATCTGAATATCTGCTCTGAGGATTACACTGCCTGCCAAGGAGTAATTAACACATCCAGGCAGTCCTGCTCTGCCTGGGGACAGATGTTCCTCTGGACTCCAGAGCTTTGTATCAGGAGCTGCCTAACCCCATCTATGCTTCCAGCTTCCACCACTGCAAACATTCTCAGCTGTCATTTTATAGAAGCATTTCACCTGTTGATGAAAGAGACCTGGTAAGGCACAGCTGTCCTTGAGAAAAATGCAGCAAAACCCCTCCCTGCCCCAAACCCCAGTGTAACATCTCAAGTACCTCCTTTTTCTCCTGCAATCCAGAAAACAACAGCGATCCCTGAGGCTGATGGGACCAGTTTTCTTCTTCCTCTTGACATCTGCCTTTTTGGTCAAAGTCTTCTCTCAAAAGCAATGTGGTCATGGATTTTGGACTGTCTCCCCTACCTGCCTGCTCTCGCCTCTCCCTAGCACTGCAATAATTTCCCATCTGACCATTCAATATCTGTAATCAAGTGGGCTGAACAGGAAGAGAAGCTGCAACTCCACTTTGTGACCCACAGCTTCCATTCCATATATCACTACCCAAGATAAGGACCTGTGTAGAAGGACTAGTTTCTTTAGTATTATTTTGCAGTGTTGGATGTGTCTAGCAGAGGGATGGGAAGTCCATGAAACTGAGAGAGCAAGCAACAGAAGAATATAAAAATGTATGACCCCAAGGAAAAGCCTCACAAATAGGCTTGAGTGAGCCTGAAATAGGATTTAGGTCTGAAAAACTGCTGTTACTTAAGATCTACCTTATACTAGTGGAAAACAAGGCTTTGATTATAAATAAACAGGACTGTGCCACAGACACACCTGATTTCATCACCAGTTTCTCATCAGACTGTAAAATAACCCACAGCACTGAACTTGACTGTTCATGTCAACTAGAAGAGCCCAGAATGTTCAAAAGATAGATAACTGTGCAAATAGTAGAGATCCATAGCAGTTACCTGAATTCAGGTAGTTTTAGAAACTACTTCACTCAGCTTGGTTTTGGATCCAAGCAGAGCTGGCAAAAGAGAAAAAAACCTCAGCTCTGGAAGCCAGGGGCAAAGCAACAATGTGGGGAACAAAATGAAAGTTACCTCGTGAATGGCAAGTTTCAGCTTGCTTCTAACTGCAGTAATAAGAGAGCAAAGTGATTCACTCTGGCAAAGTTTTCCAGCTTGAGGAGCTTGAAATAATACGACCGCCCACCACAACTGCTGCTTGCGAGAGAGCTCAGGGAGGGGGGGCAGGAGCAGCCCGAGAGTACCAGAGAGATATGGGAAAGGTGGAAACAGAAAGTTCATTTTCAGCAGAGATAAATGTTGGCCTGCTGGGGAGGAGGGCAGAGAGGTAGTAGCAGCAGCACTGCAGTCTCGTAAAAATAAAATTGAGTAACGATGAGAACTGCTTTTCTGTGAAAGAAAAGCTGTTCTGCTCTCTCACAGAGGTTGAGAGACGGCTGTTCGTGTGTGCCACGTAGCACTGCTCCTCGGGGGAACTGCCTGGACACAGTATAAGGTCTTCATTTTGTGAACTGTTGAGGGAGGGTGTATTTTAGAGGTGGTTAAGAAGGGTGAAGTGACCTACCTGTGGCAGGCTAGTCACAGAATGAAAAAGAAACCGAAACAAAACCAATATTGATTTTTGGACTGAGAGTGGTTAATATTTATCTAGATGTTCAAACTGATATCAGACTGCAGCTTATAAAAAGTTGGCCAATCATAGCAAGATTTTCCAACAAACCTGTTAACATTTTTCAAGTACAGGCATGCTGTACAGACACAACTTAAAAGAAACCTACAGAACTGCAGGTCTCATTATTGTCACTTAAATAAAACCTCCAAGACAATTAATTATGTGTTTTTACTTTTAACTTTGTCAAAATGTATTCAATAGGCAATAAATTTTCTTTTCTCAACCTATATTTAGGAGGGCACACTAAACTTTTTTTTTATTATTCTTTCCAAATCACTTGTCACTAAAATTGTACTTTGTCCCCAGGCATTTTCCTCATTTCTTTCTATTCTGTAATTCAATGACCACAAAATTACACAAGCTTAACTACAGAAAGATTAATTTTATGTTGTAACCGTTTCATCTCACTTGGGCGTTTCTCTTTGTGGACCATCTGCACTCGATAGCTTGATAACCACAGTTCATTTACCTTTCTTAAGGGTAACTTATATTCAGCGGTTTCAATCCTTTTCAGTGAGTAGACCCTAAACAACTATCAATGGGTCTTTTGATGCTTCCATAAAGATTTGAAGCCTATTGAGAGTAAGCAGGGGGGTTTTTTTTACCTGCTACTTCTTAGTGGTAGCACCTCAGAGGTCCACGGACCACAAACCTAAAGCTGCTGAAAGCCTCTCTAACTCGCACAGACTTACTCCACCTGTTCTGCAACGGAGCCTGACTTAAACCTCGTTATTAATGAACAACACTAAAGTTGTGGGCAATGTATGAACTGCAGATACACATTGCATGGGACACGTGAAATGTATCATCTGCGTGAAATGTGAACTCAAATGTGATATATAGGCTCCTGTACAACAGAGGCATGAAGACGTGCCAAGGTCTGTGCCGTATCCAAAACTCATATTTCTAGTTCCTTCCTTCCTGTACATCTACAGGAACACCTGCCCGTATTTGGGCCTGAGAGTTCATTGAGAACCATTTTACAGACGGGGTGTATGAAACTTCACTGCAGCATGGTAGGACAAGCTCAGGGACCAGAATGAGCTGAACCCATGGAAAACTGAGTGAGCAGCCTCATTAAAAAACAAACAAACAAACAAAACCGCATGCTTTGAAAGGTCCTGGTCGCTGACATGGAAGTTTTTCTCCTCTGATGCTGTTCCTCTCTGATTTGTTTTTAAAAGTTGAGGCAGCTCTGCTGGTGCAGCTGTTGCCGGAGTCCTGCCAGAGGAGCCATAATTTCTTAATAGCCTCTACCAGTGAGCTGTCGTGTTAACAAAACAGAAGATGAGAAAATGGAGTTGTAGAGCAGGCAGATGTAACCCGAGGCTAAGGAGGCAGCCGCTCGTAGCAACTTCTCTAAGGTGGCCCCAGAGGAAACCTGGAACCAGTGTACTCAGGAGCAGGTGGGATGTGACCCTCCCTTCCAAAACCACCAAGTTTCTGTCCACCTACTTAGACATGTAAAGCCTTGATCAAGCTTCAGCTGTGCACTGCCAAGTGCACAGCCAAGGCAGGCAAACAAACCCAGGAGTTTTCCTGTGTCCCATTCACTTCTTAAGAGGGGCCCCAGCAGTAACGCATTGACAAACCAAGCCATCACCTATTCAAGATGATCAAGAGCAGTGACATTTCCACATTTTCAGACTCTCAGCAAACATAGCTAATTAAGTCTTGCATCATCTCTGCAGTTGAACACAAGTGAGTATTCATCTCCCCTTTTGACAGAGGAGGAAGCTGAAGTCTGTGGGGTATTTAGGGCTACGGAGTGAGTCACTGGCAGAGCCAGAGATATATTTTAAGAGCGCTAAGCTCCAAGACCACTGCCTTTTCATTTAAGTTAAGAGATTAGAAAATGCCTTCTTCTCCATGCGAATTAAAAGGAAGATAATGTTCTTCCATTATCAGTAAGAACTGGATGACCTCTTCCTCAATGCATCACCAACCATCAGAGTACTGTGACCAATTTTCAGTACACAGAATATTTCTCATTTGGAGAGACTATTTAGGTGGGAAAAATGAAAAGAGGTGATAGGAAGGCCCTGGGTCTCCTAGGAGGTTCTTAATGTGCCCTGCTTTTTTCCCAGCCCTTACCTCATCTGCCTTCTGCCCTGCAGACATTAGTGCCTAAAACTCAAGATGAGCAGCTGCACTGGGTGCCTTTCAAAGTCTATAAAAACAGCTCATAAGTGCAACAAGAAGACGCAACAGGTGGATGAAAGAGAGAATCCTAGAAGTAAGTTATCAGTGAAATCAGCCTCTCTCAGGCCTGTTTTTAAACTTTAAAAAACCAAACCCATTTCCAAGCACAATACGGACACACAATTTCATTCAAATTTACTAAATTTATGTCATAATTAGGATTCAAAATAATCTAATGTACATATAATTATCCACGGACAAAGAAGTAGGTGTGTGCATGGGCGTCTAAAGGCAATGACTTCTTAAAGCAAGTGTTGCCTAAACTAACCTGCCTGGACTTGCAATAATGCTTTTTCCAAAGCAGAACAGTGGGCCAGTTTGCTGGGCGTAGCACAACTGGAGAGTGCAAGTCAGGGATTGGAAAGGTGACATGAGGATCACTTTTCTACCACTCTGATCTTGAGGTTATTTTCTGAATCTCCTTTTCCCTTTGGCTCTGGAAATGTGTCACGGTGCTATAAACCCAAGAGGCACTCAGGAGCACCATCCTGGGAGGGCATCTCCCTGAGCAGTTCCAAATATCTCTGCTCCATCTCCCCCAGTCGCTCAGGAGCAGCAGGTGACAAAGGATCCACAGTACCCAAGACCCAAATCCCTACAGGATGTCCTTCACAGGGAAGAGCCTTTACAAGAGCAAATAAATCAACTCTGTGGAGAAATAAAGCAGCTATGTTGTACTAGACTAGATGGTTTAATATAGGTTGAGTGATATAGCTACAGATAAATTCTGCCCTCCTTATCTTTTTTTCCCAGGGAAATAAAAAGTACAGAGGAAATTCTGAAAAAAACAGTCAGCTCACTTGCTAGCAAGCCATAACATAAGTTCACATTTTTAGTTCAATAAAGTAATATAAACTTATGGAACTACTAAATATTACATATAAATGCACACACTGACAGTTACTCATGTTTCCATATTTAGATCACATATCTAAACTGAGCATCTTTCTTATCAGCAGAATTTTATCAATGGCTGTGATCTGACATGTTTTATTCAGCAAAAACCTACAAATGTTATTAGTTCTCAGCTGGCCAATTTAAAAGTAACTATGGGTGCAATTCTGTTCCCAGCAGTACCATCTCAAAATCTGTATTGCCATCAGGATACTTGTTAATACGGGTTAATACCAGGAACCTGCGAGCAGAGTGTGGCCCAGGCTACAAGAACACATAATACAAACCGTTCTACGATTCCATGAATATCAACTAGATTAAAGTGCAATAAACAATAAAATAATATTTCATCAAAATACACCTTTGACTACCTAGTTTTATTCATTCTTGTGTTGCACACATTCTTTCTGTTAAAATAAATTCTTTCTGTAAATAGCAATTTTATGCTGCATCCTCATCCTCCAATCCACATGTTTTGCTCGTTCTTCTTTTTTTTTAAACTCATAAGCACTTGGAAATATACTGCTGCAATAAGCCAGACTAAGCCAATACATATGTATAAGAACATAAAACTAGCCATACTCTGTCAAGAACCAACATCCATCTAGCTCACAATTGTAGCTCTAGAACTAGTAGCAGATGTTTTGGGGAAGACTACAGAAGAGAGTATTTTTAGTGTGAATCTCCACATGGCATTTCTTCCCAGCTTCCAGCACCACATTAATTATTTATCTGAGTGATGTGATATTACATATTTCCATATCCCCCAGTGCTAGAGGATAAAAAGAACCTTCTAGTGCAAACCAAAACCTTCAGGCAGTTCAGAATTAGCCCATCTACTGTCATTCTCATTACAAAACTCTGCATTGTTATACTCATTTTCTCTAGTCCATCAATGCAATTTGATTATGGATTTATGTTCATAAAACACTGGGAAAAAACAGAAAAGAGCTCCTTAGGGCATCATCACAGTTACTGTATTATTTACACATGCAAACCTCACAGCACATAGACATCTCTTACCAAGTATCAGCCCAATGTCCTTCTGCTCCAGGGCCCAGGAGGTGAAATTCTTGGCAGGGTTTTTATTCAGCCCTTTGACAAAGTTTGTGTTTACATCTCAGAGCACTGAAGTTTTGCCTGTGGACATAAGGCTCCCTTGCATTCAAGAAAACACTGTCAATCTCATGGAGGAAAACAAAGGAACTGGGCCAGTGCATAATCATGTATTTGTTTGCGATGGCACATTTCTAGGAATGTGCTGGCTTACTGCAGATCACAGTAATTCAAAGAGCCACAGTGAAGTGGGATTGCAAACCACATTTTCCAAGCCCCCCGGTTTTCTTTGAGGGAACAACGCTGCCAGATCCACCCAGCAGCAGAGCCCAAGCACGTGATGCTGTGACAGCCTCGCTGCCACCAGATGCTGGGACAAGAGCCTGGGGTTGCCAGCACGGCTCAGCTCTCAGGGGAGGGGGACACCCCTCCCACCATCACCCCCGCGGCTCCAGCTGACACCCGGCTGCTCAGCTCCTCTTACCCCCCTCGGCCGCAGCCTCCTGATGGAGCCCCAGCCTCTCCGGCTCTCCCTGCTGCCACTGCCCACCCTGGTTTTATCCAAAAGCCTTCGTGGCAGGCGATGCCACCGCCTGCTGTTGCCTGCCCACCCAGACCTACTCTTACCCCTCCTGTCACCACTCCTGAAGAGGTTTCTCCTGGGACCAAACGAGGTTCCCGCTGGGTCCCCTCTGCAGGGTGGGGTTAAGGGACGTCTTTGGCTCCTCTGCAGGGCTGAGGAAGCCCAGAGATAATCCTGGGGCCAGAGCCTTGCTGGAGCTGACCCTGGCCTCTGCCCATGTGCTTTCCTGAGCCATTTCAGAGGAGGATAACTCTAGAAAGAAGCCAAAGAGCTTAAAATCTCATGAACCTAACCTACACACATTTCAAAGATCATATCTTCTGCTAAGTCTCCTTATAAAATTAATTTTTCTTGTAAATTTTTTTTCATTTTTATCATGTTATTCCTTCCTATTATGCTGTGGAAAAAAAGTCTGACATCAATGACTTCTTTAAACTTTGGAGATTTACTGAAAACCTTTTTTGGAACATAAAATATCAGTTTGCTGTGATTGGATAGGATCGTGAGGAACTGCCTTCCTATTCCATAGAAAGAGATACCAAAATTATCTCCTAACTAGAGAAAAGAAAGCATGGATGAAGCAGCTCCTGTCTCCTGAGCTGACTGGCCAAACTTTTCTAACACTGCCCACACATTATAAAACCTCTGACAGACCCTTGTCAAACATCAATAATTTGTATATGGAGGTTTTAAAATCAGACTGAAACAAAACCTCTTCTGAATTTAATGGCAAGTTCTACCTGTCTGTGAGGATTTGCTTCTAAGGGAGGATTCCGTGTGCACAGTTTTCTTGGCACAGAGAGTCAGGTGGTTTCTTGAGCCAGCTGGGTTTTCTTTCTTGCTGTTTCTCATGTATCACCAGCCTCTCTACTGCCTGTCTACCATTTCAGTAAATGGGCTTTCTTAAAAAGGTTTTCTCCTTTGTGGGTTTTAACACCAGGAAAAGATTTCCATCATATTTTTAATATCCCATCTCACCTTGAGTTCTTCTGAAAGATATTTTTCCCCTCTGTCTTATACAGTAAGATCTAGTGTCTCTATTAGTATTACTTGTCACCTTACTGCACCCCGTTCACTGTAAATCACACTCTGATGAACTTAAACAAAAAATTTTCTTTCATCTCTAGATTTTCTGTGCTCCTCCTTTCTATTATTAGTTTCTTTATTTTTCCTGTAAAGTTGCATGTTTTGCCTCTTGTTTTGCTACGTAGCCCTGTACTTGCAAAGCAGACCAAGACACCACACCTCCCTTTCACAGCCACACAGCAGAGACCCTCTGCTGGTACATGAGCAGATGCGCAGCAAGGGCAACAGGGGTGACACCTGACCACCTTTCGCTGGTTTTCCACCGAAAACTCCTCAGAATTGGACAGGATTGTGTCTTTATGGTATTCCCATGTACTCAGAACCAGTAGCAACAGCAGACACTGGGAGGAATCTGGAGTGAACTAACAAGCCCCAGCATTACTTGTTTAAAAGCAACAAAAACATCTTGGGTGGGTACTGTGTCAGCCCGAGGCCAGGACTGAGTGCCCAGGAGCTGCCAAAGCTTCTCCCCAGCTCCTCTCTGCCTAAGGCTGAATTTCCAACCCTGTAGGCAGAGGAGACTGACTCGTCATGGGAAGGTTGAGAATACATGGGTTCCATGTATTCTCAGCTGCATCTGTCCTGCCAAGCATAGAGTATCTGATGATCACTGACTAAAAAATTTCTCAGGAACTTCTTTAAAAAATCCCAGCTTTTTGTTGATACTGTGACAGCTCAAAGAAACCTGATGGAAGCAGAGCACGGACATTATAGCAGTCTTCATTCAGGATAAAAATAAGTTGCTAAGGAACAAACTAGCTAAAATAAGAAAAACTGCAAGATCAGGCAGGTGTTGCACAGGTTGGAAATCTAACAATGTAGGTGATAGTGAGGAAGGCTGCAGGAGGGAGATGAGGGCTATGGCTTTGTGGAAATGCTCTGAGAAAAGCAGAAAAGGCAGCAGAAAAGCCAAAATGAAACACGATCAACGCTCTTTACTTAGAACACAGAGAAGGCAACAAAAGTCCATATTAACCAGAGGGCTGGGAGGAGGAGTACTGAGGATGTGAAAAGGAACTGCCTCCTTTTGTTTCATTCCTGATGTCTTCCAGATATGGAAATAATTTTAGATATTATTTCCATAAACACAAAATAGTATCTCAAATTTATGTAGCATGTATTATTTTCCAATGAAAAGAAAACCTAAGGACCTGGATATTGACTATGCACTGCATGGGCTGCTAAATAAATTAGGTAAATCTCCCCCTCCTTTGCTAGGAAATAAACTCCAAATTCCATATAGCAGTAAAAGCATCACCAATCAATACAATCCAAAACAAAACACTTGATAAGTTCATGTAAGTTGAGGCCAGACTAAGAGCACAGCACCATTAATGTAAATCTGGACAACTCCACTAGAGCTGACAGATTTCTGTTTCACATCTGCAATAACTTGGTGGTAATGATTTTTGGGCTTGGTTTTTTTCCCCTCATGAAGCTGCAGCAGAGAGAAATTAATCCCTTAAGCCTTTACCCTTCAAAAAACTTGCATTATTCTCAGAGTGCTGCACTATTTTTCTCCCATGACCAGCTCCTGCAGTTGCCTGAACCTTCCTCCTGTCCATCCTTGGTTGCTGGTGAAATCCCCTCCCCACCCACCCTCCCTACACATCACCACCAGATGACATATCTACATGTATCATGCAAAAAACCCAAACAGTGACACAGACAAACATTTCCACTTCTAAGGTTTGATGCTTTTACTTAGCTCAATTGAGCAATAATTTGTAATTAATGGTTTAAGCTTTTATTTGTTTCCATTAACTTGAACTCATTTCAACTCCAAACCAAAGTGTCTCTATTTCCTTCTCTAATATCTCTTTCCTAATGAAGAATCATTAAGTCATTTCTACAGTGTCTTGGGACAGCCCATTGAGTGAATATACTACACTAGGTATAATTGGTAGCTATATAGTGATAAATTTTTAAACAGCAAGTCCAATAACTTCACAAGTAGGATATTTATTTTGTCTTTCCCAATTAATGAATCTGATTGAAAATCCCCCAAATGCACCAAAATATATAATTAGAAATTATACGATTTATGTGCACTGCTTTCGTTTTTTTCTCCCCAAAGTTACTTAATCAATACTTGCAGATGAGGATGGGAGCACTGAACTGAGGTGGCATGCATTACCCACCAGTAAGGATCATGAGAGTCTGCTCTCAGGGCAATCTCTTGTGATTTGATACTGGAATCAAATCAATCCCAGTTACAGTAAGCATAGATACTGTTTGTTGGGTTTGGGGGGTTTTGCACATCTGTGTAACCTCACAGTTTTGCACTGAGCTGCCCAGCTCTTGGGAGACATTTGCTCTGAAAAGCTTCCTCTGAAGGACAAGTCTTCAAAGGTGGTTGGCAGCTTAATATGGTTTACAAAAATAACCTGCATAGATTTTTTAAAAATAATTAAATGCCAAGTAATTATTGTGCTGCATAATCACTCCCATGCTTTGCCCTCACTGCAAGGAATTCATGTTTTTCTATCAAGATATCTCTTCTGTTATAAAACACTAATGCAGATTCAATGTGACCAGCTCCAGGTGATCCCTGCATGCACTAAGCATCTCTGGCAGGCTCTAGCCCAAGACAGATCTCTCACTATGAAGACACATCTTCTCTGAAAAACAGAGCTGAAGGGAGGGCAGAGGCAGCTCTGGTGCTGCTGCTAAGCCAGTTCCATGTCACCACTGCATGGCAGGACACTTACTACTGATCCACATATATCTCAGTGCAATTCTTTTTATTAATCCGAGAGAACAATACACCATTTGGTTAAAACAAATATGCAAAACCTACAGCAAGTGGACATTAGGACAATTTTCCATGAGTGTGGGTGGATACAAATATTTTCCTCAATATGTCTTCCTAAAGGAAGTGTCACAGACACCTATGAACTCTATGAAACAAAACTTCTGCATGAAACTTTCACTGCTACTCCCCTGCCCATAAATTTTACAGGGACCTTGGCAAGCACCAGCTGTTCCCTTCAACCATGTTACAAATATACTGTCCAGTAGTGAATAAGCACCACCGTCATCTTGCATTCCAGAACAAGACCCTGCGGAACGACCCTGGTGAACACCCCAAGAGCAGGAAAACTGCCTGCAAGGCCTCACCAGCCCGAGCTTGGCTGCTGCCTGCTGCTCTGATAAGCCAGCTGCTGCTTGGAGAGACCTCCCTCAGAGTTTAAAAATACAACAAAGAGATTCTAAATACCCACGTAGATCTAGGTGAGATGCTAAAATAAACTGCTGATTAAGTTTGTTACATGACACGTCTTGATTAAATAAAAAAAATGTAGACATTGATCTGTCAAAAGAGCTTTGCCGCCTCTAGGGGTTGTGATCCCAGCAGCTGTGTCCAAGAAACCTGGTGGAGCAAGGACAGTTACACCACCTGTCCCTGTGAGACAGGTGCTGCTGCTGCTGCCTCCTCCGGGCTCCTCGGCCTCTGCTCTGCGGCTCCAGCCACCGTTTTACGGTGAATTCAGTATAACACAGACAGGTGAAGTGGAGTGTGATGGTTCACTGAGATGGATAAGCAGATCAATTATGTAGTGATTCTGTCCTGGAAGACTTCACTCAGCCTTAAAATACCACTTTGCATTGGCAGGAAGTCCACTTCAATCTCTGTAAGATTCTACTTGCTGAGCACTGCATGTCCATATCTTTATTAACTAACAACTCAGAGAAAAGAAAATGCCAATATGAAAGTACTGACTTTAAATATGTATACTATTAAATATAAAAAAGGGACGCTTCCCAAAACACTAGACAACTATTGGAAAACTTAATCCATAAATATTTTTAAGTCTTAATAGTAAGATCTTGTGCTAATATTAATGAGACTATTAACCATAATTGTTATTAACGTTAACATCTTGTTACTATAGCACTGAAAGAGAACTTGTAATCTTGAGATAGTTACAGTATGTGTCTAAATTCTTTAAGTTTTGCATCTTATTTTACTTAGCAATTAAAACTGATTCACTTTTGAATTTGGTCCACTCCAATAAAGCCAGTTTCATTATCTGACTTCCGAAGCAGAAACAGCAATAGTGTCCAAGATGCAAGTTTAAACTTATAAATATTTTTGCTAAAGCTTCACAAGAAAATGTCAGGGAAATATTCTTACTGTGCAGTCAGTGAAATTCATGTCCAATATAAATACACCAGCATTATTTGAAAAATATATGGAAGGAAATACAGACTGTCAATGCTAACTTACAAGAAGCAAACCAGGAAAACAGGATCACACGCAACAACACGGAATCAGACTTTCTCCCTCTCAAGCCTGTAACTACTTATCTCGTATGTTATGTAATAGATGATATTCCTTCCTTCTAACTTGTTGTTTTCTGGAAGTTGAAAACTAGAGAGAGAGAGAGAGAGTCATTGCTACTTTTGCTACATGCTTTGAGGAGGCATAAGGATTGAATCGAGTTGGCTAGTTTGCTTTAATATGTTTTTCATAACAACACATATTTCTTCCTGCTCTACAGTGCTCTAACCATTTGCTTGAACTGCTAGGGCTTTCTCTTGTGCTGTAAGACATACTTTTACTAGCAATATGCATCCTGTATTAATATATTCTACTTAACAGAATTTTAAAACTGCTTTGAAAGCATACACATGCCACATGGAATACAGTGACCTTCTGTGCACTATGGTTATTATTTCAAATTGCTTCTCTTTGTCCCGGTCTTGCTCAGGTCGAGGTGAGGGAGTCCTGCCCCATGGAAGGGATCCTTGTCCCAGAGCAATCCGAGCACAGAGATGCAGCCACGTGGGACAGGGACAGGCAGCCAGCGCTGGGCTGTAACTTTTACTGGAGCTCTTAATGCAGACAGGGTAAGAGCTCTGTAAATAAGTGCTGGGAGACAGCACCTTAGGGAAAAAAAATTGTCTCCATAGAAGTAAGAAAACCATGAAGGTAGAAAATTTTGTAGACAGGGTGAGAGCTGGGGATGACATAAAGCTCAAGGGATGATAAGGAGGAATTAGGCAGAGCTTCCACCATTAGGCACAATGACTTAAAACCACTATAAGAACTTTCCTTTCTGCAGTGAACAAAGTTTTTTTCCGTCTAATCCTTCAGGCTCCCAGTCAGATGTGGTGACAGCTGCTCATGCTATGATGCAGGGTCAAAAGAATTTTAAATATGACTTTTTTTTAACTCTGAAAAAAGCCTCCACTCTTGAAGAAGCTTTCCTTTCTTGACACCTAAACCAGCTGGTTGCTGCACAGTTTGCACAGCTGTGAAGGACTCCATTTGAGACATGTTTTAGATAGCTACTCACTGCAAGTGGGCAGAAATAGAGGAAGCAATGAATTTTGAACAAAACAAATGACAATAAACTTCAGCTTCTACTTCTAATGTATTGTTACTCCAGTACTTGGGCTTAAATATCACTAAAGTGGATAGGCAGAAATGCTACCTTCATGTCAGAGAATGAGAAACGTAAGAAATAATTAGGCTCATTCTCTAGCAAACATCACATACAGTAAGAAAACTCCCATTAACAAGACACTTCTATTTGTCAGTTCAGCAATTTAATTACCTGGGAAGCATCATCTCCTCGGACGGTAAGATTGATGCAGAAATAGATAACAGGTT
>JAYRBT010000082.1:12576205-12651384 GCA_036023395.1 Myiotriccus ornatus | reverse complement strand
TTTTTAGCCATCAGCGCGCTTGTAGCAAGCGTGGGTAGAGCCCTTCTCAAATCTTCGTTTGCGAAGCCCAGCCATGATGAGTCTATTTGTCACATATTGCCTCAAACTGGCAGCCGTGTGGAGAAGAAATACAGCCTATCAGGGAAGAAAGACATCCTTGACAAATCTTTCTCCAGAATCCAATCTCAGAGCTTTCAAGCAAACACTCAGTCCTTCAGACTAAAAAAAAAAAAAAAAAAGAAAGCCAGCAGAGGACTGAATACAACCAGATCTTGCCAGAATCAGAAATGCAAAAGCTATCAGCCTGCCCCCAGAAGGTCTACAAGAAATGTTCTTAATTCCCCAGCCATCAACGTTTACATCCAGTATGTGATGCACATTCTGCAGTGTGCCAGAGGTCCTTGGAGAGTGCAGTGGGTAAAACCTGTCAACAACTATGTACTAGAATGAACTCACAAGAATTATAAACAAAAAAGCAGTTAACATTTACCATTGAAAATCAATAATTTCCTCTCACATCTCAGTTCCAACTCGGAAGGGAGACTTACAAAATATTTAAGTTTAAGTATTATTATTGTTATTATTATACAATTTAGTATTAAATAGTACTGAATAAAAAGAGACATTGGGTTTATGCTCATTACAGTTCTCTCAGCATCTCATCTCCTGCTCCCTTGTTCCTGTTCTGCAAATGTTTTTTCTTTGTTTCAATCTGTCAACTCTCCTGCAACTGAAACTGTCTGGTAACATCACTTCCCCCACAAGTGGCCTAATTCATTAACATAATTACAGATTACTTCTTTTATTTGGCTACTTCAAAATGACTTGCAGAACTTCACTTGTTTTACAGTACAGTCCCATCCTGAAGGAACAGGCAACGCAGGGATGGGGGGAGGAATGACTAGCTGTGGAAGGGTGACACTCCTAGTTCTGTTTTGATGCTGGGACAGATATATCAGCAGCCTGGGAATAATGGTTTCTGTGCTATCTGCATCAGACTTGCTGAAATGCATGCACAGTGGAAAGCTTGACCATGTCCTATATCAGTTAATCTAATCACACATATTGCCTGCATTTACAGTCCTTCCTTCTTTTCCAGGCCTGACTATCAGAGCTACAACACAAGCAGTATAAAAAAAGTGAGAAACTTTAGTACATTGCACAGACACCAGAAAATAAATAGTGGGCTCCATCACTGAGGTGTCAGGGAGAAGGAAACAGAAACCTCCAGCTGAGCAGCTGCCTGCTGACGCTCTATTCCTACCTTGCTCAGGGAAAGAAGCTGATGGATATTCTCAAATATTTGACCACACACACACTGAATTACCTAGTGCAAGTCACACAAAAGACCCCAGCTGCTTGATAGCATATGCTATAGTACACTGGAATGTACAAAAGATAGCCATGAAACTTAGCCAGCCTATTAAGCAGACCCAGTCCCATCTCAGAAGCACTGGTAGTCTCCAGGATGAGCATCATGAATACAAGCATCCATACTTCAACTTTTGGCCTTATTTCTGCTGCTGTGCCACCTCATAAAGGCCAGATCAAATCTGAAGTTATCTGAATGCTGTCCAGTTTTTCTTCTATACCTGTACTGCTCCTTTTTGAACTTTTTGGGATCATATTAAGTTTCCTGACAACCACCTATGCTTTCATCTGTGACACACACTGAAAAAACATATTTTATATAACAAGTAATGGGAAATGGCATCATATAGAGGTTTCTTTGTCCACCACCACATCTTTTGAAATAAGAAAAAGATACTCTCCAGGCTATTGCCAGCAAAGTCTATGTCATGAGTAAGGTGACAGCTGGAATTCCTGTGGCAGTTCTATTTTGAAAATGTGTTCAATGGGAACACCTCCGCTGCTGCCAGCACAGGCTGCTGCTTCCTATGTTAGGCACAACAAACTAAGAAAATGCAAAATAATTTTTCAGAAAAGCTGAACTTCAAAAAAACACTTCCTTTTGATGATTTTCTGTTTTCAAGCACTGAAGACAGATGTTATTTTGTTTTACTTCCTTCACTTGTTATTTGTTACTCATTTATTTGTCATTCAATATTACATATTCACTCCATTTGTTATTATGAAATACTTCTGTTTGAGTATGATCATCAGAGTCAGGCCCCAACAACTACATGTGACACACAGTCCCCGTTGCACAAAATCGACTCTTTGAGATAAAACAGATTTAAGGAGAGTGACTGAGTATTTAAACCAAATAAGCATTACTCTCCTTACCCATAGAAACCATAAATAGTAGCTTCTTTCATTTGTCCTACATTATTGTTATTCACTGTTTTCATACAAAGATGTGTATTTTGGGGAGAGGGTTTTCATCTTGCTGATGAACTGGGGGAGGGATCTTTGCACGTAAGAGGTAAATGTGAAAAAACTATGTGTACATATAAAGACATAAACACATCTCTGTATCTGAATTAAATAAAAAAAAGGAAAATGGGTGGAAAATGAAAGTATCATTGGTAAAATGAAGGTTGTGGGTTAGGACAGAAGTTAACAGAGGGGAGCAGAATTCTGAAGGGCACTGAAAATGAAGACAAGAAGCTTAAAATGTGCATGCTGAAATGGGAGGGAAACATCAGGAAGTAACGTGCCCAATCCAGCAAACAGTGGAGAGCTTTCTGCCAGGCTGAAGCCAGGGTCTGGTAGCTGGCAGAGTGGGTCAAGGGAGGGGAAGGATTCAGGGTGGGAGCAAGCAGGAGAAAAGCCTTCCCATTTTGGTGCTGAAGAGATCTAAGACTGGCTTGGCAATCAGACCTCCATCCTGAGAGGAGGAAGGTTACAGGATTTAAGACAAGATGCTCAGATAAAGATTCTGATAATTTGGACACAAAGAAAAAGAGGAAACTTGTAAATATCCACCAAATTAATTAGTACATGATTGGTGTATACCTTCAAGAGGGACAGAAGACAAAGATCACACCTAGCTTTTAGATTTCTGTAACAAAGCTGACAGCAGAGATGCCAACAGCAGCAGCTCAGTTTTGACTCTCAAATTTCATAGTCATAGTAAGAGATTAAGAAAAGAAGCCAGAGGGAGAACTTGGGGTAACTGATAAACAGATGATTAGCAAAAGTCATGATTAGCATAGGGAAAAGAAAGATGATCATGAGGCAGTCAGGAATTGGTAGTTCTGACTGCTTTTATGTTGCCTATCACTTCAGCATCTCATCTGGAAATCTAAGGACTGGGTCATAAAACCACAATGGACAAGATTCCTACAATACGTCCGTGGGTTGCAGCATAAACACAGATTTGGGAGGTTTTTAAAAATATGAAACTTGTATACATCAATCAAAGGCATTCCTATAATTGTAGATAACCTGGAGCAAAGGAGGTGTGCACCTGGATATTCGTTTAACTACTCATTCTGAAGTGTGAATGAGTACACCAGTGTACCAGTGTGTATCAAAAATCATTAACTATTCTACAGCTGATCAAGCAGAGCAGGCTGTGATCAACCTGAAGCCCATAAACCAGCCTCAGCCTGCAACATCACCTTGCTGGCATTTCGTCTGTTGGTGCCAAGCAGCACCAATTATGCAGCACTGTGTGGCCCTCGGGTTCAAACAGAAGCCACCAGCTCCCAAGCACAAGCTTCAAGCTGCTGACTGTCCCCCACAGCAGTCCAGGTTCCAAAACTGAGTTTCCCTCAAGCTATACCCCACACACAGCAACTGTTACACCACAGCTCTCGGTTACCCATTTACAGCAGTGTGGCAGATTTGGAAAACATTAAAGTCTAGAGACAGAGTGATACAAGTTATGTGAAAATAAATGACCTCATCGACAACTGTGCTTACCTTCAAACTAATCACAAGCCTTTCCATTTGAATATTTTGAATAATTCTTTGCAGGGTATCAAGATCATCAGATCAGCTGAATGGCAGCTTCAGGGTCTCTGCTGAGGAATTCCTGATTATCTCATGGAGCATGACTGCAGGGGGAGCAGGTGAATAACAGCACCCTCTGCTTTCCATTTGTATTTGATATAAGATCTTTCTATGACTTCTGAGACTTCACAGTGATGCATAAGCAGAATGACACCAGCAGAGAGAATTCAAATACTAAATATTTTTGAGTAATCACTGAACCTGTATTGCCTAACTGCAGACAGGTTTTATGGTTTGTTTGTCTGACTATATCAAAAAGGTCTGACCTCCCACAAGAGGGTTGCCCCTACTATGCCTTATCTGCTATAAGTTTTTCTTGTTTGCTTACTGTAGTGCTTTCAGGGGTTGTTTTTGTGTTCACTTGTTTTTTAAACACAGAGAACATCTTGGTTTGCTTTTGAAGGCGTTCACTTTCTTTCACACAAAGTCAAACAACATCCATTACCTTTCTCAAAGAAGGAAGTATCAGCCTCTGCTAATCAGAGCTGACTCTGAAGGGTCAGTCCCAGATGCTGCCCGGTGCCAAACTTGTCTTGGTGAAGAGTGTGAGCTTCATGAGTCAGAGGGCAGGATGCACTTCAGATAGAAACACACTTGACTGCAAGATATGGACCAGGAAAGTCTGAGGTCCCTCCATCGGATTGCATCACTTCAGCCTAGAGAAATACCCAATATCTCAGTAATAATCCTACTGAGATCTTAGGGGCGTGCTTAAACAGGTTTATGAGATACTTTAGGAATGTCCAGCTCAATTTTTTTTTTTTTTTTTAATTATTTGGACTGTGATCCTCAGCCTGTGGTCTGTGCAGCACAACAAGAAAATAAGGCAAAAAGTAGCTGGTAGGTTGTGACAAGGAATTAAAGCAATGGTTCAGTGGACCGAGCAATCTCATTTCTTGGACTTAAATACTTTTTTGTTACGTCAACTTGTCCGATATAATTGTATGAAAAATAACAAAGTCTGTGAGAAAGTAAGAGCTCTGCAGGATACAGGCAGGTGATTGATCTTGGCATCTGTTAAATCTCTGGGTACTGAGTCCATGCTCCTCTGAGCCTCACAGTGGGAAAAAGCATATGAAGTCAGGTCTATGGCATACGTGGCATCTACAGCAGTCTCACTGACTGCTACTTCAAAATCAGGAAAAACATCAGCCCAAAAACTATGAAGATTAATAGAAACTTTCCAGTATATTGATTCAAACTGCTGTTGCTGGGGAGGGAATCAGTTTGAAAAAAAGGGTAATTTTTTTCACTCATCTTCAAAAATTTGGATTAATTCTAATCCTTTCAGTAATACATTCAGCTGACTTAAAAACTATGCCTCATGTCTACTTTGAACAGAAGCAAAAGATAAATCAAAACTTCTCAAAAACTAATTTCAGGAATCTATAGATTATAGGCTCAGTACTCACAAACTAAGCAATGTCCAAGAGCAAATAACACTAACAGGAGCTTTACACATACAGGCTTGGAGCTCAACCTGCGTGAATGTCTCACTCTTCATTACCTGGGGGTTTGAGTTCCTGCTGGGAGGACACTGGAGGAGCAGCAGTTACTGGGAGCTCTTGCAACACACACCAGCACAGCATTGCAGGGACTAACCTCAATTTTCATCCTGGCTTTCTGCTGTCACACCAAAGGCATTTTACTCTGAAGATTGATCAGCTCACTCTACACATTCATTGCTAATTTTGGCGTCTACTTCTGACTGTGCAGAAATTGTCCACCAACAGGAAAAGGAGAAATAAACATCTGCTTTCCAGGACAGCAGTCTGGTCTTTGCTTCTCTTTCCCTGACTTCCAGCCTGAGCAATATAACACTACCTGTGGGAGTGAGTGGAGGGGAGTGCTAGGAGGTCATAACAACAGTTTAGTGCACACACTCTGCTGAAACCTCCCTTGCATGGTGGGTAATTTCTCAAGGTACCAGTCACTACTGATATGTTATTACGTGCTGCCACCAAGGACACAAGCTCATTGCACTCAGAGAATAACTCTTAACTCACAACAAATATATATTTGGCTTGGCTTTTTGTGGTTTATTTCTTTCTGACTGGGATGTACTTGCACTGCCCATGCATTTATACAGCTCCCCTTGCTGCCACCATTGCAACAGTATGAGCACCATCATCAACATTAAAGAGGTATTTAAAATCCCCAAAGGCTTCACTGAGCAAAGCCCCCTAAGTATCCATGTCCACAGGAAGGATGGTGCCTCTTTCAAGGCGCCATTTTCAAATGCCTGTACAATCTTCATTCTGCAAAGGTGCCGGAGTGAATAAAATGCACTGTACCATCACCAGAGAAAAAAAAAAAGGAACAGATGCAAGTAGAGCTCAGATTGCACAACCACATGGTGATCTTGTCACAGGATTTCTGCAACACCAAATGCTTATTATCTCCCTAAACAGACATTCACTGCACGGTCCCAAGCCTTGCTTGCAGTGCACTGCCCAGTCTTAGCACCAGGTGCAGCATCAGCCATTTGCTTATTAAAAAATTTGTGATTGGTTTTTTTCCTCAATAACCCTGGGCTGAGCAGATAACACTACCCATTTCACAGTGAGTCTGTGAAGCACAGGATGACAAAGGACAAAACTGCTGAGAGTATACTAATTTGTAGATTCCTGACCAGAGATTCAAGAACCTCACTTGCCAGGGAATTTTGCACTTTGTAGAGGATTTGCACATCCAAAACATACATTGCAAGGACTGCAGTGCTTTGTGTCAGCACTCAACATCTCTGTTACACACAGGTTCAAATCTGGACATTCAGAAACAGTTTGGTTTTGAGACAATTGCCCTGGATTTTACAATTGTAGTTACATAATAACAATTACACACCATGTTAGAAATATTCAAAACAGACCTTCCAGCTCAGCTCTTCCCATTGTGAAAACAGATTAATGATACTGATTTGACAGATTCTTCCTCCAGCCTGGGCAGTGTGCTGCATCGTGCTATCAGCCCTCACTTTCCATGTATCTATGCCCATCTCTACACTCTACCACACTGTTTTCCCCATGGAGATAGCAGTAGGAGTCCTAGGAGGCAGGACAGAAAGCTGAAGGCTGTCAATGCACACGTTGCTTTGTAACAATAATGCAAACAGCTCTTTGTAGCTTATTTTGGAAAGTAAGATGAAAGTCTGACCTCAGTAAGTTAAATTTATTTTTGCATCTTCTAAAGTACAAAAACAGATCTCCCAGAAGTGCTTTGGCATTAATAAGTTTATGGTTTGTTTTTTTTTTTTTAAATGAGTTTTGTTCCCCTGAGATGAATATCTCATTTTAAAAATAAATATAAGTAAAGCCAACAAAACAAATCACTATTATAATGTGATGGGAAAAGACAACATGATTCTATGCTATGAAGAACATTAAAAGTTGCTCTGGAGAAAAAGCTACTGACTTAAGGAAGATTAAATTGCTTTCTAGAGGTGCGAGAACACCTAAGAGTGGTTGCAAAACTCAGCACTAAGATGCCTCTAACACAGTAACTTGATTCCTTAAGTATTAGCCCAGATCAGAGTGTAAGAGCATGTACTTCTGCCAGTAATATCCCTGTCTCCCTCCTTTACAGGGATTTCTTAGGCTGGATGTGGCTTCTTTGGTATTAGTAGCCCTTCATGGATTGACATGAACTTGTCTGGTCTCCTCCTGAGTCACAAGAACTTTAAGCAGTCATAACATTCTTTAGGCAGCGTCTAACCACTCAGTTACCCATCCTATGAAAATCTACTTTGTTTTATGATTTATTTGTTTTAGCCTGACTCCTGCTAGCTTCATCTGGTGTCCCACAGGTTTTTTTCATGAAAAGAGACAGTGAACTTGATCCCTGGTCATCATTTCCACACCATTCACAGCTGTGACCTTTATCAAGTTCTCCTCTGCTCCCACCTCTTCCCTAATTCCTGTCTCCAATCCGTCCTTTCCACTCCAGAGCCGTGGGCAGGTACAACACGGTGGCTCTCCAACACAGCAAGGCTTGGCCAGGCAGGTTCTGTGCCTGGCACGGTGCAAGTCACTTTTTCATTAAGACCAACCCTTTAAAGGATAAGAGTTTATGAGCAGTGCCTCGTCCTAATTGCATTATTCCATTAGCTCAAGGAACAGAGCCTTATCTCGCAGTAATCGAGGCAGGAGCAGCCTGAGCTTTGTGAGGGATTACTGCCCTTAGCTCTGGGAGGAACACGTTATGTCTGTCAGCTCAGCATCCTCTTCCTACATGTCCCACCCCCACAACCAAAGTCAATCACAATAAGCCCCTCTTCTTACAGCATCAAGAGTGATTGATCTCCCACAGCTGCTCCTGGGTCTTGTTCAAACCCTGACCATTCCTGAATGTTCAGAGAAATTGCAAGGTCTTTTCTTGTCAAGTTTTGGGCCCAGCCTTGTTTTCTCCCTTGTAGCATTTCTCATGGCCAAGCTCCTAGCACAGCATTCATCTACATAAGTGTGGGTATCTTACCCAACCACTTAATGTTCCTCTCTCAATGGTAGAGATCCAGCCAGTAGCATCTCTGGAATATTTCTTCTCTGTAAGGAACCAAAAGCTCAGAGGAAACCACAAAGTACCTACTTTTTCCTATTGACTATACAAGAAAGAAGATGAGTAGCTCAGATGCAAACATTTACACCCTAGACTTCTAAAGTTAGACATCTCATGACATCAAAAAAGGATTATACATGCTGTTAAAAGAATGGAATTTTTTTTTCCAGATAAAAAGATATATTAATTCAAACACTAACCTACCAATTCCTACACACTGAGTTTCAAAGTTTGTTATTAAATGCAAAATTGCTTATGATTATAGACTGTATACTCAATATAACAAAACATAAATCATTAAATGAGAGGTCTTTGCTTTTAAAGAGATTTAGAAAATAATTGAGTGCTCTAAAACAACTACAACTATTCTGTAGCCTATTTAGAAAGAAACAAACCAGGATAATTTCATTTAAACAACTAATCTAAATTCTTTTTGATCTTGCACTTAATATCTGCAAAGGACAAAGAAAAAAAGCATCTCAGAGCTCTGTGGATGTTCTCCAGCATCTCAGTCAAAATATATTAGAAATGGTAAAGGTCTTCTAGTTCACTGAATTCTGCACTTGCCAAATATCTCTCCTAAGTTGTATTTCTTCCTATTTGTTACATTCTAGTTTTAAATATCCAAAATCTTGGGATCCTGCTAAATAGCTAGAAATCATAGTAAGGATTGAAATGTTCAGCTTGAAATTTAGTTCACCCAACCATCCCTTGTAGCTTTTTTAATGTCTGCAGATTGTCTCCCTTCTTGTTTATATTCATCAAATGTTTTTAAACCAAAGCATATCCCTTGAAACCCTGAGATGCTCAAAGAGACCATCTATATTTCTACAGCTCTTCTGTCAAGTTGCTCTGGGCTCAGATGTCAACTTCTCATGTTCTTGCAGCCAGCAGTCACGGCAGCAGAGCTGTGCCAAGGGTGGAACCCTTCCCGGCAAGGCTGCTCCAAAGGGAGAAATCCCACAACAGCTAAGCCAGGGAGAGAGCTTTGGCTTGCATTAATGGTACCTTACCCAGGTTCCAGAAACAGGATGGGTTCAGGCACCGTCACAGGGTCTTCACCCACAGCAAGAACTAACACACTCGTTGTCTGGGGTTTTTTTTGCATGCTGGTAGCTGATATTAGAGGCCAAGCCTGACTCATTGTCACCTTCTCCAGCTGCTAGGGCAGCCACCATGGCTTTCTCCTGCTAATAGAAACATCCTGAGGAGTAAAGACACTGAGGAGTTGCCACCATGCTCCAAGACACCCACAGGTATGTGGCAGAGCAAGGTCATTCATTATTGCAGTACCTGGTAGATGTTTCTTATCAAACTTTTATGATTTGCCTAATTAGTTTTGGATAAAAGCCTGTAGGCCAAATTCTCTCCTCATGTGTTTCCTTTTGGGAAGGAGAATGCATATGAAGCTGGCCTGGCAAATTTAATGGTATTCATTTTGCCATCCAGCTTCATTCCATTTTCTCCTTAACTCCTCTCACATAAGATTTCATATTCTCATGCAATTTTATGCACGTTTATTTCATTATATTATATTTCACCTTCTGAGTATAATCACTGGCCTCAGCCCCATGAACTAGATGCAGTTTACCCATAATTAAAGTAATTCCTCACCTGTAGAGTTCCCTACAGCTCAGTGGAGAGTAACATTAACAGGAACAGCCTGAAATATAAACTATGCTGTCCTATCCCACCAAGTACTCTCGGACAGTTTCATACAACTTCAGCAATCTAGTCTCCCACTGGGGAACCTACTGTTACTAATGTTACCATTTTTGCTGAAAAGGGATGCAGGTGCCATTGAATTGCTGCCAAGGAGAGAAGCCAGAAGATAAGGTTGCGCTCCTAAAGATTTTCTAATCTATTTCTAATAGTTTGCAGACTAGACCCCAGTGAAGATGCACATACTGTTGTTTCTTGATGCTGCTAAAAGCATCTGTGCACAGAAGGCCAGTGCAAGCAAACAAGATGCTGGAGAGGGAATGCTAATCCAGGGAAATCCACAGCAGAGACATGGGTGCAATTGTAAAGGAAAAAGTTTATTTGTGTGGAATGGCCAAGAAGTTCGTCACATGAGTGTTGGGAAGAAGAAATGAGCATGAAGTTTCCTAATAACCTGAAGGGAGAAAAGAGAGAACGTGTGACTAGAGAGGAGTAGTGACAGGAACTGCCAGGTAGGTGAGATTGGCAGTGGAAGGAGAAAGAGGCCAATACGCTCATGGTCAGCTCATGCACAGAGATCTACAAGGAGTCCTGGAACAATTTCTTTGTTACAGCTTCTAACTAATATCAAGCAAAGCATCCAACTAGAACACACTGTTCTCTTGCGAGTTTCCTGTGGCACCCCAGCCTAAGACTCTGCTGGTTTCACGTGTGTGTGTGTGTTTTTGTTTTAATAATCATGTAAGAGGATTTCAGATATTTTTCCCCTGGTGCTTTCACTCCATTTAGCATTGTGAAAATCTCCTCTGCTTTGTAGTTTAGCTCTGCCTAGGGTTTGTATTCTGCACGCTCTGATTGAATGAGGGCACTAATCCAACAGTGGGGTTGTCCATGAAAATTTGTTCAAGACCTTTGCTGCATGTTATCAAGAAAAAAATCCCTGCTTCTCACAGAGATGGAGACTGACTTTATTAGGTCAAGGTTTGTTCAATATTAAAATGTTGTGCCATATTATCAAGCTCAACCCAACAGTCACAAAAACTGTGATCCTGAAATTTCACACACAGAAGCACCTTAGTTTTTTCATTTCCCACTGTTTTGGGGATAGGTGATGTCTCACCTCTGAGCACGCCAGAACCGCCTCAGTCTCAGCAGGGCTGAGCAGGCTCCAAAACTTCCTCATGTCCCCTGAGGGGCTCCATCAGAAGGGAGTTTTCAGAACACACAACAAGATTAGGAGCCCCATGAAGATGGTAGATACTTCCCTTTAAAACAGAGCCAAAGGAAGCCAGCAACCTTCTCACCTATCCCTTTCACTTAACAGCCTGGGGATTAGAGTGCACACCTAAGAAGGAGAAGACCCAGGCTCGGTTCTCTACGCTGAGCCCGAGATAATCCAAAGCAGCCTCTTAGGGGCACCCTCCTACAGGTTGGCCTGAGAGCGAGCCCTCCCTGTTCCTGCTACTGGAGCTACAAGGGATTTCAGAAATTTCAGGACCCCACCAGGCGAGACTGAAAGCACATTCCCCTTTCTCGGTTACCTGGGACAAGCCTTGGCTTCTGCTCCCAGAAGAGTCCTCACACTTCTCCAGATCCACAGCACTGCCCACCACAGCGATCAATCTATGAAAACAAGTATTCTGTAACGTAAATGATTAGAATATCTACACTTTCTTACAATGGGGTTGCCCTATGTATTCCAAACAGATTATTGTATCCAGGCATCTAAAAATTCTTTCTTAATACTTATTTCGGCCACAAAAAGTAGGAAAAACCCAAAACCATAAAGACTTGGGGGGGGGGGGGGGAAGCAAACAGCTTTCAGACAGAAACTTCAAAGCAGTAAGGAGGACTTAAGCAGGGCAGCCCTAGCCTCCAAGTAAAAGGATTTATTATACCCATTTTCTACTGTCACATCTTCCCCCTCCCCCCCACCTCCGATGAGCCACAGCCTGTTTCAAATGGTAAAACAAGTATAGATTCCCTGGCTCCATTCCCAATCCATTTCTCTGCTTCAGGGCTTCTCCCATTCTCTCCTGTTCACATGGAAATCATATATGAGCTCTGCTAACCCATTTCAAAAAGTTTGGGAAAAAATTTTGGTATCTGCACCTGTAACTCTCATTGTTTTCACTACTTCTATCTTCTTCCCCAAACTAAGTTTAGATTCCCCACTTAACTCACATGCAGCATCCTCAGCTGACAATTCCTTTACTTTCAACAAGTCTGTAAAAACTCACACCCATCAGATACTCCACACAGAACTTGAAGAAAGTAGGTTTGGGATTGAGGAAGCAGCTGACAGGAATACAAGGAATGAGGATATTAAGAGAGGAGTAAATTATGGGGAATCAAACATGAAGTTTCTCGTCCATTACCTGTGCTTAGAAACTGCCCAGCTGATGAATTGTAGGTTAGTTTTTTTCCTGATGCACCACACATCAAAAGAGAGGATGTATTCCTGCACTGCTAGCTCTGCATCTGTCAGTTCCTCCATTTCATACACCTTTAAACCCCCAAACAGTGTCTTTCCCCACCTTTCCAGACCCTTTCTACCGTAACAGTGATTTGAACAGCTTCACACCCATCTTGTTTCTCAGCCCTTCTTTTTCCCTTTGTCTTGGCAAGAAGATGATCATACCTTTCAAAAGCTGCAGGTGCTCCCCAAGCATCCCATTCCTACGAGAAGGATGATCACCTCCACCCAGGATTCTAGTGGAAAAGCAAGGTACATTTTTCTGCAAGATGTGTATATCCTTGCTCCAAAAGGGCATTTGGCTAAGATACAAAGCATCTTCACCTTTTTGCCCTCCCACCCAAATTTGCTAAAAGGTTGCAGCTGTCTCAGCAGAAATGCATCCCAGCAGGGCCCTAATGTTCACAGAAACATAGAATATCCTGAGTGGGAAGGGACCCACAAGATCATCGAAGTCCAACTCTTGGCCCTGCACAGGACAGCAACAAGAACACCAACCCCATTTCCTAAAATCCTAAGAGCATGGCAGCAGTGGGACCCTCTCTTTCCATGTGTGTTTCTCTCAAGTGTGTGTGCACCACTTTCATTCTGTCCCTTTCTGTCTTAAGCCCTCTGAGCTCTCCTGCTCTCCTTATTGGGCCCTGGACAGCTCACCTTGCTGCAGCATCTGCTAAATTCTGACTTCGGAGTGGAGAGTGTTTCCTCTCCTGAAAAGTCCTGTTAGGAAAAGCTGGCTGCTGCTGTGGGAAGTTGGCTTTGGGACTCGCAGCACCGAGTGAGGTTCCCTCTGTCCAGCTCAGCTGCAGCAGCTACCTCTGCTGGCAGGAGGCTGCAGCGGGGCCCCTGCTCTAGGAACAGGCTCAAGCACCCCGAATGCCTCACCCTGACCTGGAGAAGCAATACATTTCCATTTCTGCGTATTTACCCTCCCAGTATTTGACCTTTTCAGTGGAACGTATGGTCACACTGCTCCTCCCCACACACTCCCACACTGTCAAGTCAGTAGGGCTGGAAAGTCTCTAACAGCAGCAAAGATTCTGCTGTAACACTTTAAGGAAAGCACCAATGTTTCCACACAACCAGAATTAATTTTGCTGCTGCAGAGATAACAGGGGAATCACACTGCACTAGCGGCTCCAGGGAATATGAGAACAGCCCGCTGATGGTAACGCCCCAAGCAGGTTTGATAGCTTTCTGCCACCTTCCCCAAATCTTCCCAATCAGCCAGTGATTCTGTTGAGTAAAGAAATTAACAAACCCAAATGTGTGAAACCAGTGGAAGGATCTCTCCCTTCCATGCTGCAACTTCTCCTGCAAATAGTGATATTAGAGCAGTTGTTACCAAACATATTTTCTCTAGAACTTCTGACAGCCTTTGTAGCCTCCAGAAGAATCTGAATATAAACATGCCTTGTCACAGTTGCTTACTCCATCACTGCAGGTGACAGCTTTAAAAGGAGTTTGCATTTATGTTGTCCATACTCCAACTAGTACATAACTATTTGAGGGTTTTCACAAGCACTTTATACATGTAAAAATGAACAATACAACACCCAGAAGATTTCTAAGGACAAAAAAAGTTACTTCAAAACATTGCTCTTGAGCATATGAAGCGCTAATTGAGGGTCTGTAGGAGTGGTATCAAAACCCTAGTCTGCACAGACAGGATTTAATATGATTTTTAGTTTTATAATTGGTGTTAAACACAGGCACAAACAACAGCAAACTCCTGAAGAAAGCATGGTTTAGGTATCCCAGAGCTCACATGAATATGACAATAATAAACTCACATTCTAAGGGAAACTTGGCCAAACTGCTTGCTACAGAAGCAGAGAAGTCAAAACTTGTGACATATATTAATATGCACAGATTTAAAATTAAAAAAAAAAAAAAGTTTTAAGGTGCTACATACAATTGCCATCTACAAAATGTACTAGGTAGGCACCAAAGCCTGGAAGGGTATTACAAGAGAGAATAGCCCCTCACAGTGAGGTCTATGCAGCAAGAACAGCCCCTGCAAAGAGAAACAATTTTCCTGCATCTGGAGCTCAGCCAGACACCATTAGAAATGCATAACAAGCACGATGTCCATTGAGACAGTGGATGCAAGGCACATCAGCGGGAAAGTGTGAGTTCAAAGTCCACATCAGCGGGAAGTGTGAATTAAGCATTCCACAAAAAAACCCCTCCAAAATAAACTTCTTGAAGATCTACTTTTCCAAATTCTGTGTATTATTTTACAAAAGGAATTATAAACGATAAAAAAAAAAAGGTAAAAAGCAAATTTAAGCATAAAGAAGCTATTTCACCTGTCATATTTTCATCTTTGTCATTGCATATGACCGACATAACATACAGTTTCCTGAGTCACCTCAGATAGTACACTTAAGAAGTTTATCCTATGCTTCTTGGTGTTTTTACGCAGTTTCTGATATTTTTGCCTATATTAAAATTAAGTCCATGCATATCACACCCTCCTCTGCCCTCTGCAAATCCTCACAGCCACGTCCTGCTGCCTCTTGCAGTGCCCCTTCCACCCCCCTCGCTCCCTCCCCTGCAGAAAGGGTGCGGGCGCCGCCTCTCCCCACGAACCCGGTTGGCAAAGCAGGGCTTGTGCAGACACGCAGCCCTCGCGCAGAGGAGCTGCACCGGGAAGGGAAGGAGCAGATATTCCAGCTCTGCCTGTCAAGTCTGCATTTCAAAGGTTGTGCCTGGGGGTGGGAAGGAATAAAGAGGGTCTGTCAGTCCACATGCAAAACCCTACACTCTTCTGCCAGGCTGTCGCTCAGGACCTGGACACGTCCCCACTTGCCCCTTCCCACTGAGTTCACAGCGGTCATGCTCAGTGACACAAGCTCCATTTCTCTCCCATTTGTCAAACTATACACATGTCCTTTAAAATACACATTTTTAAAAATTAAATGCTCGGTGCTCTGAAAGAGGGACAGCATCCAAAACAGGCAAGGCTACTGCCTTGAGGAAAGAGCACTGCGGAGCAGATACTGTAATCTCTCAATTACTTGACTCAAAAAATCATAGAATCACAGAATGGTTTGGGTTGGAAGGGACCCTAAAGATCACCTAGTTCCCACTAGATCCCATTACCATGGGAAGGGAGACCCTCCACTAGACCAGGTTGATTGAAACCCCATCCAGCCTGGCCTTGAACACTTCCAGGATGGATGACGAGGGGAGGGGAGGGTCTTCTCCATGGACAGAGGTTTCTTAAGGCTAGTCTACTTTCATGCAGGTGGAAAGTCTCCTTAGCCAAAAATCAGATTACGATTATTCCCAACAGGAATGTTACGTCTTCCCAAATCTCTTTCACCTGCTGCAACGGGCACATCTCTGATTCACAGTCATGACTCAGATTGTAAGCAGTGAATGCTTGTGGGTGCACATCTGTTCCCTTCCATTTGTGGCTACAGTACGGCTTAAATACACCATTACCAGCACACTAAAACATGTGGCAGCAGACACCCACCTGAGGGAAGGGAAAGAGAACTTCACCTGGAATTGCTGAGACAAAGCTACAGATGAGGTTCATGTGACTCTTTTTCATGGCTTCAGATGGCTGTCAGGAAGAACATACACACAAACCTATAAAGGTAGTTCTGGAAGGCCAATTTCCAAGTGTTTTTGAGTCACCAGATGGTGAGATGAGCCCTAAACTTAAATGTTCACATACTCCTTCATTACTGGTGTCTAGATCACCATCCCTGAAGTCTATTATGGACATCCACAAGCACAGAGGACAACATTTGCATACAGAAATCTGGCCACTGCTGCTTTCCTTCAGCACCGAGAAGCAGATGGCTCATCTTCAGTGCAGCAACTCAGTGATGGGAACCCACACTCACGGCCCCAGCTCTCACAGGAATACCTTAATGACTAAATTATAGATCCCTTGTCTCAATTGTTGTTTTCTAGTCCTTCCAATATTGCAATGAAAAATAAAGAGCCTTGGGAAGCATGTAAGAGCTCACACTTTTTGATTTGATTTACCTTCAAGGAAGTTTAAGTTTGTACACATCCAAGACAGGTAACAGGTCTTGCTTGCCTTATTAGGTGAGACTAGGGCACTCTTCTGGTCAAGGAAAGAATGAAGACAGACTCAAAAAGGCCAGGCCTCCTGCTTCTTGAATGCCTACGGGCATCACTCCTTGCGACCTCTCTCTAAAACAGAGCAAACCCTGAAGAGAACAAGTGATGTGCTACATTCTGTGCCCTAGATCAACTTCCAAAGCATAAGTGTCAGCAGATCATCCACACCCTTCCACTGACAGTTTCCTCTTGATTAGCTCTAGGCAGCACCTCACTCCATATATGTCATCGCTCTGAGGGAGTCAAACACCTGGCACTGCTTAAAACAAATCCCATAAAACATGAACTGGCTTCAAATCTATAGGTGACCTCACAGTATCATGAGTTTCAGACATATTTTTTTATTCTCTCAAACTCAAATTGTGATGACCATGAATTCTATTAAGCCAGTGGCTGGGAAGAAGAAAGGAAAATGGATCCACGTGTTTTTAAGAAATCAGACTGAGTACATCTTATGAAACTCAACTGAAATTGTTCAATATAATGCGAAAAATTACCAGGGATGTACTACACTTGTTATCATACATACATAGTAAGTTATAGATTATACCACCAACACTAAAAGACAGGCAACAACGACCTGCCAAGATTCAAGACTATCCTCAAATTCACTCCTCTTTACTAAATGTTCACAGCTACCTGGCTACTGTTCTCAGCTGCTGGAAAAACCCAGTTTGACACAGGAGAGAACCACCAGCTCCCACCAAAAGGTGATAAATACAGTGTTTGCATTCAATGATTATGTTAAGAACATTGCCTCTGTCAGATGAGAACATGCCTAACAATCTCCTTAAGCATCCACTGCTCATGTAAACACCAATATATCAAGTGTTTGGTTGGATAAGAGTCAGACTGAAAGAACGGATGCCTTGGCTATACAGACATTGGAAAAGTGTTTTGTCCATCCTACATTACTTTCTGTAGTCCTAAAAGACATGATTTTCTGGTATACAACACTACATCAGAAATTAGGAGAGCAAAAGTTACAGAACACCAATGTATGATTTTATCTCGGTGGAAGAGTGGAAGGAAGGACACACAAAGCTAGACTAGTCCTCCTCAGTATGAAATAGCAGAGATTTCCTGCTAGTCCAGAAGCCCTAGAAAGCGTTCCCATACACCAAGTTGGCCAGTGGTTCAAGTGTAAAGTTTGAACTTAATATTGTAATAGACAAGTAATGCACACTGCCATCACCTTCCCCAGCTGAGGGGGAAGTATGGTGTTAGTGTAAACCGTTTGTTACCCCAGCCAAAGCAACCAAACAAGTATTTCAGTTTTGCTTAAATCACCACCCATAGCTTTCAGTCACCGGGGCCCCAAAGAGAGTGTAGAAATGAACGGTGGAAGCAATTCCCAAACTATTAGAACTGTTTTAGAAGTGAACTTTTGACTTGCTTCGTACTACTTCTGAGGCTTAGTCCTTCACTTCCCAGATGCAAGGCAGGGCTTACTGGGGAGACTAAGGGAGCTTTCAAGTCTTGTGCTGTGCTCCTGGAAGAGCTGGTGGGAGCAGCACCAACAGAGGGATATCAGATTCACAGCTTCTCTGAGTACTCTGACAAGGTTCTTCCTCAAACACACAACAAGTGATCATCAATACTGAACTAAACAGTAATCCTGCTCATTAACATATGCATGTTTAAGCTATTTAAAGATAAAGAACACGAAAGCACAACTCCAGTACTTCAAAAAAGGAGGCCAACTAGCCACCCTCCTCAGCTACCTCTTTACTTTTGCTGTGTGTTATTTTCTTCCCTTACTGATGCAACTGTGAATTCCACAGAATGGAGACAATAAGAAATGCACATCCAAGCTACACGTGTCTGGTTACTTTTATCATCATATTTATTCAACCCCCTCTTTAAAACCACACACACACACATGTTTATCAAAGTCTTGCATTGTTTTAAAATTATTATACCCAAACACTGTTCGGACCTTCCTCTTCTTTCGCCTGACAACTTTGACAAATGCTGGTTTTGTATCAGCTCGGAAGTGCAGTACCACTTAGCATAAGCAAGTAAAGATAATTTCAGATTTGTAATAAGAGAAAATACTCAGTGAAAGAGCAACTGATTCTGGAGAGTATGCTTTTATACACTGTGATATCTCAGATTAATTAACTCCAAGTACTTACCATAGTTGTAGGGCATAGACAGTCTTAACATATTTGTCCCAAGGTACAAAGAATTTATGCTCAAGAATCAATACTATGTTGCAGTATTTGTTTTTTAAATTAATTTTTTTAAGGATAAGAATTATTTTCAAAGCATAGCGGAAAATTATCAGCTTATAAAATGTATTTCTCTGTTGATCAATTTCTGTATTCTGCTTTTTATTTGGAAAAGTGATGTACTCCTTGAAAGGTTTCTTAGAAAGTAGTGATACTCTCTGCCTTGCAAACACTTTCGTATGTTATGGTGATTTAAGTACCTTTCATAGCTCCAGCAGCCCCGTGCATATGAACACACTGAAATGCAGGTACACACTTTTCTTTCCTAGAATAAGACAATCAACCTGAAGACAAAATAAAACATTATAGAAATACATTTTCAATTAGCCTAGTAAGAATGATCAACAACACTCCGTACTAGGGGTAAAATGCATTTTGATATTAGACGTGTATGAGATGTATGAAATCGTTACGTTTCCAGAGTCAGCTCTATGACTTCCTATAAACTAGCAGGTCATACTTGTCAACAGGCTTATGACAAACAAAAAAGCTGTGCAATTATACCAATTTCTTCTAGTGAAAAATTTAAACTGTACAGCTTTTTCAGGTATCTTTCTCTTTTTACAACTTGCCTCTCCTGTCAATACCCTTTAGCACTTTGTATTTTGAACTGACACTTGCCAGAGGTACTGGTTGCCAGGCTGAAGCACTACACCATAAACTGCATCCCTGCGTGCCAGCAATGATTTCAGTGACGAAACCCAGCTAGAGGTCTGAATCTTTGCACTACTTTTTTCCTTAGGGGGAAGGTGTGACTTATAAAGTAGAATTCAAAACGTTTCCCAGCTATAGCCACATTTCCCAAGAGGCACTGAAAAGACCGAGTTTGTGTGTAATTATGAAAGACACTGTCTGGGGATGCCAACTGCACTGAAATATATGAATGTTTTTAACTTGCTAAACATGTCTCAACTCAGCAGCATGCTTATCTGAAACCCAAAATACTACTTTCGATGGTTTAGTGATGCAAAAATTCAGAGATAAGGTAATCCTAAAACCTTGCACGTTTGGGCTAGAGCAGTGAAGTTCTTGCTTTGTTTCTGAAATGATTCTGAAAATAAATTTGTCAAGCCTTTTTCAAAATCAGCCTTAACATTTTGCTACTGCAATCTATATTTAAATAAAGCTTTTATTAACCCTTTTATGAAGAAACAAGGTTAAAATCTGTTGACTCATACAGAAGTTACAAGACAAAACACATTTGTTTCCAGAAGCTTTGGTTGTCACTGTTCGTTTTCTGGAGAAATGACCTGATGATTCAACATTCGGGCAATATTTTTTCTCTTTTTTCTATTGCGTCATAGAATATGCCCTTATTTTTGTCATAAGTAATGAATTATTTTTTTATAAAGCGCAGATATGCTTGCTTCACACTGAAATAGATTAAAAGTCACTCCAGTCAAAATCTCTGCTAATGTGTCTCCCGTTTACTACACTTGGTGACACTGAGTATCTTTGCTGTCTCCCCACACACAGAGACAACTCGAAGCTAACACTTGAGAAAAAGACTTACTGCACCATATTATAATCAGTTAAAAACCTCACTTCTTTAAGACATAAATCCATGTAAAAAAATCTGTATCTTAGTGTAGTGGGATAAAATACCATAAATATGGAAGAAATGCTTACTGACCTTCATTGTTTATTGCCCTTTATTCATCCTCAGCAAAATCCACATCAGAAAAACATAGTACCACTTCTTGATGCATTTCCTAGTTAACTATAGAAAGTTTCCTGTATCCTCCAGATAACATATGAATGCAATGCCATTTAAGAAATAAGAGACAGCAATAATGTGAGTTAGATAGAAACCTTTCATACAATGAAGAACCAGGAAAAGAAAAAAGAAGGAAAAAGCTCCCTCCAAATGATTTTTTCCTCTAAAATTAATTCTTGATCTGTGGACTTTTAGTAGGTGTTATCACACAATCTAAAAAAATATTGCAAATAGTATTTATCTACATATATATTTTCATATGCACACAAATAAAATTTGGCAAAAATAGAACATTCAAAGTTAACTTATTTATCTTATCAATCATAATTGCAAGCACAGCCACAAGGAAGCTCTTTTCTGCAGCAGGGATTCAGTGTGTTCAAACTCTCAATGCTCTTAAACTCCAGTTACTTCCAGTGGTAGAGTTAGTACCTTTTAAAATTACACTTGGCTTATGTGAGAGTGAACAGTCACCATGCCAACCCTGATGAACAACACAGGACATGAAATAGCCCGTGGATCTCTTGTCCCGCCCAAATAGCTGGAAATCTAATTGGGGCAGAGGAAAACAAAACACGATAAAAACAACCATATGAGTCAAGAGGGAAAACAAAAAACAAGCAGCACGGGCTTATGTGGAAACAAACACAGGTACCAATCCATGTAGTGTTTCTACCCTATACATTAGTGAAAAAACATTTTTCAATTACCAGTCTGGTATATGTTTTCCCATTAAGAAGGTGGTTTCACAAGCCACTGAACTATATCTTTGATGTTCGTGATAACTATTCCTAACTGTGAACTATGCTATTAAATCCCCTCAAATGTCAGTTTATTTTCTCTTGTAATGTATTCCTACAGTGAGAGATTAACAGACACAGAGTAGGCCTTCAGGCACTAAGAATGTAAATCAGCCTAATCTCAAGAAAACAAGATGTGCACTTAACCATAAATATTTTTTTATAATCACATCAAACATGACATACCTGGTATTCAGTTTTATATAAATTAGTTCTTACGTCAGATCTACTTCTGAGGTTATTCAAAACCCAAACACATAACATTATTTTTACTCTTCAGGCCTGAATAATATTTACAGACATTAATGCTGTATCCAGCTCTACAATCATTCGAGACACATTATATAACTTTATTTTTTTATTTGACAAGCAGCAGTATCATGTTCGTCTTTTTTTTTTTTACATTTTAATGTAGATACAATTATTAGGTTATCTGTCATATTACAATATTTAGGTTTTTTGTGTGATTTTTTTTTTTTACTTTGTCTTAAGATACATTAAAAAACATCAACTGCAAACGTGAAAGGGAAGGGGGGGGGAAAAAAAAGCATGGTACCCAACCAATTCTCCACATTTCAGCAATACTTCACTCATTCTTTTAGTAAAGTTTTAAGAAATGTCATAATGACATGAGCTTGAAATATCTATAGGCATTTTCATTGACGCTCATGACATGGCACTGGTGATGTTGTAAACAGCAGAAAAACAGGGGCTGCCAAGTGACCAATTATGGAGGCACAGGCCTGCCTCTTCCCACAGGAACACACCAAACAGTGACAGCAATGATCTCCTTACAATCATACCTGCAGGATAGCAACATCATGCTACATAACTGTATTCGTCTGCAGAGGCCTGGCTTCGCTCTATGTACTGTTTGTCTATCAGAACTTCAATACACTTCTTAATCATGCTGATACTTGGGTTAAACCTAGCTCTTGACTGGCTGATTACCTGCAAAAGAAAAACACAGTTTTCGTGTTAGTTTTATTTTTCACCATCAAAAACTCCATCTAAATATTTGCTAAGGGCTTTAAGGTAAATTCAGTATGCTTTTTTTTTAAAGACAAGTTAAATAACCCTGGAATAGTTAATTTATAACAATCAAGAAAGCATCTTTAAGAATTAGTGTCAGGACACTGAAACTGACTGCTGAACTCACTGGTTATTTTGGCTGCATGTTACCCAGATGTCTTCATTTCTCTTGCTTGCTTCATTTCACAGTACAAATGAACACAAATACCCACGTTAAAAATTAATCTAATATTAACACATCTCATAGTGGAGTTCCACTACCACTGATCTCCTTTCTTATCCAATTTGAGACAATCAGGGTGAACTTCTCTTCCTTCAGTCACTGAAGACAGATCTACAGTTTGGTGACTTCCATCTGCCTATGCTGGAACTTTGTAATACATGCAGTAAAAATCTGCATTTGTGTTGTGGAAGAAACTGCCATTGCAGGCAAAATTGTAATTGTCTCTTACTAGTTCTCAGTTTTGTCCATTCTCCTGTAGAGAAGAGGAAATCATGAGTAGTAACAGATGATTCAAATCTAGAACTTGGAAAATTTTTCAAACAAAATATCTTACTACTCAAATGTCCCAATATATTTTGCCTGTAGTTTTTAATTTCTTCTGTAAAGAAAGTGATTTTTATTTCAGCTGGATTTCCTGTTTTCTTTACAGTTTCTCATGGCTGGCTTTGTCCCAGCTCTAGAGTTTGCTGGGGCCTTCTGTGAGCCAACAGAACTCACCAGGTGGAACTCACCCAGCAAAGCAAACAAAAAGCTCAAAAGAGCGAGTTTTGTTGGGCTTGCAGCCAAGCGTCTGGTACGTTCCACAGCAGCACAAATGAGGAGAAAGTGGGTGCTAACAAGCTAATACATCTGCTCAGATCTCACCTAACTTCAGCCCTACACTCAAACTGATTGTCATCATCATATATTCATGTATTTACTTAGGACAGAGAGAACAAAAGGTCAAATTTTGTATTGGTAAGGCCTTTTTTTGATTTGTTTTTGTTCTATCAAAGGTAATACAAATAAGAAGGACAGAAATACCTCATGGTCAGAATAAAACCTTTTCTGGGAATGACTGCACTGACCTTTCCCCTCCACTACTTCCATGGGCTTACTAGTTTCATGGGAAAAGCTACCTTGTCCTGCAGGCAACTGCAGCATAGAGCTAGAATTGAAATTATCAGGGCGTATCTAACACAATTAACAATTCAGACAAAGACCATATGATGACATATATAGGTCTACCAGGGGCTGGAGTATTTTCTTGGACACCTCACCCTAAACAAAATGTGTGGGGCTGTCGTCTCACTGCTAAAATCAGAGCCAATGACATTAAGGTTTAGGAGTCTCTCAGTCATATCTCTAACAACAGCATAATCCTACCCTTATAGCTAAAAAGAAAAATATTAATGAGGTGAGAAAATATTAACTTTTTGTAGTAAACAGACTCCTTCTAAAAAGATTCATTCGTATTCAAGAAGTCAGACAGCAAAATGTAAGTGAATATACTATATATGTATATAAACAGCATGATAGAAGTAACAATGTCACCAGAATTATAACAATATCTCAACTTTACTCTCTACTTAGTTTTTAACTGAGTAACCATCAAAGCACTATTTCAAAATCCAAAACTTTTAAGATATCTCACATTTCAAGTTCTGAGCTTACAAACTCTCTGTACCAGCTTTTTTTTTTTTTTTTTTTTAAGAAATAAAAATTAAGTGATGGGTGTAGTAAACTGTTTCCTCCATCACCACAAATTACTCAGTGCTTCTCCACCTCCATCCTCAAAATGGTTGAATAAAGCAGGAATCTTTATTCCTCCTCCCATGAGTCTGCTCTGAGGCTTCCAGCAAGGCTCAGGGACACAAGAGTGAACTAGACTGAAGAAAGAACATCTTGGAAGGTTGAGAAAACTAAAACTGGGAACTGGTTGGTGGGAACAAAGGTTAGGCTGGAATGAAAAACACAATTAGGCAGGCAACCAACAGATGGGAAAATGGGAGAAAAACTAATGAAATAGCACTACCTTCCTAGCCAGCCTGTGACAGTTCACAGATCATTAATCTAGAATCTAAAAAAAATCTAGAAAACTTAATGGAAAAGGGAGATTTAAAAGTGCACGTCTCCATACTCAGAAAACTTGTAAAATTTAAGCCATGAGTTATAATAAAATAACGATTAGAGCTAAAAATTGGCTAGGTGCTTCTGTGGAAATTCCATACTTAAATTATCCATACTCAGGTTTTCAACTGTAACTGTAGCTCTGGTTTATTCCTCTAGGATACAGCATCTGCTGGCATAGAACCAGCCAGCAGGAAGGAGCAAGCACTTCATGTTTTAGTGGTAAGACAAGATTGAGGGATCCCAGCTGGTGCTCCAGCACTGCAGTTCAAAGCAGACCCCAAGGAAATCCTCACTAATTTCACTGGGGTATTAGTTTCAGCACAGGAGAGTTCTGTGGTCAGACGTTTTACCCAACTCTCCTCAAGATTTTCATCGAATCAAGCTCAAGAGGAGACCTTTCTCTTACCTCCTGAATTAGAGCATTATGTCGCAGCACTTTCCGTGCTTTCATGATACGGACTATAGCAGCTTGGAGATACATTTTTCTGTCCTCATCTACAGCACTTCTGGTCTGCTCCATCTCCTGTGATATAGCAAGAACAATAATGTTTAAAATATAGTAAGACCAATAAACACTTCATAAAGGGATCTAGAATATATATTTTTTGCTTTATTAAAAGTGGTCAAGTAATAAAAAAATGGAGGTGAAGTTCATTTCCAGGCAAAGTACTTCCATAAATCAAGAATACCAGGTTTCTTTAAAGTCAGTAGGAAGGTAGGACACCCAAACCACCAATTCTGCTAGGGAGAAAGGCAGGCAGAATTTACTATTATGCACTGAGTTTGTCAGCACAAAATCCTATGTCTTAGGAGATAGAGGAAACATGGATTATCAACACAGGAGTTAATTTTAGTTGCCAAAAGACATAATCAGAAGAAAGTATTTGGTTCTGCTGTTCCTGGAATAAGTTGCTTTTGTAAACACCACCAATAAAAAAGAATCATGAGACAACACCACCAACAAAAAAAGTCTCATGAGATAAGACAAGCTTAATGACAATCCCTTTTGGTACATTTTGTTTATCTTTTCCTTCTGCCTTCTTGTTCCCTATTTTATCTTCTCCTGCCTATATTTTAAGTACAAAAATAATTGCAGTGCTTAAGCTTCAAACTTACAAAATTTCTTTATGGCTATGTAAATCTTACTCAGTGAATCTTACATCTGCTTACACCAGACTAACAAAATACATTCCATCTTAGAAAAATAAATTTCTAAGCTGTTCAAGCTAGAAACACCAAAGAATACTTGCCTGTGGTGTGTCTTTCTGCATTGATGTTGTAATTTTAAATTTTGTTCGTTTACTGCTGAAGTTCATATTTAATGAAAACGTAGACTCTGCCTCTATGTCTTCCTGCAATAAAGAATCCTTTTTTAAAAAGCAGAAAGGGAATCAGAAAATGGTAGCAATTTCCTTTAAAAAGTCACAGGGTATTACATACATACAATTTCAGATTTGTAGTTGAAAATTCTAAAATGCCACTTGAACCAGGTCAATTTTTTAAGCTACAGTTTAACTAACCTAGAAATCAAGGCTATTTCAGAAAACACTGTGAAGAATTCTATCACACGTGAATTTTGTTAACGAGTCAATATGATTAAAGCAATTTCTCTTTTAATACTTCAACACCTTATTTAGTTGCAAAGAGTCTCCACTTCAACTCATTTTCTTCCTGCAGAGAAAGTAGGATTTGCATTTATTTGTGGCAGAACCTCGAGAGGGAGCTGTTGTTTTTACAATTATTACTAATGTTGCCTCCCAGAATTTAAGGAAAAACATCTAAGCATTTTTAAAATATTTGTATGTAATAGCAGAAACAGCTGAAAAACTGCAACATCTATCTGTGTGTTTCTAACTTTTTCCTGTCAGAATCCCAATTTGTTTTCACAAATAAAAGTCCATTTCTTTCAATAAATGGTAACTACTCCCTGCAATCAAGACATCTTTACTTTCAACTGACAGGATAACTGGACTGATCTTTGCAGTTTCCAGGCAAGAGTCTGTAGAAGTATTAGCAATTTCCAGCAGAATAAAGTTACTGGGCTTCTGAGACCTTAGAATGTTGCCAAACTGAAGTGCAAATATTTCAGTAAATGCAGTAAATATTTAACTAAATATGCACTCAAAACAGTATTAATTCTAATTTTATATTCTGCAACAAATATTCTTTCTTACAATAAAAATAAACCCAGAACACCAGGCATAGTATAGAAATTTTAACATGAAAGGGGAAAGACCAACAGCTTTAAAAAAATAAGCTAACAAAAAAATAGGCTAATTTTAGCATTATTCTGCTCACACAGTTGAATACAAACCA
Source organism: Myiotriccus ornatus (assembly GCA_036023395.1). Classification (NCBI taxonomy): domain Eukaryota; kingdom Metazoa; phylum Chordata; class Aves; order Passeriformes; family Tyrannidae; genus Myiotriccus; species Myiotriccus ornatus. The sequence goes on along the minus strand of JAYRBT010000082.1, from coordinate 12,624,455 downwards.
AAATAAATTGTGTAGTGAGCATGAAATTAAAAAGCATGATTCTAATGAACCAGTTAAGATTTTGCCAAAAGCTGCTTGTGTTCTTCACCTCTCCACCCCCTGCTCCTCTCCCTGATCCTGCTGGTGGTGGAGTGAGCAAGTGGCTGTTGGGGCTTGGGTCCCATCTGGGGTAAAACCACAACACTCAGATACAGGTTAAGAGAAGTTTGCATATTGAATTCCACTGCTTAAGCCACTGAAGTTCATTTGTTTATTTAATAAGTAATTTGATAGACTCTCTACAGATCTGCTATCACATTGCTGGATGGAGTGCAAAGAAAACAGAAATAGCAAAGATGCTTGAATACAATACTCTGGAAGGCAAAGAACTCAAAAATGCAGTGGTAAACACTGAAAGGTGAAAGGGTTGGAAAGCTGTATCATTCCCTCTTCAATAACATATCCTTAAAGGAACTGGGTAAACCTCATATAACAGACATAAGTAAAGGTAAATACTTTAAATAATGGGAAACTTCCTAAGATTATGAAACGTTCACTGTTTTCTGTAATAGCTCCCAGTGTTTTATTGGATCCATGGTTTAACAGACATCTTCCCAGCTATTGCTCCAGCCTGAGCTCATTTCTAGATATTGGAAGCATGTCCTATGCTTCAGCCAAGCATCAGATCTTCCTTGTAATCTCACTTTCCATTTCTAAAAATTTTCCTGCCACCAGAGCAGTTTTAGAATTCTTCTCAAAAGCGAATTGAACAGCTTATCTCTGTACCTTCTGTCTGATAATGTCTGAATAGTGGGCTTTCTGGGCTAGCTGGAAGCACATGCTAATGTCTGTACAGGATGAACAGGCACTTCTGTCATGTTTCTTACTTAACAGACCTCTGGGCCTTCGCTGCATGGGAGAAAGGGTAACTGCTTTCACACATGCCACACAGAAGGACGGGACAGTCAGAAACAGAACCTGTATCAACCATTGCCTTAATCACAAACAAAGCTCAGATATTACTGGAATTCCATGAAACTCCTGGTATGATAAGTTTGGCAAATTGGACCAAAAATCCTCTCAAACAAACCCTCCTTGCTCGCTTTCCATCTCCTGTAATCTGTCAGCAAGGAAGAACCTTGTTGCTGTTGCTTTCAGTCTCTTAATCCCAAAATATTTTTTTAGGATGGCTGTAAGATTCTGGTTTATAACTCAGGCTCCTTCCTCTGATTCAACACAACTTCAAAAGTGGTGTATCCCCTCCAACAGCAGTGAGTCTAAAGCCACATGGACGAAATGCAACAGAAGCAATAAACAGCCACAGCTTTATTATCTTTTCAGCAGACCATGCTGCTATAAGCATGGAAAGTCTATATGGCGGACAGTCTCCTTCCTCCTACATCTTTCCTCAAAAACACAAATTTATAATTGTTCATAAGGGTCAATAATAGTTTTGAGAGTAAACAATGGATTATTTTATATTAAAAAAAGCCCTCAACAAATATCAGAATGACAAGACTGAAAACATGAAACTTTTTTATATCATTATGGCATACCTTGTCTGAGTCATGGTTTATCATTTTGACATCAAGCAAAGATTTGATGGTTTTTGTCAGTTCCTTCTCATTCATTTGTGTGCTGTCCTGAAGCTCCTTGTAACTGACAGTCTCGCTGTTGTTGAAGGCAAGCAGCACTGCCATTTGGTATGTTGTGACCATGGCTACATAAGGTTTGCACAAATAGTTCATTTTTACTTCACCTGAAATGATACAATAGTATTTTACGAAGAGTCATCTGAAGTTTAACTACTAGAGCTCCTCATACATTTCCAGACATTCAATTCAAGCTTGCATTTAACACTTGAAAGGGGATGATGACAACTGATGTTGTGAATTCACACTTACAGAATGTGGTCTACAACAAAAAAACCCCTCTGATTAACTATGAATACTAGAACAACACTGTTTTGAGTAATGCAATATAATTTATAATAATAACAGAATTTCCAAATAGATTTTAGTAACATTATATTGTTGTATGCTAGTCTGGTTTTTCATCTGCATGTAACATGCTGTGGTGCTCAGTCGTTAAAGCCTCATACTGAAAGCATTTGAAATAAAACAGGATTTACTGACACTAACTAAAACTATAATTTTATATATATCTTCTAAGATGGCAACATGTACTCCCATATAGTAAATATAAATATTTATTTACTTGGATACTCATACACCTGATTAAAATAGTGTAATATGTGTTCTTAAAATTATTTATCTAAGGGACATCTATACTACAAAAACAATTCTGGGTCAATTGTTATTAACTCAGTAGTTCTGTAGTTAAGAACATACAACTCTAGTTTTACTTGGATTTAATAAATCACAGGTAACATATGCAACTTTACAAAACATAAGTTTTGGAAATACTAAGTAGTAAATATTAATTTATAATGCAAAATAATCTGTTGACTTTATATGCAAAATATTGTTCCAACTCCACAGTCTGTTGCCATTTGAAAAGGAATTCTAGCAAATAACTGTCAGTTGTATAGATCATAAGTTTAGCAAAGCACTTGTTTTTACCTGTACAAAGATAATGTAACCAAGTAAGCTTCCTTCCACTAAAATGCTGACTGTAAAATAATTCAAACTGCAAAACAAAATGAATTTCAATTAGTCACATATGTAACTACTTACAATAGTTTATTATCACCCTACCACTCTAATGAAGAAATACTGGTTTCATGTTCACCCCACAGGATGCAAACACTGCAGATCAATTCATGACAGCATTTTCCTTTGGAACTTGAGTGATGACTGAATACTAACAAGGTTTACCTCTGCTAATGACAAAAACTAAAGCAGATCCAAAGAACCTTTACCTAAAATGGGATCAAACTCTCTAAACCCCACATAGCCAACATTGTGTACGCATCAGTTTGGCTTATTCTGATTTGGTCTGGCAACTCTGATTAACACTGCAGGAAAACACAAACCCAGAAACTTTTGACTTCTCTAAGGATGGGGTGTTTCTCCACACAGTATGAATACCAGTATGTGTCCACCATTCAGATAAATATATATTTACAGAAAGCTCCAGCAGTCTCAGAAAAAGCTGCTAACCAGATTGCCCGATTATTCACACACTTTGAAGTGCAATTGCAAAATGTTTTTTTACTTTCTAAATCCTGGTCAGAATCCTGAGAGAACTCTCTCTCCATGGGTCAAATGATAAACCTTGACATTAAATACAGGCATTGTCAGACAACTTTCAAAGACCCCTCAAAGTCATGTTCTGTTCCCCTAGGAAACTATAATTTTGAGCACTGACTATTTATAACTAAATTTGCTTCTTTAAACTGGCAAAACAGTGAAATTAGGTAAGTAACCCAGACTCTAAGCTGCTTCTGATACAGAAGCCTGTAACAATTTTCCAGCTGAGACACAACTGACAATATTCCTATTTTGAACTCAAAAAGAAGAGCAAAATCTCATCAGTCACCTTCTGGTGACTGCATAGATTAGAAACTATTACACTGCTAAAAGCGGCACCTAATAGAGGCGAAATATAAGCAGAATAAATAGTTCTAAAACTCAGTAGCAATACGTGAAAAAGGTCCCTCACCATAGAAAAAGACATTTGCCACTGTAATTTACATCAGACAGTAACTTAAGGTATAAAACCTGCTTTTAAAAAATCTGTTACATCCAATAATACAAAATTTTTATTGTGTAAATTGTACTTCACCAGTAAATACACTTTAAAAAAAGATCAACACATAGTGTACAGGTAACACAATCATATAATCAAAAATAACAAAACACCTCTACGAAACAGAAATAATCACGTAAGAAAAGAATATTTGGTCAAAGTAAAACCTTTACTGCTTCAGGAAATCATAAAATTAGCCCTAAAGAAGTTTGCACAAAGCTTGATTTTGAATAACTCCTATGATATACAGGACAAAAAAATCTTTATTTGTGTCTTAATCTGGTATTATATATTTCATATTTAATATTAGAAAAAACCTTCTTTTCTTTAAATATTAAGAATTGGTTTTAAAGAAAGAACCAACCCAGTTGGTTTAATTTTATTTATTAACATCTCCCTTAGCAATCACAAAATGTAGAAGAGAGATGTGAAAAATAAAGAAAAGCTATGCAAATACATGAATTCAGTAAGGTGTGTGGGTGACCCTTACACATTTCCTATGGACTGAAAACAGGATATCCACCATTTCCAAACACAACGAAGCAGCTCAGGTTTTTCTCTGTTACAGTGATGATCTTTTATTTGGAGTTATTTTACATGTTTCACATGTTTATGAGAAGCCTCCTACTAACCTACCATCTGTACACTTTTTTCCAGTTCCTGAGGAATTGCAAATGTAGAAGAAGGAGCCTGAGTTAGAGGCCATGCACCAGCCTAAAGGTATTGGGAAAAAATAAAAGCATTAACATTTTCAGACAACATATACCTTAAGAAAAAAGGAACACTCTTAAACAGATCTGCAGTGTACATTATGTCACAAGACAATCAACTGACCCCAGAAGTTTTACTGCTCATTTTTTTACTGCTCCTTATGTACACCAGTGAGGCATTAATTGACATTGAGAGCACAAGACATTTTATATCACTACTGTTTAGTGAGATACTGGGTTAATTTTAAAAAGCAAAATTACAATAATCGCAAGGCATCAGTTTCCATACAAAGAAGCAGTTATAGTTAGAAAAATTGTTCACTTGTTATCAAAGCATACAAAATAAGCACAAGTAATAAACATACATTAGTACCTGTAGAACATATATCTGAAAGCTAATTCCCAAATCTATAATGGTGTCCTGGTTTTTGATAAAGTTGTTGAATTTATTGTTGAGATCAGCACTAACACTCATGTCTGTGTACATTCGATGGAGCTTGCTGGTAAATTCATAACCACAGGCTTGCTGTGAAGAAATATTGTAAGAGGTTTCACAGTGAAAACAGTCCTTATTGTATAAATTATGCCCACTCACTACTACAATATGAAAATCTAGTCAGCAGAAGTGTTACATTTACAGAAAACACTAGTTCCAATAGAAAACAAACATTCTAAAATAAAGTCACCAGATTTATCCTAATTTCACCCTATACACAATGATCTCTATGGACAATTTTCTCTTATAAAATTGAAAGACACACATGGTCTATGAAAGTCCTTGGTACTTTTATAATGGATCACTTGAATCCATCTAACAACACTACCCAAAACTTACTAAAAATCTCAAATGCCTAGATGATACTTGGCCATATGTCTTTCATAGACTACCAAAAAACTAGTTTTCCCTTTCAGCTATTGGAAACAGACCTAGTGACTGCTACATTACCTCTGGCACCCTCTGCTGCTCCCTATCAACACTACATATTGCTTTGCTGATTCTGTGTTAGAAGAGTATCACATTACCTTTAGTTTATTTATCATGGCTTCTTCAGAATCCATAGACATAGACAAACCATGAATTAATCTTTTTGCCAACATTCTGGCATAGAACTGCATTGAAAAAAAAACCAGGTATGAGGATTTTAAGAAGCATAACCACATCCTTCAAGTATATTTTAATGTAATATTTTAACTTTTATTGAATATAAAAAGTTACCTTTTGGAATACATCTTTGTCATCAATGTATTTGAAAACAGTAATGAAACTTGTAAGTTTGTCTTCTACTTCATTCTCTGTCATTCCTTTTGCTGATTTCTTCAACAAGTTGTCACAGTACTTGGCCAGCTCAAATTAGAAAAAGAAAAATCAAACCCAGATCTACCTGTCAAGCTGGAGAACAAATGTATGCCAAGGTATTCCAAACTTCTACACGAAGTTCAAACATGAAATAAGTCATAGTCTACGGTCTCACATTCTATTACAAGGTTGTATTCATGGCTAAACTATACATTCCACATCCACAGAAAATACAGTCTATATCAAGAAATGGAACTGTAGCAACTTTGCACATCCACAAAACATGTGTGCAAGTTAAGCTGTTACTACTGAAATACACACCTGAGGGTGACCCAGTGAAGAACTGGATATTCAAGTGATGCCAATTCATTTGACAGTTATAAACAAGAATTATTACTTTCTACTTGTATCACTTACCAACTCAGGTGCTTTGCAGATTGACTTGGGCTCCCTATAGTTAACTACTGATGTCAAAGCCTACATAAGGACATAGAACAAAGAGAAAAACTGTAAATAACTTACACCTTTTTCTTTTACGAGATTTGAAGAAATAAAAAAGAATGCTCAAGGCAAAGACCATCTGAGACACTAGAAAACTGAACTACATAAAGGGGATCAAAAAAGAAACGACGAATAAAAAGGTTTCAATTACTGCCCTGGAAGAATTAGGTTGTTAAACATATTTAAGTTGAGAGTTAAGTAAAAGTGGAAAGAGTAGAGGAACAGAAGCTAATCAGAGAAAATGGGAGAACACATTAAGTTCTGATTAGAAACTTTGCAGAAGTATGAAGATATTTTAATACAGCAATATTATTGTCCAAAAGTATGGATGGAAAGAGACTTAGGAATAATTGCAGATAAAGTAGATTTGAGCAGCAGCACATCAAGAGCAGATTATATTGACAGCATGTATCTTGAGCTGAAAAGCATATATGGTGTGCTCACAACAGTAAAAACTAGAAGTTCTTTTGGTTCTTGGATTTTTTGATAGACTAAAGAGGAGGAAAATATTGTTCAAAGTAGAAATTTGAAGCAGTACAGTACAAACAGTATGGTGGCTAAAGAAAACCTGAATATGATAAAAAGAAAAGGAAGGAGATAATGGCAGTTTAGAATTGAAAAAAAAGATGTTAATCAACTTTCTAAACTATACATCACATTTAAATTAGCGTTTTAAACTAACACTGAACCAAAAATACTGCGTGACCACAGTTCTTAGGAATTACAGTTCCTCTATGGAAGGAAAGGATTGATATTATTATCAAGATGAACTGACAACCAAATCTTTTGTACAGTACATCAACATTGCAAAACTTGGTAATAGGTCTCTAGAATCCATGTGAGAAAGGAATGCGTGACCTGAAGTAGGAAACTTTGAAGCTTGGAACACTTTTTGCAATAAAACTGGAAGAAGCAACAGCAGGTTTGATATCCACCATGAAAAATTAACAGCAGATTAGTAATTTAAACATCTATTGTAAGAATGATCACTGAAACGAAGAAGCAATGTATCTAACAAAATCTATCTTGCTATATGCCAAAGGTAGTTATCAATCTCATGTTACTCCACCTTCTGGCACACGACATTAATTGCAGTGGAGATAGACGTGTTTTGTACTGAGATAAGTATTTGTTTTAAAATGCTAAATAATTATTTTCTCCATATCACAAATACAGTTGGGTAACTACTATTGGTGCTATTATTGGTACCTTCTTCACTGTGCCTTTTCAGACTAACCTTGGCTGAAAATTATAAAGTTTAGACCATGACCCCAAATACAAACTGCAATTACGGTAAATACCACCAAAGAACAATGAACCATATGTCTACATCCCATGACAGGAAATTATAGAGAGGAAAGATACTTAAAATTAATAGTTGCAATCAATATTATTATTAAACTTTATAACAATTAGACCCCTTATGTTAAAATAAAAGAGCAGCAAGCCTCTTTCCCTACATTTATAATTTAACTTCAACTGCAGGTCTCTGCTGCAAAAAGTTACCAATTGTGACAGTGATTGAAGTACTGTGAGTTTTCAGATACTCTTTGCTTAGATTTTTCAAGTTGACTACAAAGCTACTATATAAGTAATACTGAGAGCATTCAGAGTCAAACATTATGTCAGGAAGCAAATTCAAGTTCAAATACATTTAAGAAGTACCAAACCTCCCAAACCCCACAAGTTGTCTATTATCTGCACTTACATTTACACTAAATGTGTCAGCACCCTTTTTGTGTTATGAAATGTGATGGAAAGAAAGGTCTTTCTTTCTGAAAACTAAAGTATTAAAACCGTTTCCTCCATACATATCTTTCCCCCTAACACTGGCTTGTCTTTTGTTCCATTGCATTTCTAAGCCAGAAAAACTGCATAAAAACTCTATCTTTGAACATGTGTTGATGCTCTGAAGAATTCTGGTGAGGCTGAAATAGGGTCCCAGACTGTGTTTTCCAATCCCTTGTTTACTAAAGTAAAAGTTACCTTGTCAAGGGCACTCATGAAGTGTTGATCACCATTCAAAACAGTGTTGATGAGTAGAACAAATTTACTATGCACTTCCAAAACTGACTCCACAAACTGAGTTGGCATCTAAAGGAGGTCAACAGAAGAGACAGCAAGTTAATGAGAAAAGTAGTATTATCTACACATAAACATATCTACATTAGTTGTAGAACTTTTCCTAATTACTCTTTTTTATAAAAGTTAATACCACAGTGATTAAGTCATTGAGAGGATTGGTTCTGAATTGTTGTACTCTCCCAGAACTGTCTAAGAGAATGTTTTGGAAATAAAAAGACTAGGCTACATTTACAGTCCTGCTATCCAACATAGATTTGGGTCTATACTGCTCTCATGCTGTCTAATTTTTCCCATCATACCCTAAAGTCCTTTATTAGCCTTTCCAAAAATCATTAATGCTAACACATAAATACAGCAATCAAGTCAAAATGCGACTCAAATAAGTAAACAGCTGCTTCTCCTACACACTGACTTCAGAGACACAAAATCTGGATGATCCCTTTGCATCTTCCTACTGAATTTCGTGCATCACATTCCGTATAGAGAGGACTGGCAGGAGCAGGAGGAGCCCCTACAGAGACACTCTGAAATTCTCTACATAAGGTTATGAACTGTCATCACCCTCATGGCTCTGTATTTATTTCCCTGTGTAGACACTATCAATTTGAAAGAATAAGCTCAATAAACCTACAAATAATACGAAAGCAAAATATACTAGTAAAGACTTCAGTCCATTTTCTGTATGCAGGAGTCACAGAAGAGTAAGCACTCCTGTGCAGTCAATGAATTAGTGAATTTATAACAGCTTGTATTTATGTGTTATTATAAACACAAACACTGGATGGCTGAAGTCACCATCCTAAAGTGAGCACACATCTAGACAGTAAGATGCACACACATGTACAAATATAACGTCAAATGAAAGCTTGTTGTTTGTGTCTGAACAGCAATGTTAAAGGAACAAAAATGGAATTGAGCAATTTAAATACATGTGAATTGAAAAAAACTTTAACATACTTTAGTAAAATAATTAAGCCAGAGTATTTTCAGAAATTACATAAAAATTTGAGACTACAAAGTTATTAGTGAAAAACATGACACTGAAATCAGGGCAGGATGTCAAGTCTTTACAAATAACATATAATTAAATTAAATGGAATCACTGGTTCCTAATATACAAGAATAGCAAATGCCACTGACTTACGAGAAACTCAGGAAAAAATACATACACAGAACAAAAGGACCTACTTGCCCTGACAGCATTTAACAAGAAACAATGAGAAATATCTAGCTGCAGTTGTTTCTGGTTAGATCACAACAATCAACCCTCAGAATGTGTCACACAGCTAACTGTACTGATCAGAGGTTACAATTTATCCATCATGTTCCAAACTAATTTCATACAGACAAAATTAAAAAAAACAGAACAGACTAACAGGAAAAGAGCAAACAATTAATCAAGACTGTTAATCAAATCAGCTGCCTGAGGAAACTCACATTTTCCTGAGAAAGATTGCTGGTTGCTCTAAGGCCCTCATCATGGATATGGTTTTGTAGTTCCTGAATCATATGAGGTAAACCACTTGACACAGCACGCAGCAGAGTATACATATTTGCCATGTCTGTAACAGAAATACATTTTTATAGAATATGGTTAGAAACACTAAAAATTGACACAATATAGTATCATAATTTCACACAGAACTTCCTAAAGACTGAAACAAGACTGTTTTGAAAAAAAAATTTAAAAATTAACATACAATGGATCACTGACAAAATAGAAAAAGGAAAGAGTAGGGCTAATATCAGTATTTACTGAGTGATGCCACTGTGACTAACTCACTTATCCAAAACTGCTTCTTTAGGAGACAGTCCAAAAAGAGAGGTGGGCTAGTATGGAGAAATACTGTGCCAGTGGTGGCTTGAAATTTTTCTCAGGTTAGAAAAGCTATTAATAAGCAATTGCTATTTTTATGATTTTTTTATTCCCCCTCCCTGCCGCTAAAAAACAGATCCAAGCTGTGATCAAACTAGGAAAACTCCCTGGAAACTGAACACTATTATTAAATACAACTTGAGTTTGGCTGTGAAAAAATAATTTGTTTCACATAATAGATACTATCTTCCATGCAAGAATAAACATTCTTTCAAGGGTAAGAAGCATGTAGTCATCAGGAAGACTTTTTTTCAGTCAGGCAGGGAATCTAATTATAAGGACATCTCCTTCTTTAAAAAGGATTTGGGACAAGAGATCACAAAAGATTCAGGACAATAAAAACTTGGCTGTGAAAAGCCAAAATATTCCTGACCTGTCAACTGATGATGAAGAAATCTGTAAAGACAGAGCCATTGGTTTACAAATGAAAACACAAGCATAAAATATGATCAGTTCTAAGGAGACAGGACTTCAGTGTGTTTTTAAGCTAAGATAAGGAAAGAGAAAGAGCACTGGCCAAAAGTAGGTTGTTAACAGCAAAAAGAAGGTTTTGACTATATATTTGGAAGAATGAAAATTAATTACACGGTAAAAGAAAAACATCATTCAGGGTTGAATTGGGATTTCTAGGCAAGTAATGTTAGCTGAAAGTACTTAAGTGCACAGAAGGCCATTGAAAGGAAGACAGGAAATCCCAATGCTGAATGAATAAACCAAAAACCATTTCATGCTTTTGGTGACCACATACTTACCACTTCTTTTCTCTTGTCTGATAATATTGTGACATTCTGCATGTAGAAACTGCAAGTGATCAGCTACCATCCTCTGTTGGCATTCATGAATCACTTTGACATATGAGCTGGGATGCAAGTATTTCCGACACCGCATTTCTTCATCTTTTAATCTACCTAAAACCTGCAGACAAGTGTTTAAACTGAGAGCTGAAGAAATACTAACAACCAATATAGAACCAGAACATACAGCAGTATATGTATGTAAAATGAGACACAAGAATAAGTAAAAGTTACAGAAGAACTTGTGCAGGATGTCAAAAAAACTAAATTTGCTCTTTTGAATTAGGCTGTTGCTGAAATAATACAATCTGCTCTGAATACTGACTAGCAGCTTTCACTAGTTCTCAAAACCTCTTTTTCCCTTCAGCTTTGTGACCAGTTTTCCCCAATTTCTCTTACCACGCTTCTTGCTCTTTCTGGAGAAAGTTTTACCACAATACCTAACTATAAGAGACTGTAAGAATCACTTTACTGCTCCAAAGCCATCTGCTTGAACATAAAACATCTGCTCAATAGGTACAGGAAGGAAATAGGCGTCATAAAATAAGTCATATGAATGCTGACATAAAAGCACTTACATCCTGTGAATATGAGGGGAGTCTAGGGAGAGCAGTGCAGCTGCGGACTGTTAACAACAGGCAAAATTAATCTGCATTGCTTTTGGTTTAGTTTAAATCTTAGCCTGTCCCTAAATTTCACCACAGGTGTGCAACCATTAGCTTATGCTCCTTATGGTTAAAAGCAATTTCACAGCCTTCTCCTCAACTTTTCTATATTGGTAGTGTGGACAGCACAGCACCAAGGACTGGCTCCTAGTCTTGTATTAATCTTTGTTTTCTAATCTTTGTTTTCTCAAACAAGGTATAAGAATTACAAGTTCAATTACTTGACTTTATACACCACAAAGCAAAACAAAAGCAAATCCATCTCAAAGTATGCAATTTTTAATAATGCTCTGTAACAAAAAGTCTTTAATCACTATGATGCAAAAACTCTCATCTTACGCTACTCCAAACTGAAAGAAAACAAGGAAGTGAGGAAGTAATACTGATCAACCTGATCTGTGTTTTATTTTGTCTTTTTTTTTTTACTTTACATGCCACTAATTTATTATCTATTATGATATATTTTGATGCCAACCATCCATCCCTACCAAGGTTTGTAGTTTACGTTCAGATTAACCACGTCACCAAAAAGTACTGCATGAAAGCATAACAAAGAACAACTATAACTGTGGAGGAAAACATGTATCATCAGTAAAATAATAATATTAGATTTTAGGTATTGCATGTGTACCAAAGAATCTCTTACCTTCTCCATGTACTGTGAGCAATTTGACTCTTGTAATAAATTCGAAGCTTCTTGTTTATAATACTCCCCTGTTTCATTCAGAAAAGGACACTCAAAAATTTCCTGATAAAACTAGAAGGGAGAATTGTTTTTTAAAGGACAAATAATGCATATACTAGATTAACATTCAAAATTAAAAACGTAGAATCAGAAATATGTATCTACCTTTAGGGGGAATTTTTTCTTATACTGTTCAACATGAACAAAGGAGTTAATAACCCCATGGATTACTTTCTGGTTTGGGTCTTCTCCACAACGATCACTGAAATAGGCAAAGCAAACATTTATGAAAATGCAGGTATCTGGTGTAACTCTTCTGACAGCTGAATGAAATAAAATTGGATGAAAACATTCTCCAGTAAACTCCTCTGCTTAAATTGGCAAAATTGAAGAAGACTTATCTTAAAATAAAAAATGCACTCTTCTTTCTCTCACATATCTTTAAATTGTTGAGATAGTAATTCATAAACTATTCAAAAGCATTTACAGGTCATGAAATTTCCAAGTGTTTGCTAAGGATATAAGTATTCCAAATTACATATTCAGACCAAGTAGTTTAAAAGATACAGGAAGTTCCATCTTAAATTTGTAGCCTTTATTATATAGACTACCTTCACACTCTTACCCTGTCAAAAAATCCATAGCTTTTACCAGCATCACAGCAAGAAGCATGCTATTTTCTTTCTGAATATCTACTATCCAACATGTAGATTTCAAGTGGAACAAATAACACACCAGGCACATTGTCACAATATTTAATCATACATCAGAAAAGGAAAACCTTACGTTTTCCAGTCAATTTCTTAGCTTCAAATTAGAGAGTTGAAGAAAATGTTATCTTTAGTTCCATTCAGTTGAAAACAAAAGTAACTAAAACAAGGTTTTTGCATGCTAAAAACATCACTGCTCAGTCCTTTGCAAAACTGGAAATAACAGACCCACACTCAGAACAGCAGAGACTCTCTTAAGACATGAAAAGTTCTAAAAAAGACCACTTTTCATATGCACTTTGCAGCAAAGTAAAAAAATATTCCCTAACTCCTACAGTGTTAAGTAGAATTAAAATGTGATTTACAAAAGCATATTTACACTTAACCAAAAGCACTTGTAATTTCAAAGGTTTTTCTTTTTATTTATTGATGTACACATACATGCATGTATATAGAATAAGAACTTCTACTTTACCTAGACTGCACTAGAAAGACAAAATAAATTCTCTATTAGAAACTTATGTTGGTACAGGAGAGTCATTTACATGACTGATTAAAAAAAAAGTTAAAGCCAACAACAATACACTTCAAACCCAAACATTACCATACACTCATCTTGGCTGGGGTGGTGTTGGGGAGCAGTAATTTCGCTCATGTCATTCGTTGTGGTTTGTAATTGACAAAAGCTCCCGAGGATGCCCGTCAGCTGGAGAGGTTTACCAGGACAGCCACACCAGCAGTCACCGTACTATACACACCAGACCATCTTCATATGTTCACAACACTGTTAATTATGGGTATTGCTTTCAAACACCACTGTTTTCTAAGATCTGAAAACTTAGGCTCATGATGGGTGTAAAGAACTAGCTCTCTAATGGATTATGAGTACTGACAGTATGGTTTATGCAGCTTCATCACCCATTATAAGCCAACTGAACTAACAGGTTCCATCAGGGATGGTCTGATTTTTCCACTCAGGGAACAGCAAGATTTCCTCTGGTTGTGGTAGCTGAAACAATAGAACAAATCTGAATTTGGGTACATGTAATCACACCCTGCATCCTTGCCAACATCCCTCTGCAGGGTCTGGTTTATGATGGCAGAGGCAGCAGCACAGAATCATAGAAGGGAAGAAGTGAAACACCTGCCCTGGGCCTGGATGTAATTTCAGCCTGGAGGGGTCCAGGAGCATGGAAAGCTGCAGGATGCATGCAGCCTGTGAACACAGTGCTATGTCATGGAGTGCAAGAAGCCACAGAAGTAAGAGTTTAGCATATTACAAAGCAGGGCTCTGGCAAGAGACAGTCCAGCCCAGCTCTGACATGCAGGGTTCCGGACCCGGAAAGGTACTGGTGACACAAACACAGGAAGCATTACTGCAACAACAGCTCCAGTCCCAGCTCCCCCCAGCTCGGCTCACAGGCCACTTCAGACGTTAGCCCAGGCAGCTGTGGGAGGGGAGGGGACAGCAGTGGTCAGATCCAGGGGATTTGAAGGACAACATATCATTAGGAAAAAGCTGTAAAAGTAGAGGAGACATGCTCTACTGGAAGGGAGGAAAAAAGCTTTCGAAGCAGAGGTCAGATCACAGGAAGGTGATAAATGAAAACAAGTGCAGCATGGAACAGGCTGGGCCTGCTCTGGCAGCAGCTTCAGGTTTTTATTTACACCAATGGCACTCTGCTCCCAGGAATTTGTAATGCAAATGACTAGTATCAACAAAATTTGAGAAGTTTCAGGGATGACTTTCATGAAAGTTGTAGTAGTAAGAGCAACTGCCAAACTAAAATGAAATTGGTGATCCCACCAAGGTAGAAGTCTATCAAGTGTACATCTTCCTTCTTGGCAGCAGTAGGCAAGCAATAGGGATGCTTAGAGCTACATAGCAGCTGCTGCACAGTTTAAAGCAGGGATGTCACAGGATATCTGGGAGGATACCAGGGAATGATGATGTCTGGTGAGGAACATGGATAAAAACACAAAGTGCTAGAAACACAAGTTCCACTAATTCAGGTGATGACAAGTTTCTTTTTTCAAAAGAAACAGAGAAAGCTACAAAACACGAGCTCAAGGAAGTTGTTAATTCCATATTGTTCCTGTCTTAAGACTAAAGCTAACAGTGGAAGTCCAATATGTATTGTACAGTGTACTACTACTACAACCCCAAAGAACATTTTTAAAATTTAAGGTACAGTAATAAATACTGGATTCATTAAAAGAAGATTCCAACATTCAAAACGAACTGCTCTGCTCTGTCAAACCAAAGGTCTTTTGAGGCCAATAAACTACATAATTCACTGTCAATTAGAAGAGCCTCTTCTGAATATCTTTTAAAAAGATAACTTCCAATAGCTTTAATTTCAAACAAATGGTATAAATAATGTATCAGCTTAGACAGGAATAGGTCCAGTTAGTTCGAAAGTGTTAGTTATCTTTAGCAGACAAGCCTCTCCTGGTTAGTCTGTACTAATCACACTGTCATTTGAGATAGCACCTGCATAATTTCCAAATTATTTCTGCTTAAAAATTTCATAGATGAATTTTCTCACAATTCAAGATCTTGTCGGCTTCCTGTTGTGTTGGAACAAAAATGCTTAAGTTGATATTCAGCTTGCCTTGTAGGAGGAGTGCTTGGGCTAGAGGGAGGGGGGAGAAAGTGTGTTATATTCAGAACTCTGTATTAACTAGTGTAGTCAGACAAGACAGGCTTACATGATTTAAGAATTCTCTGCCATTCAAGGGGGCTAACCCTGCTCCCTTTTGCTCAGTCACAGACCTCTCTATCTCTCTTGCATTGCTTTGGCACTCATCTAATTCTTTGCTGAATTGACTCATTGTGCCAATCTGGAGAAATAACAGCCAAGATGGTTTTCTGTCATATTAGCAGTTGAGCTGGTTCACTAAGGGACTAGATAAGCACCAAATTCAGAACAGGAAAGGTAGTAGAGCACAGCCTGCTCTTTTTTGGCATCAGTAAACTCTTAGATCAGTTTAGCTATTTTGTTTAGCTGAACCACAAGTCACTATTTGTATTTCTTTATTTTCATGTACCAAAATAAGTTTATTGTTAATTTTTATGTGCACTGTATTGCACACTCTTATAGCTTCTAAAAAGTCAATGTGCTCAAGATTTTAGTCACAAGTCTTTTTAAATTCCAGGTAAATACACTCATTTCAGGCAAATACACCTGAAAGAAAAATTTGTGGCTCTGCTCCCCTACCTTTTCCAGTACAGTAATAAACATACTTTTATATGCAGCCAGTTGAATACAGTGTGGGTTATCAACTCCACATATCGTCATATGCTCAGCAAAATCTTCTCGCTAGAAATAGTTCAACTGTCCCATCTACATAAATTTTAGTTTCTTAGAGGTGTTGTAATAAGCAGAACCATGCACACACAAGCACTATTAAGAAGGTATATCATAGAGGAGGTTTTAAGCACATATATGTATTAGTAATTTTATTAAAATTTTTAGGTAATATTATTCCCATGCATATTCTTGCATCTCTGGTAGATGTAACTTATGGACATATATCCATTTCTCCAAAGACCTTGTTTAATCCCTGAACTCCTGAATTCAATGCTAGAAGACATTTAACAGTTGTTTGCAGCAATGTCTATAAAGCTGCCTCTTAAAACCTGTACTGACCACTGAAATCACAGCAAAGAACAGCAACCAGCCTATATAGTTACAGGCTAAGGGCGTCCTCAGAATTCCCACAGCAAACCCTAAATTTCATGATAGCAGGAAGAAAAGCTACAAGAAATTCTCTCTCATGTAATTCATTAAATGATATGCAGATCACAAAGTGGCTAAAAGAAACTTAGTATGAATAGTTAAATGCATATTTGGAGAAGCAGAATTGCATTACTTCTTTGAGATCACACAAAAGAACCCTTAAAAAAGAAGGGGGGAAAATCCAGATCCAACCAGAGACAATGACTCAAGTTTTATTTAAAACTTTCCAAATAGTTTATTAACAAATAATGTCAAGTTGTTAGTTTCAAGCCCCCTCCAAAGCCAGTGACAGCCTTGATCTAAACACCCTTGTGAGGTCTGCAGTCAGCCTCAAGGTAAATACACACCATCACTCTTAAGAGGCATCAGATCTCTGCTGAAAAAGGTTTTTACACAGATTTCCACTCCCACCCACCAGTGAAATACACCCATGGACTAAAACAAGTCTTCAACATCCCTGTGCCTGATGTAACAAAGGAGAATTTTCTTCACAATGAATTAGGGAATCCTCCATTAGTAAAAATAAACTATTACAGTATAAATATTATGGATAAAGCAGTATCAGCCCTGGTTACAAAAGAACTACAGTTCAACAACTGAAAGCAAGTAAATACTTCCTGGCCTCAGAAATGCCATCCAAGACAGACATCATTTGGGAATAAAAAATAAAAATAAAATATTACAATTCGGTTTTTAATGCCTTATAAGTAGTTTTTATCTGACCAAATGCATGTCAAAGGAACCTCAACCAGTCAAATTACCTCAGTCTGTCAGTTTACCTGCACTAGCCTGGTCACCTGAGTAACCATTAAAAAAACCCCAGTCATCAGTAACTCCAGAGATACCCTAAATAGCAGTAAAATTGTAGAAACTAATTGAACTTACAACTACACACAAGATCTGCAGTAAATCTCGAAATTTCTGTTTATGCGTAAGTAAAAGGGTCCTTTAGGAGTTAAGCAGAAGTTTTAAATCAAAACTTTAAAAGTCCCAAGCCCTGTATCTACCAGGGTCTTTGTTTAGAAGCTAAAAAAAAATATTCAGAAATAAAATAATAATTTCCCCTCGAAGTGCAAAAAAATAATTATTTACATTTCATTCAAGTAAAGCAGCAGGACTGTTAAGTGTAGGCACTCATCTGAACAACAGAAACCCAGAACTCAGTCTTCTCGGCAGATAAGCAAGAATTGTTCTGGGGCCCATGCGAAGAATCAGCTTCTCTGGCTTTGGCAAATCTTTGCCCAAGGCCTGGCCCTTAAAGATTCCTGACAGCACAGAAGCCACAAGCAGTCAGCATCAGGCGGTGAAAAAGGCAAGAGGTATTCTCTGGGACCTGGAGAATTATTCTAACTCCTCCCCAATCCCATTGATAAGAAGGATTGCCAAAGCTGAGAAGATCACTAGCCCGAGGTTACAGGGAGTGGACTATTTTCTTTTCAGAGCCTTTTTCTACACGTGCAAGCCACGAATATGTAGCTACAATGAGAAAAGCTGATAGACCATCATCATCATCAGGTAAGAAGTTACCTTAACAAAACCAAACATAAAAGAATCCACCCAAAATCCACAGACTTTTCAAAGTAAAAACAGTGCAATACCCCTCCCCCACACTGTGTTAAAACAAAAAACAATCAAGCACTCACTTTTTTATTTCTCGGAGGAGCATCCGAATAAGGATGGTCTGCAGTGGCTCAATCATTAATTTTCTCCACATATCAAGAGCTAGCTGTCGGGACACAACACAAGATTACATCAATAAAAGTACAAAACCAAACAAAAAAACGCCAGTGAAATCCAGAACAATACCAAAGATTACACTGTTTCCTACTCAGGATTTTAAAAATTAAATTTTTAGATAACCTTACTCCTTTTTTAAATCTTTTGTCATTCTCCCCTCCCCAACCCCCTCTACCCTGCCTTTTCTCAATATATTAATACATTATTTTCACATTTTTCTCCCAGAACATCTGACTGCATATGGATGAAGATCAGACAGATCTGTACACAAGTAGTGTCAGACATAGAATTTCTAGTCAGGCAGTATCTAAATGCATCCTTCCCAGCCTGCATTCTTCCTGCACAGCTGATAGAACTGATTCATTCCTTGGTTCCACTCCATCAAGTATTCTCAAATGCATACAAGGACCCTAAGCAAGTTGGTTACAAGGGCAGACTCTGAGTGTAGTCATAAACAAAACATCTGCACAGTAGTAGGTAAGTAACACCTTTCCACCTGCAGCGTTTGAATGTGCACAAATCACAGTATTTTGAACAACGACTGCAAAAAAAGCCTCAGCTGACAAAAGGCAATGTCCCTCATATACAGGTAGTAACCACACACATAAGACCTCCAAAAACACCTACCAGTGAGTAGTAGACTGGAAAAAAATTAAACTGCAAAATTGAGTGAGGACAGAGAGAATATTGCTGCTAAGAAGGCTTTGACACAGCAGGTCATTCATTAGCTTTAAAAATTAAAATATCAATTAGGTATGTCTTAACTGAAAGCAGGCACATAGCTATTGAGTAGGTATCCAAATCTGATCCACTCTGTGAAATAAATCTTCCTTTTAGTAGCAGACAAACTAACTTGTTCTGACCAGCTATTCAGAACCCATGCTGAAATATAGGGTACAGAAGGCAAACTTGACCCAAATGCATCATAAGCAGGTTAAAGAAGAGATAAAAAATTGCTTATATATCAAAAGATAACATTTTGAAATCAAAGTTGTCCTAGGAGTGATTTTCACTGTCTTGCATTGTAGAGAGTAGTAGTAGAACAATTAAGTTTTCCTAAGACAATAGGAACTCATCCAGCAGAAAACACTGAAAGAAGCCAGCTCTGAAGAGAGAGAAAAGCTGGGGGGGGTAAGAAAAAGGCAAAGAACTGGCATCTTTTGTGCCTATGAGGTGAAGAGAAACAATCTCAGGTATATCTGTTCTGAAATGTGGTCTTCTCACATATGAACTACCAATCTGAAGCAGATTCAAGTTGCCTGTTGGAATTTTCTTGTCAAATAAATTACAGACAGATAAATCTGGTCAATCCAGCAACCTGATATATTAGTTCAAGACAGTTTTTCCTCCTTGAAGAGAGGAACTGATCTTACTTCAGCTAGACTGGCAATACAGAACATTGCAATTTTCTCCATTTTCCACAATCTATTTCTAAGGGAATTAAAAAACTAAAGGCACATTTTAATTACCTTCTATTCAGGGCTTCCATGGAGTTATTGAAAACTCATGAATTTGAAATTGGTGATAGGTGCTCAACTCAGAAAAGCAGTATCCTTCACCATGCATTCATAACATGAGAGAGGAAAGAAGCAATCTCTTGCAAGCACTGGCAGACTATTTTCACCCACTGATCTCATCCTGTATGCTGTATGTTTCCTAGGACAACAATTACTGAATGTCTGGAACACTTATCGGGATGATGAGCTGTTTGAAGCCGTGCCCACACACTTCACATACGCACATCCAGCCTTGTGTATGTACCTATTGTTACACACCCCAGAAGAACTAAGCGAGCATGTACTTGTCTGAGGTTACTGAAAAGCTCTCAAAGTTTCATTAGCACACGAGTGATGTTGAGACAGAAACCTCAGTACATGCAGTACAGTTCTTCTACAAATGCTGGGCTTTACTTCTATAACTTGGTGCTGAGACTGAAGAGAACTATGTATAAAATAAACATGTTTGCTCTTGGGTAGATAAACGCTAGATCATCTGAGTCATCTAAAAAAGGAGAAATGATAATTCCTTCCATTCTAAACAACTGAAATACGTGGACTTTTGTTAAAGTCCCTTGTGCAATCCAGAGAATAAAAGATAGAATCCTACAGGAACTATCATTAAAGAGAAAATGTTTTCCAAAGACTTGATAAACTTGGCAAGTGCCTTGTAGGTCAAGAAATGTGAACTGGAGCAACGAATTCACCAAAACCAGTGCTGCAATTTAATACAAGAGTGTAGGACTCAAGTCTCCATTGTTTTTCAGGACAAACCTAATCCTATACCAGTCATGAACAGAGATTAATTTTACTGCCTCAAACCCAAAATTTACCTCCCACTATTACAGATTACAAAGACAGTATTTATTAAAGAGAAATGGAAGGAGTCTTGGGGAGTGAGGTAATGAAATCTCATTAGTAGAATTTCAGACATTGTCATCTGAACACTTTCATCAAAAGCCAAAAGGCTGCCAGCTACATTCTAAGAATATTGACCCTCCCCATATCCTGCCCAAAAGATGAGCTAGGAACGTCTCCTCCTTGGAACAATGGCTGGGAAGCTTGAAGAGAAGTGTGTGTCGCTGCTTTTCCACCCCATTCGGGATTGCACAACCATGAAAAAAATTGAGTACTCAAAAAGCAAGGTTTATCAAGTCTGTTGTTTGTTCTTCTTTGGTAAACATTAACTATGGCAGAAAGCTATGGACAAAAGTTGCCACTACCATCCTTCGGGCAATAGCTCAGAAAAGAGCAGCACTCAAATGGGGAGAATTCATTAATACATCATCATCACCCAAGAACAATTCCAGACCTATTCCCAGCCCCCAAAGCAGCTGAACTAGCAGTCATTCACACAGGACTACAGTTCAGTTCTGACAATCGGGGGAACACACAGTGCTAAACCTCAGTCTGAGGAACTAAGGAATAACATTTATGCCATTTTGAAGATACCATGAACAGTGCAGCAATATGCACGTCCAAGTTCTGATAAGCCTTTGTGGATGCTACTGATAGCAAGCCTTGGAGACAGCATAGACAGAAGAGAGAAGAATTTACTTCCCTGAAACGCCTTGGCTTAAAGCATATAATGTTTCTGGTGTTTGTTTCAGCCCATCCCCAACCTGGCAGAGGATTAGCAATTTAAACTGGCAGTGCCCTCTTCATCAGCTGGGTCAGAAGTACAGAAGGTGCTTCCTCATGCATCACGATCTCTCCTTACTCTTAACTATAGGCAGCAGAGATCTCCTGCTTAAAACAATGAAATCAAACAGCCAGAACAGTCATCACTGACAAGTCAAGTTCTGACACTAGGGAAAAAAGAAGCATTTTCTCTAGCCTTCCAAAGCAAAAGAGAAGAGGTATTCACTTCCTGGTATAGAGAAAAAGGCAACTGTAGAGAGCAAAGGAAAAAACAATATACTAAAACATATAATGACGGAATAAAATAAATCCTCCAGTTAGCAGGGTGTGTACATAAAGACCCAAAGCAAACAGATACACACACAAGCATTCAAAAAACAAGTTAGTACTCAACTGTATTCAGGACTGTGATTTTATACTGATGCAGACTGAAAAGGTGTTTTCAAAACATTTTTAAAAGACATACTGAAGAGCTGTATCTTAAAGAATTTGAAAGAATTTCTTCTTTCTTAAGTGTAAAATTGTCTTTTTGCTTTATTTTCTTATACTTCATGGTAAGAGCAGCCATAAAGTGACGAACAACACAAACTCCACTTCTGCATAGTTGCAGTGCTGGGGGTGAAGTCTCAGAATGCAGTCCTACTGTAGTCCTGCTGATAGGATTTTTATTTTACACGTATTTAAAAATTCCTCTCAGCCTCTCCACTAGCAACTGTGACAACACCTTTGTGCTTGCCACAAATTACCTTTTTTTTTTTTAAAGATAAGCCCTCCCTACATGACATCTTTGTGCACAGAATATCTACTTTTTCTTTCAAAATCTGAGTTGCTACCATTGAAGTTCAAAACAGCTTGCATTAGAAAATGTGCAGAAGACTAATCTCAAAAAAAAGCTTCTGTACTTTGTGACATCAAGAAATAGAAGCCTAAAAGTAATATTTCAAGGGTTTCCAAAAACAAAATTAGTGCTTCCTCAAAATGTTTTCTTGATATTCCTCAAAATGTTTTCTTAAGTGTCACTTAATAATCTAAAGTGTGTTTGCAAGTTATTGGAGAATTTCAGTTTTTAAATGTGATAGTTTTCATATTTGCTTTTTTCTCCTGCCAGTATTTATCTACATCAAAATTGTATTCTCATTTTACAAAGGGTTCAGTGCTTAGATACTCTACAATACTCCTATTCTGTGACACAGAGAAGTCAAATGTAAAAGGACAGAGCTGAACTTGTAGTACTTCTGAATACAGTTTATATCCAGCCTACTTTCAGAGATACCTACCTCTCCAATTTCCATCAAAGGTTCATTCATATCCACCCCTCCATAGCCATACTGAAGATCAGCTTCAGTCAATTTGTTCTTCTTAATAAACTGTGTGTTGAGGTACCTTTAGAAATAAAGATATTTTAATCAAAACAGGCAAAAGTTCTTGTGGAATGTCTTTACAAAATATAACCTTGTTTAACCAATACCAGTGCCATTTGTAGGCAAACCTTAAAATATAAATTACCTCAATTTAAAAGACCTTACATCATATTAAAACAGTACAGTGTTGGTAACTAAGAAATTAAACGAGCCTGATATATAACTGTCAGCATTTTCTTGGTGAGCAATATACTTGTGTAAGAATCCAACCTATCTACATGCACTGCCATATTAACTCATTCATATATATGCAAAATAACTGCTAAACTCTGAGCAGTTGACTATTAGAGTGATAGTAGTTTATTTATTGTTAATGATAGAAAAACACTCCTCCTGAGTATCAGATATTTTTAAGTTAAAAGTATTTTCTTCTACCTCTGTTATTTATTATTTTGCATTTCTCTCAGACTGAAACACAGAAGTACTGTCAGTTTTAAGAGGGCAAAATTTTGTCAGTTATGACCCCTTACCCAGGTCAGATAACTAGCAAACAGCCAAACTACAAATTTTACAGAGAAGAATTTGCAGAAACTATTTTAGTTAACAGTTACAGAAGAAATGTTATAAATGTTTATTTTTTTGTATTCAGTATTTACTATTGTATGCATAGTTTTTATAAATAACATAAAATGGTTTTTATGCAAGACCTGGTAAAACATCCCTCCTGATTCTCAGTATTTCCATAAAGCAAATATTATATTTTAAACTGCACCGTTCTCCTTTTCTTTCCCTGATAGCTGGGAAAAAATTCTAATATATTTCATAACTACACTTATAATATTTCTTATGTTAGTGCTTAAAGGAAGAAACTGAGAATGTTTTTTTTAACTTCTGATCTAACCAGCAGTTTTGAGATGCCTGGTTTCAGACACTGAAAACTTCAGTGTTCAGAGGCTGCCCCAGACTGGTGACACCTGAACACTCTGGGCAGGAAGGCAAAAGCCGAGCAAAGGCTCAAAGGAGAAACGCTGTGAATACCTGCGAACTTGAAAGAATTTAGGACACCACAGAGTCCAAAGAAGGAAGACTTGTGATAGTGCAGTGATGACAAACTAGAATACAGAGGCCTAACCTACTTTTAGACTCTTACAGAGAACTGTAAACCCCTCTGCTATCACTGATAACCATCACAAACTGTAAATGCAGGTCTGTGCAGAAGGCTACAGGCCCACTATTCACACACAACTTGTGAGGACATCCAGAAGAGCTGGAACACCAGCCTTAAGCAAGCATGCTCCTTGATGGTATTTTTCCCAGCCTTCCCCACGTGAACAAAGCCAACAGCTGCCAGTCTGCTTTTTCTTGTTAAATTTGCTAAAAAGGAAAGGCCCGTGGTCCCCTCACTCACATCCTTTCTCTTCATCAGTACATACAGAAAGAGAGCCAAGACTAGCATAAAAATTGCTACACACTGATATGCTGGTACTATTTACAAGTGTTTTAAAAGAAGACAAGAAGGAACAAAACAAAAGCAGCACTATGTGTGTTTAGTTTTCAGGATTTTAATGATAAGCAGATTTTAAAAATTCTGGTTTTGTTTTTCTTTAAATCACTTAATTTCAACTTGCTGGATAAGAAAATCCTCCAGTTAATTGAAATAAAAGTACACAGACCAGATTTTTTGCAAGTATCTATGAAAACAGTTACAGTAAGAAGACACTGATAAGCTCTAATGTCCAGCATTGTTCTTATCTATTATTTTTATCATCAGAACAAACCAAAACAATTTAAAAAAGGCTCTTTAATATCAACTGTTTCTTATTCCATCAGTTTTATCACCTGTATTTTAGAGTCAAGCCTATGTGGGCTTTTAGTTTTCAAACTGAATCCAAATTTGTTTTCCTAGCAAAATGCACCCAGGAGAGTGGGTGAAAAAAAACCACAGATCAAAATCAACACCAAAAAAAGCAAACATTTGTCTCATTTGCCAATCCCATGATTAGTCTTGCATTTTATGAGTTTCGCTCAAAAGTGTCTTACATTTTAGTAGTGTTTCAAATAGTACCTAGCAGATTAGAAGCAGAGATGCAAGCCTATTTAAATCTTAAAGGAATCTATTTTTAAATAGCATTAAGATTACTAGCTGTAAAAAATCAATCAGTTTTCATTGCTGGAAGAATTACACAAATTATAACCTGGGATACAAGAGAATTAACTAATTTATGGTATTTTTTTGAGAGCAGGCATGTGAGTCAGAAAAGAACTCCAACCACTTTACAAAAAGCAGAATATATCTTCTTAAGGTCTTCTGAAGTACTTTCATCCAAAACATTAACTCAAAAAACAAAACATATGCCCTCCTTGCAGAAGAACCCCTAGCATTATGACCTAATTCACTGCAGGGTTGATTAGCACCAACACATCTGGCACTGCAATATCAGGTAAATATATTACTAATGAAAAAAGAGTAGGAACCATCTTAGATAACTCACCTGCTGAGGCATCATTCCCTTTTGCTCATGTTCTGCTACCATAACTATCTTCTCTCCAAAACTGACCTGGGGCATATTCATCTATTGCCCTCTTTAAGCAACATTCTTCAACTTAAACTGCAGATCACTGTAATAATTTTAAAGGTTTAATAACTCTTTTGCAAATCTTACCTGTACAAACAGTCCATATAGTCTGCCCCTTTGCTATACTCTTCCCAGTATCTGTGGTACATAACCAGTACTTGTTCTTCAGCTTCCAGAACTCTCTGTGAAGGCACACACACCCCACTAAAATTAGTATGAAAATATCATGCATACTTAGAAAGTTATAATGGGATTATCATTTTGGAATAGCAATCACATATTCAGAATTGTTGCAATGACCAGAAAACTAACACATCTTCATAGTACCAACTTTTGGTAAACCAGCCACACCACCTGGAGTTACTTTATTTTGCATTTAAAAACAACATTCTCTCCACTGCATCATTTTATATTTGATCTTTTCAAAAGTACTTGCTTGAATTAGCATAGTTCATATTTTCACATCATACTGGTGGGAAAACTTGCATAATTATTCCCTCACTGACACATCAGTTTTAAATACACTCAGCCACATGCACACTGGAGGAATTGCCTAACTATAACCATTTAAAACCAGTGTGCCTTACTGGATAGAAAAGCCCTTATACTTACCAAGAATCATGCAATAAAGCAAGTTTAACAAAGCACAGACACATATAAACATAAAACACTTTTGAAGTTTTGCTAATCTGGGCCCAAGCCTTTTGAAATTTAAGGTAATCATCAACTAAAATGTTGCTGATGTACTGATCTTCTCAAAATATTCATACTTCAAACAAATAAGTTCGAAAATTTAAACTAATTATTACAATTTGTGAGGAAGAATATGATCCTAGGAACTCAACTATAATTCTCTCTAGAGTTTGTAATTTTAAAATCTGGCTCAAGCAGCAATGAAGCCTATGCAAAAAATGTGAAAAAAGTAAAAAAAAGTAAAACAGGAAAGCTGGTAGACAAAACAGAATTGAGAGTGCTTTCTGCTGCAGAATGCATTTTGCAAAGCTTTTCCAACATTATTTCAAAGACAAGTAGTGGATGGCCAATTTAAAAGCAAGGATGTGCTTTCCTCTACTTCCCACCACTTCTACTGTGCTGGCACCTGCCTGATTATCCTAAGTGAGCTCATTCAGCTCACTAAATAAATGAGGAAGAACTTTTTTGGCAGAGCTCTCTGCTGGTTTAGTGAACTGATTTAGTCTAGCAAAGTGCCAGAATTATCCTCTCTGTAATCAGTGGAATCACCCACTAAGACACCCAGCCCATCTTGTCAAATACTCAGGTACATAAGCTCAAAAAACCAGCACCAAGCCATTTAGCAGCACTATCCAGAACCTCCAGTGCTCTATCCTCTCTAAAGAGACTAAAGGCAGGCAGGTATCTTATTTAAATCTACTTGTCTTTTTACTGATATACAAGGAGACACTGTTCATCCATCCTATCTATTCAACATGATCAATCATGATTCTGATGAAATCCTCTGCTTTAGCTGATTAAACAGAAGTTAACTCACAACTATGTACATACACAAACATTGTTATTTGTCATAACAAATAATTTGGCATTACTTCTTCCCCTCCCAAGCATTTATATTATTTCCCACATATTTCAGAAGTTGGTTGTTTTTTTTCTAGCAGAGTATATAGTTTCCAAGACACTGCAGTAGATACTTTTCTGCTGAAACAGAAGGCTAACAACAAACTACAGTATATTTGGAACATTAGGACATTTCTGTAAACTGCTTGATAACAAGCATTCAACAAAAAAGAAAGAACTTTTCAAGTCAATGAATATATTATATAAACTGTAACTGTGGCTTAGAAAGAAAATTCTTTCTTTAGTGTTGCATAAACAGATATCTATAATATTGTGTTGTACGATATTTGTTACATATACCATATATATAAATATTGTGTCTCTGAAACTATGTCACATGTGATTTAGTCTCAAAAACATACAAACAAACCCACTTCCTGAAGTCAGAAAAGAACAAACAACAGCTACATGCCCACCAGTAACTGTATCTGTTACCTTGTGCAAATGGCGTACGTGATTTTCCAAAAAAATTTTAGTCTCGGTATAAAGTCTCTCTCCAAGAGGTTCGGGATAGGCCACACACAAAGCATAAATGTCTCTGGGCTCAAAGTCAAGGTTT
This sequence comes from Myiotriccus ornatus, assembly GCA_036023395.1. Taxonomy (NCBI): domain Eukaryota; kingdom Metazoa; phylum Chordata; class Aves; order Passeriformes; family Tyrannidae; genus Myiotriccus; species Myiotriccus ornatus. The sequence goes on along the minus strand of JAYRBT010000082.1, from coordinate 12,596,736 downwards.
GTATGAAAGTGTGAAAACATAACAACAAAATTTATGATCTACAGAACCCTTTTTTCTCACACGCATGCAGTTTAGGTGGGTTTTTTTATAGTCAAGCAAAAAAGATAAAATGGATCATTTTCTGAATTAGTGTAAGCATTGGTTTGTGAAGAATCTAAGTTTACAGCATTTATATTAAATTTTAAATAGTGGATGATGAGGGAATCCTAGAGCTAACTTCCTGAAACTTCTGATAGCCCTATACTGATGTGGCTTCTACCACTTCTTTGCCATCTGCGAATAATATACAATTATCTCAAAGTGAAAAAGCAGCTTTCACACACAATTCTTCCTCCGTATTTGCAGCCAACATCAACTGAGAGTCTTCTCATAAAATGGAAAGAAGCCCTAATTAGGTCAAGAATGTGATTAGGCAAGTACAAAGCAGAGCAAACATCAGGTGAAGCCGACTTCAAGTCTTCCATGTCAGAGTCCAAAACAATTTACCATCCCTGCATTTTGCCTTCAACTCCACAGGTAGAACAATTTCAGGGAATACTGAAAATTAAGTAGTCACAATGGTGGTATGGATTAAAAAAAAAAATGTTTCATTTTTAACCATTATTATAATTTCAGTAATCCTATTTAGATCACAGCCACACAAAAGAGTTCTACTTGCTAACTTAAAGCAGCAAACATTTATAACCCTTAGGCCCATTTTCTCCTTAAAGTACCTTGCACAGCTACACCTTTGGTTTGCAAAATTTATATTGAGTTTTAAGAGTTACTTAATGCTTTGTCAGGAAGAGGATTTATGATTAATAACTTTGCTTTCAGAACAGTCAAGCAAGGATTAGGTCAAGCTTCATGTGGGGAAATAAACCAGTTCTGAAAAAATTAGTTTAAAACATCATGCTCATCTACTAAGCCAAGGCACTGTAATACCAGCCATACTAGAAATACACTTTATAACACTAGTCATGCTAGAAATAATGATTTAAAAGATTACTTTAATTAAAGGAAGACATAAAATCTGCTTTCCTCTAGTCTACCCTAAAAAAGCACATGCCCATGTAAGAGGAGGTAAAAGACACAGTTGACAGATTAGTCTACAGAACAGTGTCAAGCTCTCATCACGCAACTTTCCCCAAAAGCATGTTTCATTTTCTTTATACTCAAAACAAATACATACTACCAAAAAAAAAAAACAAAAACAAAGATACTGATATAAGATAACTAATTGGGAAAAAAAGCCTTCATTGGGCAACTGGAATCTCAGAGCCCCATCAGAATCTCATCTTGTGTACAGTTATTTCATCCATATACATCATCTTGATCAGATTTCCCCTTGGAAAGGCAAGAAGCATCAAATGAAAACCCCAACAAACAAACCAGTCAACATTCACTGCTTTGTAACAGTAACTAGCATTGCACTACAACAGCTTACAAAGCTGTGATCAATAAAATATAGAAAACCCTATTAAGTTATTAGTGAAGAATAAAATGTTTTCTTAAAGAGATTATAAAGAACAATTGTTTTTTACGCTTTCTATTCTCCAAGAAATTTTCTCAGTCTAAGGATGGTTGGCAGTCAAGTGCATCCTCAACGCAATTCCGACCACAAACCTCTTCACTATGTAAAGATACCTTTGAGAAAGTAAACTCCAGAATTAGAAATCTTTGCAAGCTACTCACAAGCAAAGGGGCCTTGACTTTTTTCTCTTTAGATGCACAACTACACTATCCGAATCACCAAAACTATGACAGATCTCTACTACAAAAGCAACATACTTCAGATTTAGAGGAAAGATGCACTCTTCACCACAGCAGCACAAGAAAAGAGTAACTGAAGTTTATTTGATGAAAGCAGAAAACAAATATCTCTGAATTAATCTAGCCTCTGTGCCCAAGGCTTCTGTTAGGAGTCTGGATGACCTGACTGTTGTAAACAACCTTCTTAGTTGTAATAATCCTATTTAGGTATGAAAATAATATCTGTACTCCTTCATGAAAATGCACATCTACCAAACATACCTTTCCTTATTCCAGAGAACAAATTTTCTTGCAAGTGAAGAAAGCTGAATCTATTATTCCTCCTTGACATATGCCACTCTGTTTAATTTCAGCACGTATGCAAACTATGAGCTTGATCACAGCACTTGAACATGTTTTTCTGTATCCACCAAATACTAAAAAGTAACACCAAATGCTACTTGTTGGGCACTAAGTTTTTTTGAATTGCTACAAAAGCTATCATGAGACCAAAATACACAGAGCAGCTTTGCTACATTCTTGCTCTATTTGTACTAGTTCCTTTATCTATCTTTCAGTCCAGAATCCAAACTTAAGAGCCAAGTTCAAAATGTTGTGAATCTCTCAACAAAAAAATAACCTCCGAGGGGAGATGAATCATTAATCGTCACTGGCATTTTACTCCATATACTTAAGGCACATTTTTCCTGTGCTGCTGTTCCTTAGAAGATCAGGAGAAAGCCTTTACTGTTCAATAATTTAGCTTTAATGGCGAGAGCCATCTGTCCTTCCAGTTCAACATGTAGTTTTGGAGGGTGAGAAACGAAGTTGAAGTCAAACTCCTGCTTAAGGGCCTTCTGTCAGTGCTGAGAACAAGAACATCAAAAGCCTTTTGTGATTTAAGTGCTTTGCCTGTTGTTATTCTTCTTCTTCTTATTATTATTATTATATATTATTATTCCAGCAATGGGAAACTGAAGCACTTCCAAATTAAGAACAACAACAAAATTATTATTGACCAGAAAATACTATATCCATGGTCATAAAAGCTCAAAAATACTGTCCTCAGGGTTAAAAAAGCATCTAGGTAAGACCCTCTATTAACAGAAGGGTTTGAACAGGTCTTCTCTAGAAGATCAATCAGAGCTTTGGGTAAATTTCCAGTTGTTGGTCTTCTTCTGTAACAGAATCAAAATTCACAGAGGACTTGAGGAATCATAGTCAGAAAGAATTGTGATCATATGAACTTTATTTACTCTTCCTTCTCTTTGGGCTGATTATTTTGTTAAAGACACATGTTTTAAGTTTCTGGTTTATCATAGAATCCTTGTAAAACAGGGAATTAAGAGAAAGGAGAACAAACATGCAGAGAAATGGGAAAAAAAAAAGCCAAACAAAAAAAAAGCAGGTGGTGATGGTACATACTTTTAAAATAATTCTGTTTGCAGTACAGCTACCATCCTCCCTGGGTACTGTCCATCTTATTTATTTGGTGGTGGAAAACCCAAGACAACAATAGGAAGAGCCTGATGTTCTACCTGTTCGAAAAAGTTCTAGGTAAAATGTAGTTAACAAAGCACAGATTAAGTACCTACCACTCTAACCAAGCTTGAGCAGCCTCTTAACTTAGAGAGCACTCCCAGGTCTACTGAACAGTTAGCAGCAAAGTCTTGAAAGCTATACAACATATTCACAATAACCAAATTACTGCAAATAGAGACATAACTGTCACTCATTTTCCAGACAATGAAACAACTCCATATGCAATTCTTTCTGCTGAGAACCTTAAAGGAAATCTGAAGGTCAAAGGTGTCTCAAGATGACTCACTGTTTAAATAAAGTGACATATTGTCTTTCAAGTGATCTTTTCCAGAAGATTTTAACTCTTACACAGTTGTGGTTCCCAGCTCATTGCCATTCAAGCATTTCAAGTTAGAGATAAAAGATTTATTTAAAGATAAGCCACATTTAACAATAAAATTACCATAAGTTACAAAGGAAACACTATATTCAAGAAAAACCAGTTCTGGGGAACTAATGGGGCAAAAATTAAGTTCTAGAAGTGAAATATGCACAGTACAAGCCTCTCATCCCTCAAATACTATTAGCCTCCATACTCAATTTGATCTCAGCTGTCTCAAGCAGCACAAGAGAAAGCAAACACTTCCTAGAATAGAGTGTTGCAGATGAAAACTGATTCTTTGCTGTAGCTTATCCTTTGTTTCCACATCACTGTTTCAACTATTCAGTACAAAGATCAACTGGCACCATAAGCAGTGAAGTAACCTGTCTGAGTTTCATTAAAACACAATTTAAATAATCTATCCCATTTCTATTGTGCTTATTAAGCAACCAGCAAAAGAGATTTAATACATTTCCTTTAAAATATCTGTAGTTGTCTAGAAACAGATTACTCCAATTATATTGAATTCAACTGAGAATAAGAAGTTAACAAAGAACAAGATGACATATTTTTTAAAGGGCAAATCTACTTAAAATGTATCAATACTTCAGTTATTCTTTATATATAAAGCCTGGAAAAAGCTTTCACACCAGCTGCATGGAACCACCAGTTTTACCCAGTTGTTGAACACCCAGTGAGCAGTTTGTGTTAAAACACCGAGTCTGGTTACAGGAAGCAGAAGTACTAAACAGTCAACATTCAAGCTGGAAGTTACAAGTCACAGAAACTCCTCAGACCACTCAGCCATAGACAATAAGACAAAAGGGTCACGCCTGTGCCAAATCAGGCACTAATAGTGCCACTTTCCAAGGTACGTAATTAAGAGATGATAGTAAGTAAGGTCTTAAGAATTACATGCCTAATGATTCTTCCAAGACTGCTTCCTGAGTCTGCTATTCATAAGCGTTCCTTTTCTGATGTTCAATCAACTGGAGTAAATCCCAAAAGAGGATCAACAGCAGACTTGAGTACAAGGTCTCCACATAAGAAGTTCTAAGCGAAACAGTGTGGCAAGAGGAATCAATCCAACACCTCATGCAACAATTATTATTTTATATATAAATCTATTTTAGGTGCCCTTGTTTAAACGTTTAGAATTTTAAGCTACAGAATTTAACCACTAGTTGAAGACTGAAATACTCAATCCTCAAAAACTGCTTAGAAAGAATAACTGCAGCTCAACTTGTCAGCACGTAAGCTCACAAGTAATTAGTTCTGAAAATTCTGGAGTCACTTGAATGTGACTCCAAGACAAGGTGACGAGCCATGTCCCCAGAAATTAATTACCAAGGTTTAATATGAAAGAGCTCCTTAAAGATTATTGCACCACAATAAGGGTCCATAAGAATTATGAGCAACTAAATTTTCCTTTTATGTATACACATGCACACACTCATAACACAGGCATGTGGGAAAGCAGTTCTGACAAAGGGTAACGTTCACAAGAGACTTTAGAGTCGAGCTTCTGCACACAGAATAAGCTTGTGCTGTAAAAGTCCACGTATAAGAATCTTCTCAGGAGCTTCTTTTTTCACTCAGAAGAATTAATACATCAATAAATAAGTCTACACTATTCTTCCCCCTTATAATTAAACTAAACTCTGTATAACTGCTGCAGAACAGGTGCAAAGCCTCCTAAAATTGTCTAATTATTCACCACACTGTAATGGCTAATGAATACATAGACACAGAGCACAGTATAACTGGTTAGAACAGTTACACTTATTTTTAAAGAAGTTAACTGCAGCTTAAACGTTGTAAAAAATTACAAGTCCATTTTACAGATAAAACGCAAACCTTTCACTACAACAGTATATGTACAGCTGTGACCTGAACAGCAAAACCATATCATCACAGAAAGAGTAATTATTTTTAAACATAGCTTAACTGTAAAGAATAGAGAAGCTATGACTGTGGAGGGAAAGGAAGGCTTTTTAATAAACCCTTGCTATAGAAATGTCTAATATAGTAGTCATCAGTACAGGTAGATGTGCAAAGGAGAGGCAGAAATCTTTACACAGAAAAACCTCACCATTCCCCACAACCCAAATTTAAAGATCTGCATTCTCTGCCCCTGGTGTTTCCCTGCCACACACACGTTTGAACAAACAAGAAAACCTCATTATCAGAATAGGGGACATTCAATGCCTGCACTTCCGTGAACAGCTATAGCATAAGCTAAGTAATAGAGCTATTAAAAAGTGACTAAAACTGACAGTTTTTGTCAATATAGTGACTTTCATATAGAATACTTCCCAAATACACAGAATTTCCCATCCCTTTCAACATATCCACTGATCCACAGTAGTAACAGGTATAGACTTACAAAAAGCTTCTGATCAAGACCACTGAAATTGCTGTATAACACAGGCTTACTCTGTGCTAAATACATTATATGAACACATTAAGTCAGATTTTTCACTTAAAGGATACGAGAAGCGATCATTCCACGTTGCTCTTTCAACATAATCCAACATAACAACAGCTTTAATCGTCGTTAGAAGCTTGTTCCATGTTTCATCAAAGTCAACTACTCGTGGTTTCAAGGACATTGTGGGGCTTTAGTGTTAATCTGTAGAAGAATTAAACTTGTCAGACAACATTGCACAATTATTAAAAAAAAAAATATACATTTCCTTTAAATTTTTCAATTTAAACTTTGCACGCTGTTACACCACCGTGACAGAGCAGCACCAACACCCACCCCTGCTTCCCCACCCTCCAAAATTAAGCTCACAACCTCTTGTTTTTATTGTTATGGAATGGAACATTCATGTTGCACGAGTAGCCTACAACATAACACCAATTAAACTAACAACATCACGCCTCATGAAGTTCATTGTCTCACCAAGCTGCCCATGTAACAGTGCCACATGAAGATAACAACCCTCCTGTAAATTCTTATTTGTTCAATTTTACGCAAAGCCTGTTTAAGCTCTATCTAAGAAAATTTTGGCCAGGAACACACTGAACTATTACCAGAGTATCTGAAATTACCACTGCCAGTTTGTAGCCTACATTCACCTCAGGTTTTCATAAGACATTTTTTGTGTTATATTTAAAAAGCCACAAAACCTCAAAGCTTTGATCAGGGTGGCAAAAAGACAACATATCTAAACCCAGAGCAATATGTAGAGCTTGTGCAGATTACTGCACTATGCAGTAGGACAAATAGTGAAATCTTTCAAAAACATGGCTTGAAAATACAGAGGCTGTGTTAATAACTTCATATAAAAAAATACTGGAAGAGATTTACTGGAAAAAGAAACCCTCAACATTAAATTACTGAAATAAAACCGGGGAAAAAGTAAGGTGATTTAAAGAAAAGAGACAACTGTGAAGGCCTCTTCTTTGTTTCTACTAGTCTCTGTCCTATGTACCTCATCTAGAAAGGACCTGATGTGTGACATTCCATGCACAAAGCAAGCCTAGTTCCTGCTCAGAAACATCACACTGTAAGACTACAAGAAAACGTGGAAAGAATACTTCTCCTTTCATTTTAAATACATGGACAAGTGACTCTTCACTTGTCTTCCCAAATTTTCAAGGTCAGAAGGGAAAAGAGAAAGCTAGTGACAAGCAGACTTTGAACCCCCGAGGCAGACCTCTGTAAGGGAAAGAATCAAATGTCATGCTAAAAAACTATTTAGCAACCAGCTTACTCCTTAATCACTACTGGCTCTTGCAGGATAAAGAACTTCTCAGTCTAAGAAGAAAACACAATAAAATCAGAAGTAACTTTTACCCTGCATGCACGCAAAACACCCCCTTGACTAACTAACCAAGCTCCTCAACTGCTGTGAATGTTGTTATATTTGCAACATGGTTATTACTTCAATCCCAGTATGTCAGTAGCAGCTTACTTCAGAGAAAATCAGTGAGAACTGAAAAGAGCGGGGAGGGGAGGAAGTGGTAGTCTTCAAAGAACTCCAATACCATTCTTCGGGAAAACACAAGTATATTTTCATCTGACCCCCCAAAAAACAATCATGGTCCACAAATTAACAATCATAAGAAGTGCTTGTGGTAATGGAGTCGTACTTAGTTGAGTATTACATTATAGGTCACTGTCTTGGAAACACACGTGGTACCTCCAAGGTAAAAGGGCCTTTTCTTCACAGGAAAGCAAAACTCGGGGGAGGGAGGAAGGGTGAATAAAAAGCCCTACCCGCAGTACACCACACTGAATCAGTAAACCCGTGTTCAGTATCACCAAAACCTAAAAACATGTAAAGCTTTCACACGCTCAGCAAAGAATTTCAGAGTTAAACAGTTTAAGACAGAGCTTGTTTTGCAGTCTCTTACAGCTTTTGCATCAATATGAATTTAAATGTGTTTTACAGACACATTACCAAATGCAGTATAACTCTTCCTGTAAGATACTGGGGTTTTGGGGTTTGCTGTGCTTTGGTGCCTGCAGTGCGCGAGCTCACCACCTTAGAATATTAAATGTCTTGTACTGATGCAAATACACCTCCACGGTAAGAATTATGGCAGGGCAGAATATCTACCCTAGGGTTTACACTATTCAGGGGGTGGGAAACCATACCTGTTCAACAAGCCCTAAGGTAAGCAGATATTGCTGAAACATATTTACACGTGAGGATAATGAAAGGATATTGCTTCTATCACCTCATCTTTTAAAACATACCGTTGTCATATAGCATACATTCGTTCACACAAATAAATGTAGAGCTTCCTCCAAACCAAAGCATTCCCCAAATTTCCAACCTACTGGACCACCTCGATAAATTACAAGCCAGTGGTGGCTGCACAGCCAAGGGCGGGAGCACTGGCCTCCAACAGGTGACCGGCTCTGCCTGCCCTCGCCCCCGTGCCCCGCTCCCCGGGCCGGGCCTTGCGCCCCCCACCTTCTCCCTCCTCCAAAACAAAAGCGAAACGGGCCGAGGACGCCGCCAGGAGACAATAATGACCGGCCGCGCCCTCCCCGCGGGCCAAGGGCAGGACCGGGGCAGGCGCGGGCGCTGCCGCACAGACACGGCCGGGCCCGGGGCGGGGGGCGCGGCGGGGCCGGGGCCGGACGGGGCGGCGGGGCCCGATCGCCCCCGCGCACACCCGGCGGGGTCGGCACCGCCGCCTCGCCCCGAGCGCCGCGCTCCGTCCCCTCAGCGCCGCACCCGGGCCGGGGAGGGCAAGGGCGTTACCTGGCGGCCCGGGGCCCGAGTCAGCGACCCCCGCCCGGCCTCCCTCGCTCCTGCCCTCGGCCGCGGTCGCTGCCCCGCTCCGTCCTCACAGCGCTGCCATTACCCAAAGCCGCCCGCGCCCCGCCCCTACCGCCGGCGCCGCCACTGCCGGGCCGGGGCGCGGCCCGCGGCCCCACTCGGAGCTGCGGCAGCCGCGCCGCTGCCTCACCCTCCGCGCCGCCACCGCCGCCCCGGGCTGTGCCCGCCGCGCTCTTCCCGCCGCCCACGGGACGGGACGGGGCCAGCGGGTCCCGGCGCTCCGCCACTTCTCGATCCCGGCCCCCCCCCCCGCCGGAGAGGCACGGCTTGGTACGGCCCGCTCTGTACGGCGAGCGCGGGCGGCCGCACTTCCCAGCCGCGGGGTGGTCCTGGCGCACGCGCCGCTCCTCCTCCGCCTCCATGCGGGAGAAGCGCTCCCGACGTGCAGCCCGGCAGGGCCGGGGGGACCCGGCGGGACGCGGGGTGGGACGGGCCCTCACCCGGGCGCGGGGTTCCGGGGCCGGTGTGAGGACGTTTCCCCAGGAGGGGCCGGTGTCCCCGTCCCGCCGCCGGCCCCCAGCTGGGAATTTCCCCCTGTCCCACCACGTGCTGGAGGTGCGAGAGACCCCCCCGCGCCGCCCGGCCTGGCGGGCTCGGCAGGGCACCCGCCCCCCTGCGCGTCCCTGGAGGAAAAGGGCGACGCCGGGTTGTTCGCTGAGAGTAACAAAGAAAAGTCGCTCCGGAGACCGAGTCGCTGAAGGTGTTCGGTGCCCGGAGCTCGCCCAGGTTGGGGCTTATGTAGCAGCGCCGACACCTCGCACTGAGCCGGGACTAAACGCGGACCTGCCGCTCAGAGAGTGCTCGCAACTAGAAATATTAGTTCTTTATTAAAAAAAAAAAAAAAGCTAAGGAAAGGATGCACTTGCAGCATGTAGTGCAAGTATCTACAGAGACATGGTTTTCTGATAAACAGATACTTATTTCTGAAAACTCTTGTTCAAATTTCTCAAAACTCAGGTAAAAATAATTGGTTGTCCTGTTTTCAAATCAGGGCCTTGCCCTTTTCGTTTTCAGTACTTTCAGCTTTCTCATTAAGCCCTAATGCTTTTTGCTGTTTTGTTTTTTATTTTTTCTTTTTAAATTATTTTTATTAACTCCTTCTAGACATTTAAAACACTTGCAACTCCCTCTGTTTTCAGCCTAGCCCCCTTCGTTTTTCTATTCTGCTAGTTTAATTCATTTTTGTTTGCTGGGGAGAGGCAGGTTGTAACTCGCAGCTTTTGATTGCTGGTTATTTTCTGCAATTGTTGGGTTGTATCTGCAGCACTTTCACCCTCTTGTAGGACTGAAGGCTCATTTAGTGGTAGTGTTAGCCACAAGCTTCTGAGTTAAACTCTTAGAAGTTAAGATACATGCTGGCACAATTAAATTATGCAATTTGAACATGCTGTGTGAGTGTATTGATTGTACAAGACCATACTAGATAACACAAGTTAGACAGCAGTTAATGAAAAACATCCTTATCTGTACACTACCCAACCATTACACAGAACGTATTTTCTAAATTTCTGTTATATGAAGAAGTACTGTCCTGAGTTCACTGTTGAGAACTGCAAACGTAGATATGGGAAGGGAGGTATTTTCAAAGCTAATAATTCTGAGCATTCATCATGGGAGAATCATGTGCTGATTTTCTGAAATTATAAATATTACATTAGGTACTAAGTCCTTAACTATTCTGCAAGCTCTGTTCTGGAAGACTGCAGATGAGGTAATCACAATTAGGAGTAAGAACATGAACATTCATTATTGCTTTTTATGTAAGGTATTTAAAATTTGTTCTTGGGTTCAAATGTATTTAGGAAATAACAATTTCTAAGTCCAAAAACTTTGTAAAATCTGGATATTCTTTTCATGACGTTTCTTTGTCAAGGCTGGCCAGAGAATTACCAAGGGAAAATGCAGAACAGGGTATTGCAGGAGTCTGAGATGAGCAAGATGATTACTGTGTGTGCTGCCAAGGTCATCCCGTCACTCAGTGCTGCCTGAATTTCCAAAAGAACAGAGAGGTTCTCCTACAGTCCATTAAGAAATAATTGTAATGTATCTGCCAAGAGCAAGACTAAAACTTGGGCGTGTACAGCAATGCTTTACGTGAGTGCATACGTGATTTATGCAGCGGTGAGTTTAGTTGCGTTTGTTGGCTCTGTGGTGGGGCTGCTCCTACTTGCTGAAGCCCAGCTGCTGATTAGGTGAATTAACCTGCTGTGCAGACGTGCCCAAGAACGCCAGTGAAGAAAGTTGCCAGTTGACAAAGCTTAACCAACTAATGGAGTGCTCAGCTACCTTAGCATCTCTCGATGACTGCAAATGTGAAGACCTACTTTAAATCCTGCTTGACCAGAGCCCAGTGTTGTCTTTCAGTAGTTGTAGATAGCAGAGTCTCATATGGGTGACAGGTGGAAATTCTGGAAGTTTTTGTAGGATGATCCTATGGACAAGTCAATTTCTTCTCAGTAAATTCCTATCAGTTCTTCATCAGTTGTTGATTACAGTAGCGAGTGGCACAGGTTAGTTTGTACTACGTGCATATGCCACCTGAAAACGTTGCCACCACATATGCAAATTTTATGTTTCTATGATTGCATCTGCTATCAAGTCTGTTCGCCATTCTAACCAGTACTGCAGCATTTCCTGAGTTACCCCTGTTGTTTATATGCATTTGTTTTCTCTTGTCTGATACTTCTGCTTCTCTGTTTGCATTAACTTGTTTTCTCATATGTAATAAATTCTTTTGGAGGGAGCTATCTATTTTGTTTATGTTACATCTAACACTGTATTATTCTGGTACAGAATTAGGAATCCCACAGGCCTATGATAATACAAACACTATATGTAATGTGCCACTGTGCAACCTATCACTTAATTTAAAAGGTGTTTTAGACTGTAATCTGAACTGATAGTGAATAGCCCACATTGCCCACACCACCATTTAATTTGGAAATGCCTTTCATGTTACTATCTGCTCTTTTTTGCCTTCGCTTTAAAATCCTATTTTGAAAGTAACAGGTTCTTTAGCCTTTTTCATGCAGAAAATGAGAATATTGACTGGATTATTTATGTTATATTCATGTTAGAGCCAATTTTCACTACATCTGCATTATTTATGCAGATAAGATAAAAATAATTTTAAAATAATGTTTTGTTTAGAAACAAGATAAATGAAATCAGGAATGAACATTTATTTCATTGCAACTATTTTTAATCTAGATTTTTATTGGGCGTGTTTGTCTTTCACGCGGTTCCACCTGGAGAAGAGGAGACTGAGGGGAGACCTCATTGCAGTTACAACTTCCTCGTGAAGGGAAGAGGAGGGGCAGGCATTGAACTCTTCTCTGTGGTGACCTGTGGCAGGACTTGAGGGAATGGCGTGAAGTTGTGTCAGGGGAGGTTTAGGTTGGATTTTAGAAGAAGGTTTTTCACCCACAGGGTGGTTGGGTGCTGAAACAGGCTCCCCAGGGAAGTGGTCCCAGCACCAGGCCTGACAGAGCTCAAAAGGCGTTTGAACGATACTCTCAGGCACTTGGTGTGACTCTTGGGGATGGTCCTGTGACGGGGGAGGAGCTGGACTCGATGATCCTTGTGGGTCCCTTCCAGCTTGGCAGATTCTGTGAAAATACAAGTATAAACTCAGCGTACCTCTTATGATTATAAAAATACAGAGCAATAAACTAGTATTCTTGGAGCTTTCAGGTTTCTTTAAGTTTATGAAGAATTTTAAACGTGATTATTTTATCTGCTTAAACCCCTTTAATTCTTGGTAAGAAGACGATGCTCACTGCAGTCCTGGCCACGAGATGGCAGTGCTGGATATATAAAAACCAGCAGTTTAAAACTTCCACTACCTACACCAAGACTAACAAAATCCACATCTTTCTGTTCATGCAATAGGAAAGTAAACAGAGGCTGAGCTCTCCCAAACAACATTTATTAGTTAGCAATCAAGTGCTTGGTTCATCTCCCAAATTCATTCCGTCCTTCCCCGGAATCTGAGATTGCTTGAAAAAAAATTTGCAAAAGTCGTATTTCCCCATCCATTATTAAAAAGGGACACCAATTTATTCTCATGTCATTGTAGCTAAGCAGTTAAACTATCTGTATGAGTAAACCTAGGTAATTTTTCTTTCTTACATTTTTTGCCAAAAAAAAAAAAGTCCTGAAAAAAGAATTCACCAACATTAGTGACAAGTAAAATTGTGTATTTAAAGATCAATGAGCTGTACAACTTTTGTAATGCTTTGGAGAAAATAGTCAAGTAAATCTTGAGTGGTTCTACCCCTATACTAAAAATGTGAACCCCAGCTCTTTTGACATCTGTGTGTGTGGTATGTATACACACAGAAGAAAAACATTTGAACTCAGTGATTACACAACTCTTAGGGATGATGAATTTTAGGCAACACAACTTAACTTTGAGACAAGATTGAATTTGCAAAGTTGTTGTTTCCAGGAAAAAAAAAAAAGAAAAAAAAAATTAAGGGGGGAAAGAGCAAGGAGCATCCATCTTCACTAAAATATGATAAATAGGAAATGTCTAGTGCCCATTTCTAAAACATCATTTTCCAAATTAAACTAGACATCCTTCCACTGACAGTTTCCTTGGGTTTTCTGAGAAATGATTTTATAAAAATACATATATTTGCCTCTCAAATAATTCAGTCAAACACATTTTTCACACTTAATGGAGATGAAAACCTTCTGTAATGTGCAAAAGTGCTAGATAAATAGAATGAGAAAAAACAGTTTATAAATAAACCAGCTGGCAAAATAGCATCATCAAGGAGATAGATTAATAGAGCTAGCATTTGATGAAAGATATATCCTCTTCAGAAAAATATATCACTTTAGACATTCATCTGTATCACTGGTAGATGAAGAATGAACAACTCTTGACATGAAAGAAATACAGAAGCTCTGCCAAATAAACATACTTCAAACAGCCTGATAATCTTCTGTTATACTGAATACTATTCCATTTAGTTATTTTTCACTTGTATCGCTTTTCTTTATAGCTCCCAAACACCTTTACTTTGTGTCTAGTGAGCTCCACTTATTCAGCAGCTTCTGCTTTTCGTTTTATATTCTGTATTCTTGCTCTTCACTGTCATGTACAACCATCTACCACCACCAAAAAAATCTGCTCCCCCATTGAAAGCAACCTACAGGTGGCTAGAAAATCTACAGCCACCCTGTTAACCAAATGCAAATAATTCTTAGTATTTTTTCATATTGTCATTGAATATTTTTTAATAAATATGAGATCTTTATATGTGTTTGTCTTTTATTGCATTATCTGAATGGTTGATGTCATTCATCTCTGTGTGAGGCAGTTTCTCAGTGTGTCATTAGTGCTGGCCACGCTGCTGCATTGGCTCACCTTGCTCTAAGGAAACATCTTTTGCAAAGAACAAGTGTATGCAAACAGTTTGTGGGATCACATTCCTGTGGAACAGTCTATTCACATTAGGTTACAAACTGTGCTTTGTGTAGAATTCTTTAAACAAAGCCTATTCAGAAGACTTTTAATATTAAAGTTTTATGAATTTAATTTTTAAATAGAACTCAAGCAGTTGTAAAGAACATCAGTTATTCATGCTATAATATTCATGCTATAAGTACAAAATAATGTTTTATACAAACCTTGTGCTTTTCACCTGAAAAGTTCAAAGATCTCTACAAACAGTACTAGATTGTAAATGGTTATGAATACTGTTGAGTAGATGTCCTGTTCATATTATGAGGAAACTATTATATAAGGAAAGTTCATTATTCAGCAGAGGAAATGAGAAAATTTCATGTAGTACATCTTAGTCATCATTCTTTTTTTCTACTGCAACAGAAATACCATCCTGCATATACATGGAACTCACCAGTCATTTAAACATTTCACGCACCTTACAATGTCCCCTAGTCAGAATATTATTTTTCCACTACAATAATTTCCCTTACGAAATTAATAAGCAACAAATGAGTACACAGCAATGTATAGAATATCAAGTAATTTGTCAAACTATACATTTCTCCATTGTTTTCTTTGTTCTGGCTCCACTGTGTAGGGAGATAATAGCTCTGGAGACCTGATCTAGGACCGGTAGATGAGGAATCAGACACTGCATCCTGTCAATTCCCCTTCTCATAAAGCTTTACTTACAGACACCGCACCAAGTATCTAACTACACATTCACAAATCCCTTCAGGTTTTTGTGTTATTCAAGCAGTGATTAATAATTTGATCAAAGTTTAGCTGCTAGTACACTCTGGTTTGCTTTGGTATGTTTTGGTGCATCAGCAAGTGCCCCTTCTTTCAAACTGCAGGACATACCAGATAGTAGCATATCTCTTGTGATACCTGTTTAGTATTGATAAATTCAATTTGTTATTACAAATCCCAAAAAAGTAAAAAAAAAAAAACAAATCAAACACAAACAAACCACACTGAAATGTATTTCATCCTTGGGGTGTAAAATATTGCAGCATTAATGCAACTTATTATCCAAAATTAAATAATTAAACCCCAAGAAAATCAAAGTAAAAATATTTAAAAATATCGACTTAGTATAGTGCTTGACACTCCCTTCACCAATAATAACCTTCAAGCCTTCCAAATAAAGAAATCCTATTATTTACATGACACAAGACACAGTAGAGCTAGTTGAGGTACTGCAAAGCCTCACAGCTCTCGGGCCAGACTTCTCTCTAAGCCAGACCTGGGATTCCTCAAGGCTATTCCTTCCTGTGCTTCTGGCTTCTGCAACCCACTAAAGTCAAGGTGCTGCCTTAGCAGAGCAGTAATTTAGGCAGTGATCAATTTTCAAACGTTCCAGTGATGGGCATTGGCAAAAAATAAGAATAAAAGAATCAGTAATTTCTGCTTATACTGCTCATACAGTCACTCAGTCTCACATCCAACTTAACGCAGTTTAGGAAAGGGAAACATAACTAAACATTTATAATTCTATAGATGTTTACTTTTTTAAAAAAAAATATATATTTAGAAAAAATACTTACAAAGTATTTACCTTTTACAATGTTTTTCAATATTTGTCTTTCTAATGGTCTACCATTTCTGTTTCTATTTGTATGTCAAGGGAAATATATGTTTTCCCTGACATACAAATAGATTAAAAAATTAGGTTAAAAAAATTATTAGTCTTACATTTACATTCATTACTGTATTTTATATTCACTAAACTGTACTTCTTGCCTAATCACTTCTCTGCTTCAGAAGTTTTAGGATTCTGTGGCACCATGCGGATATTGGTTACTTCTGACTTTCATCACTTTTACAAAATAAATTATGAAAACAGGGGCTGTGTGTGTTGACTGCACTTTCCTGCAACCCCTCTACAAGTTCTGTACTTGTCCTATTCCCTTAGAGGCAATGAAACAGCAGAAGTATGGTTATTCAGTGACCAGCTAAAACTGGAGTGGTCTGCAAGGAGACCTGTGGTGCAATCATTATATGATAATTCAGTCTCCTGTAGCTTCATGCACCCAATAAGGAATTAATGTATTACCTATGACAATAATTACAGACATGAAATATTCAAGGAGACAAAGATACAGACATCAAATATCAGTTAACTGAAGAAAAACAAAGTGCTGTTAGAAAAGCGTAAGAGTGAATGTCATTAAATGTTACGTGAGACTACATTTACTGGACATCTTTTACCTAAGCCTTCAGTGGGAACATGTAGGAAAACTACCTACATGTTATAATTTTCTTAATATAAATAACATTAAGGGCATTTTAGACACAATTTGAATAAAGTTTTTTTGTTGACCTAAAACTTACATTTCATCATTCCTAAATATTTAGGATGTGTAGGATATGGATGTGGGGTGAAAAGAGATATGGGTAACACACCAAATGTCTCTATGATGGAAGAAAGTCACAGAACCACAAACATTTGAACATCAATCACAATGGCAACAGTTGGATCATTTCTATAATGCCCAATCAAAGCAAAATCATTAAGCATCAGTATTATTTCAAATAGGATGCCAATATATTTTTCTGTCAGTCTTACCTGTATTATCTTCAAATGAATGAATTCTAACTAAATACAAATCATCAACCAACCTAGGCACCATATCCCTTTCACTGTCTTTGCTCATATCATGACAACCTATGAACTTTTTTACGTGAAAACTAAATAGGTGTTTCATAAGATTATAACTGAAATACATCATTTTTTAAAATCCCATTCCTTTAGAAAAATCTTTTTAAAAGATAGCTGTAAGACCCAATATGTAAAATCAGTTGTCTGAAGATCACATGGATATAGCATTCCTGCTGATGTAATATGCATTGGTGAATATTTATGTTCTCTGCAAAGAGCACCATATTTCTTTTGGTGCCAGATGAAGTTGCTCCAACTCCCTGCTTATCTACTACCCCACCTCAGTTGATGAAGCACTTCTCTCTGTGAGATGGTGCAGCGGATCAGACTTCAAATTGACCTGGGTTGAAAGGATATTTCTGGCTTTACCCACCAGAGCCCAAAAAACGCAATTAAAAAGTAATTGCTACTGAATCATTGATACTTCCTTGAACTTGCAGGACATAACATCAGGTTGGACATTTTAGGTCAGAGAGAAAAGATGACTCAGGTAGCCATTCTGACGACAGCAAGAGCCTGGCTTTCAAATTTATGTTCAGAACCATCTTATGTAAATTATGACAATCATAAAGAATCCTGACCTGTGTGGCCTTCTTATGGATTGCTTCTGGTCTTAGCATTCGAAATTGAATGGGTTCATATTGGGGATTGATACCAATGTAAAGAGAACTGTTTTAGTTCAAGTGAGTGTTTTTGTGGCAAAGGCCATTCTGGCCTCAGGTAACAAACACAGCACCCCAAACATGAACGTAACACTTGCTGTTCATTCCCTTCCTCTTCCAGCCCACCGTCTTCAGCAAGCTGTATTAAGAGCCAAAGCTGGTTAGTCGTCTTTGTATCACCAAGATCTAAATCCCTCTGGCAGTTCACTCATTCCTCTAATACACTTCATTAAATCATCAGAGAGAAGAGGTATAAATAGTAGTAAATTCTTAGTTAAACATTTCAAAGCTGCTTATGACTAGAAAACTATTAAAAAACAACTGCTCCAAATTCACGCTTTAAGAGTTCATGGAAATTCTCAGCTTGTTTATAAGGAACTCACTCTGGTGGCTTCCATTATTTAACACACCCATTCGAAATTTCTTCCTGTTTGCAGTAAGACTTCTACCTTCAAAAACATTTTTGAGGTGCTAGAAGTATCCCAAGCTACTTTTGACTTTTTTGTTATACTAGTCAAAGCTGGAATTTCTTCCAAAGGTTTCAGCAGAGTAATTCTCAGTAGTTTTATACTTGACTGTTCATTTAATTATCTTACCATTTTAACAAATATATGCTAACGTATCAGTTTGTCAGGATATGTGTCCGGAACAAAGACAAGTACAACAGTCATTCAAACACTACACAAAAATCTTTTATTGCAGTGAGAGTAAAAAACTACAAGCAAAGAGAACCAAAAGCCAAAATAGAATACAGAAACACTATCTGTTGGAGTTCATACAATACTACGAACAGCCTCTATTACAGCATTACCTAGTAAAAAGGGAATTGCTTTCTCAGTTGCTTCTTATCAATAAACTGTGCTTACCTACACAGACAGGCCAGGGCTACCAGGGTCTGCAGCGGCTGGTCGGTACTCATGCTTAGCAGGTGTCCCTGTGGAGTAACACAGTGTTGATCAAAGGATGAGTATCGCTCAGCCCAGCCGTCCTGACACCCCATTTTATCAGCTCTACATCACACTACGTAGGGCCAGTACATAGTATGAGGTGATGCTTGAGCGGCAGCCAAACACCGCCTATTGATTACCGAATAGCAACACTCTGTGCATGCCCTACTGTAGGGCAAGGGGGTGAATGACCCCTGCCCACATAATCTTCCTCTCACCATCATCTTTCTCACCCTTATGTACAACCTCTACCATTGTGTTTCAAGGGTATTCGTATCCATCTTGCAGAATGAAGCCAACCCAAGATGGAAATCAGCTATAATATTAGGGAACATTAGTTAATTTTGCTAAAGACACAGTGGACCTTACAGTTAACTTATGCAATAAAGTTACATTGTACAATACTCTGGCTGGTTTCACATCCTAATATAATTACTTTCTCACCTCTTTTGCAACTGGACTTGTCTGTCTCGCATTGGCCTCTTTAGCCATCAGCGTGCTTGCTGCAAGCATGGGTAGAGTCCTTCTCAGATCTTCGTTCACGAAGCCTAGCCATGATGATGATGACAATACTCTGGCTCATTTCACATCCTAATATAATTACTTTCTCACCCCTCTATGCTCCATTGATCATCTAAATCAAAGTACTCCGTTACAGCTAAATTGACCAGAAATCTCTGGTAAAGCATATCTTTTTATAAATGAGTATAACGCATGACAAGAGTGTTCTTAATGGGTGATGTATCAAACCAGAAGGTTATTAATCATGGGAAGAGAAACTCCTATTTAAAACCCTGAATAGACACATAAAATATATGCAACAAACAAAGGGAGGGAAACAGAACTCAAAACAGGAAGGGGGTGTTGTTCAACATTTCAACAAAGGAAATGTAGGATGAAACCAAAAACTTGCAAAAGCAATAGGGACATTTAAGATTCTGTATTATTTCCACTATATTGTGATTTTGATAGCTGTGCTAAGTAACTTCTGTGAAGCAAATTAAAGAACTAAACAATTAAAGGCAAAAACCTTTGCAAGCACATATGATTCATCTTTTATGAGGTCAGAGATAAGAGTTATTTGACTTTTTTTAAACACAGGAAATCGATACCCAGTTTCTCTTCATGCCATGAATAAGACTGAGTGTTTGGCCTGCATGGACATATCACCAATCCTGACACACACATCCTCCAATTCTTCAATCACAATGAGTTATGTGAAACTAATTTACGTTTTTCATGTTTATTTAGCACACTGCTGAATAGTTTCTCACAGAAAAAAAAAAAGGTAAATGGTAAATACATTATGTAACTTCACAATGTAAGTGGAGTGATGTGTAGACGTAATTTAAAATACACTGCAGTGTAATCCCTTCTTACACTACTTTGTAAAACACTAAGCAGCAGTTAAGACATACGATGTTAAAACACCAGTATTAACGAAGTCTATGGCTCATGCATTTATGGTATTTTAATATTAGACCTGAGCACACGGGCCCTGCGCATACGCCGTGGTCACACCTACGGCACCAGCCCATGACTCAGGACATTCGCACGTACCCCATGGCAGCGAGCGGGGAAACGCGCACGTCCCTCCCCGTCGGCAATTTCTGATTTATTTATCCGAATAAACTAAACATAAACCACCATGTCATGTCATGTCATGTCATACTACGAACGAACGATGGAAGGGACGTGCTTCCACCAAGCTGAATTACAAAACAAGCCGCGGGCACCAGCGCGGCGGGGCGGCCCCCGCGCAGGTCCCCGCGTCCCTCAGCGCTCCGGCACCGCCCAGGGGACACCCGGGGGCTGCGCCGCGTCCCTTCCCTGGGTCGCGGGGGGGCCCCGCTAACCGCCCT
>JAYRBT010000082.1:12518224-12570637 GCA_036023395.1 Myiotriccus ornatus | reverse complement strand
ACACTGTAACTCACCTAAAAAATCCAATGCTCAGGCTGGAAGGTGTAAAGACCTTCCCCGGTTCTTCGTTCGCGAAGTCTGGCCATTATTATTATTTGGAGTTTAAACTCTTAGTTTAAACTGAGGGTCGTCAAGTTACTTATTTTCCTATGAAACTTACCCTACTTTTAATCCTGCAAAATTAGAAGAATCGCTGTGGGTCTTGAGCCATGAGTAGTTTACAGACAGTTCAAGTGTAGATCCCACCTGGGAATCAGCATCTTGGAAGGTTTTGAGAGGAATGTAGCAGCACGTGGCTGCTGGACAGCTTGAGCCATGTCCAGTGCGAGATGTGAGGCCCGAGGGACCTGCTGTGGAGCACTGCGCTCCCAGCCCCACTGGCAGCAGTGCATGGGACCTTGGGACTCTCTGCTTGTCCCTCCCTGACAGCTGTTTCCAGAACTGCCTCCCCTTGCAGCTTTCCAAAATACTTATTTTAGAGCTCCTGGCTATATGAATTAATATTTTAATACAGGGGAATGGGAAGAAAGGACTTCAGTAATCTCATTGTTTTGACAGAAATTTATTTATTTTTTGCTAGTTGTCTGCTCCAAATATAAAATAGTTTGGAATTGCACTCCTCCATGTACTGCATTATTTAAATGTGTATGTATTTACTTTCAGACAGATGACCATGGAAATGGTTGAACAGGATGACAATGCAGTGGATTCTATGACAGAGAGAAATACTGGTCACCTTCAGAATCAGCCAGGCCGAAGTCAGATTTCCTCAGGATCTGAGGTAAGCTGAAATGTGGAAAGATGAGAAGAATCAATAAAGTGATATTCAGAGCTGCGGTGATTTTTAAATTATCAATTTGCATGGCATTCTCATGTTTTGTAAGTCTTGCTATCAAATACGAAAAATAGAGCAAAGGTATACTGGAAACTATGCCTGCTGTAGTTAACAAAGGACTAGTGTAACATCAGGTCTGTAAAAAGGTAATGCTTTCAGGAGACCAGCTTCTTCAGAGTAGAGTGGTAGAGACGTATTTTTTCCATTCACTTTTACAAGATGATTGTTTGTTACAGAGATGGGAAGAGGGTCTTAAAGAATTGAGGTGGCTGGAAAATCAAACATCTAAAACATGTGTATCTTGAAGATGTGATGAATAACAAAAATGAAAACATGGAGAAAACCAACCATGATTCTCTTTTAGTTCCAATTTTTGTACAGAACATATTTCATCTTATTGCAAGTACATTTTTAATGTATCCAATGGCAGTGCCTGGAGTTATAAAAACATGCTTCATGTGTTCTGTATGGTTGCTTTATCTGGATTATTCTTTGGTAGTTAATGGATAAAAGATTATATAGTAACAATTCTCAAACATTAAAAATGTATACACGTTAAAATATGAGACATTTGACGCTTGAGAGAAATAAGGTTCTTGACCTTACTGAGATTTACAGCTTCAGAAAACTGTATGGACCACTTGAAAGGATTTTCAACCCCCCTTTGTGAAATAAAGGAAGTGATTTTAAAAAACATCTTACAGAATTTATTAATCTGTAAGATTTGATGCTGTGTGTTCGGTATGTTAGATACTTGATTTACATTATAGGTATATTTTAAAAACTGAAGGCAGCTGCTCTTTTTCTCACATCTTCAGACACAAAGAGTGCAAAATATTTATCAACTTTTTTTTTTTGTTTTGATACATGCAGCATTGGGAATATTGTTTACTGGGTTTTTTTTTTTCTGTAAGAATAGAGCATGAAATCAAGAACTTTATTTGGGTTGTTCTGTTGATGTCATCCCCTCATTTCTTCTATCTTTAGTAGTTCAGTTCAAATTTAGTGTTTTAACTTCATAGCATGATTTATGTGTAAAATCTATTGGCTTATGCAATAGTGTCTGAAGAAGATATCTGTGAATTCTGTCAGTTGGGATTTTTAATGTTGATCCAGAGACAAAGCTGTCACTAATGCTGTAGGAGAGCTTCTGCTGGGTCCCCAAGGAAAACACTTTTTATGTTTGTGTGCCTTTAATGTTTGAGTACTGTGTCTGAAGGTTCAGCTGTATTGGGTATGGGCTTCATCTCTTTCAGTTAAAACTAATAACTCTGAAGTACTGATGAATCTCATTCAATTAGCGCTAAACCAAAACATGTACTTGAGTTTGAAGGCCGAAGTTAACAATCCAGAGTCGAAGTCTGGAGTCCCCTCTTTTGGCCAGATGGCTCAGAGAGCTGTTCTGGACCTGTCAGAGCTGCTTGGTGCACGTAGCTGGAGCTGTAGACATCCCTCTCGTGGGCTGCCCAGAAGAGTGGGTTGGTGCAGTTGTGCCACTCTGAAGAGGAGCGGAGCTGAGAGGGCTCCAGGGACAGGCCTGTCTCCTCAGCCACCGGTGGTGCCACTGGCTCCCTGGGCCTGCAGCCCTGACACCCCTCAGTGCCCTGAGGCTGCTCTGCCTCAGCATTTGTTTTGGTGGACGGAACACTGACCTTGTTGTGAAAGGCCTTGTGACATTCCTTTGGCTTAAGATGAGTAGAATTTTTTTACTTTATGTTCCTACCTGGCTGGCTTGGAAGGTGAGGTGCTTTGCTGTGGAGAGAGTCAGGGGTGTGTGTTGAGGGGTTTTTGTGGGACATCTGACTGTTTTTACTGGTGGTACCAGATGGGAAACTTGGGGTGTTTATGAGGAGTTTGTGGCTGTGCCGTTGGTCCAGTGTCTGTGTATTTTGACTGTTAACAGAGGGGCACAGATCATGTCTCCCTCCTTGGCCTCTGGAGGAGTGAGGTGAAGAGAAGACAGCCACTAAAAGTGACTGAAATGTACCTTGTGCCAACTTCCAACCATCTCCCTTACTATTTTGTTGCAAACATGCAGAAATAGAGAAAAGAATGACTTGATTTTCACCAAGAGCTAAAATGCCTGGTCACTGAAGCTGAGGGCTTCTTTTCAGTTAGCTTGGGGGCAGCACAGGAGACTGGGTATATTGTTTGGTTTTTTTCAGCAAGGTATTTGTTTAACCTGTTTTTTTTTCAGTCAGAAGTAAAACAGTTTAATACACTACCTTTTAATACTCGCTTTGTAGTTTTCTGTGTATTAACAAAGAATTGTAGAAGGGTTGATGTTGGAAGGACCTTTTGGGATTATCTACGCTGACCTCTCTGCACAAGCAGGGTCAGTGAGAGCAAATGAAGGACTGTGTCTACTTGGGTTTTAAATATCTCCAAGGATGGAGTATCTAGAATCAATCTGGGCATCTGTGCCAGCAGGTGACTGCTCTTCCAGTAAAAGGGTGGGTTTTTTCATGTCCAGATGGAACGTAATGGTTTTATTACAACTTTGGCTGGGGAATGACTAGCAAAATACTGGGACTAAAACTATGTAGGAGCTGGACTTCTTTTGTTTGTTGGGGGGTTTTTTGGTAGTGGTGGGTTTTTTTGTTTGTTTGTTTTGTTTTTTGGGGTTTTTGTGGGTTTTTTTTTTTTTGTATGCATGTTTGTTTTTCCCTCCCTTGGAGTTCAGGCTTTTTAAAGAAATACCTACCATTTAGTTTTAAAAAGGTGGACAAGTATTCCATAAGATGATCATCTCTAGAGGGCAGAGATTGTTTTGTGCTGAAGCATTTTTCATGTGTCCCATGTTGGGAGGCAGAGAAGACATTAAGAATGTCTGGGCTGGAGTGCTATGATGTGGTGGGATAACCTCTGATGCTAACAAGGAGCTATTATACATTGTTAGTAGGGAAAAGATAGTGTTTGTGGAGTGTCCTAGATACTGCTATATACTGCTGCAATTTTTTGGTGATGAAAGTAAAATTACTTTTTCTACAAAGGCAAAAATGAGTAAATTTGAAACTAGCAAAAATGAGGTACATTTTTCTCTCCATTAAAGGGTTATTTTTTAAATAAAATTACTTAATGTAGAATAAGATTGCGTTTATAGTTTAATTTCTTGCATACATCACTTTCAGCCAGTTAATGAATTGACATAGTCTTTTGTGATCCAGCCGCCAAAAGAAATAGGTAAGAAAATATTAATTGGTAAAAACTTCAGTGGTTTTCTTTAGAAGCTGTTGGAGGTGTACAGAACATCTGTACAAAAGGTTGATGCTTTTGAGGGATACTTTCAGGGAGGAGCAAAGATGCAAGATGGAAAATTTCTCAGTCTGTTTTGAGATGGGCTCCATGGGTTGTCTCACATGCACAGATCTTCTGTTGATGCATATAAATCTGTTCTTAAAAGGAAGTTATTTTTTATTGGAATATTCTGAGAGTGTTGATGATAGTCAAACTTATGTCTTGGAACAGTTACATTCTGCAGTGGTATTCAGGGAGAAATTAGATGTTCCTTTTGTAGGATTTCTAGAAGCCATACTGCATTTTGTGTTGCCCTGTGCTCAGCTACACTAAATATAAAAATGTAAGATCAATGTACTTAGGCGTTTTTCAGATTTGACAAAAATACTTTCAGTTGTGTCATGGGTTTTTTTGGGTGTGGGGGTCTTTTTTGTGTGTGGTGTTTTTTTTTTTGTTTTTTTTTTGTTTTTTTTTTGTTTTGTTTTGTTTTGGTGGTTGTTTTGTTTCTGGTTTTGTTTTTTAATCCTACATGTTGATGTTTTTTCTTTGATTCACTTTTTGGTGAATCGTGTTGTCAGTAGGGCTGTCTGTAGGGCTGTCTGCGTCCTTGTCTGAGATACCATCTGTTGACCTCTTGGTGCTGGCCCTGAGTAAGACATACATCAGGATTTACAATGTGAGAATTGCTGTCAGATCAGAGGGAGATTTTCAGAGCCTAGAGTGCATAGCCGTTGCAAGCTGGGACTGCTCAGGTTTAGCACTTAAGGGGTGTTGTCCTTGTGGGCTCTCAACATCAAACTGTGTTCTATCTTGCCCCCCATATATTGAGCCCTGTAAGCCTTTGCCAGACTTTTAAAAAATTTGCCCTAAAACCAGTCTTCAAAATGCAACTCCAGATCATTAGCAAAGTTGATGTTAGAGGATTATAAATGTGCAGCTTTGTCACCATTTTGTGCTTGCTCGAAGGGTATGCTGTCACCAAGTGTCTGAAATCAGCCTAACACTGTTTTCCTTAAAAGTATGTGCTTCTATTTTCGCATCAGCTTTGGAATTGGTCGAAACTTCCCTGTCTCCAGCTTTTCCATGTAGAGGGTACTCATTGCCTGAGCGTGGCAAGTCCATTGCTCTTCTGTTAGATGAATCCAGGATAGGTTTGCCTTGACTTTTCGTTTTCCGTAATTTTCACTTTACTTCTAGAGTCCTTGCAGTGTTTAGATTCTACAGCAGGGGCAGAAATCAGATGGACCTGTGTACTGCTTACTTCATATTGGCAAAGTTGAACGTACAAGGGGTTGAAGGTGAATGTAACCTCTCTAGTTCTCAGTAGGGAGAAGTTATCTGGCCTTGTGTGAGGGAATGTGTTCATCCACAAAATAACTGTTCAGATGGACTCTGCATCTTGAAGTCAGATAAATGATAACCTCTTTCTCTATGCCTTGGTATGAAGGCAGTGTATGATCTTCTTTCTTGGCTGCTTTTCTCTCTGTGGAAGAGGGAGAGCTTATATTTCCCAACACATGAAGTGCAGTACCAAACTGCTGTTATGGATTGCATGGTTGGTGTTTGTGGAAGCTGTTAGATTGAGTGTTGCACGCCTAGGAGCACAGAATCCATAGAATGTGTTAAGCTTCCCCTCACCCTCTGCATTCCTGAGTTGCTTCTGCAGATTGTTTTCAGTCGCTGTGCCAGACAGCCCTTGAGGTAATGACAATAAGGATGGCATTGCTCATCACTGGTGTCACAAAGGAATTTTTTTATCAAGTCTGTTTCAGTCAGCATTTACGCATGATAGCACCAAAAGGTTCTACTATTTCAGTTAACACCAGAATATTCCGTTTGAAAGCTGCAAAGGGAAATGTGAATTGAAATGTGTTTAATAATTTCTGATATTTAATAAAAGAGATGCAGAATATGACGTTTGGAAGTTTTATAATACTGCTATCTCCCCTTTGCTCAACCCTACCCCTCCGCATTTAATCTCTTATCTGAATTAATGGGAACAAAACAATTTCTCCTGTGGTACTAAAAACTTCTGTCCGAAAGAGATTAGCTGAGTGTGGTTTTTTTCTTTTTTTTTCTTGTGTGGTTATACTGAATAAGGAGCTTTTAAATTAATGTAGTTTCTTAATCCTGAGTACTGGATTATTTCCTGATCATGTGTGCCTAACTTATTGCGTACAAACAGAAACTCTTAAACTGTTCACTTTGTACTGTTTTCTATGTGTTGAACTCAGAAAGTTCTTTCTGATACACAGAGTATTGTATCAAATTAGAACTCTTAGAAAGATAGCAAAGTCAAAAGGTTTGGTGAAATTGCCTTTATAGTGTTTTGGAAGGTAGCATGCCTTGTAAACATTTAGACTGCTCTGTGCTCTCTCCTTGAAGCTTGGGTTTAGGATGTCAACTTTGACACAAAATAGATTATACTCTTCAGAGCTTTTGAGACTTTCTAGAGCTCAATCTCAAATATGTATTTCTGATAATTTCTCATAACATTAATATTTATCCTATAGATTGGGAAAAAGGTTTGTATGTCCTATTTATATATCATGTCATTCCACTTAAGGAATGATTGTTTCCATTTCAGGGTTAGAAATGCCCTTAATTGTTCTGTTTCCTGAAAAGCAGTTCAGCTTCCTATAACATTGAACAACTGCATAGGGAATGTTGACAAGATCCTCTCTCTGTTTCCTAGAAACAGTGTTTCTTCAAGATGATTTGAACTACCATCAGGTCTTTTTGAGAGCAGTCTCATCTTGATAGTAGTTAACATTTTTCACTTGCTTCAAGAAAGGAATATTTCCCAGGCAAGCTATGGCTTATGGATCAGGAATGAAAACTCTTTCATATGTGGAATTAAAAACCCCTTCATTGTAAATACAGAAAAAATACAAAGATTTCTTTAATTTTTTTAAAAATATTCAGCATTCATCATGGTTGTCTTTTCACTGTCGTCTCATCACACATCACAGTCTACAAGTTCCTCATGGGGAAGAGGAGGGGCAGACACTGATCTCTTCTCTGTGGTGACCAGTGACAGGACCCAAGGGAATGACCTGAAGTTGTGTCAGGGGAGGTTTAGATTGGATATTAGAAAAAGGTTCTTCACCCAGAGGGTGTTTGGGCACTGGAACAGGCTCCCCAGATAGGTGGCCACAGTGCCAAGCTTGTCTGACTTGAAGAAGAGTTTGGACAATGCTCTCAGGCAAATGGTGTGACTCTTGGGGATGGTCCTGTGCAGGGCCAGGAGTTGGACTTGATGATCCTTGTGGGTCCCTTCCAACTCAATTCTTCCAATATTCTGTGATTCTGTGATCTCAATTTTAGCTTTACTTATCCAGGTGTCTTTTGGGTCTCAGAACAAAGCTAGGAAGGGAATAATACCAGAATTTTATGTATGAGCGTGGGTTTATTGTTGAGTGTGCGGAATATAGAAATAAGACTTCTCAATGCAGTTTACTTTAAAAAACACACTATTTCTTTTTATCATATGGTTGGTTTGTCATTCTCTTCCTTTTCTGAGTTTAGAGATGTTTCGTCACAGCATTTGAGATCAATTGTAGTTGTTTTCCCTTTGTGTCAGTATTTGTTTCTGTTAATAGACTTAACAATGATAGCAAAAATATTGAACTGTTCCTTATCCTGTAGTTGCTAAACTGTTTCTTAACCCATTCATCCTCAGCAGTGAGGCTTGAGACCCAAAGGCTGGGGAAAGCCGTGTCCTCTAAAATGTCGTCAGAAAAAGGGACCAGATTACTCCTAAACAGAACACTTCAGCTGTGCTAGGCTTAAAGAAGATTCAGCTGTTCTTTATTTTTGTTGATGTTTTGGAGCCCTGATACACTCCAACTCTGTTTTTCTTGTTATATAAATATATATATAACAAGACTCTGCTAAGCTGAATCAATTTATAAGTCCTTGTATTGCTTTATTTAACAGGGCGGTTTTTTGGTATCTGAAAAATTCTCAACTCTTGAAACATCCATCTGAAAAGCACAACTTCTTACCTAACAAACAAAGCAAAACTGAAGCAGTTCTGGGTTTTTTTTTTTTTTTTTAGCTAAGAACATTCTGCCCTTTATGTTGTTGCAGCAACATACCACTACAGTGAATATGTGTGTTTTTTGTTACAATTTTTGAGGTTCTTCCTAACCTTTGTGGTAGCAACAGCAGATTTGGCATGTGTTGGCCTAGGGTTGGGTTTTTTTTTAATTGAAAAGAAAACAAGATGTCTTTGGAGGGAAAAAAAAAAAGGAAGAAAGAGTTGCAGCTTGTTAGGGAACAGTTTTAAGCTTTCCATACCCTTTGAAAAGGTACATGCCAAACTTTGACTAGTAAAACTTGTTAATGTAGTGTCACTTCTAAAAGCGTTTGCTGAAGTCCTAAGGCATGTTACTTAAACATGATGATTGTAATTTTTGCAGGTTTCTGTAGCTGCTTCAAGTGCTGGAAGAGGATCTCCAGCTGTAACTCTAGTGCAGTTGCCTTCTGGTCAAACTGTTCATGTCCAGGGTGTCATTCAAGCCACACAGCCCTCAGTCATTCAGTCACCACACATGCAAGCTGTTCAGGTTAGCTCTTTTATTGTTACATTTTCATGAATATTTGGTCTTCATAACTCTTTTCCCAATCCATCTTCCGTTTCTCTTCATTCCTACCAGTGCTGCAGGATTTACTCATATGGCGCAGGAAACAGTGGAGGGAAAGGTGGCAAATATCCAACCAGTAGCAGCTCTACCAGCATTGTGTAGCAATTCCTTAATGCTTCCTGTTTATCTTCTAAAAAATGGTGTCTTGGAACTCTGCGCTTACGCAACAGCAAATTTCTGTGATAACGTGGCCTTACTCTGGTGTATCTTGCAGTTTTTCTGTTTTGTTAAATTCTGTGAACATCATGTTTCTAATGAGACTGTGAAGTCATAAATTTTCAAGTATCTCGTATTTTATTTTTGCAGAGGATCTGGATGTAATGAAACTACACATAAAGTCAAGTTGTTCCTTGTTTTCATCAGGCCCTTTTAGAGCATGAGGTATTGCTTTTTGTGGATGTGGATATGTAGAGACCAAAAATACAGGCAGTCTCAAAATAAACATTTATGTGGCAAATGTTCACATTTCAAGTTGCTGGTATTAGAAAACAGGGGTCAATGCAAAATGTGTAAGACTTTTCAGAGCTTTTAAATAGTGAAAAAGACTAGAGAGAGAATGAATTTACAGTGTTTTGAGTGTACCTTGGTCTTCTGTTGGTGTTTTTCTTGTAAGCTAGGAAGGCGTTTGCTCTATTTTTGTTAAAATCTCATTGGGAAATGTCAACCTAATTGTTTTTTGCAAATAGAATTGATATCTCTGGTAAGACAGATGATACACCTATTATGTGGGAACTGTTTTACCTGTGGTTATTGACAACACATGGCTTTTCTTTAACATGTTACAGTCTTCTTGAGAAGCTGTCTTTAATGTTAGAGACTTCTTAGTAACTTTCAAATATAATAACTAAAAAGGCACACTAAAAATTAGGTATGATTTATATAAGAGAAAAGGAATAAAACCTTGGCCAGATAATGAATACTTTATTTTTGAGCAGTAGATGTAGATGATGAAACCTTGTAAGGTTTTGAAATTCAAGATTACTATTAAAAGATGTGCAGTAGATGTCAAGAGTCTTTGTTTTGGTCAAACATGAAGTCAGATCAGAGTATTCAAAGTAATTACTGTTTTTTAAATTGGAATTCTTTCTAACTGTAATTTGCCAGAGTAACCTTTGTTCCATAAGCATATGAGTAATTCTCAGTTTCTGTCATTGCTTTTCTTCAAATCAGTCTAGTCAGGATATACGTGCAAAGGTAGAGGACTTTCTTCAAAGCTCAGAATGAGCAACTTCTCAGGAATCTCTTGCCGGCTTCTGCTGTGTTGTCTTAGGGGAGTGGAAGTCAACTATTTGTTGTATTGAGTGAACTCTGGCTGTCTTTCCTTTCCCAAAGGAGTAGAAAGAAGAAACTATTGTCCCAGTTAATACTGACTAGTTAGTTCAAGGTTTTTGCTTTGGTTTCATTTGAGCTGCTCATGGCAAATGGAATGACTCTGTAAGAAGGGCTTGAAGATGCTGTAAAAGACTCCATTACCGAGGGTGTTCAGTGCTGCTGTGTTCCTCTTCAGTACTTTATCCTGCCATCTGGCATTTCCTCCAGATCATTTGGCTTTAACTTGATATCTTCTCTCTGTCAGACAATGGGGAACTTGGGAAATTATATCACTTTAATAAAAAAAAAAGTATACTGAAGGTTGATGCTGAAGCTTGCGTGACCTCTCCCTCAAACACCTGCAGCTCCCAACAGGAAGGTGTTCAAAATTTTTTTCATAATGCTGCTGCTTTTTGGATGAAAAAAAAAAAGCTTATCTGTGTAACGTTCCCTATTGTTTTGTTAATGTTTTTTTGCTTGTAGGAAGATTTGAAGTTCAGATAGTTATTTGACTTATTGCTTGCTCCCCCTGTAGTGTATTAGGTCTTGGCAGACTAAGGTGAGTTTGAAGTTTTGTTCCAATGCAGATATAGTTGAAGTAGGTAAAGTTGTAGTCTGAACGATGTCCTGGAGAAAAAAGACAATGGTTTCTGTTTGTTAACATCGTGGATATGGTTGCTTGCTATTAGAATGCTCTGAAATGTTAGTTTCTCTCTTTGTCATGATGAAAATTATAACTTCTGAAATTTCTTGCAGAAAATGTCCTCTTCCACATTAAAATTCATCTTGTGATTTCCTTACCTTCTTCCCAAAGTATGACTGTTCCCAACTTCTTCAGCCACCTTCACAAACTAGGGGGGGGGCTATTGATAACCCTTAGTCGAATGTGAAGGTTGAAAGGCAACTAAAGATCTTGTTTTTCTGCTGTTTGTGCTGGAGCAAATAGATTATTTATTATCCTTCATTCCCTAGCAGAATGAAAATTCTGTTCTGAGTTAGGATGCCCAAGCTCTCGGCTGTGCAATACTGTCTTAGTTTTGAAGGATCACTGAAGGCACACTGGGAGGGAAATGCCTTTCAGGACCTCTCTCTGCCTCTCAGCACTGGTCCATCCTGCAAAAGGAGGAATACAGACTTCTTGAAGTACCTGTATCTCCACCAGTCAGCTCTGATGTCTGCTTTGGAGCTGTACATTTGTACACGTGCAGAAGTATCTCTCACGTTCTAGGTGGCAGACACAGAGTGATCTGATGATGTTTGCTGTATATTACTCAGCAAAATGAGGCTGTGACAAATATTTTTACACAAAATTGGATTGTAATGAAAATAACAAGAGAAGAGACAATTCTACAATTTTATCCTGCAATAATCTGTAGTTCCTTCAGGGCATAGTTCTACAGGTTTGAGTTGAGGTGACCCAGGCCTATAAACTTCCAGAACCTTCCAGACAGTCATTTTCTGTTGAGGTCAAGCAGGTTTTCTTTCTAGCACTGAACACTGAAGCCTGGCATATGCATTAATTCTAGAACTATTCCTTGACTTCCCTGAGCAGCTTCTGCTCCCTGGTCAAACACCTGAGCCTTCTAATCACTTACATCGTGTTTGCTCAGTGCTTAAGATGGTGCTTGGTCGGAAACTGCAGTTTGGTCTGTCTTTATGTGAAAAGATTTTTTTATCACAGTGTTTCAGTTTGGAAATCTTAACATACCAATAGTTCTCAGTAGTTAAATGAATCCAAGAAAATGGTGTGTTTTCCTTGTTCAATAATGACTTTCAGTTCTGTGTAGTAATATAGTTGGTGGTCAAGAATGTGATTCAGCCACAGACCTTAATGTTGTCTTGGGTAATTTTAAGAAAAGAAGAAGATGTGAAAATAGTGATACTAAAGGTCTGACTAAATGTAACATTGTGAACTTGTCAGGTGTTTCTAAAACACACAACATTGCTAAGCATTGTCTTTGTATTTATGCATATGTGTTAGTAAGTGTAATAATTGTGTACATTTAAATAAAGTTATTTTCTAAATAGCTTTGTTGTGTGGAGAGGCTTTTATATTGTATACTATTGTATAAGGCACATTGGTGAAGTATTTAGTATTTTAAATGTTTAACTTCACTTTAAAAGCTAAACAAATTGTATAATATTTTTATATTGAAAGAAGTCTGCCTTCAGTACTTTTTGTAAGTGTCAGTCACAAAAAAAGTAACTTGGATTATTTTGACTTTTTTCTTTTTCAAATGGAAGATGTCAACTAAGTGGCTATGTCTGTCTAACCTCATAATTTATTTACTTTGGAAAAAAAAAAGGCTGAAATCCCGTGTTAGTGATAAATAAGTGCATAAATTTCCTATATGCAAACATGGAAAGAATTTTTAAAAATAGTATTTTACTCTGTTGCTATCTTCTTTTTTTTTTTTAATGAAGTTATGAATTTCAGGAACTTTGCTATTACAGGTAGCATCGATTGCAGATGAAGCTGCAGTATCAGAAGTGATAATTGATTCCCAAAAACGTAGGGAAATACTTTCAAGAAGGCCTTCATACCGGTAAGGACTTTTTATTTTGGTTTTGCTGGTCTTAAAGGCAGCTTATCTATTACAGCAAAACTGTCTGATAAAAGCCAGTTATTTAGTTTTCTTATGGGTATGGATTTTCAAATACATAAAATCACTTACATTCTTTTTTAGAAAAATTTTGAATGAACTCTCATCAGATGCTCCTGCAGTAGCAAAGATTGAAGAAGAGGAGAAGTCAGAAGATGAAGGAACGCCTTCTGGTATTTCTGCCACGGCCATGCCGACCAGCCTCTATCATACTAACACAGGGCAATACCGTATGTTTGCACGTGTACTATGTGATGTCGCAGAACATACATAGCACAGATTTCTTTGTAAGAGTTTCATAATGAAGTAGGGGTGTTGGATTTTGATGAAGAAGAATGAGAGCTTCTGTCTTTCTAAATAACTTCAATTATTGTATTTAATTTTTTCTGACGTGGTCATTGTAGGCTTTCAGTCTGTTTCTTGTAATGTTTGTTAGTTGCTTGATTTAGTTCTTCTAGAGTTTCTGTGCATTAAAACGTGGAGGTGAAGCTCAGGTGAAATGAAAAATGTTGACACTTTTATATGAATGTTCAGTGTTTTAAATCATTGCAGTTTCAAATTCCTGTGATTTGCTATGTATTAGTGCTATTATATGAAATGAAAATTAGACTTTTTTGAATTGTAAGGTTGGAGTGTGAAATTTGTTGTTAACTCCCAATTTTTGTTCTTAAATGAGCTGTGTCTCCGTCTCCAATTGTCAAGTATGAACACTTAAACTGCAGAACTAACCTAAATTGTGATTTCCAACATTTGACACTTCATCCGAATGCAAGTTAAAAGTTATATTCACAGTTCTGTTGTATTTTGGACATTTTTAGAGTTTAGGTTTCTTAATCATAGTTTCCTCTAGGAAACCAGAGTTGTACTTTGACTAGCTATGTCTTGCAACATGTGATTCTTAGTAGATTTTCATTTGAACACAGCCATAAACCATAGGGATAGGGAAGTGTATAAAAGAATAACGAGATTCACAGTTTTTGCTTTCTCGTTCAATCAGACATTTATTTGTGAAAATTAAGCAACAGAGACCCAAACCAGGAATGTGCTTGAACAACAGAATCCACAAAGACTTAATGAAATCTAATTTCTCTTAAACTTGGCTATAAGCCAAGCTTGGAAGATTTCTGGATTTTTGCTACATTTTCTTTGTATAAGTTATAGTTGTAGCCTAAAACGTGCTGTGTATTTAAGGTTCTCATCATAATGAGGCATTGCTTCAGGATGCAGCGTCAGCCTTCATGGACTCTTTTGTTTCTGTCTCCAAAACTTTGTTTGGAGAGCTTTGTCTTCCTGGAAATGGTTTTTCTGACCCAATTTATTTGTTTATTAATTTGACTTTTATTTTTAAAGTTCAGCTTTGTAAGTTAAAATATCATCCATCTTTTGCTTCAGTGAAGTCTGTGTGTTTTAACTCTGTTTAGAAAAAATTGGTACCAGGTGGTAGCAAGGATAGTAATTTCCTTGTAGTAGAGCAGGTCCTAATTTGGAATTTTACTGTTGACTTCTAGTCCTTACATGTATAAAGCACAGATCTGGAGCATTTCTGAGCTGTCCTGTTGGCTGCCTGTGATCCTCAGGAACTGCTATTAGCTAGAACCAGGAACACTGTGTTGGAATGCAGCAACTTGTGTGTTGATTTTAAACTGGATATTATGCAGGTCACTACACATATCTGCTTTATCTTTACATCTCCTGTCAATAGCTCTTAACTTTGGCCTATCATTATTATGCCTGAGCACTCCTCTCTTCCTGGCCAGCATTGTTTGCTCAGGCTCTCCTGTGCAGGCACCCAGCAGTTTATGCACGAAGCTTGTAAAGTGTCCATGGCAATGAAGAACTGGTCTTGCAGTGTCACTCTGTCCATCTGTAGTGTGCCCTGGTTGAAAAGAGATGTCATGTGTTACTGCATTTGCTGGTTCCTTATTTTTCTCTACTGTTCTCTCTATTCCTGCATTCAGGAGAGGCAGTTTAGTTGGAAAGATCATTTTGACTGTATGTTGGTGTCTGGATGTCTGGGGTGACTATTTTTGGAATAACTTGATAAGTAAATTTTTCTGGAAAACAAATGTATTTTTTTCTATTAGCAGCAGTGATGGCTGTTCTCCACTTTTTAGCAGCCAAAACGGTATGTTGCCATGGTTTCCAAATATCTTTTTCCTCAGAGCTTCTTAGCTTTGGCTTATGGAAGCAGACAGACTGATAGGCATGACCAGATAAAATGTCTTTGCCAGTTACCTCCATCAACATATGTGTTATCTTTCTGTCAGGGGAATGAGTGGTTTTGCACAAGGCACTGCCTTGTGTTGGAGCGTTGTAGCCTCATTTGACTACAAACCTACTCAGTTGGCTGTAGTTCTGTCATGTTGGTTATTTCATACTGAAAAAAAATAGTTTCTTCCGCACCTGTGGTGGTGGTCTAATGTGCAAGAATTGCTTCTTCTGTTGGAATGTGTGAATCAACCTCCCCACCTCCCTGCCTGCTTGTGCATATTATGATGATCTGCCTGAAAAGCTGCAGGGGAAATAAAAATCATTAGTTCTTTTGCCATCTGTTTGGGTTGCTTGCTGTCTTAGGAAAGCGTTTTAACAATTGAAGAATTAAGAAATCTTTTGGGAAAGACCAACTTTAGTTCCTTTTCCTGTTTTGGGAGGGAGGGAAAGATCTGTGTGGGTTTTTGGTTTTTGGTTTTTTGTTTTTTTTTTTTCACTGGTTTAGAGCAGTTTATTGTACTCAGAGAGTGGTATTAGTATTGTCTTCAGTCCTGGCTGGAAGATGCTACTTATACCTATCCACCTCCAGGGACTGTCCAGGAAAGTCCTAGCTTTCTTCAGAGAAAACTTTCAGTAGAAAGTTTTCAGTAGAGCTCCAGCACAACCACATGTGTGCCGAGGTTGAGATCAGGCAGTGAATGGGGGGATGGGCAGTGTTTTGTTCTGGGAATATGGTAGGAATCAGTCCTGTAGGGGAGGCAGTTGCTAGAATTAATTCACTCTTGTGTAGAAAGTCCTGGATTGTGATCTGAATGAATAATTGTAGTACAGATGTGACATAATTGTTTACCCAGACTCACTGTGGAGCCAAGAGCTTTGTATTGTTCTGTGCTGGTGTTTTATTGCTCAGAAGCCAAACTGACTGGGTTGTATGTGGTATGGTTCTGTGATGGTGTAGACATACCATTTTTGGTGCTAACTCTTGAGAGGCAGAATTTGGCTCTGTGTAACTTCTCTGGGAGGTAGAGTTGACAAATCCTGCTGCTCTCATCCTGGACCTTGTGAAGAACACAGAATACAATGATTTACTTCTCTTCCTTCTCTCTCTTTCACACTACCCCAAAATGGGGCACTTTCTGCTTTGGAGGTCAGACCAAAACATCATCTTTCTCTCTTCACTCCGCCACCCCCTTCCCCTGCTCTTTAATGCCTTATGGAGCCTGTGTGCAGTACATGTTAGGATGTTCCTACATTGCGTGTTCCCATTCCAAAGGCAGGACTGGAGGTCCGTGCTGAACCCTGTTTCGGTATTACAGATAGGGCTCTGAACTTCATTCAGCATGAGAAGAATTCCACGTTTTGCCCTAAAGAAGCCAATTTAGCTGCTGGGATTTTGCGATCTCAGTGCTCTTTGAAGTGTTTATGTCTGAAGTTGCACTTTCGAGATACTCTACTGTTGTTAAAACAGAACATTTGAAATCAGCTACCTCCAAAATTCACATAAATCCTGTATTCAGATAAGCAGAGCTGAACCTTCAAGAATGTCATCAAATACTGTGAATCTGACAGAGATTTCAGAGGAGTTGGCAAGCCTGAAGCTGTGTTTAATCTGTACTTACGTTTGACTTTCGTAGCATCTCAGATCACAAATACAATCACAATGTTTGTAGTTTAAATATCTTTTAGGGGAGAAAGGAGTTTGTTACTTCTTGGGAATTGGGTTCTCAGCTAAAAATTTGGTCACACTTTGACAGAGTAGAGAGGTGGACCCCTGCAAACCTCATGAAGTCCAACAAGGCCATGTGCAGGGTCTTGTATGTGGGTTGGGGCAATCCTAAAAGTGGATACAGGCTGGGCAATGAGGTGTTGAGAGCAGCTTTGCCACAAAGGACATGGATGTGCTGATGGATGAAAAACTGAGTATGAGCCAGCCGTGTGTGCTTGTGGCCCAGAAAGTCAATCCTATCCTGGACTGCATCAAAAGCAGCATGGCCAGCAGGTCAAGAGAGGTGATTCTGCCCCTCTGCTCTGGTGAGACCCCTCCTGGAGTGCTGCATCCAGCCCTGGGGTGCCCAGCACAAGACAGACATGGTCCTGCTTGAGCAGATCCAGAGGAGGGCCATGGAGATATCAGGGGCTGGAGGCCTTTCCTATAAAGGCAGGCTGAGAGAGCTGAGGTTGTTTAGCCTGGAGAAGAGAAGGCTCTGGGGATACCTGGCAGTGGCCTTCCAGTACTTAAAGAGGGCCTACGGGAAAAATGGGGAGGGACTTTATGTCAGGGAGGGTAGTGACAGAATGAGAGTGCAACAGTTTTAAACAGAGAGGATAGATTTAGATTAGATATAGGATAGATAAAGGATAAAATCTTTACTGTAGGGGTGGTGAGACACCGGAACAGGTTACTCAGAGAAGCTGTGGATGTCTCACCCCTGTAAGTGTTCAAGGCCAGGTTGGATGGGGCTCTAAGCAACCTGTTGTAGTGGAAGGTGCTCCTGCCCGTGGCAGGGGAGTTGGAACCAGATGATCCTGAAAGTCCATTCTGACTCAAACCATTCTATGATTCTATGATATTTCTGTGTTTAAGAAAGGCAATGCTAATTTCAAAAGGAGTATACAGTTAATAATGTCTCTAGGGAATTGCATTTTTTTCTAAATATTTGATTATGGCAAGGAATGCAATATGATTTTTTAATGGGGAAAGTGTATTTCTGTTTTCCGTATTGCTTATTACATGGGTGAAAAAATCTCACTTTGTTCTATTTCTCTTCTTACATAAATATTGGACTCTTTACAGTTTTGTACAACTTGGATAAATACTGTTAGGCTAAACTTACTGTCACATTAAGGAAAGGATTGTGAATGTTGGAAGACTTTTTCTTCCTTTGTCCAGGTGTCCTGAGTTTTATTTTGTTGGAGTCAATAAACATAGCTTTTATTTTAATTTTTTTTAAAATAACTTATACATTTGTGTTTAGAACAACGATTCTATATGGCTAGGAGTTACTAATTTTTAAAATTATATTAACACTATTCTAGGAGAGTTAGTATTTCCGGAAATAGATAAAATGTGTTGAACATGGATTTTTATCTGTTATGCATATGGCATATACTGCAAAACATGCTTTATATTTGTGGAAATCAGTATTAACATTATCTAAGTTTTATTGTACACTTGATCTTTAGGCGAGGAGAGGACCAGGATTCCTATCAGACAACGTTTATTTCAAAAAGAGAATTTTGCTTTTTAGCATATGTTATCTCTTCCTATTGCCTAACTTACCTTCTTGTTTTCTGTTTAGTTACTATATCTCAAGGTGGTACAATCCAGACAGTGACAAATTCAGGAGCTCCTCAGCCAGGTGCTACCATTGTGCAATATGCAGGACAGTCATCTGATGGCACACAACAGTTTTTTGTTCCTGGAAGCCAAGTTGTTGTTCAAGGTATGTTTTATTAGTCCAGTGCATTATAATTTTTCTCATACTAAGCAATTTTTTTTAAAACGTTTTTATTGTGTTGACATTATTGCACTATTAAATAAAATACTTACGAATAGCAAGATGAAAGATAGTCTTAGGAGGGGACTCAGGTTCTGTGCTCAGTAAGGCAGTGACTACTTTTGGTTAAAAGCAGGAAATAATATAAAATCACTCTCTGCTTAGAATTCTCTTTGAATTCTCTTGTCCAGATTTTTGAGTACAGGTGCTGCTACAGATTGAAGTGAGATGCTGAAGATGCACCTCATGTAATGTATTAAACTAATTCGTTTTTTCTCAGCAGTTAATCTTATTAGAACACAAATTCTGAAGTTCTTTGGATAGGTTTAATGTAGAGTGTTCTTGCAATGTATGACTCTTGTCGTTATTAGAGGGCAGATCCTTAAGTGAAGCTAGTTTTTTCACTGAAGAGCACTTTGAAGTTCCTAAAAATTGCACATATGAGCTGAACTGTGAATAGTGAGTTCTTGAGACTTACTGTAGATTGTGCATGGTGTTTTTCCTTCCACTGTTCTCAGCCTTTTGGTGATGCTGAGGGAGTTGGAGAACCTTATCATTATCAGGGAAATTGAGTAATGCTGATGAAAACCTTTGAAAATGGCAAAGAGATTTCTGTGTGGAGTCACTAAATTAGTAGCTATGGAGGATATAGGGAATTTTAAAAAATGTTTATTTTATTGACACAGAGGTAGGAAGGGAGGCTGTATGAATGCTCTCATAAGCCAGAACAGCTATTTGAAATAAACTATGGGAAGAGCGAGAAAGGCTTTAAATATGTATTCATGGAGTGGATGGAAGTCATCAAATACTTATTTGTGTAGGCACAGATATCTGAGGTAGTTGGTGAAGTCCGGGTTGAGGTGGTTTTTTTTTACCTGCTATGGATGTTTGAAATAAATTCTGTCTTTAGGTGGCTGTTTCTCTTCCTTTGCTGTAAAGGTAGCCAAGAGTGTTAATAAAAATAACTAAATAATGTAGAATATAATAAATATAAAATATAAATATAAAATTATAAATATAAAAAAAATCTAAAATAATGTAGGTATCTGAATTTGTTGAGACAATGCGAAATAGTGATAGAAAATTTGAGTTCTTCCATTGCCTCTGGTTAATTCTTTGCTGTAATGCATTATCATCCCAAGACTTCTCAGAAGCATTTCAGGGAAGTTTTAGGACTATCCTTAGCCAAATGTTAGTTTTTATGGTGCAGAGAATACTGTTATAATATCCTTATATGTTATTATGAATACATTCTTAGCAAAGCCTTAAGACCCAAGTTTGGCCGTCCCACAACCAGATTTCCCACTCTGGTAGTACATGTTTTCTGGGTGTTTTCTATGCATGTTCCTACACATCCCTTAAATCAGAGGCTGTAGTGTTTTATAGGTATTGCTTTGATTGTTCAGGGCTTTGAGGTCAGGGCAGAGAGAGTAAATCTGTTTCCAAAAACTTCCCAAGTCTATGAGGAGTCACAGAATTTAAGGATTGTATCTGGCAGCATTTCAGTCCTTGGGAATTTCATTTGACCAACCTTCCTTTCAGACTCGGTTACAGAGTAGTCCTTTGACAGGGCTACTCAGTCTCAGTGATGGACTTGACAAGATGGAATATCTTATTAAGTGTCTTTCCTGTGATGGAAACATTCGAAATGGATTCAGAGACAGTTACTGAATACCTGCCATATCATGTTTCTGGCGGCTTCTAGATACTTTTAATGACATTGATTTATTCTCTGTCCATGACTTCCTGGAATTCTCTGTTCCTTTGGCTCAAAGTCCAATGCTTTAGTGAGACTCCTAGCTGTTGACACAGAAGAAGAGTTTTACATAATATATAAAGGGAAGAGTACAAACCAGACAAGTGAGCATGACCTTGAATATGATGAGAAGATAAAAG
The DNA here is from genome assembly GCA_036023395.1 of Myiotriccus ornatus. Classification (NCBI taxonomy): domain Eukaryota; kingdom Metazoa; phylum Chordata; class Aves; order Passeriformes; family Tyrannidae; genus Myiotriccus; species Myiotriccus ornatus. The sequence goes on along the minus strand of JAYRBT010000082.1, from coordinate 12,550,398 downwards.
GGTTGAACTTACTATACATGCTATTGATACTGGAAAATATATAAAAAAAATCTTTAGGAAAAAAAAAAGGGTATATAAAGAGTGTGAAAGCACCTGAGGATGTTTACAGTGATATAGTTGTATATAGTCAACAAACCTGAGTTATTCAGGATGGAGTGAGACAATGAAATATAGAAGTGTCTGATAGGTCCTTACTACGGGTCATCTTGCCTATGCTAGAAAGTCTTTAAGAATATAGTTTATGAGTATTTGTCATTTATGTACACTTTGTAGTTGAATTGCGATATATTGTGATAGCACAGATTATAATAGGAAAAAACATTCTTCTTAGTATCTTTCCACTTATATATATGGTAATAATTTATAATGATTTTGGATTGGTAGCACATAAATTCTTTTGTAATAATCGTAGAAGTAAAGGAAATAAAAAATATAACAAATATCAGTCCCAGGGCAGAAAAGACCTGATTCAGAATCTTTGGTAACATATGTATTCATACTTTTTTCTAAAGTATTTATTGAGGAATCTCATGTAATAATGGATCACATAAACCCTGTACTTGATATTTTCTGATAAACTGTGGTGGGAAAAAATATTAGGAGAAAAGTGCCAAAGGTGTTGATCGAGCTGAATGACGTTATATTTGCTACAAGTTTACGTTTGTAGGCAACATAAGAGGCAGATCTAATGTCTGGACAGTTTCTTAATACAGGTTAAGGGGTTTTTTGCTAGCTGAAAAAGAAGAAAGTGTTTGATTATTAGTGAAAAATGAGTGTAGAAAAGTTGTAGAAAAAATCGTTCTGTTGGGATCTATGTGTATTTTCATTATATGGTCAGTGATATTTGAGATCTGTGGCTTGAATTTCTTGTGTGCTTCAGTTCTGATCTTCTGTTCATATGATCCTGAAGTGGTCCTGTAATCACAGAATGTTCCTTTTTTACATTGATTCTTCCATTGTTGCCATCCAGCTTAGTTTCACAGTTGATGAATTACCAGTCTGGGTTTGTTTATTACAGACAGGGACCTTAGAAATTCACCATGCCCTATGTGCAGACCAGTGCTTGGACTGTTGGTCTGAAACTTATTTAAATTGATGTAAACAAGGAGTAACTGTCTTAGAGATGATTTTTTTTTAATTTATTTTTTAAAATTGAGTCAACCAGATCTCTTGGACATATTTTGAAAAGGGAGGGAAGGGGGAGAAGAAATAGCCATTACCCAGAGTTATTGTTCTGCCTGAAATTGCTAGCATTAGGTTGACTTTGTTGGATCATTCTTCAATCTTTTCTGAAACTTTAAACTGAAATTAAAAGAGTGGGTTATTGGTTACCCCACAAAGAAAGGAGCTCTAGCCTTTCATTTACCTATTTGTTACAGCTTATGAGCTTTCCTGTCTTGCATGTCTGACCAACAGAGTTCTTTGCCTTTTAGTGGAACTGCTCCAATCAAAACAATTGCATGTCCGTTTAAAATGTCCTTATTTTCTATTCAATCATGACTTTATCATTTCAAGTTATTTGTGAGTGCTACAGCAACGTTTTTAATTTCTGTCAGACAGTGCTGTGAATTTTCAGGCTGTACTTTACAGCCAGCGTTGTGGGGAGTGCTTTCTGTAGCTTTATGAATAATTTGGGGAAAAAGAACAAAGCTAGGATTATAGAAATATGGAAGAGGAAAAAAAAAACCAAAACAGGTTTACTGGAAAAGGAATTCTTTGGGCTGCAGTTTCAGTGAGCTGTGCCAGTGAGAGAGCATATTAATGACAGTGGTAAGCAAGTGAGGTCACTGTGATGTCAGTGCTCTTGCTTGTAATCCTGCACATGCTTGCTGGTTTGGAACAGTTCATGCTGAGCTGTGGCAGAGGAACAGGAGAATTGTGTGTGCAGAAGCTGATCATGGCTGTAACAGGAGACGAAACAGGTAAAAATTTTCTTTCCCTTTTATATGGTATTTTTGTATGTCTAAGCACATTTAGTTAGTATTTGTGACATTTTCTTTTGAACCTGTTGCTGTAACTCTTTCATCTCTCAAAACTCATACAAATAGCTTATATCTAGTTACTGTAGGATTTCAGGGCAATTTTAATAGTTTCAGTTGGAAAAAAACCCAAAAAATCAGTTAGTGCATGAGTTCTTGCAGAGATTAGTTCAGATAACTAATCTTTACTACTTGATGCAGAATTTTGCTTAAAAAAAAGCCACCAGTCTTCTTTTGCATTCTTCTCTATTGTGGAGATAGTCATATATGCTACTGTGTTTATAGTTGCTTTTTGTTTTGTAAAAATGACGCTGCTTTTTTTTTTGTTTGTTTAGCAATAAACACTACAGATTTGATAGCTGTGGGCTTAAGCCTAGTTGTAAAGAAAAGGTGTGCATTGTTTCAGCGGTGTAAATAAACCCTATGCTCTCATGATGAAAAAAATACGGATTGCAAATAAATTTGAGAGCAGTAATTCTAAGTATTGTAACGCCTGCTTGTTTTCTCCTCCACTGTTAAAATGGTCTGTTCCTCAGCTAATTGAGTTCAAAAGGCTGACGTCATTAGATTTCCTGGAATCGTGTTGCAGTAGGGAACTGGAAAAGTTAAACTCCAAACAAGATACACATTGACGTCAGCTCCAAGTCATGCTGCGATTTAGTCAGTTCCTTTCTGCTTCGTCAATCGCCTCCGGCAGCTCGGGAACTTTAACCACTTCGCAGCCGGGACGGGCTCCTACATGCTGCTGCTCGGTCTGGCGCACATTGCTTGATTAGCCCAGAGATAAGTATCTTCTCCAAGTCGATGTTTTTAATGTTCAGAGGAGTAATGATTCGTGCCCTGTGTAGCCAGTTTAGTGGTGAAGTTAAAAACCCTTTGATAATCAAGTCCCACCATTATGACTCACAGGAGGGGAGAATAGACATAAAAATACATCAGGCTTTTTTTCTCCTGGATAGTCACTGAAAGAACTCGAGTGCAGGGATGCTTTCTTGTGTTCAGCAAGCTACTTTTTCCAATAAGGTGTTGCCTTCTTTTTTTTTTTTAAATTCTCAGAGCTTAATTTACAAGGTCCTTTTTTTTTTTGGTAGTTGTTTTTCGTCTGTTTCTCTTCTTGTTAATAATTTTCTTTTTGTGAGTCTCAACTGAAAGCTTCAGTTTTTCAGTGACTTTTTACTCCCTTGCAATTTTAAGGAGCTGAAAAAAAAAACCCTAAACCAACAAACTTGACCTGGGGCAGTGTGTTAGGGAATTGTGCCAACTGAAGGTTTGTTGCTTTGTTAATAATCTTGGTCCTACCTCTGGTGCCTTAGGAATTACTTTAAACCTTTGTGAAGTTTCATCAGAAATGGCCACAGAGGTTTGTCAGTCTGGATAAGGTGTGTGGGATATTTGTCTCAGATGCCAAAATGTGTTCTTCTTTGTCATATAGACACATTACTAGATTTAAAATACTCTTGGTAAAATAGTTTATTCCCCCTGCTTAAAGCCCATTTCACCTTTCCCAAGTTATTTTTCTGGGGAATGCAGTGACATTATAACTTTTTGAGATACTGTACAAAACACTTTGCAGTCATTAAAAGTACTGATTAGCAGTGATGTGTCATATTGCTGCTCAACTAAAAGATATTCTGTCAATGCTATGCTTTTTTCTTTTTTTAAAAAAACAGTGATGTGTGGGTTTGCAAGGTCTGTACCACCAGAAGGGTTATTTATCTGTGTTATCATGCTGACAGGTTTGTAAATGAGACAGCTGTTAGGCAAGGACAGCCACTACCGGGACCTGTTGTTACTTACAGTGGTGTTTGCTGATCCCGACTGAGATAGGGAATCACTTCTGTTAAGCCTTGCTGCAGGTTCATGATCACACAGAGTCCTCTTCACGACAGCAGCAGTAAGTCCTGTTCACTGCCATCTGAGTGTAAATCAAAGACAACAAAGGAGTTGGTCTTGCCAGGCTGAGGTGACCTGGGTTATGGGGCTTTCCCCATGACTTGGTCTACGAAATGGCTTGCTTGGATTTAGCTAAAGCAAACTAAGACAACATCTCTTTATGCCTAGCGATGAGGTAGGAAAAGGTAATTCTTAACATAGAGTCTGTAAAATATATGTAATGTGGGCAGCATAAAGGTGAGCCTGAGGAGTTGCTAACATTCCATTTTTATAAATAGTGAGCTGAAATATCATTCCGTTGAATGATTGTGGAGAACCTAAAGAAAGGCTTCAGTAATTCCCATGTAGATGTACAAGACAACCAAGTCCTGTGTTCATGGCGGCTGCCTGTCAGTGCTCACAGGGCTGTTCTGAGCTGATTTCTCCCTCCCTCCCTCCATCCCCAGGGGATTATCCAGGTCAGTTCACTGGTCCAGTTCATCTTGTTATTCCACGAACACTTTTACCAGTGGGACGGAGAGCTGGGGGAGGTTGCAAGGGGTTTAAGCTGATAATGATTTTAGGACTGTGGAATTGTAGTCTAAACACAACTTCATCCTGCTTTTTTTATGTAATTAGTGAAGCACCTGTGTTAATATAATAAGAATAATAGTATCTTATTTAGTTTAGTTTTTTCCCCCCTGTAGTTGATGTTTCTTTATTTCTGTACCTGTCAGCCTCCCCACAGTGTTTCTGTCTACATATTATTTTTCCAAGTTGTCCTAGTTTCAGCTGGGATACAGTTAATTTTCTTCCTAGTAGCTGGCACTGTGCTGTGCTTTGTATTTAGGATGAGAATGATGTTGAGAGCACACTGATGTTTTAGTTGTTGCCGAGTAGTGCTTGTGCTCAGTCAAAAACTTTCCAGCTTCTCATGCTCTGCCAGTGAGTAGACTGGGGAGGCACAAGAAGCTGGGAAGGATCACAGCCAGGACAGATGACCCCAACTAGCCAAAGGGCTATTCCGTACCATAAGGCATCATGCTCAGCACATAAACTGTAGGAAAAGCTGGCCAGGGACTGCTGCTTGGCAACAGTCAGGGCATCAGTGGGTGGTGAGCAATTGCTTTTCATTTGCATCACTTGTTTTTCTTGGGTTTTATTTCTCTTTCTTTTAGTTATTCTCCTTTTCTTTACATTTATTATTATTATATTTCCATTATTAAATTGTTCCCATCTCAACCTATGAGTTTGCTTACCCCATCCCATCAGAGGGGAGTGGTGGGTGGGGTGAGTGAGTGGTTGTGCGGTGCTTAGTTGCAGGCTGGGGTTAAATCATGACACACAAGTTTTTCCATTATTTGAATATTGCTTTAAAGAATTAAAGTATAAATTAAGTGTAGCATAATAGCCTCTGAAACATCATCTTTTATGTTCAGCTGTTTTAATGACAAGATCTGAAGTTCTGTTCTGTAATAATATAAAGTATTTATGGAAAGAAACAGATAAGTACTTGCTTAGAATTTGAAGAGGGATATATTTTTTGTTTCTTTTTCTATGTCGGACAAGTCACAAGTGCTTAGAACTTTCACAGTGTTTTAAAGTTGAGGTACATCAAGTAGGAGCAAAGTACATCAGAAATACAAAAATGAGGTGAGACTATCAGAAAAGTATCAGTTTCAAGGAACATGTCAGATCAGCATTTAGCTTGGGGAGAGCTCAAAACTGGTAGGCTCAGGAGGTGAATCTGAACTTTTGCCCTCTGACTTACTGTACAGCTACACCCCTTCCTGTGCAGCCACTGCCACCTCCTCTTGCTAATGCCACAGCATCCTATCTGTGGTCATCGCGCTCCTGTCCTCATGAGTGCCTGTCTCTTCCTGCTCATTTTAGCAACAGCAGCTCTCACTGATTTTCCAAGCGTTGCCAAACTGCTGTTTTAAGAGGAGGAGGAAATGTAAGGCTGGTACTGTGGCTATCACAAGGAAGGAGGAGAAGGTTGTCTACTGAAGCAGGTTGGCTCCTGAAATTTGTCAGAGAACAGGGTAGCATATAAACCTCAGTGGCTGCAACAGCAGGGCCATCTTTTTGTGGGATTGTGCAAACAGGAAATAAGTGTGGATGCTTAAACTGTTTCTCAAACAGCTTTCCCCATGTTGTTTGAAGAGAGCCATGTGGAAGCTTTCACAGGATGGCTAGTGGGGCCACATGCTAGAGAAATTTAGATACTTTACAGTGTGGAAATAAGCGCTATTAAGGTAAAAAATGTATTTGTGACATTACAGACCTGTGAAATATTCTATGGATCAGGCATCCCAGATAAGTCATTGACAGAAATCTGTTATTTTCAGAGAGAAAACTTATGCATAGTTATTTTTTGCCATAAAGTTTCAAATATGTTTCTTTTATATAGCTGCCACTGGAGACATGCCAGCTTACCAGATTCGAACTCCCACTACTACTTTACCTCAGGGGGTGGTCATGGCAGCTTCACCTGGGACTTTGCATAGTCCTCAGCAAATGGCAGAAGAGGCAACACGCAAGAGAGAGCTGAGACTTTTGAAAAATAGGTAAGACTGTACAACAATTCATAATCAGGTTAAAAAAAAACCCCAAAACATTCTAATGAAATTTTGTTTTTAAGGTCACGAGCACTGCTTGTAATTGATTCAAACATCCCACGTCCTTACAGCATAGAGTATTGGCTGTTGACTCTGGAAAGCTGGAGTTGACCGTATCCCCATGGATTTTTAGTTCGAAAATAGTATGGTAATGCAGAAATCGGTATCAGATCTTTTTTTTGTGATGATCTGGAGTTGTGCTTTTTGTTGAATTTTAATTCCCCTCCTCCCCCACTTCTGACAGGAAAATGGACAGGATGGGCTTTTTCATTTTGAAACATCCCAGCAAAGAATTGGTTAGGAAAATATCTGAGGATCTCATTAGTAGCTGTCCATTAGTGATGCTGTGAAGAGGACTTATTCTAGGATGGAATGATAATTAGAGACTTTTCTAAATACTTGACTACTGGAATAAGTTACTTTGCAGTGCCTCTGTCATTTTGTGAGGCATATTGTGTGAGGTGGCTGTATACTTTTTAATTAGGTGGCATGGACTTGACTCAATGTTGTAAATATCAGTCTTTTTCTGTGCATTCTTTGTGCTATTCTTTAGAGAGAGTCTGTCTTTTTTTAAATGTGTGGCCATCTCTATCATTGGCAGATTAATAGAAGAAATACTTTGCTGTGCAGCTCTCTAATAAACTGACTAACCACTTGCCTTATGATTGAATTAATGGTATTGCTTTGCTCTCATGCCTGTCCTTTATTTTAAATTACTCATGAGAATCACTGCATTGTTGTGCTTCCTTTTGTTCCTCCTCTCTTCAGTTTTAAAACTAGTGCCTATGCTATAGCTCATAACTTGCCAAAACATTACTCTCATGGTTTGACAGTTTATCATGTTCCAAGGTGGTAAAGGAGTGGACTCCCAGTACTTATAATATTTCTTCTGGAACTGAATGTTTGTTTAGTCACATGCTCTGAAAACACTACTCGAAGTGTGTGGCTTTAATATAGCAGACTTCTGAGCAGAACTGTGAGAATGGCTTCAGGCTATCTTTTGCCACAACAAAAAACACAGATACATGTGAATGTGCTCAGGTGGCCAGTTCTAAAATGCTAATAAATTATATTTGTTTGGGCTTAAATTTTACTGTACGTTGTTACATTGAGGCAAAAATTTAGAGCATGTTGTAAGCTTGGCATCTAGGTTTTTATCTGAAGAGAGTAGTGTTATGCTTGTGTTTTCTGAAAGTAAATTCTTTGGGTTTGGTTTTAAGATTTAGGTGGCAGAAGACAATGCTCCCGATAAACACACAAAATGGAATGTGAGTGGAAGAAGAAATGCTGCTTTCCATCCTAATGTTTAGTACAATTCAAGTCAATACATTATCACTTATTCACTATTTTTCTCAGTTCTTCTGTGTATTGGTTCCATCTTTGGATTTGGTGATGCTGAATTAGTTTCAAGTTCTGGTTGTTTTGAATTGTATTTTAACTATGTTATTGCTTTTGGCTGTTACCCAATGTTCTGTTTGTGCAATCCAGCAATTGGTGGTGGTTGTTGTTGTTGTTGTTGTGGAACCACAGGGATTGCAGGTAATTGCATTTATCCAGTCTTTGCCATATTGTGGCTGTTCCTGTAGTCATTTGCCTTGTATTGGTTCCAGGGAAGCTGCCAGAGAATGTCGCAGAAAGAAGAAAGAATATGTCAAATGTCTTGAAAATCGTGTGGCTGTGCTTGAAAACCAAAACAAGACTCTCATTGAGGAACTCAAGGCCCTCAAAGATCTTTATTGTCATAAAGCAGAATAACTGTCTTTCATTTGGACCTCGTTTATTATGAACTTTAATCAAGGCATGAGAGGAAGCAATTCTACAGATTGCCATATGAACTTGAGAGAGACACTTGAGGCCCTTGTGGAACCCAGTTTTGCTTAGTGTTTTCAGACTGGTTTGGGAGATGTTCCAAAATTTGGAATTCTGTCATAGTCTCCATACTCTGCTGAGCTTTCTAATGGCATGCAAATGGCTTTTTTGTTTGCACTTTTTACTTCTGCTTTTTGCAGGGAAGCTGCTAAAGAATGTCGACGTCGGAAGAAAGAATACATAAAATGTCTGGAGAGTCGTGTTGCAGTGCTAGAAGTTCAGAACAAGAAACTTATACAGGAGCTTGAAACCCTAAAAGACATTTGCTCTTCCAAAACAGATTAGTAAAAATATTTATTATACTGTGAACTAAGATATGTCCAGTTGCTTTATAAGACAATACATAGCCAATGTGAATTATGGCTTTCTCTTTGTGTCATTTATATTATATTCCAACTCCTAACATTCCTGAATGCTTTCCTGCTTTTTGTCAATTCATAGCTCTAATTTCAGGTTTTTCATGCTCCTCCCTTCCGTCTCCCAAGGAGCCAAATGTTAAAAAATATAACAGAGTAAAAAAGCGCATAATTTCTAAGAGCTGTTTCTTTGCCATATATTTACATACTACTTTTTACATGTTACTGAGTGTCCTGCACATAGAAAATATTTTACAATTGTTTTAGATGAATCATAAAGATGATGCATCCAGTAATATGAGAAAATCAAACCACCCAAGGTATCTCAGGAAAGAGTTTATAAAAGAATGTTATGATTATATGTATGTATACTAGCATACTAGTCTACAGATGATTTTATGGCATATTTTTATATTAGTTGCTTTGTGGAAAAAAGTATTGTATTGCTGTCACTGAGTGCCATGGTTAAAGATAGTTTTTAATAGAACCATGTTGTTTAACCTGTGTAGTGTGTGATTTCCTTTAAACACCTGGTTGAGCTGCTTTAAAATCCGTGAGTATCTGGAAGAGGACCAAGGAAAAAACCACACCTAAGCTCATGACATGATGCTAAGCATATTGTAAATACTTGTAAGAAGCTCTCTGTTATATGGCTGCTATCTAAATTTTCTGTAGTCTGCAGAATATTTGATTTATTAGAGGTCTGTATATCAAAATTTAAGTTTGCGTCCTGAATACTTCACATTCTTGATTCTGTACACCTGTGGACAGTTGCCTAAAGCAAAGATAGATGGTGCAGTTTTTTCACAGTTTCAACAAACCAGTGAGTGATGATAAAGGTGTCCTAAAGAAGGAAGCTTTCCAATAAACAGTAACTATTTGCTGATTCACTGGGTTCTTAAATAGCCCGTAGGTGAGAGCTGAAGATCTTTAAAATGAGCCCATGTTTAAAGTAGATTACAGCTCTTGTAAATGCAGAATGTGCCACTTTCCATTGTGCTTTGAAAGAAAATAGTGCTTATGCAAAGTTGCTTCTGGGTATTTCTTTAATTCAGGAGTGATCTAATTGTTTGTTGGCCAGTACAGTCTGTGAGCAGAGTATTTGGGAGCTTTGCTGGAACTAATAGCACCATTGCCTTACTGATGTGGTAGGAAGAAAGGCTTGGTTCCTACTTAATTGGCTTTGCTGAGGGGAATGTGTGTGTATGGAGGGGAGAAGGGATGGAATCATACTGAAGTTATTGAGACTTCTTAATTTACACTGAATTTGCATTTAACCCACTTCACTGTGACCCTGTTGGGTGGGTTGGTTTGTGTATATCTTTTTTCTTTCTTTTTTCCCAAATTACTTGAAATACACAGAGTAACTTTCTCGAATCTTTTGGAAGTCCTATTAGGTATGTAAGTGAGGCTGTTTGTAAGAAGAAGTCTTCTCTCTCACTTCCTGCAGCTACATCAGTTGATTTAAGGAGGAAACAAGCTGCCTTTTGGCCCCTAGGCCTCTGCTGCAGGTCTGGAACAAAAGTAAAGTAATGAAATATCTGCTTCACTGGAAAAATTACAGGTATGGGATATCCACAGCTTTGCTGGGCAACGTGTTCAGTGCCTCACACCCTCTGAGTAAAGAATTTGTTCAAGACATCTACTGTGAATCACTCCTCTTCTGGTTTAAATATCGTCCACCCTTGTCTTATCATTGTCTGCCTGTGGGAATAGTTGCTTTCCTTCTCTTACATACACCCTCTTTAAGTACTTACAGGCCCCAGTGAGGTCTCCCTGGAGCCTTCTTTTCTCCAGGATGAAGAAAACCCCTATTTTCATAGAAGAGATGCTCCAACCCTGTGATTATGTTCATGGCTCCCCTTCAGACCTGCTTTAACAGGTCCATGTCTTTGTAGTGCTGAGGACCCCAGAGCTGGATGCAGCACTCCAGGTAGGATATCACAAGGACAGAGTAGAGGGGCAGAATCCCCTCCCTCCTTGCGGGCTGTGCTGCTTTTGATGCAGCCCAGGATGGGATTGGCTTTCTGTGCAGCCATTGCACAGCATGTTGTTGGGTAATGACCAGGTTTTCATCCATGTCCTTCTCTGCAGCAGCTCACACTTGGACTTGTTAGATGTCCTGAGGTTCTCATGGGCCCACTCCTCAAGCTTGTGCAGGCTCCCCTGGATGACAGCCTGTCCTTGTGTTGTGTCAGCTGCACTGCTCAGCTGTGTCATCCGCAAATGTGCTGAGGGAGCTCTTGATCTCACTGTCCGTGTCACTGCTAAAGATACTGAAGAGCACTGGGGCCAAGGTGGGGTCCTGGGGGACACCACTCGTCACAGGCCTTGACCTGGGCATAGAGCCATTGACCACAACTGTCTGGCTGCATCCATCCACCCAATTCCTTATTCTCAGAGTAGTTCACCCTATTTTTAAAACATTTGATTAATGTTTATTTTTTATTGAAATGATTACTTGTTGGGAGGGGGTGCTTTGTTAATAGTGGGAGCTAAACTCAAATACTCTTGGCGTGTGATCATTCTGGAAAATTCCATTTGTTCTGTTTATCTGCACCGTGGAGAGATATCCTACTTCAGAAAAGCAACTGCGGAAAAGCTGGCTCATTTAGACTAAGATTAGGAAAAAACCAAAAGTTTTTATGATGCATTATTCTTTCATTCTCTCATTCTTTCATCTCTCATTTCAATTCAGGATTAACAACACACATTTCTGTGTTTTAAAGTAAGAATGAGCAAATTTGTTCTTGACTAAGAACATGTAAGATCTGCAGTTGGTAAATTAGAACCAAGATGTATGTTTTGATGAAGGAAATAACTTATTTCAAAATGGGCAAAGGCAAGTGTGCACTAAGGCCAAGAATCTGCTGTCAGATGACTATTTAAAGCAATAAACCCTGAAAAGTTCTGAATTGGATTGAGAGATGTGCACTGAAAACTTTGAGATACTTACTTGAGATTAAATAAAGATTTGAAGGAAAAGTCTGTGTACCACTGGGGTTTGTCAGAGAAATAATTCCAAAAAACTTAGGTTCCATAATATTTCAGTGAGATGGGAATGCTGGAGCCTGGGTCTCTGCTCAAGAGGCATGTCAGAGGTTTAAAGCAATAGATAAGATATATGCTAGCATTTACAAATTAGTTTAGATTGCAAAGGAAAATAAATAATATAAAGTTTTCCTTGAGTATATTTTTTTCTCTTTAAAGTGCCAGTTTAGCCCTCTCATGTTTTAGATCAGTTGTGGGACTCAATTTGTTGTACATCAGTGTCCTGACTGTTCCTGAATGTGTGTCAGTGCTGGAATCCAGAGTAGGTTGCACATGTGCTATAAACAGGAAGAGAATTTTTCTTTTAATTTACTGTTCATCAAGCTTGCATTTATGCATAAAGTCCTGTGCTTGCTAGTGCTCCTTTCAAAGGGCAGAATAAGTGGAAATGGTTGGAACTAATTCATTGTTACTTCTTACTCTTCATGGAAGAAATCTGAAAATTGAAGCTTGACTGGGATCTGAATTCAACTGAACTACGCTTCTGGGTTCAGTATTCTTTTCAAAGAATTTCCTGACCACAAGATCCAAACCTACCTTCTGTTTTGTAGTGTGTGTGTGTTGTTAGTTTGAATGCCTTTTACACAATTTGATACTTTTTTACATTGTTAGCAACCTCTGGGAAAAACAGTAACTGAAGAGGTGTTCCCTCTTTAATTCTCCTCCTTGATGGTTGTGTCACTCTGTCACTTGACAAGATTGGAAAGTACCTATTTCTCTAATAAAAATCTAGCTCTGAGCTTTGGATAACAATCTAATTTCCAGAGGAACTTGATTCCAGTTCAGATTTGTGAAACAGGATGCTTGATGTGGTGCAGGCAAAAGACCTTTTCAACACGTTATTATTCTTAATAAAGAAACATTAAATGAATCCAAGTTAGTTTATTGCAAGAGAATTTGAGCGGTGCCCGAGCTTGGACTTGGCAGGAATTTGTTTTCTTCATTATCAGAAAAAAAGGCCAAAATAACTGTTTTTTTCTTTCTGTAAGAAAACTGCATTCCTGTGGTACAAAACTCTTCTATCTCACACAACTGTTTGCAAATTTCTTTATGACTGCTTGTTAGAGGATTGGCCTTTAAGGAAGTTGTACTCAAGACTGCATAGATTTTTAATTTTTTTTTTTTTATTTATTTCAAATAGATTTTCATGTAGCTCAGTGAAAATGGTCTCTTGAAAAATGTCTTTAATCTTCTAGAGTTGTGGGTGATGAGAAATGTCATAGTCAGCTTCCTCTTAAGGTACAGCTTTGAGTCATAGCTGTTTCTTAAGCAGACTTGCAAAGAAAAATCTCTAGGCTATCCAGATATATCTCTCTTGACTCCCTTAAACAGCTTCAGCTATTGTGACCGGGGATAAAAGGGATTAAAATGAGCATATTGTGTGACTAGGTGTGGATTTACTTTCTTTAGGGGGATTTTTTTGCTTGTTATTTCCTATAGATTTTGCTGTTCGCAAGAATAATTTTTGGATTTATTTTTTGGCTGCATTGATACAGTCCTAAGGATTGTAAGTTGTCTCCCATGTGGTTTTCCCTGTGTTCTTATCAAACATAATTGCTAAGCTGTACTGTTATCCTGCAGACATCAGTGTAAAAGCCAAATTTAGTGTGATCTTTTTCTGAATGAGGTATCCCTTCAGAGAAAACAAAGGGGTCTGCTCAGCTTCTGGTTTGGATTGACTCATTTTACCCACTTTTTTTTCTGTTTCATCCCCTTGGTGTTCAGTGCGTGGGTGTGTGCATGGCAAGACTGCAGTGAACGCTGAGCTGTTAAGCAGCTGACAGAAGTAACTGCCTTTTGGTTGCCAGCATTCATGTATAAAATATTGTTGTGTGGGGAGGGGGCTTAATTTATTTGGGGATTTTTTTTGAGGCTCTTCTGGATGAGGGATAACAATGATTTCATTATTCCATGAAAAGCTGTGTTGGTTCTAGTATTTGCTTTAAAAACTGAAGAAAACGAGTTATTTAAGTTCTGGGGTAATTTAATAGCATCTTATTCAGGCAGGCAATGACAGTTAGCAAAAATCAGTTTCTTCTGTGTCTAATGAGTTTTTCTAACCTTTTTTTCTCAGGTTTCTGTTTTTTCCTACTTCTGAGTAAGAACTTCCTTCTTGCAACTGGCTTGTTTGATATAGTGTGAAACAGAAACTGTGTATGTGAATGATCTTACAAAGAGAGAGAGTATGGGAGAGTTGAGTGCCCTGTGTAGATTAAGGAAAAAAATAACTTCATTGTGTTGTATGTGACTTGAATGGAAAAAACAGTGAAGGAAGTGTATTTGTTATTGTTACCGCTGAGGTTTTTCCTCTCCTTTAATAGCCTATGTCAGTGGAATCGGGTGTGATTAACACATCTCATGAATGGAATTATAGCTATAAAAATGTCACAATTCAGAAATCTGGTTACCTAGCCAAGCTATTGTTTTTGTTTTGTGACTTCGAAAATATGACTTCCAAACATCCTTGAATGAGGCTTCTAATGTTCTCACTTTGATGATTCTGCCCTCCCCCTCCCCAGTGTGTTTGTGCTCACACCAGGTAAAAGCTGCTGCGGAGTTGTTTAACAAGCCCACTCTGGGCCATGGGATTTGCTTTTTCTAAAACAGTTCTCTTAAGATTTTTTTTTTTCCCCTCAGCAATGTATTCATCACATTTCCAGCTTTCTTTAGTTCTTACGGAAGTGAGAGAACTGCAAACCCATTTTGAAGTTTAATGCATACTGAGGTATTTTGCGTGATGAAATTGATTTTGAAGAACTACATTCTCCCAAGATCCTGCTTGTGTGAACTAAAAGCTTTTTGAAGTCTGTCAGCTGCCATACAAATCAGAAAATGCTTAAATCCTTACACCCCTGCATCTTTAACAGAAGTTTTCAGTTATGTCAGAGATCCAGACATGGCAGCTTTCTTGACACAGGTGAGCAGCCCAAATCTGTTGATATTTTTGAAGCAGACGTTTGTCTGCTTTTCTCATTTGAGGCCTGGCCTAATTAGCCTTTCTGAAGTGTGTCTATTAGAAGTGGGCCTGACATGAAATATAGCTGGAGAGAAACAGTAAAAAAAGTCGGGATACGAGTGAACAAAGTGTTTGTAAGCTGTACTGTTACAGAGTAACACCAGCAGGCAGGTATTGTGAGTTTATTTGTGGGACTTTTTTCTGTATTTTTTCGTGCAAGAAGGCTGTTAGTCTATGCAGGGATCAGAGCTCTGGAGCATTGAGCACAGGATGAAAAGCATTAACATTTCAAAATTGCTTCCAGTTTCTATTATATCTTGTGTAAATTGTCACCTACAGCTATCTCCCTAATGCTCACAGACCTGTTCCATTTGTTCTTTTTCATAGACGATTTTCATTTTCTTTAAATACTAATCTTGTTTCCTGTGAGATGACAGTCTCATGTCTCATCTCTGTGTCTGATTTCTTCTGGTATGTTTTGAACCTGATGGTTGACATCAGTTAAAGTTGATGTGTCAAAGATCTCTCAAAAGTTCATGAAAATAGATAGTTAGCAATGAGGGCATGGACTTACTAAAGGAAAAGTTGGA
The DNA here is from genome assembly GCA_036023395.1 of Myiotriccus ornatus. NCBI lineage: Eukaryota > Metazoa > Chordata > Aves > Passeriformes > Tyrannidae > Myiotriccus > Myiotriccus ornatus. The sequence continues at coordinate 12,535,104 of JAYRBT010000082.1, read as the reverse complement.
AAGTAAGCTTTGTTAAATATAAGAAAACTTACTGAGAATTCTCTCCTGTTAGATTCCAGAGAGTTAATTCAATGATTGCAAGTGAACCATAGAAAGCGAGGTTTTGTTACTTTTATTGCTGACAACTATTTGTATTTTTGGAGGATGTTCAAATTTCTACGGAATATACCATATTTTTTAAAAAGGACAGTGTATTTATAAACAAAATGTATTTTATTAAAGAGCTTAAGTACCTTGTAGGCCTGAGCTATTGGGTCTAATGTCATTCTCTGCCTCTTCACCAAGCCAACAGTAGTTGATTAAAAGACCATGGCATGTATCCTGATAACATGCTTGCTGAATGCTCTTCCAGATTTAAAGTTACTGACAGTTTTGCACACTTCAGGTGGGTAAATAAGTTTAAAATAGACTGGTTTTGAAATATACTGTTTAAAAGAAAAAATATCCACTGCCTTTACTGTTGCATTGTAGTAGCTTTGAGTAGAGTCTGGTAGTTCACTCTTAAATTTAAATGCTAGTAGTTTCTGACCTTTAGGATGAAGTTTGAAGCAAAAAAGTGACTGTTTTTTTCCCAGCTGTTTTAGAGTGACACCTTGTGGAGTTTAAATGTCTGCACTTCATTTCCAAACTGATGAGGCAACCAAAGGATGTTCTACAAGTAGGAAATTTCTTGTATCCTGGGGGGGAAATAAGAGGAGTGGGCTGTTCCATGGCTATTGAGGACACAAACTAACTTTTCCGCCGGTTCCTGTGTTCATATGTAGTTAGAAATATGTGATTTATATTTGATAGCCTTCTAAGAGGAAAAAAAAATCATATTGATAAATTTTCGACCAATAGTCCCACTTAGTGAAAGTGGGATTTATTTAATTTTTATTTATAGAAATAATATGTTATCTAAATGCCATTACTAATGATATCTAAATGATATTACAAATGCTGCTATTGAAGCACAATAGTTATTAGTTCTAGATCACAAACATTAAATATAATAAATCTAAGTATCTTTTGAAACATAATGGTGTGAAGGGGAAATGAAATAATGCAGTTTTAATCCAGGCATTTGGAAATATCATTCTGCAAATAGAAGAGGGAAGTAAAAACAGGGAATGCAGAACACAGGAAAAGATAAAGGCACAGTGATGAAGAAGATGGATTCTTCAGGCTAGATGGATTTCACTTTTCTAATAAATTGCTCGCTTTTGCATTACAACCAGGATTACATAGTATTCTGTGTCCCCCACAGTTGTGTCTGCAAGTCTCTGTCTGTATGCATAGTTTTTATAGGACTGTGCCATGTTTTTCCATAGCACCTGTGAGGTGTGAACTGAACACCTAAACATTCAAGAGAATTAGCCAAATACATGAGATGTGATGTCAAAGTCTAGAACAGCAAATGAATTTCCATATGGTAAGTTTACGGGTCTAGTCAGTGAAAAATTAAGAGACATGGTTTGGGAATTCTTGTTTTTAAGTAAGAGATTCATTTAAGTATTTATATAATTTGAGTTAAATCAATTACTAATGTCATGCAATTTCCAGTCATAAATGTAATGTTAACTTGGTCACAGTTTAAAGCAGTTCTTAAAAAGTTTGTATTGCAACTGATACAGTCTGAAGAGGGCCCTATGCATTTTCACTGTAGTGTATGACTGCAAAGCTTAAAAAGTTGATTTGCTGTCCCAGCTGTTTTCAGCGTAGCTGGTTTGGCCAATGTTAGATCTCTTTCCCAGCCTGGAGCATTTCTCAGGTTAGAAATTTATGCTCAAACAACACCTAACATTAGCTCTTGCTGTTTGAGTAGATCTGTTCTTCTGTTTCCAGTTCACTCCCCACCCCCTTCCCTTTCAAGGATGAAATAAATAAATGCTACATTTTTTCAGTGGATGTTTTAGCCCTGGAAATGCTTAAGTCTTCTGTTTGGTCTCCCACATTTGCCATTAACTCCCTGAGGAACAGAAATGGATTTTCCCTCATAACACAGCAGAGCACTTTTACTAACAGCAGAGGTCTCACTGTCTGACTTGGAAATGTATGAGGGGAGAAGAGAAACAACTCATGCAAATACGCTCAGCAATATCTGCAGGCCTCAGCTCAGAGCCATCTCTAGTGACACGCTTGTAGCACATCCCCGTAGTAAATGACTCACAAAAGAAACCCTGCTTTGTACTGCACATTTGCCCAAAACCAGATATAAGAGAACTTGTTCAAGTTATTTCTGCAAGTATCACTTTCCATCCGCTCCTTTTAGTTTGTTTTTCAAAGTATCTTCTCAGCACCGTGGTTTGAGGAGTTTGGCCTACTTGCCTCTAGGTAACATTGTTCAAGTCTGAATTTTTCACTAGCAAGGTGGTCAGCTTCCACCTTGGGCAGTGGAGCTTGTTATTCTTTTTTGTACACACTTCACACAAAGGGCATGCCTACAGAGATATCCAACAGCCTTTTCATTTGTATGAAGGTAAAGTAATGCTCAGATTTGAAGCTAAGGAAAGCTTTTTCCCAACAAGAAGAGAACACCCACATAATAAAATTATCAAAGCTGTACTCTGAAGTTTCATAACAGGTTTTAAATCTGGCCCAAGTATTTCCTCACACATTCCTCTGCCCTCTGCGAAATTTTTGAAAATACAAAATTTCAGCTGTACAGCCAGCCTAAAGAGCCTGAAAGAATCAGTTTATAGGAGATTATGTAAAAAATCTGATTGCAATGCCTACCTCTGCTGAAATTCTAAGCAAATAAACCTAGTGCTTATATGGGTTTACTATTCGCTGCAGAAAGACTGTATTTAGAACATGGTTAACCATGCCTTATGAACTTAATTTTTGGTCCATATATGGGGCAATTTTATCCGTCTGAATTAACTCTTTGAAAAGTCTTCATATACAGAAAAATTACTAATTTGTAATGATTTATGCAGTTGCACAAGAGAAATTGTGTATAGCTCAAACATAAAGTATGAGCCAATTAGTGTTGCATATGAGCAGGACAGTGGTTAAGTATGTAGGTCACTTTTTAGAGATTAGTTGTCTGGGATCTTGGGCCGATGCCCAGCAAAGTGAAACACACTTAATGGAATTGCTGATACAAAAATAATCCTATTAAAACCAAATATGAACTTTGCAGTAATGTGGAGAAGTCATGTAAAGACAGCAGCGTGGTTTTAAAATACATACTTGATAAGGAAATAAGCCTATCAAATTAATAAAATCACAAGGACAATGACTAAATGCATTTTAAATGTGATTAAAGATTATATTCCTGATTAATTCATCAGCTTAGACTCTTTAGCGCTGTAATGTAAGATTAAAGGTGTTCAAAAATACAGAGAATGTAGCTCATAACATGACCAGGTGATTTATGTGACATTTAGCCCAAATCAGCATGTTTTGTTTGTTCAAATCTGTCAATAATTGTTGCAGAAAGCTTAGTTGGACCTAGAAGCAGCATCTAAGCTAAAAAAAAAAAACAAACAAAAAAAAACCAAACCCAGTAGGTACCTGAGGCAAAATAAAGGAATATACTGCAACAAATGGACTGGAAAAGGTAGTAGTGCCTACTGTCTTAGCTCAATGTTCAGGAATAATACAAAATGAGTCCGGAGTGCTGTGCTCGTCCTCCTTCAGTGTTTGTGAAGCTGATATATCCAATGATGAGAGAAGCAGAACTGCCTGAAGAGTGGAGTCCTGCAGAGCCAGAACCTGAGCTGCAGATGTACTTGTGCCTCACTGCAGAGGTGTCAGAGGGGGTGAAACCTTGAAGAACATCCCACATTGATGGTTCCCAAGAGGACTGAAATGGCATTTGTGAAACTGCTCTGGGAAATAGTTTTATCTTAAGAGCCAGACAAAAGGTTGTACTTTAAATTGTTGCACATCTAAACTAAATATCTGCTCCTGAGTATGGTAACTAGATCTCTGTGTGCACAAGCTGTCTACACAGTACAGGACTACTTACATTAAAATTAAGAAAAGTTCATAGGAGTAGGCAGGGAGAGTCCAAGACTTCTTTCTCCAGCTTCCTGGACAAGTTTGTTAATTGCTGGAAGTAACATTTGTCTTATCTAACAATGGTAATCTAAAATCTGGGTATTTCTCTGAAGTCTAGTTTGCATTTCAGTGGGATAACTGGCAGCATTTCCACAGTGTTCCATAACTCTGAGGATGGAGTTACTTGCCCTTGATGAAGTCCCTTTCCTTCCACTGAACAAACAAGCACTTCAAAGAGGTAGGAAGACAGGGCTGATTTTTCAACAACTAAAGTTAATTAAAATACACCCAACACCAAGATTATAAATTCCTGACCTTTCCTAAGAAAAAGTCCTGAGAGGAACAGCCATGGTAAGGAAGCAGAGATGGTGTACAGATGGCAATGTGGTAGCTAAAGACTTCCCAGGAGAGGTGAGATTTCATGTTCTTAGGCAGAAGAGGAATTGAGTGTATCCTACACACTCAGCACAGGAATCCTGATCCTGTGCTGCAGAAGGTGCTCCAAAAACATCCCAGGAATGGATTATGTCATTTTAAAGGGTAATAACAGCTTTGCTGGCTCCATCGGTCAAGTTTGATCTGAAAGTATGAGGTAGGTTTTGCAACCTTGAAGCTGATTGAAACCCCTAATGGCATCAGGCTTGTGTTCTGCGTTTGGATTAGGTTCAGTGTAAGCAGCAGCCAGAAAAAATCTTAGCTGTTAACAGGAGCAAAACTGTAGCCATGTCAAGAGTTCTTAAAACTGACATATCTGAGTTCATTCACATCCCATTTTAGACAATAAAACTTTGTTTTTAGATCTGACCCTGTTGCAGTGTATTTAGTCAAATACCATGTTCTCATTAATATTTCTGTTTTGGTGAATGTGGATATAATTAAACCTGAATTACAAAGATATCGATAACTGTTAAATACTAGATAATGATTATTTTATTTCTCTTTTCTTTACTCTTTATCAGCTAGCATATTCTAACTTACTTAGCATTAAGCAAAAAATTATTTCTGATTCGTTCCTACCTTTCAAATGCATTGTAGAAATATTTTATGGATATTTACAGTGCATAAGAATACAAACAGGGCTCTGCAACTCTTGGAAATGAGTGAACTATTTGTTTGGAATTGAAAATACACAATCCCAGGAGAATATTCTAGGGTGTTGTTGAACTTGTTTGTTAAAATATGTTGTATTTTTGTCAATAATTAGTTGTCCGCAATGTTATGTAAAAGAGAATTCACTACTACCTATGTAACAGTCTCAGAATAAACCCCCAAATTCTTCATTTGTTTTTCTTTGTTGGGGAGGAAGGTTTAAATTTGAACATTGTACAGTGTACAAATTATATACTGCAGTTCCCAAACCTGTGTCTCTTGTCTAACCTAGATAGTTATTTAGTTTATGTGGATTCCCGATGTCAACTTCAAAAGTTATGTTATTCAGATGAACAACATAAATTAATAATCAGCACAGATCTGAAAATATTTGAAGATATTTTTGTCTTCATTTGCAGTACCACTTGCCACTGATGCTGACAGCTTTAGGACCTGTTTGATTACTTCTCTGTGGAGACAGAAACCTATTTGTTATCCTGTATTTATGCTTACCACAACCTCACAAAAAATCTTGGCTTACTGAGCTGTTATGGATCTTACTTCTCCAATTCTGTGTTCCTGACCCAATCAATCCCATCTGGAAAACAGTGGTTATCTTATGCTCTTGCAGTTTCTGTGCACCTCACCATTCTGTTTGCGTAAATTAATTTGCATTAGGAGGTAGGATAGCAAAGGCTTTTAATTGGTGATGCCCAGTACATATGGATACAGAACTACAGATCAGCTTGTTGAAATAAGACTGTCAGAATAGTTGTCCCCTAAAAATGTATGGGGTTTTTAGTCCATATAGTTACATCACATACATAATAGGGTTCCAATGCATACTTGCAGTAACTATTGACACAATGGGGAAAGTAGCAGTGGTATAAAGAGTTACAAAACTGAGATCCTTAGTTGCCAAAAAGAGAGGGGTACTTCTTCCTCAGAAAATCCCACAGATACTGAGTTAGTCTCTTCTGGCATCAGCACCTCAGTACTTTCTTCAGCAGTGTGTTTTTCTCTTTATTATATAAAGGAAATTGCTTAGTGACAAAGGCAGATGCCTCCTGCTATGGCTGGCTAAAAATACTTGGTTTGCAATGGAATAATGTTTCACCTCTTTTCTTACAGAAAAAAACACCACCAAAAAATGCCAGTGAAGGCTTCTGACTTGACATCCCAGGAGTGTGAAACCACAGAATGAATAGAACATTAAAGATCCCTGTGATACCTTCCACTGGTCTCTTTTGATCTGAAGAGACCAGTGGGTGTGGTGAAGATGCCATCTGGTTTATAGCTTTTCATAAATGAACTCCAGGAAGTATAAAATGAGGTAAGCAGGGCACCCTTTTGTTGGAAACTGTTTTGGTACCACAAATGCCGTTTCATTTATGTGATGTGACGCAGGAAGGGAAGGTGGTTACAGTCTCTGCTCAGTATGACAATTCCTACATTCTTCTTGGATATGTGATGAAAGACTAGGCCTAAGCAATTAAGATGCATTTCAAAATAAGAGAATGAGCAGAACAGAATATCTCTGTGCTACATGCATTAAATGCTGGGACTGGAGCTTACTGTAAATGTGTATTGAATAATGCTTAGTTAATGGCATAATGCATCTCTCATTGTGATGTTTCCTTCTGTGACTTCAGAATCTCAAATCCACAAACCCGTAAATTAATTCCTATTACTACTGTAGGCAACAAGTTCTTGGATGGATAACTAACAAGGTCTAACTACTACATCAGTAGTGAAGTCCTGATACCTTAGTCTGTGGCCTAAGCTTCCTGTCCCATGCTTGGGGGCGATAGTCTTGCAAAGGAAGTTGTGTAAGAACATTTGAGTTTGGCTCAGTTGGGCGGTTAGTGAAGACAGCACGTCGTTGTGTGCAGACACTTGAGCTGAAAACATTAGTCCCACATCTTATATATGGATATAATTTGAAAAATGCTAATCCCAGTTGTGCATCATTTCTCTGTTTCAGGCCTTATTAGAGAACTGGGTTTTGTGTTTATTCGGGCCAAGAGTTTGAATCCACGTGTTCTACAGTCACATTAGGTCTTGTGCCACTGGAGTGAGGGTTTGCACTTCATCTGTTATTTGTAAAAAGTGCATTTTTATTTTGTAGAAGTGACTCAGTTTTGCTTCCTTTGACTTTGTGCTGATAGAGTTAATTTTCTTCACAGTAACTGGTATGTGGCTGTGCTTTGGATTTGTGCTTAAAACAGCACTGATAACACAGTGATGTTTCAGCTATTGCTGAGCAGTACTGACACAGTGTCAAGGCCTTTTCTGCTTCTCACGCTGCCCCACCTGCGAGGAGGCTGGGGAGGCACAAGAAGCTGACCCCAGCTGATATCCCTCAGCACATGGTGCCATTCTCCACGTATAAAGCTGGGGGAAGAAAAGGAGGGGGTGGATGTTCAGAGCAATGGTGTTTGTCATCCCGAGTGACTGTTACATGTGATGGAGTCCTGCTGTCCTGGAGGTGGCTGGAACCTGTCTGCAATGGGAAGTGGTGAATGAATTCCTTGTTTTGCTTTGCTTGTGTGCGCAGCTTTACTTTACCTGTAAAACTGTCTATATCTCAACCCAGGAGTTCTTTTACTCTTCCAATTTCTCCCCCATCCCGAAGTGGGGAGAGTGAGTGAGTGGCTGTGTGTGGCTAAACTGCCAGTTGAGGTTAAACCACAACAGAGTTGTTAGCTAATTACACAGATTAGGCAAGGTTCATTTCAAATGTGTATTCCCCAGAGACCTGCCCTAAAAACGGGTGAAGACTGGAGGAAGTGGATTCCTGTGCCTTCGCAAGGATTAGGGTATGCCCAAGTTGGGAATTCTGTCCCAGGGCTCTTGACCATGCTGTGCCTTATGCAGCTTCCACGTTCTGCAGCAGAAGCTTGACTGTGGAGACAGGAATTGTTTCTCTATTACATCTGTGTATTCCAAAATTACACTGCAGATGGACAATTTTATTCACGTGTATACACGGTACGGTAACCAAGACAGCCACTACTCAGCACTTTGTGTTCTGTGGGCAAGAGAAGCTTCAAAGATGTAAATGATGCTAAGATGAGTAAAATAGAGGTACTAAAGAGGGCCTGTCCCTCCTTCATAAAATTAAAAGAACCACTGCCTTAACAGAGAAAAGAAAGTAGGATTTCCCAGATCTCAGGGGCAAGAAAAAGCAAGTACACTTGGTATACACAGCTGTGAATATACAGTGCTATGAAACTTTTCTGGAAATGTGAAAAATCAATGCATGTAAAATTAACAGGCAGATGACATGGACAATGCATTAGTCCAATCTGGACATATCTGGGTCTAGAAATCATGGAGAAAATCTGAAAAACCTTGACCTCTGCCCACAAAAATATTTCCAGGGGAAGTGTACAGGATGTGTACAGGAAAAAGTAAAAAAAGTATATCTGTAAGTAAAAGTATTCTTGAGATATGCAGGACAATACATAAGTATCCTTATCTCAAAGATGCTCAGAACTAAAATTGCCCACTCTTGACTTAGACTTCAAGAAATGAAGGAATAATTTTTCTCTTATTTCAGGAGGAATTCAGTAGACCTGGAGATAACTGCAAGGAAGTTAAGACTTAATTCTTCTAGGCTGTGCTTGTTCTACGAGTGTGTGAAAATTAGTTTTCTGGGACTCTCATGCCAATGCTTCTCATAAAAAATGCAATATAATCTCAGAAGTGTTAGAAGGAATTGAGAGAACTTTGCATTTGCAGGCCCTTCCTCAAAGGGTAAAATACCTCAAATTTATTATAAATGGTTATTTCCTGATGTAACATATTTTTGTTGGCTTTGTGAAGGTGGCAGTCAGATAAAATATTTTGCAGTCTTCTCTATTGCATCAGCTCCCCTTAGTGCTCAAGTAGATTGATAGAAGTCAAGACTAGCATGACATCACAACCTTGGAAGTAGAAACCAGTAGCTTGCAGTTTCCTCATGTCTAACCAATAGTAAGTTGAAGTGGTAAGCTGGGTGATTGTGCAGTAGCTGTTATTATTTTTTTCTCAGAAATGGCATGAAAAGAGATTGTTTCATTTGATTATGTGGCCTCTCATTTCCCCAAACTTTTTTTATTCTTTCGTCAGAAAATATGTAACTCCTTCTGTGACAGAACATTACAATTCTAATTTTCCTTTGGCACAGCAAGAAATTTTGCATCTTTTACTTAAAGATACGTTTCCAGTATTGCACAAGCAGAGATCCAGTAACTGTGCTTGTGAAATGAGATAATTTGAAATTAGTATTTCCAGCAAGATAGATAAACATAACAGGATTAATAAAAAGCTAGTGCTTGTTTCAGCATCTGTATTATATATTTCTGATTCTTGGTCTGTGCTCAGCAATGTTTGATGTTCCAGATTCCTGAAGCGGAAGCAAATGAGGTAACCAATACAGAGAGAGCAGCATGGTGGAAGGTTTCAAACAAACTGCTACAGTTGTCTGGCACTGGTCAAATTCATGTGATTAAAAATACCGTCTTGCTTTTATTTCAGCATCTTACTTAGGAAAAACGCTGAAACGTCCTACAAAAGGAAGTGGCAGTATAGGAGTAGTAATAGAGAGGATTCATGAGAATACATTTGCTCTCAGACATGATTCCCAAATTTAGGCTGCTGTCTCAAGTCACTTAAGCCCCTTGAGTGAGACTGTGACCCAGAAAAACATTCCTATCTTTCCCCAGTTGCATATTTCCACTGCTTCTCTTGAGCTAGTAATAATGTTAGCACAATTACATGGTGAGCCAGGGTAGATACTGGCTGAAAACTCCTCTGGCTGATTTAGCTTCAACCAGAGCAGGCTCCTGTTGTAGGTTTCTGTACGGCCATACAAATAATCACATCAGCAGAGGGGGGACAGACATGGTCATGCATGAGGGAGGTGAGGACTGCTGGTTTTGTAGCAGCGAACACATGATTTCGAACGAGTTTCAGGCAGTATATTTTGGCTTTTTCAGGAAATGAGTGCAAGAGTTGAGAAATGGTAGCATCGAGAGCAGAACAAGTTCTCAGCTCATGTGCCTGAAGAAGGAATAGCACTCAAGGATTTTCCTTCGTCTGGTTAGGTACTTGTCCCAGGGAAAGGGAAGAGGGACAGTTTTGTGTCTTTCAGTGTTGTTCATCGTACCATTAGTAGGGTCTAGAAGTTCTGTGCACTGGATGCATCAGTTTAAGCTGAGATTTACAGTGGTGCTAATGAAAATTAGGCTGTTGGTTTTTGTTTACTTTCACTGGAAAGGAGAAATTTACCTCCAAAGCTCAGGGTGGCAAATCTCCCTTCTGAAATGACCCTCTTACATATATACAAGCGTTGCTGTCATTGGGCCTGAGCGATTTGATGCAGTGTCAGTGGAAAGACACTCTACAACATGACTGGCCCTCTGTGGAAGAACAAAAAATCCAAAAAGGAATATTCTTATTAAATATGGACTCGCTAAAATTGATTGGTAGAGCTGGGCTGAAGGAATTGTCAGGCCAGGTCTTGGGGTTGTTGGAACTCTCCCTAAGACTGGCCCTAGCATGCAGTTTTTACTGATGCTGTATTCTGCAGGGGCCCCGACCCATTTACTGCTTTGATGACATCTGCAGAATTGTACATTAAGTTTAAGCACATCTAAAGGCAGGATATTTTTAAAGTGCAAGGGCTTGCAATGAGACAGTTAACTCAGTGATTGTATTTGTGCTTCTTCCGGTGCTTGTTCTGAGGGGTTTTGGTCTGCAAAGCTGGTTTAGGTTTTCTGTTTCATTTTCGGCTTTTTAAAACTCTTATCAATGGGATTGTGCATGATTAAAGGTATGGATCAAACTCAAGGAGTCTGTGAGCCCTAATGCTCTGGATGAATTATGGAAAATTTATTTTGCATTACATAATGTATATTTTTTTATCCTTTTGTTGGCTACACTGTGGCCAGCAGCATGATTTATCATGAACCTAAACACTTTGCCAACACATCTTAGCCATTATCAAGACACATATTTTAGCTATGTAGGCAATGCCATAGCAGCTGTGAATTCTTAACATATCTCAGTCTGAACAACTGGGAAAATTATGAAAGTAATTAACAGACTAAGAGAAAATACCATATCATCCTCATGGATAAACCACCATATTAAACAGTGAGATGTATCCTTGGCACCTTTATTATAGACAAAGACAATTAAGGTTGAGGTTGGAGACTTGGTAAAACTTGAATACAGACTGGATTTCACTGGCTTTAAATCTTTAAGGGGCAGCTGCAAGCATCTGACCTGAATTGCCTAAGCACTCCAAGGAAAGATGTTTGCATTGTACTCTTGTACCAAATTTTACAATTCATGTAACTCACCCAATATTAGAAATTATTTTAACTCAGAGATTGCAGAAACAAACAAGTATTTTTTACTGGGCTTTTGCTATTTATTGGAAAGGTCTTGATGCTATTTTAGAAGTTTTACTATAAAATTTGAAAAAAACATGCATATACTTATAGACAGATATCGTGTCCTATGTTATACAAGACACTTTTCTGTTTTTCAAAATGAATTTGAGGAAGCCTGTCTTCTCTGCTTGGAGCCAAGCTTATCTAGGAGGCTGCAATTTATAGTCATACCTTGTAGTGTGTTTTTATGTTATGTTTTAGAACTCAATTGTCAAATTATGTGACAGTTCGAAGTTCCTGGAATGTAAAAATCTGGTCTCTCTAAATTCTTTCCAGTAAAGTAGCTTTACAATAAAGGGGCACTCATCCCTGAATTAGTCAGTGTTTTGAAAGTGTCACAATGGTGAGCACAACAAAGTATTCTGGAGTAAATCTGGTGATTCAGTGAGCTGGGCCTAAGAAAATACCTGTTTTAATGCATGTATTTTATTTCCTGTGGCACTCCCTAAAGGGTATTTTTTGAGTGACAGCAGAGGACACCTGGGTAAAGTGTTAGCTGGAGAGTTCCAGCAGTGAAGGGTAGCATTAACTTTGAAGAGAAAACAGCAAGCTAGTTCCTCACTTGAGAGAAAAATGTCTTTATTAATTATATTCTCTTTAATTTGAAGTATAATTCAAGGTGACTAAATTCTTCCCAAGTTAGTCAGCAGTTTCCTACAGAAGTTGCTGTGCTGGGTTCCCTGTTTAACCACACGTTGCTACATCATGGCATATCATGAGGTCTGCTGGCTGGTCAGCTGCTGAAATTCCAGAGCTGCCACAAGGACTGCAGGACACTGAAAATATATAATAATTTCCTCATTAAGAATTTAAAAACTATTCCCTTAATTTTATTTTTTATTAAATGGTAGCTTTAAATGGCTCATTTTGCCTTTTGATTATTTAGAATACTTCCACGGTAGTATAATTGTATTTTTATTAGTTGAACTTGGTTTTATTTTCATGTTTGCTAGAACATTGTATTCTTTATTTTGCCATAAAGTCCTGCTTCTTTAGCTGCTTTAGTTCTTGTCACTTTTAACTGTGTGAAATGGATTCCCAGACATCCAGCAGGAAGTGTTTGTAGGTCAGTGACTAATTTTCCCAAGCCCATTTTGCAGACTCTGGTGATTTATACCAACTCTATTTATAGAGAAAAGATGACTTTTTTAACCTATGAACTTGCTATCTTCGTGTTGGCATTTTTTCTATCAACTGATGTATCTGCTTTTTGAGTGATGGTGACAGCAAAGTTAATAAACTACACAAGTGGCAAAAAGCATTATAACAGACAAGAATTTGTTTCACATTTAATTACCAGTGCAGGCACTGCATCCAGCAGTGTTGGTGTGCGTGCCAGAAATACCATGGCACATCCATTTTATTTTCTTGGACCCCTTTCCTGTAACACATGAACAACTTGCTGTTTTGAAGATTTTAGTCTTAAAAATCCCCTTTCATATGGCGAGATTCTGTGATTCCCATTCACTGAAAGGGACCTGAGATACAGGGGTTAAGTGGTTTTCAAGAGTCTTAACACAGTCAGCAATGGTGGAGATTTTTTTTTCCCAAAATAATGGAAACTGATTCTAAGGATTATGCCAGCTTTTGCTACATTTGAGGGGAATTTTTTAAATGTTCACATGGAAGCCTCAGTTTTAGTTCTGTAGGCTTGCTTATGTCCTGGGTACTTTTTCATTTAGAGGGAAAGGACTTCTGGAATACCAAGGGATAATGTTTTCATTACTTTTATTCTTTTCTACTTTTGGCCCATATTTCTGTATAGTTTTCAATCTTGAATTATTTTTCAAAGGAAAAAGTGCTACTTAATACCATACAGGACCCGAGGAAGTGGAACAAAACCTCTCAGAAGTACACACTCAGAATTATATATCTGTTGTTCATTCGTTAAGTGCATTAATTGATTTTTGGTTCTTTACTTCTAAGATCCATATTTCCTTTTTCTGTATTTTCCAGGCATATACACAGGGGGTTTGTCTGGAGAAGGGTGATTTTTGGCTTGTCTACAATTCTGAGTTCCTACAGTATTTACAATTGTAGTACCTTGCTAAAAATCAAAAAGACTCATGCCTGAACACTTCTCTGTTGAAAACTGGGATGCTTGAAGAGCTTTAATTTTCATACTGAGAATGTTCTCACTTTTTAATTTCACCTCTTCATTTGAAAATTAACCAAGGAAAGTATTTTCACTTAATACAGATGTTAATACTTAGGAGAACTTTACTCAGTTTGAGACTGTTTCACAGAAAAGGTTCTTGAGATGAGTCTGTACAGTTCACCATATTTAGCTTGATTCTCTGTCTCTGAAACCTTTAACTTTTCTTCAAATCTATTCTTCAAACAAAGACCTCTTTATTCTACTTTAAAAGGCTGGTCTTCTGGGGAGCTGTAGGATAAAGCAATAAACTTCCCTGATGCTCTTCTTCATATAGACAGCTCAGCCTGAGCAAATGTATGTACAGACACGTGCTTTTCTGGTGAGCTGTGTTTCTAAAGATTTTAATCCTCTGCATATTAGCCTTTATTAGCTTATATTACAGGACTTGTAAGCTCATACTGCACTTAAATGTTTCTAACTGTGAGCTGCCATGACTGATATTCAAAATTGCCAGGTATTGGGATTTGGATAAAAGTGAGTGATTTTATTTTCTGAAGATGAATTTGAGAAAAAAACAGTTTTGTCTGAACATGCTCTCCCAGATTGCTGGGCCTGGTTCAGTTCTCATTCTTACTGTAAATTAGGACTAGCTTCGTTGAAATTAAAGAAGTTTTATTTGCCTGGACGTGTATGAAATCAGAACAGATTAACAGATACCTCTTTATAGAATGGAATCCTTAACAGGCAGAACGGAATAAAACACAGTAGGGTCTTATTCATACTCCATATAGACTCTCTGGCTGGAAAAGTGCTTTGTGGCAGCACTGCCTGGTTTTACATGTTATTTTGTTTTGTTTAGTTAGGCTTTTCTCTACAAGGGGTTTTATTGTTCAAGAGGGTGCACTCCCACCCTTGCTCATAGTCATCGAGTCATACCATGGAGTAATTACTGCTCTTTCCATGCCAAGATCTCAGACCAAGAAAAGGCAGCCAATCCTGATACAGGAAGACACACACTGGCACAAAAAAACTACCTAGGGAGACAATGAAGAGAGAAAAACACAGAGCGAGACTGTATGGGATTGTGCTCTATCTGCCCGGGACAGCAGCATCAGGGGCAATGTTGTTTTTCCCCAGTAGCTTTCCAATATAGTTACTCCATTCACTGATGAATTGAGAGTATGTGAAACTGTGCCAAAGCTAATCAAATCAAATTCCACCCAGCTGGTTAAATCCAATTGCTTGTGCCTTCCTCCACAATGCAAGGGCATCCATGGTGCACTTGGCTGAGCTGCCTCCTCCCCTCCCAGTGCTCATGGCAGATCTGTGCGGGGTGGGTGATATTCCCTCATACGGGCAATGTGTGGGTTTCTGACTGCTTGCAAGTGCAGATCTTACCTTGTTCAATCCCTGAAGAAATAATAATTAAAAAAACCCCAACAGTTAACATATTTATTTTAATATTCCAGCATAGCTGTTCTCTGTCCCCTAAAACAATGAACAATCTTTCCCCAGTTGAGGAGAAACTGCTCTTTCTCCAGTGATTTCAAGCTGGTGAGTAACATGGCAATAATAAAAAAAGTTATAATATATAATACGATAGACTAGAATAGAATTAATATAATATAATGTAATATGCACTTACCTGGGCTATGCAAGTTTAGAGAACCATTCTAACCTGCTCTCTGGTCTGTCACCTTCATTCTTGAAGCAACCATTTCCTCCTGTAGAGTAAACTCCAAACAATGATTGGCTCTGTGATAAATTTGGCAAGATGGCATTAGAGTGGATGTATACCCAAACTGCAAGTAAGACTCTTACTAAACATCAGATGGCGGTGTGGGGAAGGTATTGTGTGACACAAATTCTCAGACTGTATTTGAAGGACGAGCAGAATTAAAAGATCTGGTTGTCACAAATCATTTATCTTGTTTTTTTTTTTTTTTTAACTGTGCTTCCCAAATTGTTTGGTTTGCAGGAAGAAAGTAGATTTGGGTTGGATAATTGTTACAATTTTTATCTACTCAAAACAGATAAAAGCTTATATTAAGCAAAACACTGACCTACATCTGCTGGTTTGAAACAATTTGAAACACTTATATTTTTCAACAAGGTTCCAGGAAGATTTCAAGCACAAAACTTAATGGGTCACATAATTAATTTTAGTGTATTAAAATCCATTCTCTTCTGTATAGTGGAGTGTCCTTTGTAGAGTGGAGATGCTACAGATTGAAAATACTTTTGTTGAAGAATAAGCCCTTTTTAAACATGGTATGTCAACACTGACCAAGCTTGAAAACCTTGGCCTTGGTTTAAGGAGCTTTATGTGGTACTCAGCTGATACATGCAGTTGCTCAGGAGGGCAAACTTTTTAAAATACATACGGGTAAACCTCGAAAATAGTATAGTCTATTCAAAGACAGACATACATGATGTCTAAGCACATCAGTAAGGTACAGTGAACTGTTGCTTTACTGTACCAATATTTATCAAATAATGCAATTACATTTGCATCATACAGTTGAGACAGCTGAAATAAAGTAATCAAAACTGAAAACCAAATATGTTTTCCTGGTGTGTATTTCACCTATGTACTCTTCTCAGCATTCAGATACCAGCAGAAGACCATTACCCTGGAGCAGCATCCCTTTTCTTTGACTTTAAATATGTATTTTAGTGCCTTTGTCATTGTAATGTACTTCAGCAAGCTCTTGGAGTGAAAAGGAGGAATAAAGGTATATGAAAAATTCAGAATGAAAGACTGCAAGTAAGAAAACAGGTAGCTACATAAAATAATAGAATAATGGATAGAATCGTAGAATGGTTTGGGTTGGAAGGGACCTTAAAGATCATCCATCTACTGATCATATGACTACATGGTCCCACCTGGTGATCACAAGTTTTAAATACTTAGTATTTTAAATGTTTACTTTTAGAATATTAGTTTTAAACATGAACTAAAGTTTAAATAATCCCTTTTTAATAAAGAAAATATTGTTTTAAGCTCTCCTTATATACTTGGAGAAGCAAACTTTATATTAACCCATCTCCATCATGGGGTTGCCTGTTTTGTTTCAAAGCTTATGAAAACTGTGGAACAAGTATAAGCCGCAAGTTTTGCCCACGAGTTTGCTACAATATATTTATGCCTGTTAAAGTGTCTAAATAATTAGGGGTTATGAAAGGTTTGGGAGCCCCTGGTGGTCTAGTGGTTAAGACGCGGCGCTGTCACCGCCGAGACCCGGGTTCGATTCCTGGTCAGG
>JAYRBT010000082.1:12506405-12518124 GCA_036023395.1 Myiotriccus ornatus | reverse complement strand
CTAAAAAATCCAATGCGCAGGCTGGAAGGTGTAAAGACCTTCCCCGGTTCTTCGTTCACAAAGACTGGCCATTACATGAAAGGTTTATGCCAAAATGTAGTGGGATTGATACAGCAAGGCAAGGCAATGGTTTCTCAGTTAGAATTACCCAAGCATGTACTTAAAAGACAATGGCACTGGTGTCCTGAGTGCCCATGTCATGCTGGGAGAATACAGGTCAAAAAGGCCACAAATGAGTCCCTGATTCGGACACGAAGATAGAATTTAACAGGGCAGGGCAGGGAGCCATGGCAAGCAAGAAAAAAGATAATACTTCCACAGAGGTCTCTCTAGTTCTTTTGAGGCCTCTTGTGAGATATGGTAAGCCAGGTGTTTCAATAACATCTTGCTGTTCTATTGTATATATACTGAGATGATTTGACTCTTAAAAAACTGCGTTTGAGATTTTCTGATTGTTGCCTATGCCCATTTGAGGTTTAACCAGCCCTGCCACCAGGTTAAGCCCAGGCCTGGTCTGCACAGATGGAGCTGAGTGCAGGCTCAGGCTCATCTGAAGAGCAGGGTGAGCTCCAAGGGGAGGAGCTGAAGAGCCCTCAGCAAGTGATGACATGGTGGTGGAAGGCAGTAGTTAGCATGACATCCTACAAGACAACACTTCTAAATCAGAGCTCCAGCAAATATCTGATTTCCTTCGGTCTGGATGCAAACTACTGAAGATACTAACATGCAAAATATGCTAAACCTATCCTTATTTATCTTGAGTTACTCAAACACAAAGGGATGATGTAACTCAAAATCTGTCGCCAATCCATGCTTGGGGAAGGGGTAATTACAAAACTAGTTACAGAAAACATCCTCAAAATAGTTTCATTTAAAAACTCCGTACTTTTTCTTTCTTTTTGATTCTTTGTATCCTGCTACAGTACATTTGCATCAAATAAACATTCAAAGGTAGTTGAAAATTAAAAATTAATTTTTCTTTGCAATGTGGGATCTGAGAAAAAAATGTAGGATGAAAACTTGCAAGTCTTTCATGTAATCATCTGACTCGAGCAGGATCTTGTGAAAACATCAGATATCATGAGATGCCTGGTAGAATAACAAGTAATGGCTCCCTGGGAATGGAGCTGTAAGTCAAAGCGGTTTTTTATAAACACAGAAAAGTGTGTTTCTGTTATCAAATTATCAGTGTAATCATTCAACTACCATGACTCAGACCTCCAGCACTCATGAGACGTGCTTAGATTACAGAGATTTAAAGAAAAAAAACCCCAAACAATAAAGACTAATGAAAATCATGCACAACCCCGATCTTCAGCATTACACCAATACAAGCAAAAGTGGATTTTGCCTGGAGAAGCCCTGAACACAGGGAAGGTGGTAGGAAGGGGAGCATTACACTCCCCCCCGCCTCTTTGGCACCGTCAGTCTACAGGAGACCTTAACGAGTTCTCAAAGAGTTCGCAGCCCCTAAAACGCTCCGGGACACCGGTGGATGTTTCCCTACGGGATGCGGGCCCCTCCCGGCGGGGCAGGTGCGCTGGCTCTGGCCTAGACCAGGGGCGGCCCCGCGGGGTCCCCGCCGCGGTCACGGCCACGGCCGCGGGGCTTTCCCGAGGATCCCCGCGGGCCGGGAAGCACCGCTGCGGGGAGGGGAGCGCCGGCGTGCTGAGCTCCGGGACTGCGGGAGAGCGCCCCGTGTGCGGGGACGCTCGGGGCAGGAGGGCCGGGGACCCGGGGCGGGCTCTGCCGGGGCGGCCCCTCCGCCGCCCGCCGAGAGCGGCACGGCCGGGGCCGCCGCTCCCGCAGCCGCCCGGCGGGAGGCGGCACCGCCCGCTTGAACCGGAACCGGTTCGCGGGGGCCGCCCGGGGCGGCTGCTCCTGCTGCTGCTCTTGCTGCTCCCGCCGCTGCCGCTGCCGGAGCGGAGCCGCTGCCGCGCGGGAGCGAGCGCGGGGCGGGCGCGGCGGCTGCGCGGGGGCGGGGGAGGATGGGGCTGTGCCCCGGCGGGCCCCGCGCCGCCCGCCCGCGCTGCAGGGCGGCTTAGCTGCCGCAGCCCACGCCGGAGGGCCGCGCTGCGGGGCCGCCTCCGCGGATGAGCCGCCGGGGGGACCCGCCGGCGAGTGCAGCCGCAGGGCGCCGCCGCCGCCTCCTCCTCCCCCGCCGCTCCCTCTCGTCGCCGCTGCCGCCCATGGCTTCCCGCCGCCCCCGCTGACCGGCCGCCCCTCGCCTCCTCCCGAGCCGGGCCGGGGCCGGGCAGAGAAGATGGGCAACACCACGTCGTGCTGCGTCTCCTCCAGCCCCAAGCTGCGCCGGAATGCCCACTCCCGGCTGGAGTCCTACCGCCCCGAGGCCGAGCTGAGCCGGGAGGACACGGGCTGCAACCTGCAGCACATCAGCGACCGGGAGAACATCGACGGTGAGCGCGGGCGGGCGCCCCGGGGAACCCCCGCATCCCTTCCCTTCCCCTCCCTGCGGCGGGCTCGGCTCTGCCCCCGCGGCTCCCCCGGGTGGGGCCGGGCCGGCCGGTCCCGCTGCCCTCACAGCGTGTCCCCCCGGGCCGCACGGACGGTGCCGGTCCCCGTGCCCGCCCCCGCGGGGCTCCCGGGGATGCCGCGGTCCATCTGCGCGGGATTCTGCCTCCAGAACTGCTCCTTTCCCCCGGGAGGGATGTGCGGGACCCTTCTAGCCAGGGCTGGGGAGCATCCTCCCGCCCGCATCCTTGAGCAGCGTGCAGGTTTCGGGCCCCGGGTCTGCGCTGCCGAGACCCTTCGCCCTTCAGAGTGTCGTGGGGTGGCATTATGGGCAAACTCGGCGAGCTCGGACACGCGGGGGTCGTCTTGGCCCCTGAGGGAAGGCTCCCTCGCCCTTTGCAGGGCTGGCTGTGCCGAGCTCACGTCACCTGCCGGGATGTCACCTGCCAGGCCTCTGCAGGGGTGAGCCTTTAAAGGACAAACCCAGCCAGCGATAAAAGTGGGAGAAGTGTTTCCCATGACAACCTTCTCTTCCAGTGACTTTTTCTTCCCTGTTACTGCCGTGATGAGGCGCAGCGCTCTGGAATCACGAATACCACCTTTCCCTCTCAGAGTTTCTCTGCAGTGATATTGAAAAAGCTGTATTCTTGTTGGGTTAGTAGTGACTGAATGTGCTGCCGTTTTGGCTAGCCAGAATACAGCTTAATTTTAAAGATGTGGGTTGAGTTAATGTATACATGTCATTTAGTTTTTGATTAGCTGAAGTATTTAGTCCTAAAACTTTACTTGGTAAAAGGTCAGCTATCTCATGGATTAGTTCACATGGACTGCTGTTGGTAGAAAGCCAGAAAGAGGGACTTGGGTGCACTTCAATTTGCCTTCCACATTTTTCCATAGCTTATTTAATTGTGAATTTAGTACCGAATTCTCTGTTAAGTCAGTTCTTGAGACTAGTAAGGCTGTGAAGCCCATAGAAGCAGATAGGTACCCTCACTGGTTTCTTTCAATGAGGTGAATTCTGGAAATATCAATGTTTTTCAGATGTCTTTGCTACATGCAGCTGAAAAATTAGACTGTAACAGGATCAGTAGGTGGAAAAAAATACATAATGGTTTGGTCTGAGAAAGCCAGGGAGATGAAAGAACCAATTGTTGATATATGAATGATTAATTCTTCCAACATCAGTGGTGTCCAGCGTAGCAGGATGCAGCTCTCTCTGATGGTACGGATTTCTCCAGCTATACCAACATAAGCTACAGTAAAGTTTTTGGTCAGAGATGTGTGGGGTTTGTGCCTTGTTCTTAATTTGTTTAGATTTTTGTTTTGTTTTTTTAATGGATGGGAAGAAAGACATTGGTGGAAGTAGTAAGTGCATGTGTGCTTGCTAAAATGTGCATGTAATGCAGATAAGTTCCTGCATCTGAGTAGTTATTTGCCAAAAAAAAAAAAAAATCTTTATTGGCTGGTTGTTTAATTTATTGGGTCAAGGCACATGTGTGTTCTCTCTTTTCCTTTATACTATGGCACGTTTCGAGTCTAAAGTTGTAACCTGTTGTTAGAAGGCAGAAAATACCTTGTGCGTTATTTATTTTTAGGTTTTGTTGGGTTTGGTCTGGAACCATTGACAGTCCAATGACACATTTTCAGATGGACAAGGAGTCTTTAAATCTGAAAAAAAGCAAACACTTTTGGGTTTCCTTTTTGTGCCTTACTCTAGTCTCGCCCCTTTTCATGGATAAAGTCTGAGAAGTAAATTTCCACTGGGGAGACTGGTAGATAATAAATGTCTGTTCACATGAAACAACTGGACAGACTTTGGGTAAAACTGCTTTCTGAAATGTGGTTAGTTGAAGGTCTTTTACCCTGGAGTCATACTCACTGAAGGTCTTTTGGTTAGATGGCAGACTGGTTACTAAATGTCATAAGATGATTCTGTGTTTCTAAAATTTTATTTCCTATTAGACTATCTATTACATTTCTATTGTTAGGTTGTTTGAAGTTGTATGGCATACAGATGTCAACTGATGAGACTCTAGGATGGAAAAAACCCTTCACAGTAGAGAACTTTAATGATTTTCTTACCATTTTACAATGAAAAAACAATAGTCTGGTTATCTGTGTCATGAAGAGAGAATGCTGGGTGTTGATTCCTTAGCGTTCCTGCAAGTCATGAAGTTTCTCAAATTGGCAGTGTTGCCAAATGTACTTTTTTTTTTTTAATTAAGTAAGTGATGACAAAGACTGGTGCACTGAAAGGAAACATTTTTTGACACTTCAGATTTATATTTCTCACTGTTCTTTGAGTGAGAGCCCTTCCATCCTACTGCAAGTTTATGTGGCAGTGACAGGTCTCAAAGTGAAAATTCGTGTCTCTAACAAGTGTTTACCTTTTCAGTGGTACTTTTGGGAACTGTAAAAATTGTGCCATAAAGTGTCTGAGTTAATATGTTTTGTGTGGAAGTTGTTTTCATGCTCAACTGGATGGAAATTCAGGAAATATTTTATTTCTTTTGAGTGGGTAAAGCTGCTTGCATAAATCAAGAACTTATAGAGCCTATAAATAAGCTGTGGGCTGTTTTAAGCTTTAAAGAGATGCGTGGTTTTCAGTGTTGCAGACCCTGTTTTTGGCAGCTTGAGAAGGAGAAAGAAAAAGAGGGAGGGATGTCAAACCTTTAAGAGTGATTTAACTGGAAGTTTTAGTACTAGTGGAACTGTTTGATGTTTGCCTGTCTTATATACTTCCTAAGGAAATACTCATCAAATCTGCCTTCAAAATCATGCCTCTGAATTGTCTCCTCTAATTCAACTCCATACCCAATCCACTGGCACTTTTTGGAAGAATGGCTGGAGCAATTCTATTTCAGTAGAAATGTTACCTCTACATCACTGGTACCTTGTCAGAATGATCTCAGTTTCTGTAATATTTCACAGCTGTTTATGAAATGGTATCTGAAAGAGAAGGGAGTTTTGACAGAGATTTGACTAGGAGGAATTTATCAAGTGACTTGTTTTAGAGAATACTCGTGTTGAATTGACCTTTCTTCCTTTCCCCCCCCCCGCCCCCCCAAATTTTTAAGAAGATGCAAAATTGCTTCTCTGAATATTGTGCAGTCACCAAAATGCCTTTTCTTTTTCTTTCTTTTTTCTTTCTTTTATTTGTACAGGCTCATGATAATGAAGAACACCTAACAGTGTTTTGTCTTTTTTCTTTTGAGGAAGAGCAAGAGGGTAATTGTAACATACAGAGCTTACCATCAGTTTTTGATGATTTGTTGCTAAGGATGAGCTTTCACATTTTTCAGTGCTTCACATGTAAAAGTCGAAGAGAATTGTGGCAGTGGATTCAACACTTGCAGATTCCTACATCTATCTGTTTGCCATCAGGACTTTTTTTACAGCAGTGTTAATGGCAACAACAAGTAAAAATGGCTGAAAACTTTATGTGTCAGGTTCTGTATCTCATTTGGACGCAAACTTCTGTCCGTGCAAGCTGTGTGAGCATGTTGGTGCAGGCACTGTGTAAATCCTTGCTAGCTGGGATGACCGCGGCCTAGACTCCACTTGACTCTTTACATCAGCAAGTCACAGACCCAGTGGTGGTTTAACCTGTGAAAAAGCAGCATGTGCTCAGTTGTGATTTCCCTGTTTGAAGCATGATTTTTATAGTCAGCTTTTTAAGTATGGAGCTGTAGTGAGGGGGCAAAAGGGAATGTCTTACTACAAACACAATGGTGTGAAGCAAAGCAGATACCATACAGTGAAACTGGTCAAAAGGCTGTTCTTGAAATAGAGGCTGGATGGAGAGTTCCTAGGCTATTTTGAGAAAAGACAGTTGTTAATGATGAGCCCCTCCCCTGTCTCCCACTCCCCCCAGCAAAAATCTGATTTTTTTTTTCTGTTTTTCCCCCTCTTTGTAAAGTTCTGCTGATGTCACTGGGTCATGCGTTGCTAGCTCAGATAATGACCTGTGCAAACTGGGCATCACTGATAAACGTCTTCAGCCCTTTCCACGTTGGGTCAATCATGTTAATTTTTTGCTGCATAATGCACAGGCTCCCAAGAATGTATTGCTTTTTAAGAAGCCGCTTATTTGTTAATTTACGTATTTTTTCTCCGTCTTCTTGGAACTGGCACATGGGAGCCTCTGATGTGAGATTAGTTAGTATTTGCGTATCTCTGTCTACTGGGTTTTATAAGAATTATGAGATTTTAGCAAAATGCAAGAAAGTTTTAAAATGTCTGCCTCAAATACCTCATAGAATTTTGCTGAAAGGGAATAGTGGTGTTTTCAACAGTAGGGCATGAGGGGTTGCATGTTGTGAAGGAACTGACCTACATTCACAGAAGTCAAGACATAAGCACCTCAGAAGCAAATTAAATATCTAGTGTGTTGCACACAGACATTTCTGCTAAACTCTGGATCTTAAAAGGGTAGACCTTCTTAAAAAAAAAAAAAGTCTAACTTGGTTTGCAGAAAAGTCTCTTTCAAAATTTTTTTTGTTTCCTTAGCCATAATTCCAGCACAGAGGTGATCTATGTGCTTTTCAGTGCTACCGTTTGCATTACCTACCTAAGCATTTGTCAGAGGTCATGTATCAAGGTACCACTGCATTCTGGTGCATCAAAAAATTAAAAATAGAGCCTGCTGTGACCTACATCACTGAACTTAGCCCTGTACTGCACGCTGCTAATGATGCATACTGCACAGCTTTCTTTATTCTGCTGTCAGCCTCATCTGGTTATTCTGTGTGTGTGCCCTGCTTCTCCTAAGGGGCACCACCATGTTATACAAAGCCTTCCTAAAACCTCCTAAAACTTCCTTTTCACATTAAATTTACGCTGTGCATGAAGTCAGTATTTTCATATGTAGCTGTCGAGGGTTTCAGATGCACACAGGCTAAAACTAGTCATATTTGAAATTACCTCTAATAAATTTTATTGGTGTACTGCCCTCTGATTAACATTTTCTTTCAAAGTGTGTTACTTAAGATCAACAGTGTTAGCTGGGTAAATTGCTACTTGAAACAGAATGACAAGTCTTAAAAGTATAGGTCTCAGAAAATGGAAGGACTACTGTATTTTGAGTTGTTTTGGTTTGATTTCCCCCTCCACCTTGGATTTTACATGTAATAAGAATAATGTAATTAAAAGGAGTGAAAACCTCTCCACTGTCTGGTCATAGGTGGTTTACCTAATTTTATATGTTCTTGGTATGTTTACTGCATCTCCAGGCCTTGCTCAGGTCAGAAGATACGAAAAGCAGTGCTGAAGTTCGGCACTCATGTGGTGGGACACCATTTCTGAAACATGTGAGATGCTGTTTGCTGGCACGTGCAGCAGCTTACTGACACTGCGAATGCCTTTTTCTAGCTGCTGTCTTCTGTGTATCATGAGGCTGGAAGGGGAATAAGTGAGCAGTGCCTGGCACTACCTGATAGCTGTCCTTGCCCTGCCAGCCAGCTGCACGTCAGACATAGTCTAAATATCTTCCTTGTCTGACATCTTTGTGAGTATATGAAATACACTGTACAGACTGAAAACACAAAGAATGTATAGCTTTCTATGTAGAAATGAATCAACATTACTTTTTCTTCTTTTCCATTCCTTTGAATTTGGATAAATAGATCTGTGGTGCTTTCATTGGAGTAGTTACCACTTCTTCTGTATCTTTTATAACAGTTTTGTCTCCTTACAAACCAGCTTTAAAAGCAAATATTCCAGAATTACTGAAATGGACTGTTGGGATTTTTGTGTTTCCTGAGCTGAAACTTTTTGCAGAAGTTGACCAAAATTCAGAGATGGTTTTACTGAGCTCAACTTAAACTACTTTTGTTGCTGATTTTGTAGGCCCCACATGTCACCATAACCCATCCCCTCAGCCAGTGTTGCTGGAGCATCACCATCTCTTGAGCTGCTTCTGGGAGGACGGGCTTAAATTTGGGAGCGCTCATTAGTCTGGACTGGGTGGAGAAAGAACGTTGTCTTCAGGGCAATGCTTCTGCTTCTAATCCTTAGCTGGTATAGAAACTGGCTAAGGAGCTATGGTTGGCATCAGTGGGAAATTACTAATGAAAACTGGTTAGAGAGTTTGCATGAAATCCTGTTTTCCCTCCTTTGTTTTAATTTGTCTGTTTCCTTTCTCATCATGCTTTCAACATTCTGGGCCTGCAAGCTGGAAAGAATTTTTTAGACCAATGATCGTTCAGCTAAGACAAGTATCTCAGATCATCAAGAATGTGCATTTTCCATTCACTGATGTTAGAATCATAGAATCGTAGAATATCCTGAGTTGGAAGAGACACACAAGGATCATTGAAGTCAAACTCCTGTTTACTCTATTTCTTTGAAAATTAATACTGTTAAGTCAGGCTAATGCTGTAACCGTGTCACTGAAATACTTTTGCTGTGCCATCATAGATGCAATTCACACTGCAAAACCTGTGCTCTCCTGTAGTTTATGGTGGTTTGAACAAAATGTATCAATAAAATTAGTTTTTGTTGCTGTGAGTGGCGCTTTATTACTGTCTTTGTCGGTGTAAAAATATTGCAGAAAGCTGCAATAGTTGAATGCTCAGGCAAGTTTCTGGAGTAGAGTTAATCCCAAGATTAAAAGTGAATTTTCATCCACACTGCGTAACATTTCCCACACTCTTCTCCACCATGATTTTTAGAGGGAAAGTCTTCATTGTGATATCCTCGTCTCTTTGCAATAAGGAGAGTCAGCTTTCAACTACTGATTCATAATTTTCTTTTAAATAAAACCCCACCCAACTTCAGTTAAAAAAATTGTATCTCAACCTTTTTGCTTTATTTTCTTTTGTCTGCAAAATGATCCTTATACACCTGTGGCCGAGATCCAGAAGATATCAGATGGGAAGTGAAAATATTTACTTTCAACAGTACTGAAACCAATATGAGAGCGTGATGAAATTTTAAAAGATTCTTTTCTTTGCTGTGTTGGTATTTCATTAAGAGTGGGAATTGATGAGTTATTCCTGAATCCAAAAGTTGGCTTCTAAGGAGACAAAACATACCTTCTGTAGGGAGGAAGTGGTGACTACACCATTTGGTAAATCCAGGCTACCCAAACTGTTTTGATGAAGGTGCAGTGTTACTAAATGAAAATGCAAGACTTGATGGTACAGGGATGCTTTTCTAGATTTAGAATTAACAAATCGTTGGCATGCTTAAAATTGTTTCTGGTTTGTATTTTGTCCCTGAACATCGGTATTTTGCCATGTTGTTATTTGTGTTATGACATCTTAGTGGATGCTTCCAGCTGATAAAGAAACTTATTGCCATTTTTGTTTCTGGAAAAAATACATTCAGTTCAGATACTGAAAATAATACGGCATGGGAAAGAAGCCATGCTTGGTCAGCAAAGGTGTTTTGAATTGCTATCCTACGCTTTTTCACTTCTATACACACTCTCTAAGGAAGGACTTGTAGGAATTGTAAGTAGATGATGCTGTGTGTGTGAAATGACTGGCAGTAGTTATGTTTTTGTGCTGTTTATCAGTAGTTCTATTTTACTAAGCATACAGTGATTTCTTTATCCTCTTTCCTGACATTGGGCAGTGCATTAGTTGAAGATTCGGAGTTTGGGAATTGTAGCTGTCCTGAAACACGGCAGGCCATGCTTCCCTGCTTTGGCTAAAAGAAACTTTCAGGCTGTGGTCAGGGAGTTTTACAAGCAGTAATTACATCTCTGAAGTACTTTATGAGTTCTGTTATGCTGTAAAAGGATGCAACTGATATAAAGACCTTGAAGAAGGTCTTTCAGCATTTGAAATCAATTAAACATCTTGATTCCCAGGCCAGTGTTCAGAGTGTTGGGTCTCATCTGTTTTTCTGTCTTGAAAAAAGTAGTCTGTGTGTCATACCATCATATATGCAGTTTTCATGCAGTAAACTGCACCCTCTGCTAATTTAATATGTTCTCCCCCCCCATTTCCTCTTCCTCAATGAGTGCTGTTAAGATAACCGGTGTGAAATACAGGTTGGAAAAAGAAGAAGTTACGATTGAGAACGTGCAGATAATCTCAATAGAAATCTGTATTTCCTGGTGTTAGGATTGTAGTCTCCGAAGTGTTTGGGAGGTAGAACAGCTGTTAGGAACTGGGATCTTTATAGTATCTTCTGATTTCTGTTTGTTCCAGTTTTTTTCATTTTGGAGAACTTTAAAGGACTCGTTTGGTGTTATTAGGTTTATAAAACTGCGTAAGTGAAATCAACAGAGAGAAAATTCATAATGGTAAGTCCAGTGGCAGAATATTTTGCCAAACCATTCAGAGCATTATTCTGCCGTGTTTGTAACTAGGGAAAAAAAACAATTTCAGATCTTATTAGAAAGAATTTCTTTTCTAGTTGCTAACAAAGTTTCAGCTGCTATAGGCAGAATCTTAAATTGATCGGATCCCCAAATTAGTAAGATCTGTTGAGGATGATCTTTAATTTGAAATTCTCTGTCCTATTCACTGTCACTTTTAAAATAAGGACTAATGAACCACTTGACGTAGTTGTTCATAGATATGGTTTGAAATCCTAGTGTTTTTATTATTAAATAGCAATCAGTGATTGATTTATTTGCATTTGGAGTGAACAGTTCCTGAAAAGGGATCCTGAAATGAAGATACGTGAGCATTCTTCTGATTAGCATTTTGATTTCTTGCTGTGCTCATATGTAGTAGATTTTGAGGATCAGATGTTAAAATAAACTTCAAGATAAAACCCAGTGTCACGAGTGAACAAAACAGCATCTTTTGCACGTGCCTCTGCTCTGAGCTGTGTCAGTGCCACCTGATGCTCCCCGTGAATGCACAGTTCTCAGTGGCACTTCCTTTGTGAAGCTGGTGTTGTGACTATTCCTGGCTGGCAGAAATCCATATGCGTTTACTCAGTCAGTCAGTGGAGGTGGAAAGGCTGTGAAGAATTTGGAAACGCAATTGTATTTTAAGCTTTCAAATCACGCTTCCTGCAGCTAAATGTTCTTCCTTCTGGGATAATTCACTAGGATAAGTGTTTAGTATGCTACATTGACAATACACAGTTATCCCCTCTGTGTAGACATAGAAGGAAATTGGAATTGTAGTTTTATGGAGGGTTTTAGTGTACTTTTTCAGTGGTTTAAGTATGAGGAGGATTCCTGTAACTGAGATGTTCCTAGAGATCCAGTCTATGATAAAATTAATATGCAGTAGGAGGGATTTAACTTGATTGTTTTGTGGAGAAAAAGAAACCAATACCA
>JAYRBT010000082.1:12486022-12498355 GCA_036023395.1 Myiotriccus ornatus | reverse complement strand
CCATTTCTTGTATCCAAGGATAAGAGAAACCAGCTGATAAGTGCTGTGTACAGTATGACAGGGGGCATTATATGGGAAACGGGCATTTTAGAGGAGTATGCCCTGCCCAGTTGTTCTCTGGGTTGGATTCTGTATTTTACATTCACGTGTGCAGCAGCAGCAGCTGTGCCAGGGAGAAGGCACAGCAAGCACATGGTGTGTTTCTGCCTGGAGGTGTCTGTATTAATTGGTGGATGAACAGACAGAGTCCACTATCCGCATTAATCCTGGTTTTGTTTTTTTAACTACTAATTGTTCAGTGACAGGCACTGAAACTCAAGCCAGGCAGATGGAGAGGCAGCAGAAGGCTTTTAGATTTAACAAAGATTAAGTCTTTGCTTTGGCAAAACCGTCTCAGTTCTTTCTTCTGTTTCAGCTTCGTCATTAGGGTGTGGAAGTATGTTGCTCTAATAAGGAAAAATAGTTGCAAGCAGGTGTTAATGTTGTGGTTCTGGTTTGTGTTTATCCTTTCAATTGTATGTCCTAACAAAGATATATAAGCATTTTCTTTATGAGGCCACTCTTCTGTCATTTTGATAAGGCTGTTAGCTTTCAGACTGTAAGTAATTTCAATCTTATTTGTATTGCCCTTGAAGTATTCTTGATGTGTTCATTACCGATTTAAGGAAAATGTTTTGTTATTCACAAACACTGCTTATTTTCTGTTTCAGTGGGACTGCCATATCTCCTTCTGACTGCTGTGTAGAAAGCCCTATAGACTACTAAAGAATTGTCTGCTTTCTGGATGACTGTTCTTGTTTTTTCCTTGTTCTGAATAGTTAAAATGTTCTGATTTTGAAATGAATATGTTTTCAGAAGCTTCTTGTTGCGATTTGTTTCAATTTACTTCCAGTGTTTTCCATTTTCTGTTCCTCCCTTCTCTGTTGCATTGTTAAAAATGCCCTTTTGCATAGGGTAATTTCAAGCTTTGATGCTATGATCATTCTTAACTTCAAAAAAAAATAAATTAATGATCCTTCTAGTAACTAACAGTTGTGACATATTCCTGCTTGCATATATATGTGTATATTCTTAAAATAATGGAGAATGGTTTGGCACTTTTGACTGTTTACACACTGCAGGATATCGAGAACTACAAAATACATTCAAATACAGTAAAGTGGTACAGAAGCCAGAAACACTGTTTTAGGGATTCTAAGCAAATATAGTTTCTCTGTCCCTCTCTCTCTTTCTGTATTACCCATTGCTTATTAAATGTTTGATGTAGAAAGTTAACATAGATGAATATTTACAAAATAAATGCATCACCTTGAAATGTAAGTGTGCTAGGAAGTGAGATGAGCAATGTTTAATTAATGTTTGAATGTTTCTTAAACTGAACAAAACGATTTTTATTTTAGTTTTGATTAAAGAATTGATGCCTAATCATGCAAATTAACTTTTTTCCCCACAAATATGCATCTGCTGTTTTTGTTATCATAATCTTGATGTGATTAGTTACTTAAAACTAAAACTTCTAAAAATAATTTAATTATATTTCCAAAATCTCTCTGAAAGGAGTGCAAATTAGATTATCAGCAAGAACAATACCAGTCTGGATTGTGCTCAGAAGTTGGAGAGAACCTGCTGCCTCAAGGGATGTGCTTATTATTCTGCTTAAGTAACTTGCTGGGACACTGTGAAATTGAGATACGGGAACCTAATCTTTTAAACTTCTGTTACAGCATTTCAGTGTGTGAAAAATTTGACTGGGTTATTTTCTTGTTCCTTTTGAAGAAAGCAAATGATTCAGTAGGCTTCGAGCATATAATTGAATGGCCTTTTTTCAGGGAATTTGAGATGTGTTTTTAGGGGAACACCAAACCACATCTGTATGCCTTAGCATTTAAATGTTTAAAATGTTAGTTTTCTATTGGTTAACAAAATTGCTGTATTTTTTCCATCACAAAGAAGTGGAGTTTCTGTTTTTAAGGCTACTTTGGCATATTGCTGGATGCTGTAATGCAGAGATGGTTCATTTTCTAGCAAAACTGAAGTCAGAACAGAATTGCAAGTATGCTGAGAGCAAACTGCTTCAGGGTTAACCCTGGTCTCAGTGGGCACACTGATGCGTTGGAAGGAGTGTCTTTGTGTGTTTTGTCTAGCTCTAATCCTTGCTTGGTGAAGAAACATAACCCTCAAGTAATGAAGATCTTTAACAGATCGTTTTTCTTCACTAAATTAATTTATTTACAGACTTCTAAACATTCTAAATTCTTTAGAATCCCAAATTCTAATGCTAATTCCAGCTAAACGAGTGACACCTGTGCTCATTTATCTTAACAATGCAATCCCTTTCAAGGGCTTGAATTTTCCTTTCTAATCTGCAGGCTCACATCACAGTGTCGCCTTTCAAAGCCGCTCATGTGTGCTCTGAAGTTGATCGCTGATATCGTGCGAGGCTGTGGCAGGCTGTAGGCTGATGAGTTTTATCTCTGTCTGCCATAATGTGCCTATAGTAGGCAAAATTTCTCGTATAATCATTTTATTTTTGTATTCTAAAAATACCGTGCCAGTAATTTAATTTCTGTGGCACAAATTCAGTTAACCAATAGGTAACTAATACAGAACTATAATTTAAAAATCACTTTTCTTGTGCAGTTGATACAAAGCTGCCATGTAAATACAGGACTTTAGAAAGTGTGTGAAACACTTTGAATTGTGTAACATTTGTGCAATGACTGTGCTGTTTATCAAGCAGCAGGTCTGTGGGATGTATAATGTGCAGCACACTTTGGTTTTGCCTTGGGAAAGTGCTGCCAGGCTAGGTATTTTTCTCCAGAGTTTTATGAGGTGAATGAGACAGTGAGCTCAGAGTCTGCTGCTCCATGGAGAATTCCCTGCCCCAAAGCCTGTAGGATAGAAATGCGGCCAATTTGCATCCTCTGTGCGTGTTAGTCCTGCTTCTTGGAGATTTAAGGGTCTTTCAGTCCCTAGAAATATTAGTGATCAGAGCCAGCCTTAAGATCGTGGCACAATGGCAGGAGGATTCTGGCATGGTTTAGGAGAAAAATTGCATAATCTTTCCTTTGCAGTTGAAAGCTCCTTTATGTTTGCCTGTGAAATCCCTGTGTTGCTGCTGTAGGAACGGAGCAATTAGGTTTGGCTTTTTTGCCACTGTGAATGTTGAGTTATTGCTTCTTCCTTTTGGGGAATCAACTGGGGTGAACTTGGAGACACTCTGAAGCTCCACCTTTAGGATTTCCCATATCTGAGTTTTTATCATGAGGGAGCTAGGTAGGTTCTAAAGTTCATGTAAAACAAGGACAAATCCTAAACCAGTTACATCTTTTCACAAGGGTGAATGGACAACTAGGAGAGGCTGTATTTTATAGAATCTGAATTTTACTCTGTAAAACAACACTTTTGTCAACTGGAGGGTGAATAAATTGTTTCAAACAGGCATACATCTTTCAGGCGGAGAGGAATCGCAGTGTCCTGATGACTCCCGTCAAAGAATTGACTATGGGAAAAAAGGTTTTTTTAAGTAGTTCTTGTTATGACAGAGACTGCTGTAAAATAGACCTGAGTGTAAGTGGGACTAAATGAAAATGTTGGAGCTCTGTAACAATCTGTTTTTCAGCTTCGTGCAAATATGTACAAATAAGCACGGGGAAACTACTGAACAAGTGGTAAGAAAGCTGTCTAAATCACAAACCCCTTGCACAAGCATAAAATATTGCTTTACCTGATTGTAATTAATTTAATATTTCTTTTACTGTATCTTCCTCAAACTTATCTTCTGATTCAAGGGTTTTAACTTACTTCTATATTTTTCTGTAAATTAGTTTAGCATTTTACCAGATGACTGAATAGGCTTCCCCCTTCTCTCCCTGTCCCCAAATAACAGCTTTTTCAAATTTGGTCCATTTTAGTCTCACTTCTGCTATCAGGGTTTTTAAGTAATAATACTAATTTCAATGCTACAGTGACAGTACTGTAATATTATTAACTTACTGGTCCTGCTTCCCTTGGCTGAGCACTTTGTGATGGGAAAGAAAACCTTCATGTTTGTGCCTGGCTGATCAAGTGCAAAGTGGACCTGTGGCCTCAGCAATCCATATTCTTCTCCTTTTTCTTAGGGATGTGCTCAGTGCTGATGCAAACCTTGGAGACTTCTATGTGTTAACTTTTGGTAGCACCATAAGGATGTATCGGGTGCCCAGTGGCATGTTACATACACTTGGAAGGTTGTAAATGCATTGTGTGTTCATCGGGGAAAAGTGTCTTGTAAGAGGGCAGATGTTTGCCAAAAGGAAGCGTTTACCTGGAGAACTCCCTTGCTCCAGCAAGTTTGTTCAGATGTCTGACCTTCTTTGCCTGCAAATGGTCACCCTTCCCAGTGTTTGCTCTTCCCTGTGTCGAAGTGTTTTTCTTTCAGGTTGAAATAAAGCCAAGTGTTGATATGGCCCTGGCTGTCTTTTCATTACAAGTTTTTTTTGAGTTTGTTCTTTCTTATGTTTTTTTTAATAGAATTTCAGCTGTAGTGTGATACTAAAGGAAAGAGACAAAAAAACCCCAAAACATTTCTTGCATTTTTGTGTCTCAGACTGCAGCTTGGATTCCTCCATCTGAAGCACCCCATCCCTCCTTGGCCTTCTCTTTTGTCCTTTGGTCCTCTGGTTGAACTCACTGTTGACAATGGATGAAGAACTTTTCCTTCTTTGTCAGGGCAGCTTGACAAAATAGAGGAACAGAAAAGAATAAACTGAGATTTACCATTTTCTAGTGTGGTAAAGTTGAAAATGAAGGAGGAATAAATTTGTACTAGGAGATGGAAGAGAAGGACTTAACCTTACCTCATCTATAAGGAAGTATTTTACTGATAAGCCGAGACATATGCCTGTAGGTTGAGGGTTTTATATGGCATAATTCAACATATATATATATATATATATTTCAGTGGATGCCAACAGGTGAAAATCTGTCGCACAACATCAGAAGTAGAATGCTGAATGTACTATCTTATACATAAAGCAGAGCCTTCTGTTTCTTGCTTTGTCATAGCTAAAGCAGTCTTAGAGGTAGTTTTGGTTTAAGCATGACCCCGCTGCATACAGACATTCTCCCATGGGCCAACTACTTTTTATTTCTTGTGGTTAAACCACAAGGTGTGTGGTAAACTGGACTATTAACTTGGTTTCCTTCATGCTTACAGAAATGTACTGTGAGTATTTTCATACATAAAAAGTAGCCTGCAAGTTAAGAGATGAGTGACTCTCTAAACCTTTTCTGTTCTCCTCAAATGGGAAGTATTTTGTAGGATTATGTTTAAATCTTGTCTGAAAAATAAAGATTTCTATAAATCTGTACAAATGTGTCTCCTGAGTGGGAAAACTGAGCAAAGTTGAATCTTGTTTTTTGAGATTGAATGAAGACTGTTAAGAGGGAGTCAAAGCCCAGTAGATACATTCACAGAGATAATGACAAGTATTCATAGCTTGTTGAAATAATTTTCCATTTGACAGGAGTTTTGGTATTTACTCTTAATTCCTGCTGCTTTCCCATATGCCTTAATTATGACTCTAGATAACAAACACCCTGCAGGCAATGGGGTGGTTGTTCTCTGTCCCTTAAACCAGTGCAGACAGAGACGTCTCCAGCCTTTAACTGTGCGGTGAAGTTCTCAGTGCTTTGTTTTCCTATTGCCAGTCTTGTTCAGAGAAACACAGTTTCTTCTCATGCATCCTACCAGGAAGTCAACTGCTCCAGATTAAATGAGATGTGTTTTAGTGGTGTTTGGACTTGGACCGAGACCACCATGCTTATTTTACTTTAGACCTCAAAGTAAACTCTCAAAAGTGAAGTATCTTTCAACCCATGCAGCTACCACCATATGGATCAATAATGGTGGGCGTTTTGCTTATTAAATAAATTCACAGGAGCTAGTTCCAATTACTTTTCTCTTTCAAATGGCAGAGCCACCGTGTTTCTGTATTTCTGATTACAAACTGAGTACTAACATAATTTAATATCACAGACTGTTCTTCGTGCTTGAAGGAGCATTTCTAACATTTACTTCTGTTAACTTAGAATTTGGGGTTAGTAACTCAAAGTTGCATAAAGGAGGTAAGTGCTCTTTAGTGACCTCTTTCTTTTTATTTCTCAGTAGCAAATATGAGTACAGAGTGTTAGTATCCTACAGGAAAATAGAAAACCTGTTAAGTATATATGATGAATGGTTTAATTTAGTTTTTTCCTGACAGTCTTCCCTTTCTTCCTTCTGGTTTCATTCCTTCTCCACAAACATCTTTTGTTGTCAGATACTCTATTTGCTTTTAGTATTGCTTTTGCTTGTGTACAAGGGAAGCCAGTTTGGAATCTTGTAATAAAAACAGAGATTTATGCTTTCAAGGCCAGGTGCTTGAAATTAATCTTTTAAATAAAAGAAACCCAGTTATTAACAGCATGCTGAGTGTACATAATTTCTGTTGAAACTGCGTATGACCAGCATTCTATCCCTCTTTGATTTAGGATACTAATCTGAGGGAAATTCAACTTTAAAGCAACTCGTTATGTTTATGTTTTAATGATACTGAATGGCAACTGTATTTTTGTTCTTATTTTTAAAATGCACAAATACTACAAAAGCTATGCTTTTAAGCAGTTTAAAGCTCTCTCTGTGGTGAAGCCTTCAGTCATTTCCCCTTACTTTACCTAGATTTGATAATGAATCTCTGGGTTGTTTGTTGGAATCTGCTTAAATATTAGTGTGCAGAAGGAGTAATACATATATGTAAACTTTTACAAATGATAATTTGCAGGCTAAGTCAGGGAAGGACGGACCTGCTTCTGCTGAATGAGACCAGGATGTCACCTTCTGTTCTTAGTCTGCTCTTTCTGTGTGTCAGGTGGTTGGCAATCTCTTTGGTAAGTGGTCTGTCCCCAGGATTGCAACATAAATAACTCCATTAAGACAAAAGGAGGAATAGCATTACAGCGTCTTCCGTCTATTCACAGAAACGTAATTTGGCTGTTACAGTTCTTTCTTCATGTACAGTGAGCTAGGAAAGTCTCTTAATGCCCTCTGCAGTCTGGGAATTTTATCTCCTGTCCTTTCTCATGATAGATTAATGGAAATGGGCTTTCCAAGAGCTGTGAAACAGATGTCAAAATTGCAGCTAAAAGCAGTGACAAACTCTGCCTTCTGTGTTTCTTGTTATCATTGGATCTCAGCATGGTTTCAAGTCAGGATAAAAGGAACCACATCAATATAGCAATTCCTTTTGCTTGTGGTGGATGTTTATTTTAAGTGTTGCCTTCAAAATATTTGTGGTAGATTCATAAATATGTGTGTTAGAACAGCAGGAGAGAGTCGGTTTGGGTGCGTAGCTGCAGTGCCCTGGGGACCCTCGTGCCTTAGAACTGTTAATGTGCATGGTAGCGTGTAAGAGATCAAAATGCTGTCTGCAGCCTCTCTTTTTCCTTTGCTCTGGAAATAATAAAAAAAAAAGTTTGGGGACTTTTATTTAAAAGAAATTATTTCTAAATTAGCTTATATTTTTAATATTTGTTAAAACCTGCCACATATAAAAGCCACCTGAAGATAGAGCTCAAATCTTAAGGGAATTGTTAGTCTGCAAGTTTGCAGTTTGTAAAATGTGCAAAGGTAAAGTACACTCCAGTTTGTCTCACTGTTAGAGAATACTTTTTCCTTACAGCCTCTTTAGTCTAGTCTGTTCTTTACATACTAATCTGAAGCTGATGCTTTTAGGGCTTGGAAGGAGGAAAATACCACCATACAAAGACTGTGAAATAAATACAGCCATAAAGAGTATTCGTAAAGGCTATTCTGTTGTGAGTAGCCTGAATTAGTATATTGTCTTGATTTGTGGAACATTTGCACATACGTTACAGTTATGGGCTGGGTCATTGAAAGGTATTTTTATCCCCAGAGTCTATATTCTGTGTCTTGTTTCTCTTATTAGTATCAGATTGGGTGAGTTCTTACAGTAAAGGTATAGCAAAGTAGAGAATTCCTGCAGTTGCTCACTTGCTTTATTATGTTCCAGCTAAAAGCAACTCCACTGTAATTTTTTTTTGCTATGGCTCTGTTCTTATTTACAGTTTTTTCTTTGTTTTAAATGAATATGCAAGATTTTCTGAGCCTGTACAGTTTGAGTGGAATTTTTTCTATTTGTATTTGTCTGAGCAGACACATCCTTTAAAATAGTGTTACATTTGATGGAGATTAGATTGATGTTAATTTACCAAGAAGCAAAAAAATGCTTCAGAATTTACCACCCAGAATGACACACTCAGCCCTTAACTGAAACAGAACCATGCTAGTAATACATTTTCAAAGATTTTCAGAGAGTCTGTAGATAAACATTGGATTATTATGCAGGTTGTTATTTGTGTCAGGGAATGTCAGTGGCTGTGCCCCTGTATTGGCATGAGGGTTGTGCCCTTTTTTCTCCAAATAAAATAGAGCATCGGGTTGAATTTATAGTATAAAGGATTGTTTATATACATTACTTGAGATTTTTTTTTAATTATTTTCTAAATTCCTGCCTTAAGTAATAAGGTTTTGAACCCATGTGTCAGTGGCAAGTGCATGGGAAGGAAACTCGTGAAAGTGTCTGCTGACTGTCTTGCAGGTGTGTTTCTAGAGTCTTGAAGCCTGGATATAGGACCCATCCCTGCTTAGTCTTTCCTGTCAGGGATTTGACATGGAGGTGACTTCCTGCAAATGCTTTGGTGATTCACTGTTACCATGCAAATGGCTCAGGTATTTTGAGGCTCTTTCCTTTCAGGCATCCCATACTGTGTGGTAGGCTCAGATGTCTTGAGGCAGTGTAGGAAATCCCTTTATCAGCTGAGAGGACAGAAAAGTCTATGTTGTCCCCAGGTATACTTCTCCAGTGTACAGGTATGATTAAATACAGAAAAGTACTTCTAAATTCACACTTTTTGATGGAGAAAGATTTTGTGGAGTTACTGTGTTCATGTAAGGACAGAGGGAGAATCTTGTTCAGATAAGATGAGTTATTTTGGTACTGTGCAAATCTAAGCAGGTGTCCTCATATATTCCTTTTCTTTTTTTTTTTGGTTGTATCTAACTGAAACTGAAGGAAATGATTACTCTTAAAATATATTTAGAGACATTCCACTTTAATTTGGACACTTAGAAGAATCACCACATCAATAAATAAATTGTTAAAGGTTAATGATCCTGACAGTTAAATGTAAGTTTTATCTAAATTTATTTATCACTGCTTCCAACCATTAGGTTTTACTATGGCTTTAATAATATTGTATCTACTATGTACTCATGTATCTGTGAAATTTTCACTTAAATTTTTTTTCTCAAGAATTTAGTGCTCATCAGAATACTGCTGTCAGTGGTTCTTGGGCTCTGTGCTTTCTCACATATTGCTCTGACTGGTAACTTTAATCATTACCAGAGTGGTAAACTATATTTTTATTTATAGTGTTTTGTTCCATTAAGTAATCAATCATCAGTTTGAAGCACAATCAGTAATCTTCTCCATCCAGCCCTTTTATTCAGCTGCTGTTTTTCCTTACTCTTCCTGAGGAGCTGGCTGTGTTCTTTTTCTCTCATGTTTGTGTTCATCATGCAGCCTCTGGGACACGGTTTATCCACAGTAAGGCTGGTCTGTACCCGAGCTGATGACACCCTGCGCTCCGTGTTCGTGCGTTATGTCTGCCAGGTGTGCCAGCAACCAGCAGAACCTGCGAGAGCCACGACAGCAAGAAACCACTCCAGTTCATTACTTTCCAGTTCTTAAAGTAAAGGCAGATGAAGACTGTTTTCTAGAGCGCTTGTAAATGGCTTTGGAGGGGTGGTGGAGACAAACTGAAGGTTGTGTGTGTGGCGCAGATGCGAGCAGGTACCAACAGCGAGCAGGATGCCCACCCGGCGTGGCTCCTGCCCAGCCTGGCTGCAAGGGCTGGTGCCATGAGTGTTTTGTATTTTGGTGTCAGACTCCTCTCTGTCACGTGCAGAACTCCTGTCTCCCAGGAGGTGCCTGGGCCTGGATGGGCCTTCCCTGCACACCCGGTGAGCCCTCAGCAGTAGGGCCCTACCTGGGGCAGCAGTACCTACCTGGGGGCACAGCAGGGAAGCCTCTGCACCTTGGGCAGCAACGTTTCAAATGTCTTGGCAGGGCAAGCTGCCAAAGACAGGACAGGGTCAGTTATACCTCTCAGGTGCCTGACGCCATCCATGATCTTTCCCTTTGGCTCCGTTTCCAGCAGCACTCAGGACAGGAAGGTGGGGAAGGGATGCTGCACAGCGCATTCCGTTTGTTGTGTTGCCTGTACTGGTGCTCTGCTGTCCTGCGAGGAACACAGGGGCAGTGGGATCTTCCTCTGGTATTAGGCATTCACACAGTTAAGAAGAAATCCAAAAATCTGGATCTGTTTTCTGGAAAATTGCCCTGCAGGGAAATTGGGTATTTTAACAGTGTTACTGCCTTGCTTCAGAGAGAGGTTGTATTGTTAACTGCACTACTGATCAGGTGGGAATTTTCATACAATTCAATGCAGCAATATTGAGATAACACAGCTTTAAAAAGAAAAGAGTAAAAAAAATCAAAGACATATGCAATGCTAATTTGACCTTTTTTTTTATTATTTTCTTAAGTGTAAGATTTTTTCCTTGTTATGCTTTCCTCCTTTTTTTTTTTCCTACCAGACTTTGCTATATGAAGAGATGCAGCACAGACAAGCTCAAAGCTTCTTGCTTTTCCTAACACAGTACCAGCGTCTATTATGCTTTGATAGACCTTTGGGATTAATTAGCTTCCGTCAAGAAAAAAATTAGCTATGCTTATTACACTTGGTTTGAATTTTGCACTGAGGTTTCATTCTAATAAGATGACTGAGGTGTAGGAGGTAAACATCTGTGACATCTGTCCCAGCTATGTTTTCTGTAAATACAGTTTTTATAGGGCTGAGCTGTAGATCAATGCAACATACAAGGTGGATCTGCTGTATCAGCTATATCTTTTTCATTTAAAAAAAGAATTTAAACAAAAGCTACATTTTTCTTAAAAGTTAAAGCAAACTTCTGCATTCTGAACATGCTTTTATTTTTCTGTTTAATTTTGATATTTAAAAAATGTCTTTGTTGATTGTATATTGATTTTGGAAGATCATGATATATTAAAAAAATGATACTTCACTGTTCTGTGATTTTAAAATTTGAGCCCATGATGCTGATGTTTTTAAGATGCACGTTAGCTGCAAATGATGATTGGTAATTGTGGTTTCTATTACTTTTGTTTCAAATGTCACCTGAATTGGGGTTCATTCTTACAACTCCTTGGTGCCTCTACTAGGTGAGGTAGGCTGAGGAGTGCTACTCCTCTTGCACAGCAAATTTCTGTCCTGCTTTGTTGAGTATGCCTGAGACTAAGGAAGTACCTAATTTTTGAAAAAAAGTTTATCTCCTCTTCTGAAAATGTTAGACTCTAATACTGCTGTAATACTTGATAATGTTCTTGTACTCTAATCATGTTTTCGCAGCAGTTGCCATTCTGATAGATAAAATAAGCAGTGATTCCTGAGGAGGACAAAAGCTATCAAAATTTCCATTAAGATCTGAACCAATGCTTCTAAAATGCCCTGTTACTTACCATATGGCATTGCTTTAGATCTTGCTGGGAGGTCTTGACTGTTTTGTTTCAATGGTTGCATAACCCCTCACTTCAGAACCTTCTTCATGTTAATAGCTGGCTAAGGGAAGCGCAGACCTTTATTTTCTTTAGCATGTATAGACTTCAGGTTTTAACTTAACTCATGGGATTTACTGAAAGAATTCAAACTAGCTTTCCTTCTCAGCTTTGTTGCTGGAAGCAGAGGGACTCTATAACTGACTAAGCAGTAATTGATTTCTCTTTTTTTTTTTTTTCCTCCTCCCTTATAAACTGGGGATTTGTTTTAGGAAAAATTTACGGTCTGAAATTTCAAATTTTTTTAAAAGAGGGGATGATTTGCATGAAGAATAGTTGACATAAGAAATGGTTGACAGCCTCTAATGGCTGAAGTTTGTTTAAAAGTGCGAAAGGTCAAAATGGCTTTTCTAGAAAATATTACCTACATATTGTCTCCTTTGCATGTTTTCAATCATATGATATGCAGCCTAATATTAGTGTTTTTACAAAAGGGTTTTGGTGTTGGGTTTTTCTTCCCAAACTTCTCCTCCAGTTCAGGGTGCTAAGTCTTTCAGGCACTGATATAGAATCAGAGGATCATAGAATCATAGAATTAACTGGGTTGGAAGAGACCTCCGAGATCATCAAGTCCAACCCTTGATCCAGCCCCACT
>JAYRBT010000082.1:12453953-12485922 GCA_036023395.1 Myiotriccus ornatus | reverse complement strand
CTCCCTCCCAACTTGGTGTCATCTGCAAATTTGCTGATGATGGTCTCAATCCCCTCATCTAAATCATCGATAAAGATTTTAAGAAGGACTGGACCCATTTCTTAGGAGATGCTTGTCATAATTTTGAAACATAATTAGTGTTACGTTTTTTTTAAGACTCCTCCCCGACATCATCTCTTGAGCTTTCCTTCTACATACATCTCTGTAATTTAGTGTTAGGAGTTGTCTTCAAGACTGGGCACATTATAGGAGGAAATGAAATCCTGCAAATTTCTGCATCACTGTGTGGTTTAGTAGTACAGGAAATACTGTGGGATGTGATTTCAAAACCTGAGAGGAGACTACTCTAATTGTTGCATTTTTGCTTTTAGGTTGATTGATCCAGTGAAATGTGAACAAAGCTATTGGGAGTTTAGAGGCTGTTGGCTGGTGTATGTGTGTGCAGGTTGTTCTTAGATGACAGGATAATTTCTTTTTGTTCAGGGGCAAATTCTTTGCTTCCAAAAGCAATGTTCTTATTAGAAGTGCGCTTTATTCGTGATTTGCTGCAGATTTTTTGTTCTTGGATTTTCTTAATATGTAAAATACTTAGCAGTGCAGGTATATAATACATTTTTACTTTGCGAGGTTGATAAATCTGCCACTCTGATTCTTGTTGAATAATTCACTCTCTCAATAACTGCAACTTTTTTTATTTAGCTTACATAGTTTATATGATACAAATACTTGCACAGTAAAATACTTTCTAACGTGATTAAACTTGCAAAAAATAAATCCAATGGGACATTAGATGCACTGTTTATTAGATGGAGAAAATATTTCTTACAGTTCCTCGCCTACTGTCACACCTGCTTTTATTATTGTAATTTATCCATTTCTGTAATGCAGTTTCATGATTGAAATTGCTGTGGAATTACACGCTGTGTCAGTAGGGATCTCTTCTCCTCAGTCACTGCCAACTGCTGCAAGCCTTTTCCCAGGTGAAAAATAGTAGCCATGGCAAGAACACCAATAATGGAACAGTTTAAAGATTTGGGTGGATGTACCAGGTGCTTCTAAGGTTGTATGACTGGAATCTTTAGCCCAGCACTAAATCTATGCTTCCTTCTGTATTTTGTAAAAAATTGTATCTGGTAACAAATTATATAGCAAGTTTTAATATAATCCTCACTGGCCACCATCTTAGACCTAGATTTAATGCAGAAGCTTGTGTAGGTGGAAGCTTGA
Organism: Myiotriccus ornatus; assembly: GCA_036023395.1. Classification (NCBI taxonomy): domain Eukaryota; kingdom Metazoa; phylum Chordata; class Aves; order Passeriformes; family Tyrannidae; genus Myiotriccus; species Myiotriccus ornatus. The sequence continues at coordinate 12,484,695 of JAYRBT010000082.1, read as the reverse complement.
TTTTGAAAATTAATGAAGTGGGCTTCTCCACTTCTGAACGAGACCAAATGAACAGATACTACTTGCTTATTACTGCTTTTTAGTCCTGCAACTAAAATCTGTATTTATTTCCCTAGGAAGCTTCATGCTTTCTTGCATCTTTAGGCTTGAATTGTTTGAGCTGCTGGAGTGCACAGCATTAATGTGTCATCTTTTGTATCTTATGTCTCAAGAAACTATTTAGCAATACCAAAATACAGACTTCTGGTTGAATCGATCTCTTTTAGCAGAAGTTCCACTCTGCCATGTTGTGTTTTCTAATGCTTTGGAGCTGATACTATTTATAGTTGTGGCCGAAGATAGAGACGGTGATTACAGTTAGTGGAAATCTTTCTGATGTAATAGTACACAACACTGTTGTTACTTGCATCCTGCTGTGGTGCCCTGCCTGCTCGGCCAAAGAACTGGAGCCTTTTACAGCAACTTTGTGGTGGACCTTGACATCTGCTGATAAAGTCTCAGTCTGTGAATATTGCCACTGTATTTGTCTTAGACCTCCAAAAATACTGAGCTACCTAAGTACTCCTGATGTGGAGATTTATCTATTTCAGCTGGGTTACACAAAATCTTCACTAAGTCTTCCTCCTAAGTCAGCTGCTCTTCTTTTAAAATACTGAATTGTGAAGAAAAATCAGCCAGGGGACAAATGGACTTGGGAGGGCCCTGACCTTACCTGAACCTGTGTATTTTTCCTGTGAACTGTTGTTTTCTGTCCTTTAATGATTATGGGTGATGTCTTGTTTCACAGAAAAAAAAAAGGTGTGAGGACTCAGTGGGCTTCCTGAATCTTTACTTCCGTCCTTCAGTTTTCAAAAAAAAAGAGAAGTGGACTGTACAGTAGTTGTCTTGCATCCCTATGAACCCCTGTGTACGTGATGTCTTGCGTTAGAGACAGTGTGTGCTGGCACAAACTGCTTTATTCATCTGGCCTTGGCAGCAGTGGGGGAAGGAGTGGTGGTCATTCTGCAGTAATGAATGTGCTTTGGGGTTTTGGGTGTGGGTTTTTGGTTTCTTTTTGGATCTCCAGCCCCTTTCCTGGGAGAGGTGTGCCTGTTGTGGGTTTCCAATAGCTGTTTCCTATAAATACTTGAAAAATGCTGTGTGCAGGCAGTGCCCTTTTTATAGCTGCTTTTCGTTCTTTGACTGTGACAAAAACCTGCTAATCTGTTTTGCCCTTGGTTTGTTATTTGTCTCCATATCTTCTAAGTCTTCTTGAAGAATTAAGTGTTAGAGAGAGAAATGGATGGGCTATGCCTTGAGACTATGAATTTTGGGGTGCTAGAAGTGGTATCTGTGTTTCTCTTCAGTGTGGGTTCCTTGTGGAAGTGTTTCTGGGGAGATGCCCTCCCAGAAGGGCCGTGTTTGGGCACTGCTTCAGCAGGCACTCAGCTTCAGGGAGAGGCTACACAGTCTGATAACCAACTGTGCTGAGAGAATGAGACAAAACACTCAGGTTTCTTGTCTATTTGAAAATTTTTAAAGAGAAAATACCCCAACCAAACCAGCCATGGTGTTTTTGCCATTGTTGTTCTGAAGTCTTGGAGTGTATTTATCGTCATTTCCAGCAGCGGAAGACCACAAGATGGAAGGGTTCCTTCAGGGCAGCACAAAGCCTCTGGGACACCAGTCTCCAATTGCCCATCTGTGCTCACATCTCCCAGCAGCTTGAGAAGGGGTGTCCGTGTTCCAGTCTTTTTTTTTTTTTTCCTGGCTGCTTTTTCCTTGTATCTGTACGAGTGGACTGTTCCTTCTGTCTCGTGTTTTCCATTTTTCCCCGTGTGCTCCCTGCTCTGTGGAATGAGGCTCAGCAGAGCCGGCTGGAGGGAGCCGTGTGAGTGTTGGCTCTGTGCAGCTTACTGCCACAAACACTTTTTGAAACATTTGCTTTCTGCTGCATTACGGGTTTGCTTCCCTTGGGCATTTTTCCATTATTAGAATGGTAATGGGAAACAGCTCCTGTCCTCTCCTGGTGAAATTGGTATATCTTGAAGCTGTACGTGTCTTTCCTGCTTTAGGTTTTAGTACTAAAATGTTTAAACTCTCTCACATTGTGCCACTGAACAAATTTTTCTGTGCTGCCCTTCTCTGCTTTTCTTTAGATTTCCCATTGCTATCATTTGCTCCTTCATTTTGGTAATGTACCTCCATTTTAGCTGGAAACTGATCTCTTCTATCAGTAGCCCCAGATGTTTTCATCTACATTTATTTCTTTGAGAAAATAATCTTGGGTTTTGTGTGAAGATTATTCCTAAAAAGCACCACATTTCTGCGGATGGATTTGCTTGATTTCTTGTTATCATCTGTAACTCTGCAATGGTGCATTGTAGTGTCATCGTTCTCTTTTGCTACATTTTGTAATTTCAGTTGTGCAAGGCTCAGTTTGAAAACCTATCAAGCATGTATTTCATGTGTCTTATTCTTCTATTCAAGGATGCTTTTCAGTAAAGGAAAACTAGCTTAAATATGTATTTGTGACAAAGATCTGTTTGCTTTGTGCAAGTTGTGGTGTCCTGTAGAATGGGTCATGGTGCTTCTCAGGTGGTGGAGACATATAGAGGTTCAATGCTACTTATGTTGGAATATATTAAAAATGTATTAAAATATATTAAATATCAAAAAAAAGGCTTCTGCTCCTAGGAAGGAAAATGATAGAACCAGAACAAAAGGAATTGCTGGTGGGCTAATAGATCTTTTTCCTTGGTTTGCCTCATTGAAACAAGGGCTTGTCCTTGGAGTTTGTGCCTGCTGCATGAACTGCATGGAAATGTATAACTTAGGTTTGCTTTTGGTTTTGCCTTTTCTTTGGTCAGTATGGATCTAACCAAAGCCAGTTGAAATACTGGCTGAAGTACTGCAGAGGGACAAGACAGGTCCATTTAATTATTTAAATTTTGTGGTCTCCCTTTTTGCATCTGGTAGGAGCTGCTTCCTTCCTGTCTTTTAAACTCAGTATCTAATTTGTGATAACTACATTCCATTTTCAGCTGAAAAACTTTCAAAGTCCTTTATGACATCATGAAACAACTGAGCTAATTAAATTTGGGTTTGCTCAACTTCAGATGCACTCTTAGCTCATTAGGGATATTTTTCAGGGATTTCACATAATAGTTAATGTTGTTGTCTTGTACTGTTTTAAGCAGCCAACGTGCACAGTGTGCATTTGGAGTAACACTGGTTCTTACCTTCGCAGAAGAGCATGTTCACCAAAGATGACAAATATGGCATTTCAAATATAAGTGAAGCTTGGACTGAGTTAAAAGTAGATTCAATGAGATAACCAGGTTGTTTTCTTTTGTTTAATGCAGCAATAGAAGTGATTTTTAAAAAAAAGTACTTCAGAAAGGACTTGAGTCTCCAAGATGAGCTCTCTGAGGCAGGAAATATGTCCCCTGTTCATACTTTTTGCTACTTGGTGAACACTGAGAGCAGGCAGCCTGGTTTTTGTAAGGAAAACTAAAGATTAAAGAGTGGTGACATGTGCAAAGTAGTAACAGATGATGGAAAGAATTAAGTCAGAACAGTTCAGACTAAAAGTACTAATAGAAACTTTTTTTAAAAAATATGGCCTGCTAAGTGCCTACTTTCAAGGCTTCTGTTTTTCTATGTTTATTATAACAGCCTTCTTGAAGTGTTTTGTGAGATTAGTTTTTAGCTCTGTTTATGGGACACAGCTGTCACTAAAGTGTTTTGTCACCCCCACTGGAGAGGTGACATTGTTTAATCTTAGCATGTTGAACTGCTGCTCTGGAAGGTAAAAAGTTGAATTGAAATTGCTGAAAAATGTATTTGATGCTGCCAAATAGTATTCTGTGTCTGGTGGAAATCCTTGCTGAACTAGGTAGACTAGGGAACTTTGATCAGTGTATTAAAATGTCCTTGGGTGCTGTTCAAGGCAAACTGAAACAGTAGCCAAGCTTATGACAGTAGTGATAGTGACTTACAGCATTGCATTTTGATTTTCCTAAAGTAGACTACTGTGTTTATCCAGCATTTCCTTTCCTCTTATGACCTTCATCTGCCCTGTGAAAGGTTTTCCTTGCTTTTCCCCCACTTTTCACCTCCTATTTGTGCAAGTTCCCAGCTGCGGATAGGGAGGATATGCTGATCTCCAGGTGGTGGAGTGGTGTTGGTGTCAAGCCCTTTCTCCTTTTCCTTGGTTTGTGTATGGGCTGTGTTTATAGGAGTACAAGTTTCTGGTTTATAGACCACATTGTTAGGCAAGAGGAAGAACAGGACATTCCCTTCCCCTTATTTGGCCATGATAACCTGTTAATGCATTTAATTGCTTTGCCAATAATACAGTGACATTCCTAGGGTTTTTTCCTGAGCAGTCTGTGTTCTGGATAAACTTGGGTCTAGGTCCAGGTTTACAGTGCCTTGAATTGCTGTGGGATATTTGGGTCTGAGGCTTCCAGCCTGTGTTTTTCTCCGCAGTTTTCTATCAGTGGTGCTGCCCAGGTGAGGTCGAGTAGTGAGGGCTGGTTTGGGAAGGCATCATGTGTGCTGACACGCTGTTCGTGTGCCTGTCCAGGGCAGTTATGTAAAATCCCCTGATAAGCAGGCACGACTTCTGACGTAGCTTCTGCAGCCCAGGAGGAAGAATGCAGAATAAGGCTGATCTCAGGCTTCTGGGTGTATGTTATGAAGTGCATAAGTATAGCTCTAGAGGAAAAAACAGCAGAGGGACTCCAGAGCTGTCAGCTCTTCATCACAGTCCCAGAGTCACTTTGGGCTTGCTCTACGTTTTTCCCACAGTGGATTCCACCTCTCTGTGTAGGAAGAACCTGCGGGACAGCGCTGTCTCTCACCCGCCACCTCTGTCAGTGACCTGGTAACAGGTTGACAGTTCAGAGTAGCCACTCAGTGATTTTCAATCTGCAGTAGAGGGCTGGTTTCATGGCTACTTCTGTGATCCTTTCTGTAGGGATACTTTATTCTTGTAGTTCCCTGTGCCATTCCATTTTAACCCTTTGGCTGAGTAAATAGCCTTTTTGCGGTACATATATGGCATAGCAGTGGTCCTGCTGCTGGGGATGCCTTAGTTTCATCCAGACTGCTGACCTGCTGTTACAGAGCTAATAATTGGGATTGAATGGGAATGAAAGCCAAGTTTTTATTTCCCTCATAAATGGGTAAAACCAAAAGAAATAAAGGGTCTTATTTTATAAGAAAATCTGTCAAGGCCGGATTTTACTGGGTGGTTGGTTTGTTTCCTTTATAGCCAAAGTTCTGCCCTATTTAGTGCAGAAATGCAGTTGACATTTATGTGCTTGTAGATGAATTTTTTTAAACCTGTTGTTTTGAAATGAATGGCAGGTAAAGCTTCAGCTTTTATTGCTGTATTTACTCAGCATAATGCAAAACTGTTCTGTCCTTTGGCCAGCAATATGAGAGATTCATAGGCCAAAAATGCTTTAGAGCAGTAATTCCTTTTGCAGGGCTGAAGCTTACCTCTTTAATGCAGTGTTGAACGTTGTTTTAGCTGCTCTTCTGTAAACAGAAAGGCATTACTGTATTGCATTGAGATAAAAATTCATAACTGTCTGTTAAAAATAAATCATGGTAAATATCCTTGCAGAGGTTATAAGCCCTGAATTCATTCCCACCTAATGAGGTTGCTCAGGGGCCTCTGTCATCCCTGGAGTTATTTATTTTTAAATGCACATCTGTTTTGTTCAGAGATTCTTTCTTGCCTCCATTTATAATGGTGAGCAACCATTTCAGTCTGCAGAACCTTTAATGTTTTTGTAAGTAACAAAGAATAATGTGGCATCTACGTACATCTCTTAAAAACTTAACTCCTGATTTAATAATGAATAGTGCCTTACAAAAATGTATCCCTTTCTGATAAAGATATTGTGACCCGTTTTATGAATTTGGAGGAACGTTGGTGCAGTCTTAAAGAGAAAATAAAATTTGAACTGCATATTTCTGTATTGTAGTGGTTATTTCATCAGTGATACCAGGGTCTGTCCCCAGCAGAGCTTTAAACCTAAGGTGTTTGTTCTCCTGTATTTCTAGTAATGTTTGATGAGCTCCTGTAAATGTATTTTTTTCACTAGCAAACACATTACAGTGTAGTTGTGAGTTCATAGGTGGAACATGTGATGCTTAAGCCAGGATGATGGATGTGTAGCATGGGGATGAGCCTTTTGCCATCTCTTCTGGAAGACTGGTGTTGCTTGGTTTGTTTTTCTGATGGAAGGTTTTGGCATTAGAATACACAACTGAAGTATTCTGCCCAAGCCTGCATTTTAATTCTGCATATTTTTGTGGTACAGAGCGGGAGACGGTTTCTGGAGCTTTGTAATAAACCTAGGCCAGTTGTAAGTCAGGGCTGAGTGTTGCTTGCCCTACAATTAGTTTAGAACCCTTGTAGGTGTAACCCTCTGTATTGTTTTCTTTCCCAAAACAATCAGTCGTTGAGTACATGCCTTTTTGAATGTGCCCCTGATGAGTTCACAGGCTGTGTGCTGTGTGCCTGTGATTCTGTCTTGTTTGTACCAGTCATTTGTGCCCAAAGCAAAGAAGACATCAGTAACATAATGTGGGACTTGCAGGATTTTTCTATGCCTACATTTATGTGGCAGTTTGGGTTTTTTTCCACCTTCTGTTCATTGTGATCCGGCACTGAAAAAGGAAGTCTTTGGAGACTTAAATAGAACAAAGGTTTATTGTCAGAAGATCCTACAGTGATAAATGCTTAGAAATGTGGATAGGTATCCTGCAAAAGTGCCTATCATTCAGAAAACCGTTTAGTTCTGCTCATTCAGTGGTTCTAAACACCCCTAATTTATCCTGATGTTTTTGCATGCATCTTAGATATAGAACTCTCGGAAATACAATTGCATTGGCTTACTGCTGAAAAGACTGGGAGGGTTCTAATAAGGTGACAAAGTAGCAGTTAGTTGAAAACTGTGACAAAGTTTTGGACAGGGAAAAAGTTCTAGGGCTTTGCTGTTTGACATAATTTTTAACATAAGTGATGCCTTTGGAGGTGAAAACCTACATTTGCCTACTCTTTTATTTATTTCTTCTCTCTTTTGTCTGCCTCTTTTTTCACTTTCCCCTGAAATTTTTAATGCTAGTATCTAAAAGATGAAAGTCTTGATGTAGGTAGGAGTGTATCTGATGGTATATAGTGGCTCCCATCCATAGACTCAGATATGTAGGGAGGGGAAAAGCACCTGAAGTGTTTCCTGAACCATCTGTGTGAAGTTCTTGCCAAGACAGGAGACCGATAATAAAATTTACATTATCAATTTATAGTAATTTTGATGCCTGTCTCCATTTGTGTGGGATATATGAATTATATAAAGTAGATCATTATTATATCAGATATGCAGTGTGCTGTCATCTTTTATAAATGAAACATCCTTCTGTCTCTCCTACATTTAGTTATGTGCTTTTGTTTGAGTTACAGTGCAGAACATGTGACAGAGATACACGTCTGGGTGTGTTCTAACTTGCCGGGTATCCGTGGTAAGGGCGCAGGCAGTGTGGGAAGGCTGGGAGCTCGCTAGAGCAATCAGAGATGGAGGAGGCAAGGATCAGTCAGATCTGCTGGGAAGAAAAGAGAAGATGCTGCCAGCTGTCTGGGAGGAATTCAGCCAGCTGAAGGGCAGTGAGCATGGGGAGATAAGAGAAGCTGCAGACCCTGTGTAAGAGAGAACAATATGAATAGAAAGGTTGGAGAGCAAATCCCATTTCCAGCCACACGCTGTCTCGGTTTTCAACACAATTTTACAAATAGGCTCACTGTCTTCTTGCTGTTCTACAAACACACCAAAAGAATGTAGTAGTTTATTTGCATGTTCATTAATTTTTTTTGTGTTAGTTTGGGTTTTTTGAGGTAATTCTTTTCCAAATGAAGTCAGTTTCTATTCCGTATCTCCATGTTCAAATGTGTGCAGAGTAACACAGAGGCATTGGGATTCATTTCTGTCAACTGTGCAGGGAGGCTGAGGTGATTGCCCATAATTTAGGCTTTATTTAAGCAAGATGGGTTGAGTGTGAGCCTAGCAAAGGGATTTTGTTCTTTTTTTGGGGGGGAAAATTAGCGATATTTAAATAGAACTAAATATTATAGTGTGTTCTATGTTCTCATGCAAGTTCTTACTGTCCTCATGCAAACCCTTTGAATCTTCCATTTTTCTAGGCCACAGCCCTCCTTTAGGTTCTTTATGCTGCAGCAAACTTCCCCTACATAGCAGTCTTTCTTCAGTTTCTCTTCTGCTAATGAAGAGGAAAGAAAATGTAGTAAACATAAAACCCAAAACCCTAAGGCAAGGAAAATAAATTCAAAAGAGGGAGAAGATAAATAGTGTAAATTTGAAAAAGGATATATCTAGAAAGGAAAAAATTGAACTCTGGGAGCATCAGAACAGGAAACCTAAATTCAAGGAAAGAAAATAGATAATGCTGTATGTAACTGTAACATTAGAGTTTGTTGTGGAAGAAAATAGAACATCTGGAAAGTAGAGGAAAATTCACTTGCCAAATTCCCAGCACCAAGAACATGTTAATGGGAGGAGGCACGTGGTGGTGTGACATCCTAGTTGTTGATACAAAAGTAATTTATGGTGGTTACCAGCAATAGGGCTGCCAGCACAGGAAAACCAGATGCCACTAGTTAAAATCTCCCATCTTTGCTTCTCATTGCATCTGAAGATTTTGTTAAGACAGATCACCTTTATGTCCTTGTTCCTACAGGATATGGGAATAAACGTGTAATTGCTGTTCAGAATGAACATTTGTATTAAATAGCCTAATGCAATTTGCCTCAATTTTTTTAATTCAATCTGAACATAATTTAGCCTTCATCATAAAATTATTAGTGCCAGGGGCATATTTTAAAGATTGTGAGGAGCATTTAGGATCACTTTAATCAGGGATGGATAAGTCCCATTAAACAATTGAGCTAATCTTCCTGCCAAGACAGAGCATAGCATGCTATATGCAGATCCATAGGTAGTGTTTCATGAGCAGCAAGTCTAATGTAGTTTCCCTCTCTTTTGTAAGTTTTATTTTCTTTTTGGTCTTCATAGATGCTTGTTACTTGTATGCTGTGCTTCTGTGCCTCGTCTTCCTCCCATTTTCCTGTGTCTTTGATTGGACATAAGTGCTGTGTCTGGGCTGGAAAGGGCAAGTTGCTGGCCAGCAACCACCCCTTGGGATGAACCATCAATTCCTCCTTCCTTTTAACAAGATCTTTGATACACTGCCTTTCGTACACCAGCCTGCCAGCTTTGCCAAAATATGCAGGCAGGTTGTTACTTTGAGATACTTAGACTTTTACAAAATTTATTGAAGTTGTTTGTTCTTGAACAAAACAATTTATTGTTTTGTTCAAGAAATAGTAGGAGAGAGGGCTGAGTGTTAGCACAGTTGCATATGCCTGATTTCCTTAGGAAGTTAGCTAAAAATAGTGTTATGCTTTAATATTTATCTACAAGCCAAGACACTGATGTCATCTTTTGTCTGTGAACCCTGTTTGCAAATAACAAAAATAAGCAAGTATGACACTTCTGTAGGTGTCAGTTTAGAAAGGAGATAGCTGAAATTTCCTAACCTAGGTAGTAAGATTCTCAGTTTTTTACCCAACTGAAGGGTATATTTTGTGTGTGGTTTTGTTCGTTTGGGGTTTTTTCGGTGTTTTTTTTCTGTCCTTTTCTTTTTCCTCTTTTTTGTCCCTTTTTTTTTTAATACGTGGTAACTGTTTCGATGTAGTTGAATGCATAGGAAAATTGTTGTGCATATAAATAAAATACATAAATAAATACCCTGTAATCATTGTTTCATTGTTTGGTAGACTTCTTGGGCCTTTGGGATATGTATTGTACTCTGCATGCCAAGAAATACTTTGCCAAGTGACCTGACTTTTGATGAAAGTTTTCCTTTGGCAGCTGGATTTAGCAGCTTAATAATAATAATAATGAAAATTCTGTCTGTAGATAGTTCATACCTCTCTCTGTTTGTTTTGCCCAAATCTAGAGCCTCTTTATGTGCCTGTACCTGCTCTGTTGCCAAGGTGGATGAAGACAATTGCTGTTTGAGCAATGTTCCTCATACAGATGCTTATATTTCCATGTAATTAGACTTTTTCTAGTATTTTCTATTAAATACCTTCTAGTTAACAAACAGTGAAAAAAGTGGTCTCTCTGAGGGCAGCTTACTGGTGTGAAATGTAGCACTTAGTGCAGCAAGCATTAATGAAATACTGTGTCAGAGACAGATTTGTAATTTGGCTGCTTATTTTTATGCCCTGAATATTACCTTCATTTCTTGTTCCAGTTTTCCTCTGTTTTTTCCACTGTCTTTTCTGTGTAGGTAAGCGTGATTTTTAGCAGAACAAAACTCACAGGAAAATGAGTGCTGATTGATATTTAATGAAGATCTAGAGATTCATGAGGCTAACAGCTTAGCTACTTTATTTACTTGGTAAACACCCGCTGGTGTAAGAAAGCACACATTAATGGATTTGAAAATACTGCATTAGACACTTTCTGACAGCTTCATGGTTTTTGTTCTTAGTTTCAGACCAAATGACAGTGGACAAACATTTGCCTATCTCAGCTGATGCTAAGAGGTGACTTTATATAGCGTTTTTTCAGAATAAGGGTCTGTGTAGTTACTATTAGCAAAGTATGTTTTATCATTTACAAACGAGTAATTCACAGCTGTTTTAAAGGCCTGTGTCATTTATTGCATGCTTGGGAGGCTGGCAATCAAGTAGCTTTTGCTGTGATGTTCTACACCTGAATTCCAAAGCAGGAACTGCTCATCTTACTACACCTGACCATAAAAAAAAGTAAATATATTTTTCTCCTAATGCTTGCCTTCTAGAGACAATGAAAGATAATCTAGAATGAAATCATATTAAAAAACTTCTTTTAGGGTTGCAGTGTAATGAAAAATTTCAAATTCCGATTATTTTTAAAAATTCAGTGTTATTAATTTTTTTAAATTTGCCAATAACACATGCAGCAATTTTTTTCATAATGCGGTCGGTATTTATTTATTTATTTTCATTTTTGTCTTAAGAGTTTTTTACTTCAGGTGATCACTTTAATAGAAGAAGTTGCCCAGCTGCAAAACCAAAAAAGAAGAACCTGCTTTTAAAATTATATAGTGGCCAGCTGTGAAGCACAGTTCCTGTTCCTCTAAATTTTTTGTGCAAAGGAAGCAGATGGGCAGTGGGCATTCTCTGTATGAATTGTGTTATAAATGATGCATTCAAAAAATACGAAGGGCTGAAAATAGAACACTTGAAAAATAGGAAATTCAGGAGTTAAAGCTGCCTTTCAAACTTAATTCATCTTGGCATTCCTCTCTTGTTATGCACATTCCAGAACCTGGGATGCTTTCCTACCTTATTCAGTAGCACTGGTCACCTAATGGACTGCTTTTCAGTGTCTTTCTCATCTGTTTGTCACTTTGTGGGCCCAGATCTGCTGCTGATCAAATCTTGTTCCGAGGTAAGTTACACAGTAGTGCTTGTGGACACAAGAGTTTTTTCTAGTCTTTCAGGGGTTTTATGAGGTTTATTCTCATACTGCAGATGGTGAGTTGGTATAAAGAGTAATTTTGGAAAGGCCTGCTAATTCGGTGTCATTTTTAAGTGCCCAGGAATTCAGTTTACAGGTTCTGAGCATTAAGTTCTTTGCAGAGCTGCTGTTCTTGGCTGAGAGTTGCAACTCTTGATTACTCTGGCAGTCTTTTGATCAGGAATAATTGGACATAGAATTACAGAATCATTTAGGTTGGAAAAGACCTTTAAGGTCATTGAGTCCAACCAGTAAACTAACTCTCTCAAGTCCAGCCATGCAGAATACGAGGAACTTGCAGCTATGGATTGCCTCTGTAAAGTTTGGGCTTTGCCCCAGCAAACAAGCCCTGTCTAGAGGCAGAGGAACCGTTTTTTCTGCCATCATGAGAGACTGGTTTCTCTTTATACAGTCCACTGCACACCTTGTTTTCTGTGATGAGAGGAAGAGATCCCTCAAATAACCATCTTCATCCAGCGCTGCAGATTTGCTCCTACAGCTGGCCTATTTTGCTCATTGTGTGTACGGCCTCTGTAACCACAGGGGAGAGAAGAGTGTGTACCTGGGGTGAGTAAAGCTTTTCAGAATGAAGGAGGCCTGATGAAAGGTTGCACACAGACCATGCTACTTTGGCTGAACCTCCCAAAGTCTGAGAACCGTGCTGTAAAGTTTCTGATTGCTTTTTCTAAAGCTTTCAAAAGTTTTAAGTAATAGGTCAAAGTCTACATATTGGAAACATAAGCTGATCAGCTGGGAGTGTTGGGGAGACTACTAGCCTAGCCAAATATAAATTTTTCAGAATACAGTACAATGAAATATTCATTACCTTGTGTATTTATTTCAGTTGTGAGACTGTACCTTCAGTTGAGTTAGTGATGAAAGTTTCCTTATTCCAACAAATAGGAGATACCAGGATATTTAAGGTAATAATTTAGATTGTAATATTTAGGGTAATGATTCAGGATATTTCAGGATAATAGAAATTGGTTGCACCTTGAAACCTGTGCCCAGTTCTGGGCCCTGGGATTCAGGAAAGACATTGAGGTGCTGGAGTGATTCCAGAGAAGGGCAACAAAGCTGGTAAAGGGAGTCCTAATCCTAGTCTAAAGGTCCTAGCAGGAGTGGCTGAGGGAGCTGGGATTGTTTAGCCTGAAGAAGAGGCAGCCCAGGGGTGTCTTATCCCTCTCTACAACTACTTGAAGGGAGGTTGTAGCAAGGTAGGAGTTGGCCTCTTGTCTCAGGCTGCTAGTGACAGGATGAGAGGACATGGTCTCAAGCTGTGCCAGGGGAGGCTCAGGTTGGACATTAGGGGAAATTTTTTCACAGGAAGAGTAGTTAGACACTGGAATGGGCTGCCCAGGGAGGTGGTGGAGTCACTGTCCCTGGAGGTGTTAAAGGAAATACTGGATGTGGCACTTGCTGCCATGGTCTAGTTGACATGGTGGTGTTCGGTCAGAGGTTAGATTCAAAGATCTCAGAGGTCTTTTCCAATCTAATTGTTTCTGTGGCTTTGTGTGATTCTGTGATACATACTTAACATCTTTCACTTGTAGTTTCACGTGCCAATTACTTTTAATCCCATCACCTTAGATTTTCTTGATTTCAGAGAGAGGAGCCTGCTGTGCCAGGTGTTTTGTTATGCAAACACACAGAAGAACCACGAGGACAACCTTAGAGAGGTAGTTCATGGGGAAGTGCTGAGGCAGGCACCAGTCTCTTCTTTTTGGTGACCAGTGATAGGACGAAGAGAATGGCACGAAGTTGTGTCAGGGGAGGTTTAGGTTCATTATTAGGAAAAGATTCTTCACCCTTTTGAAGAGGGCGGTAGGGCACTGGAACAGGCTCCCCAGGGCGGTGAGCACAGCACCAAGCCTGCCGGAGTTCAAGAGGGTTTGGACAATGTTCTCAGACACACGGTGTGATTTTTGGGGCTGTCCTGTGTCTTCATTATTGTGTCACTGTCCCCTTGACTGCCACGTGTGGGAGCAAAATTTGCTGTATTGCCTTGTACCATCAGTCTGCCAGCTTGGGAGTTCTTGCGGCATCTGCTTAGTACTTAAGGGTTCAGAACAAAATAAATAAATGGTCTTCTTGCTAGAATATCTGACAAATCAAGAGGAATGCTCTCCTGATTAATGTCCTGTAGCATGAGGCTTACATTTCCAGCATAACATTCACAACTGTAAATGTTATTAGCATTCAGAGTATTCCATCTGCCTGAGTTGTGTGCTGCATTCATTTAGTTTAAGTAGAAAATTTGTCTATGTAGTGATTATGTCATGCATTAAGATAAAAGGTATTTGAAATTTTGTTACAGTAGCAGATAGTAAATGTGACTGTGAAGTGACTCTTACAGGCTGTAAAAAATGACAGACAAGCTTACTTTTTTTTTTTCCTTGAAAAAAACCCAAACAAACAAACCAGTGAAATTGATACTGGTGTAATCTACTGGTACTTACTCAAAATGGATACAGAATACGTATGGAGAACTCTCAGATAATTCTATAGGTATTTCTGCTTCTAAATGCAAAGAAGATCCAGGTTCTCTCTCTCTAAAAATGTAGGAAAGAAAAATTAAGGATTGCCCGTAGTCTGTCAACTCTATCTCTCATTTCAGAACAGAACTTTATATTGTATTACAGCTTTTTGAACAAGTGTGTATGATTTGGTCGAGTCTGATGTGCTTTACCAGTAACATTTATTTGCTTTACTATGAAACACAAAAAAATACAGTTTGTCCTGCTCTGTGTTAAGCATCTTAAGTTATTAAAATAGTCTTAATATTAATTAACAGTTTACATCACCTTAAAATATTTTAGCAATAGGGAGAACAAACAAAAGTAAATTGTGACTTGTTATTCAAAATATTTTTAAGTCAAGCAAATATTTTTAAGTCAAGCTGTTAAACTTTAACTCTCTTATGGAGTTAAAAATTACAGAGAGAATAGTGACATTTTGTATCTCTCTGTAATCTAGAAAGTTGTTTCAGCCTATGTGTTTAAGGAGTATTTTCCTGGTTTGGCAGGAAGAAAAGCGTGTTGCTGCCTGCCTTACAGTTGCAAGTGGGAGGGTAGCAGCTAAAAGAAACAAAAGAACCCAAGCTGCTTTTGAAGCAGCCAAACCAGCTGACTGACTGTTTATTAATTATTCATGAAGAATACGTACATGTGAAGTCCTTCATTGTCTGAAGTGTCAGACTTCCTGCTATTTCAAAATGAAATATAATAAACCTCTTGGTGAAAGGTTTCTATTTATATACATTCAAGCTCCAGAAAGGGATGATTGTGGGAAATAAGACCCAGTGTATCTTTGAATGCCTGATTTGTAATTTTTCTGAAATCTGGTTTGTAACTGTTTTCCCTAATGTGCTTTTAGTCTTTTTGATCTTCCAGCTAATCAATCAAATCTCTGTAAGTCTAGAATGACTGAGTGCTGAAATTGTTTGGTAGTGTAATTTTTTTTTCTGGTGGCTAAAGGTTTTTTCTTCTCTCTTTTTCTTAAAACAAACAACCCTACTATAAGAAAGGGAAATCATATTGTGTTTCTTTACCCTGCGTCCATTAGAGTGGCAATTTATCGTATTTTTTATTACTCCCATTTTTGTCATACCTTATTTTTTTATTAGCATTTTCAACATTTTTGTTTCTTGTAATATTAAAAATAATTAGGTTAAATCAGCTTTGTTATAGCTATCTATCACCATATCATATAAAAAAAAATTGAGGAAGAATGTAAAAAAGGATGGGAGGGAATGGTGATGGACTTTGAGGTTTACCCCTTTCCTTAGTGGCTGACTGACCCAATGGATAAGTTACCTGTAAATTCTCCTGTCTTGGTCTTGTGGTATTTTTTCTGAGGTGCACCATTTGCTGTCTTTCCACTGTGTAAAATGGGAGGGAGGGAAGGTAATATGTGGTGTAATACTGTTTTCTTTGAATTTGCATTCCAGATTCCAGAGCTGCATTTTATTAGAAGCAGAACTGCATGGTGTGAGATTTTCTCAGCCTTCGCAGAAAAAAGAGGAAAGTTTTAATTTTCATGGCACTCAGAAGATGCATGGAAATCCTTACAGGTAGTGAGAGTCACTGGCAGAACTGAAAGGATGATTTAGGAGTATTCCAATGCTCTGTCCCGTAGGGAGTATTTTTATCTTTCTGTTGCTGTTTGACCCCGTAGCGAGTAGTCCAAGAGCAAGGCCTTTAATTGCATCAGGAGAATGAATGATATTTTTTTCATTTGCTTTTTCAGTCAATGCAGCCAATTACCACCTATAAGGGTGATGCTAAAAATGAGTTATTAGAGAAATGCCTGATGAGAGGTACAAATAAACCTCTTTTTTTCCTTTTTATTCACATGCTCCAGTCAGTTTCTGCTCCCTGTTAATTTTGTTCCTCCTGATGTTTCTGTACGTTGCAGGCACTTGTCATAATTTTGCTCTTGAGCTGTCTTTGGGGGAAACCAGACTTGTGGGAATTCAAGCAAGATGAAATAAAGAACACCTACAGGAGGACTGTGTAATTTTTAATTAAAAAGCTTTCTGAATTAACTGCAAGATCTAAGGATAGTCCTGTTAAAACAAAAAAACTCAAAAAAAACCCCAAAACAAAACAAAAACCCCAGAAACAAACAAAAACCCAAACAAAAACAACAACAACCCCCCCCACAAAAAAAAATCAAAACAAACAAACAAACAAAAAAAAACAAGAAGGAATGTCTTTCACAAACACCAGAAGTGTCTAAAACATTTTGGCAAGGAAAAAAAAGAAAACATATGGAGGTATCGAAACTGGAAATAGGGAGAGCGTGATATTCCTGTTCCCTTTCACTAATGCTTGGTGATGACTCCCTTTGAAATCATAAAACCCCAGCATATGTTTTTGTGATTTAAAACTAGACCTGTTTGCCAGTCTGCTGATGTGATCATTCGTGCCATTGATCAGTGTAGCTCAAAACCAACAGCTGTTGTCTGGCCACTGCTGTAATATGGCAGAATGACAGCAGGGTACCAGTTCATTTGGTGCGTAACAAGGAATTTAACTGTGTAGTAATTCAAAGATGCAGAACAAGAAATGAGATTCTAAATGGCAAGTTTTGTATTTTCAACTGTTTAATAATAGAAACTTGATTTTGGAGCAGTTTGGCAGCAAAATGTCTATTCCAGCAGCAACTATAGAAGAGGTTGAATCTCTTCTATATAGTAATTTTTTCTGTTGACCAGAGAAGAAAGGTCTACAGGTTAGATAAGCAACTGTATTCAATGAAAGATAAAACTATACATAGGTTAGTCTTTATATTTCTGCTAGAAGATGCTGAATGATACTTTTTATTTGATAATAAGGTTCCCCAAATATGTTATCACTAACAATGTGCAAACTGCTTCAGAGTGATAAGCTGTCTGATGCATAACGAGGATAACTTCCAGTGATATTTCGTGCTTTCAAAGGTGTCTACAGTGATAGTTGTGCTTGATAAAAATAAACATACATACTTGAAACGGTGCTAACACATAACTCACTTTTAAATGTCTTGTATGCCAAGCTCTATTTGAAAGGAACATAGGATTTAAAAGAAACGCACAAAACTAGTTGAAGTTGTCTTGGGGGATAAAGTAACCCATGTGCTAAGAATGTCAGTAAAGGGAAAGTATTGATGTATTTCTTTAATTAAGGAGGAAGATCTAGCAACTATTCTTGGACGGTTTCTAGATGCTTTATCCTTCTGAAATTTAGAACTAATGATTTGATCTCTACTGGTTTTATTCACAGAGTAGGCAGGCTTTCCTTTTTTCAAATCGAATCTGACTTCCTAACTCAGTTATATTTTGGAAAATAGGTTCTGCACTTGGAGAAAAAGCCATTACTGACATAAGCTGGTTAAATGTTTGGCCAACAACTTGCATCAATTGAAGCTTTTTAAAGCATCAGTTGAAAAATTAAGCAAACTCCTCGATGTCAAAGCCAAGGACAGACAAAACTCCCAAGTTATATAATGACTAGTTTTTTTTTTTCATGCCGCACATAGGCTGGTATATGAGTTTCCACCAAGGATTCAAGCCCTTGAGGCAGTAAAGATTTCCTTTTGGGCCACTCCATTCCTGTTACTGACCACCCAAACCAAAAGTCACACATTGAGGAGGAAGGAGCGGTTGGTGTGAGGGAAATGACTTAATTGAAATACCTTCCTTTGACCCTCACTTCCCCTCCCATTCATCTTGCATTGATTTCTGCCTCAGCTTTGACTGGGAACAGTTACACAGGAGTTTATTGTGGAACAAACCTTTGGCAGTCAGAGGAGACTGGAGGATAATATTATTCACAGACTTTTGGAAACAGAAGTATGAAATTTGTTCTCACTAAGCACCAGTCCTTGGCTTTAGAGCTGTATTAACAGCTGGGTTTCGAGACTTCTATCTAGAACTGGACAGTAACATTTCTATGTTTTGCTTAGACTTTTTTCCTTTCTGTTGTTTTCCCTTTTATTCTCATTTGCATCTCACCCTGAATTCGTAGAAGGATCGTGGATCTTTTGTCTGCAGGAGGTCTTTGTGAGGGCTTGAGCTACAGCCTCACATCCTGCAAGCAGCCCTTCTGCAGAGCCGTGAGTGCTTCTCCACAGGCAGCAGTTGAGTAGAAATTCTTGTAGAAATCTTCAGGATGTAGCTGCTAGTGTAAAGTACACTGAATTTGTTCCACATACAGTCATCTACTGTTGTTTGGCACCCTCTTGAAAAACGTATTTTATACCAACTTGTTAACTGGTTTATTTTCCTCAGCTTTTTCCCCTGTTCACTGATGTCTGAAGTTGAAGCCTGGGGACTTTTAAAGTGCACATATTTCACTTCTCAGTAAAGGGAGTGGAAAATTCTGGCAAAGCTTTCGTAGCCTGTTGTGGTCTAGACAGTATTTAGAGAGACATTCTCCAAATGTTTTATTAGCCAGTAGGATGTGATCAGACGAACATTCAAAGGCTGGCAGCATTGGAAGTTGTTGTGAAAGGATGTACTTGAGCACATGCTTGGATGGAATGGGACACACATAAGAGGGGAGAATGGTCAAGTAAGTGATGGATGATCATCAGCTGCTACTAATTAGACAAACTTCATTGTACTTTGAGATGGAGTACTATTATATTGGTGGTAGAAGGGGTTACTTTTGATGGTGTGTATAAGGTAATCCTATATTAATTTTTGTTTGCTTTACTGAAGACTAAGTAGCAATGGGATCTAGTTTGAAGGGTAACTTACCCAAAACATGTTGCAAAGTTCAATTCTATGCTACTGAGAGCAGAAGAGTTAATTTTTCCAACAGTGTAATCATATCTCTAGTTCCCAAAATAATTTGTATATACAAATGTCTTAAATAAGAGTCTAATAATCTCCTCAAGAGAACAGAGCAGACCCTTAGATGGGAGATAGCAGTTGAGTCGACACCAGGCTTCACCAGTAGTGTTGAGAATGTAAATATTTGCAGGAGATGTTGGAGTAAAATAGAAAGAAGGTATTCCATTGCTAGCTCTACTTTTGGCCCAAGTAGGGATCAAATAATAATGGCACAATAGGATCTTCTTTTAATTTAGATTTAATACAGGATCTTTAGCAATAAACAAATGAAGTGAGCAGATGAGAATCGGGTTAGATTCTGTGAGTACAGTAAAGACTAGTGCAGCCTGGATTACTGTAAAGTGTCATATAGATAAATTGACAACATTGGCTGCCCTAATGGCCTCCATACTTCATTTGCTGATGTGTTCACTTGTAAGTTTTTAAAACTTCTGTTGAGAGTTTTGTTGAACAGAAGAACACATGACTTAAGGAAAATTAAAATGGAACTAGCCATCTGTCTGTAAATACTACAGAGGTTATACATAGCTGGCAAAAACTTGTGTTCATGTGCTTTTTTTTTTCTTCATTTCAGGCAATATGAAGGTGGCTTTAAAAATGCTGGTGGTGGTATTATTTTTTTTTCCTCTGAGAAATCCAATATGAAAAATTGATGTTGATAAAAGAAAGGGAGGTAAATAAAGATGTTTTGAAAGCTCCTTCTCTGTTGTAATAATTCTTCTCTCTTTTTTTTTTTTTTTAATTGCTTATTGCTTTCTGTGGTGGATTGAAGAGCAATTTTAGGGTGGATTGAAGGGAACATATACCCCTTTTGTGTATGTGTTACTCTATGACAGTTGGAGACATACTAATTTGTCACAGAATGGATATGAAATTTTTCTAGTGATGAGAAGTAGGAGGGAGAGCAGAGAGACAGATTTTCTTATGACAGTTAAAAATAATGAGGAAAATTTGCTTGGAAAAAAAAAGCATTTCAGCGGAAATTTCTTACAGCTGTTTTGAGACCACCTTTTCTTGTCTTTGCTAGAAAGTTTGTTTTGGTCACTTAGGAGTCAGAAGTGAACAAAAAGGTGTTTTGGAAAGGATACCCTTTGTAAAAATATGATTCTTCCAACACTAATGTGACAAACTCGGAACAAAAGTGAAAAAAATAGCTTATGGCTTAACAGAAGAAAAAGGTGTAACCCGCTCGATTTTTCAGGAAAGTAGTTAACAGTTTCCTGCTGTGTTCTGGTCTCACGGGTTTAAAAAAACAGGAGTAGGCCAACATGGACTGCCTGCATAGTTACCTAAACCTCAAGAGCAGCTCTTTGCATGCTTGCTCTTTGCAGTGTCAAAAAGTGGAAACTTGCTCATGGGATGATGGATTCACCTGATGGTAGAAGTGCAGGAGTTCTCATTTGTAGTATCCTGTCTTTTTCAGAGATGTTCTGGCTTGTCACATCAGTGGAACTGACACCAGTCTATTTGACCACTGCTCAGCCTGCTCCCGGTTTCAGGATTTCGGCAGTGCTGGGACATGCTATGGCTTTGCTTTCTGTATCTCAGGAGGCCTTTGTGTTCTTTATTGGCACATCTGAAAGATTTCATGGGTTTAGGCTTATTGTTACCCTGTCACAAAATGGACAGGGTAACATCCTGACTGCCTTTGACTCTCAGATATGTCTTAACTTCCAGGGTATTTTGGGACCTAAACATGACAGTGTCCCAGATCTCCATCCATGTTGGCTTTCTGGGACATCCACTGCACGTATAGGTGTGTGTCATGTGTCACCCTATACTTTTAAACTATTTTAAGACATCATTGTTCTTTACTCAGTAGTATAAATTACACACAGATTAGGCAAAAGTCTGTACCCTTTGGTCTGTTTCCTCATCTGGAACTCTGCTTTGGCTCAGGAGGAAGATCCAGGATTCTTTTGTAATAGCACTCACATTCACCCCTTTCCCATCTCAAACCTGCTTGTGTCAGCTCTGTCCTCTTGGCTCATTTGGTGTCTTCCACTTCACACATTCATTTTCTGAGCTAAGAAAAGTAGCTTTTTCAACATTCTCATTAGTTCTTCAAATATTTAAAGTCAGTCGTCTTATTTTGGTGGATTCATACTAAAGGAAGGACAAAGGCATGCCAGGATAGGGCAGCTTTCTTAGTAGGAACTTCTGAAAATCTGAAAGTTTTCATGAGCTCTGTGTGAACTATTCCTCTGAATCATTACACATAACTACTGATTCGAAATTAACTCTTGCTGCTTTAGCACAGGCAGTCTCTTACAGAGTGCTGCATGAGCCTTGAGGTGCTGTGTGGCAAACTTACAGCAGGCAACAGCTGTTCTTCAATATACCAATGTTAGGAATCCCTGACAGAGTTGAAGGCTTACCCTGAGTCTTGGGACTCCCAGCCTTTTGCCTCAACTACAGTGACAACTTTCCTGTTACTGTGCTGAAGAAAAGACAATACCAGGAGTACTGGTAGGTGATGGCCTGTGGGCATGGAACACAGGCATGAGGCACATGGCAGACTTTTGACATGGATATCTTAAAAATTGTTTCTGTTTCTTCAGTCATCCTGGTATTTTGAAGAAATGAAGTACTGTGAACATTCAGAATATATTTTCATATTCAGTTAATCAAAGTAATTTCAGGGATTTCTTGTCAGTGTTGGTGAAAAGTGACTAAGATCTCAAAAAGATTTGAGGAACAGACCAGCAGTTTCCCACTTATTTATATAGGAGCAAATTGGTGTCCAGTTGTGGGGGTTTCAAACGTCAGAATTAAAACATTCATGAAGTGTTTTTCAGTATGCAGATATAACCATATTGAGGACAAATAATTTTCTGCTTTTGAAGTCAGACAGATTGGAGACAGCATCAAGTTTTAAAGGTTGAAAAAGAAAAAACAAAGATGATGCTAATGATTTTTCAAAGGCTGAGACGTTTCAGCTAGATTCAGCTTGCTAGTACTTGTGATGTAAAAATATGTCGAGTTGAACCTCGTCTCTTTTCTGTGCTTTTCTTCAGTTCTGTGAATCTTCAAATAGAATAATTGGAACTTCTCTTAACATTGCAAAAGTGAATGTTAAAACTTTTTCTGTGGTGTTTTTGAAAGTCCCAGCCTGGAAATGAAACCAGACTAACTTCATTGATAACTGGAAGACTTCCAGTTGCCTTAAGACCACGGCACACTGAAAAGGGATAGATAAAGGGAACAGGGAAGACCTAACACTGCTGTCAGTAGAAGTACTGATGTGTTACATGCCTGAGCATTTATTGAGAAAAGGCCAAGGTTCAGCCAGGCCACAGATTCTCAGAAAAAGCTGCCAAGAACAGTGACGTCAGTGTCAGTTCTGGTGACTGTATTTTACGGTGACTGATCTGCTGGTATTTGGACTGAAACCACTGAAGTTATTGGATCATATAAATTGGTATAAATCCATTAACTTTTTTGGAGTTCTCTTCATTTATGGCAGGACCAAGCCCAGGTTATTGCACAGATGTCCTGCATGATTTAAATTTTTTTGTTTTACCCTCTTGCCTTCGTGGCTTTGGTTTTTTCGGTAATTTTTTGGATGATGTAGGGTGAAGGAACTCAATTGTGATTTCAGCTACATGGATGTGTACTTTGGAAAAACATGCTGTCTAGCTTTTGAATGCATCAGAAGTGGCAGATTTTCAGGCAAGCCTCCAAATCCCTCCCTCATATCTAGAGATTATATAATCAAATTCGGTGTGTGTTTCATATTGCTAGGACAAAGTACAAACATCAAAGTGAAATTAATTCTCCTTTTATATAAGGAGGCCGTGAGGTGACAAATTTTGCAGCAATATTACAAAAAAGTAGCAGGGAATTTTTTTTGGGGGGGAGGGGGATAGCAAGGATGAGGTACAGTTGAGATCCAGACTGATCACAGGCAGTAGGTGAAGCTGGTCAGTCAAGCCATTTTTGTGCACAACTCAGATGCGACTGAGGGGCAGGCAAAGGACAACTCTGCTGCCTTTTTGCAGGTGCTCAGAGGTCCGTCGAGTCATTCAAATCATAATACAGAGTTGCACCTTCACACATTTTTGAAGAAATTTAAGGCGATGAGGGAACATTTAAACATGACAGTTTAAGAGTATTTTTGTTTATTTGTTCTGTGATGTTCCATTTCTAATTTGCCTCTCTAGCTTGCAATGGCCATGACTTACAAAGTGTGGGAAAAAGTCTGTGCCCACCTGAATCTGTTTCAAAAAGTGTGTGTCAGAATGAAAACACTTTCTGCATCCACGTTTTAGAAATATGAACTTGTGGTATTTTGAAAAACATTGGCAAAAATAATTCCACCAAGGTCTTGGGATGTATAAAAAGCAGTAACAGTTTTGATGTGCATTTACTGGAATGTTAAAAGTTTCTCTGTCTCTCAGTGAGCAATGCTGTGCTTCATGTATGGCAGGGCAGCTTGAGGTAGGTGCCTGGTGGAGTCAGAAATTCAGTCCCTCCTTACAGCCAAGGCTTTGTCAGAACCTCACTTTGTTGTATGAGGTGCGCTGTGAGCTGTATGTTAAGTAACATGTTTAACAAATATCCGTAGAAGTGTTCAACCAAAGTTGATAGATACTAATTCATGAGCCATTACTTTGCCAGCCAGTGGTTCAGTGCCCTCTCTGCCTGTTGCTGAGTAGGATATTTTGGATATTTTCTTTTACTAGCTGCCACAGCTCTTCTGTTTTCCCCTGTATTTTACACAGGTCTGTCTGTCTGGCATAGTGCCTCTTTTTCTTCCCATTTCTGATTATATGTCTCTCTTCTGTAGTGTATTTCGTACTCTGTTTTCCTGTTCCTCATGCTATTTGATATCTTCATTAATGGCATAGATGAAGAGATGGAGCGCACCCTCAGCAAATTCGCAGGTGACACCAAGGAGAGTGATGCTTTTGACACACCTGAAGAATGGGATGCCATCCAGAGGGGCCTGGACGAGCTGGACAAGTGGGCACATGGGAACCTCATGCTTGGGCAATCCCAAGCACAAATAGAGGCTGGGGGATAAATAGATCGAGAGCAGCCCTGGAGAGAAGGACTTAGAAGTGCTGGTGAATTGGAGGCTGGACATGAGCTGGCAATGTGCACGTACAGCCCAGAAATCACCTGTGTCCTGGGCTGCATCAAAAGCAGCGTCCCAGCCAGTCAAGGGAGGGGATTCTGCCCCTCTGCTCTGGTGAGACCCCCTGGAGTGCTGCATCCAGCTCTGGGGTGACCAGCACAGGAAGGACATGGACCTGTTGGAGTGAGTCCAGAGGAGGCCACAAAGATGATTAGAGGGATGGAGCTCCTCTCCTCTGAGGAAAGGCTGAGAGAATTGTGTTTGTTCAGCCTGGAAAAGGGAAGGCTTTGGGGTGACCTATTTGTGACCTTCCAGTACCTGGAGGAAGCTGACAAGAAATCTGGAGAGGGACTTTTTACAAGATCACAGGGCAAGGGAGAATGGGTTCAAATGGAAAGAGTGTAGATTTGGATTAGATACTATGAAGAAATTCTTTACTGGAAGAGGTTGCCCGGGGCACTTGTGGATGCCTCATCCCTGGAAGTGTTTAAGGTCAGGTTGGATGGAGCTCTGAGCAGCCTGGTCTAGTGAAAGGTGGCCCTGCCTATGACAGGTGGGTTGGAACTAGATGATCTTTGAGGTCCCTTCCAACCCAGGCTGTTCTGATTCTATTCCACATATCTGGGGCTACTGCCCACTGCAAAATATAGGGACCACAATAAGCAACATAACCCAGATGAAAAATGAATCCTTCTTGTGTTTCTTTCGTAGATAGGAAAGGCCTACAAAATCCTTTGCATTTAATCCATTTTCAAGAAGAAAAAGGAAAACAAAACACCAAACTTAAAACCTAAAGCCTCTGTTTCTGTCTACCCAAAAGTACTGTAAACCTTCCATGCAGAACTAGAAAATCTAGTAAGTGTTTTGCAAATCAGAGTTGTTTTTTAGTATATGGCCTCAGTCTAGATCTATACCAGTAGGAAAAAGAAGGTTCATGATGAATTCTTCCTACACTTGCTCAGATCCTTGGGCAATTTACAGGGATCAACATGTATAGAGTAGTAGATGGTACATGAGCATTATTCCAACCAGAAAAACTGCAATAGAGCAGTTCACTGACCTCAGAATTGACTGGAGTGGTAACATGGCCTGTAGCAGATCAATAAACTGAGCCCTGACTGAAAATCTGGTTTGGACTTTTTTTCACTTTTGACTTGTATATTTTGGATTCTGTGGTCGATGTACAAGTCATGCACCCCTTTGCTACTCCAGAATATCAGCTACTAGAAGGACAAATGCTTCTGAGGATGAAGAGCATGAAGGTGCTCTCTGAGGATGAAAGTCCATATGCTGCCATAAATCTGATACAGGAAAGTTGACAAAACTATGACAGTGGAGACAAGTTAGTTAATGTTAAACTATGAGGCAGTGACAGTTTTGTTCCTTGCTTAAAAAGTACATGTTGGTCTAATACATTCCGTGCTTTGGATTTAAGTTAATTCATGTATTTAGTAGCTCTAGAAGACAAAGGACCTACCTGGTTTAATTTATGCTGTTTATTTTGCTGGTTTATCAGATGACAATGTAACAGGATTTCAGTGTGACCACTGTTGGTTATACTGGAGTTGTGACCGGCCTTCTCTCCTTCTCCTCCGTGAGCCGTTGCCAGAATAATAAAACAGAGGAACATAACAATATTTGCCCTAAGATTGCACCCTGGGAATTCTCTGAGCTGTTACTGTGTACTTTCCAATTCTTAGTGAATTTGTCTTCTAGAATGTGTCTAATCCCTTTTGAACCCTTTGGTACTGTAAGAACTTAAGTGTTGTGTGGAAAGTAGTTTCACAGCATTACTGAGGAGCCTCCTCCTCCTGTGTGATTTGAGTGTGTCTGTACTAATTGCATTTTTTTCCCAATTCCTACAACATTATTTCCTGAGTATGAATATTTGAAGCTTATAATTTTGAAGATGAATTTTGAATTTTTTTTCTATGTACTCTGGCTTTTCTGCAATTACCTATATCTGCCATTTTGTTGACCAGTAACTAAGACATTCTTCGTAGCTGATGCTGGTTTGCGATGTTATGTCCTATCAACTGCAGACTTTGCCATCTTTTTAATAACACTTCATGGTTTTGAAAGTATTGGATAAACAACAGAGAACAGTTGTTGAGAAGTGACCATTTCATCCTTCCCCATCATTTTTCACTTTGTGCCTGGCCTTTCCCAGGACTGAACGTTTGCTTAGTTTCAGAAGCAGGTGACCTTGTTAAAGCCTTTTGAAAGCCTGGGCAGGTTGACCAGGGGAGGTTCAGGTTGGACATTAGAAAGAATTTCTCCACAGAAGGGGTGATTAGACATTGGACTGGGCTGCCCAGGAGGTGGTGGAGTCACCATCCTTGGAGAAGTTTAAGGAAGACTGGACATGGCACTTAGTGCCATGGTTTAGTTGACATAGTTTGGTCGTAGGTTGGACCTGATGGTCTCAGAGGTCTTTTCCAACCTAATTGATTCTGTGATTGTTTGTGTTTACCAGATCTCCCTTATGCAAATATTCTTCATCCCATTAAGGAACTTCAGGAAGTCTTAGAGATAAAACCTTCCATTACAAAAACCTGCTCGACTTTCCCTCTCTGTTTTCAGATACTTTCAATATCAGGACACTGTTATTAAAAATAGGTTGTTCAGAAAAGTAGGACCTTCGGGTGAATACCACATGTTAATTTTAGGTGGTGTGTCCTGAGTGAATGAAACTGTAATTTTTTTTTTCCACTTTTTAAGGGCAGTCAGAGTTCAGTTAGGTGCTGCTTCTATACATACAGCATGTGCCAGTAAAACCTCTCCTGTGATGTCAACTGTTGTGTTTTAATTAAAAAGCCTCTGACGATATTTGAGATGAGGAATTGCTGTCCTGAGTAAAATGACTCACTGCATTTAAATTTTTATTGGCAGATTAGACATTTGCATTTGTATTGGAAAATTTCATGTCTGCTTTGCAATTGCCTAAACGTTTAATCTATGGTGTGACTAAATGCTTTCCTGACAGCAGTACAAATTGGTAATGATGTGGTTATTCTTCCCTGTCAGTAGATTCTCTCAGTAGATTGTCTTGGAGGAGACTCGATGGAATCATCCTAATTAGCATGGTGCATTAGGTATTATCTTTTCTGATTTAATATATTGTCCTTCTGATTCTGTTTTCTCACAGCAACTCTGAAAGCAGTGTTCAAGACTCACATGAGGTGATTTTAGCTGTTCTGTGGTACCAATTTATTGTTGCTGCTTTCATTGTATCTACCTAACGGGTTGACCACAGGTCTGAATTTGCCAATGAACATTTGAACATGTTGAGCTATTTAAGGCAAAAAAAAAAAATGCTCAGAAGAGCTGAACTCGGTGAGTTAAATTAGCATTTCCCTGCCAGGCAATAATAGGGAGTGTTTGTTCAAAAATGTTACATTACATATGGTCTGACATTTGCATGTATCTTTCCAGTAGCCTTGGTACATGGAACAGTTCCCATAATCTGGAAATAAGCTACTGCTTAATGAGTAAGTAGCACATAGACTCAATGTGAATGATCAGAAGCATGACTGGATTATTGTAGGACATTATTTTATGTATATTTTAATTAATTCTCTGGTATGTTTGTCAATAAATATATCAGGAAAGATAAAGGAAGTCCTACTATGTCTGTCCCTGACAGGCCTGAGGAACAACAGAGACCAAATCGATTGCTAATATTACTTGGCACTTTAGAAGGTCCTCTCCTTAATCAGGAAGGTTTCTCAGGGCAACAAGTTTTGCTTAGAAAAGGTTCCAGGTGTTCAAGCAAGCTTAATATGTACTCATGGTTTTTAAAAAAGGCTTAAAAGATTCAGGAAGGAAAACTAATTCCAGAACTTTCAAGATTAGACAGAATCAAAGAAATTTACTCTGCTTTTCCCAGTTTTCTTATATTATATGACCATATGCTGTTTTTCAGCAGGACTCCTGCCTCATCCTGTACCAAGAATGGACTGGTCCAAGTGGAGCATCAGGCACTGCGGTGAAGGAAAGATTGTCTCTAGGAATCCAGACTGATTTGTTGGTGAAATGAAAGATTGTGTAGATATCAAGGGAGAGTGGGATGTGAGGGCAAGGAGTCCAGTTTCATTCATGATGCATAGTGACCAGTAAGTGGCCTGTCCTGGCTGACACAGGCAAATCAGAAACTTGGTAACCAAGAGAAGGTTAATTTGGTTTAACTTTAGGTGAGTGAATCTTGGTTTAGCCTGAGTTTGTCACCACTATTGACTATTCCATGTATAGTCAGTGGAAAAGAATCTTTATGTCCAGAGTATGACACTTCTGTTTTATCCCAAATGTTTGTTTTAGGATTCTCTGATATAGCCACTAAAAAAAATGCACTTCTAAAAGTGCATGCTTTGTTGATTGAGGGGCAACTGGATGACTAACTCTGAGTTAGACATCTAAAAGTAACTATTAAGTTTGGACAAAATAGTCCTGTGACCCCCTAAATATGTGCTCTTTTTCTGCCTGTCTAGATCAAGGCCTGGAGTCAGACCTAGAGAGCTGTGGACTAAGTGCAGAATGGCACCAGGATTTTAATGATGCACTGACTTTATTCCTTTGCCTCAGTTCCTCATCTGTAATGGAAATAGCAGTACCCTTTTCAACTTTTTAGTCCCTGCTGTACTTAATTTAGCCTTGCATATGTTCTCTGAGACTTGTCTTTGCATTGCCATTTCACAGGGACCTTCCCTCTTCTTACCAGTGGCACAGGTATCCCTGTTCTGGGTTTGATCCTATAAGGTTTATCTGCCTGAATTTAGAATGGCTGCATCACTTGTGGCTGATCAGGTCAGCCTCAGGACTTGAATATTATATGCAGTGTCTGTGTTTACCTGACTTGGAAGAAAACAGATAGGAAATTGCTTTTTTCCCTTTTTCAGTTGCCCAGGGCTCTTACTAAGAACTGGAGTGTTGCAAGATATTGCATCTGAAACCAGTTGGTGCTCTGGGACTGAATGTTACTTGACCTGGGTATTGAACCAATGTAATCTTGGGGATGATTTAATGTTTAGGACAAGAACAGAGCATTTCTGTATGATTTTGATTTAAAAGTAAATTTAAGACTTTTCTGTTGTTGTTTAAAGCTATTCAGATATTCATATTAATACAGTAAATCATGACAAAGATAAATGGTGGTGTTTTAGATTGTTATAAATTCACAGCAGGTAACAAATTATCAATATACTGCTTTTTATCACACTGGAAATGGTAACTCTTACAGTGACAGTTTCACAACATATTCAGTTGTTATAAGATGCTTCTCCAAGATCAGCACTTACTGACTCTGAGCTGAATCTTCTGAGAACAAATGTCAATTCAAGAACTCATGGACTGAGAATAAATGTCAATTAAAGATCTATATATCTTTTCTTCAGCGTTTAATTATGATTTTCCCTCTTCTTGCTCCTATTGCTTTGGTGTATGGGACGTGTGAGTGTGGAAGTCGCAGAGTTTTAGGTTATAGAAGCTGTGGTGTCTGGAGTCTGGGCACTAGTGACATGGCTGCATCTGAAGTGGATATATGTTCATCAAGCTGTGTTGTACATGTTCTACCATCAGACTTTAATGGGACTGAGCCTCCTGGGTGTAGGGACAGCACTACCCCTGAGTAATGGAAGTGCTCAGAGGGTCAGATGTGTGCATGTACATGCACATTTGCTTTAGCTATATATGTTAGTGGGATTTTTCATACATGCCCAGATGTAGAGATTCACTGATGAGAGGTTTTTAATATCAGTTGACTTTCAGGTTTAAATGGCAATTTGTATGTGTGATTTTAACACTGTATCTTGGTAGCATGGTAATTTGGTTGCCATGTGAATACAAATCTGCTGGGGAAAAATTGAAAACCTGTTAGTGTAGTTTACCAAGTATCCTGTGGTGTTCCTCAGAAGAGATTGCAAATTATGTTTTTGCATATTAAAAAAGCAGCTGCTGCCCTTGAAGTCACAGAGGTACCTTTATAAGTGTTTTATAATACACTTGCACTAAATTTTCTGAGAAACCAGGATCAATACTTTTCTTTTTGTATTTCACGGATTACCTACTTGCTTTAACTTTAGGTCACACAGCTCAGTAGGGAAGCAAAAGAAAAAAGAAGAGAGCTTGGAAAGATGCCATTTTCACTGGCATTTTTAAAAATCATTTCTGTAAAGTAATGAGAAAAGGTAAGCTCGTCCTGCCCTGCTGGGCTGGTAGGAGGGCTCCTTGGAGCTTGAATCACTATACTGAGGTGCCTTTTTCCAGATGTAGAGTTGAGCTGCAGCTCAGACTCCTGTGTCCTGATTTGCAGAACATAACGCGTCCTTAAGGTTCTTCAGTTTCTTCCTGATTTGCGTGGCAGTAATGTCTGTTTTGAGGAATGGTGAAATGTGTACACCTTGGTGCAAAGCTGCAGATCATGCTTCGGTCTAAGATTCAGGTTTATAATGTCAGCTCAGCTGTGAAATGATGATTATTATACTGATGACTTTGTATCGATCTGTATCTTCAAGTAATATTGCTTCACTTTGCCGTAAGTTAACCCAACAATTCTGCTGACTGGTATTGCGTGTTCGATTCAGTGACAAATAATTCCCTGCCAGCTGCTAACTCTGTGTCGTGGTTTTGCCCACCAGCCTGTCCCTGGGGCTGTGAATGGTTTTGACCAAGTAGATTTCCGGACAAAACCCAATCACAACTCATAGTGACGCCTTTGCTAATTACATATTTAAGAAAAAACGG
>JAYRBT010000082.1:12428466-12444869 GCA_036023395.1 Myiotriccus ornatus | reverse complement strand
GTGCTGTTCCTCAGAGGGAGGTGGGGAGCCAGCCTCTCTCAGCAGCACCTGTCCTCTTCTGGCCACGTTGTGCTGGGTAAAACAGGCTTTACCGTTCCCCTTACCCATGTTCTCCTCCTGTGATTTTTGTTCAGGCAGTTTGAGAAGGACAGGTGGATGTGTTTGGTGGTTGCTGTTGCTGGGGAGGGTGTGAGGGAAGGGATGTGGAGGGAAGAGGATGTGCGGTGCTTTGTGGGGTTCAGCGGTGGGAAAGAGCCACAGTTGCTCCCTGGCTGGGGCAGCTCCTCTCCCAGGATGGTTCAAAATCCCTGGACTGGCCTCTGCAGCTGCTGAGATGGGGTTTGCTGGCCTTCTTTCAGCTCCTGTCAGAAGAATAATAGTTTTTCTGAAAGACAGACTTTTAAGTCCTCTGTTGGTTTACTGCTTCTGCAAAATAGCCTTTTGTAGCACAGGAATCTTAGAGATCAAACTTGACTGCAAGACGTAGCAATTGTTTTTTTCTTTCTTTTCAGCCCTGCAAACAAATTGTGAGTCTGTACCAGGTTGTTATTACTCCTTGAACAGATAATTTTCTAGGCTTGAAGAAATAAAGTGCTTTTCTGTTTTCCATTGTTTTGTAAGCTGGATTCAATTTCATGTTGCTGGTCCTATTTTATTGAGTGAATTTGCACTGCTGTACTTTGAAATATTTGCAGGAAAAGTATCTGTAGTGGTTTAAAAGTGGGGGATTTTATGGTGATATATTATGCTGTTTCATAAAAGACGAAGAAGATGATAAAAGACAATGTATTTTGCATTTTTAAATGCTGATTACTCTTTACTTAATGAAAAGCATCTTGAATTCAGCTTAATGGAAAAACTGAAATGGGAAACAGTCTTTACGAGCACTATCTCTATGGGTGATTATTTTTTAATTCTATATATCTAAGTGAGATGCAGAGAGTAACATGAAAACATTCTAATTCACAGCCCTTTGAAGTCAGAACTCCTAGCTTAAGATGACATTCCTAGGATCTTCTCCAGACTTGTCTGGGGTTTCTGGGAGTATCAAAATGGCTTTCCCTTGAAATTCCTAGATTTCTTTTCTTTTGTGGCATTGATGATAATGATAATAATAAAAATAATAAGACCCTTTTGCGACTGAGGAATTTTATTTCTGTGTTTCTGGGTTCTTCCATGTAGGAAAGAGGATCATGTTTTTTCCAGAAGTTATGCCCAGGTAGCAGCAGCGTGTCAGGCTGCTCATCTCATGGGCTGCAGAATGCAGGGAGATGAAAAGAAAACCAAGGGAGCGTAAAAGGGAAAAATACGAACAGAAAGCAAATTTGTAGAGAGGTGTGTGGTCAGGAGAAAAAAGCAGGGGAGTGGAAGCTGTAGTAAATTATTAAATAAAAGGGAAAAGGAGAACAGAGTATGGTGATGGATGGTGAAGGAACAGAGAGAATTTGACCCCTGGATGAAATGACTTTGTCTTGTTTTCCTAAGACCTGGGGCTTAATTTCCAGTTTTCCTGATCTTTCACTGAGATATGAGAGTGAGAGAATTGTAGAAAGCCTGGGATAATCACAGAAGAGAAACATAACAGTGCTCATCCGTGGTCTCACATAAATGCCTGCATCAAATGCAAGAGAATGTGTATCTGGAGCTGAAGAGAATGTTAGAGTACCAAAGTTGAGATAGCCACACTGGGAGAGCAAAGAAATGCAAAAAGATTATGTACTATATTAGTAGCATGTTTTCCAGTGGATATAGGCATGTAAGCTTTGACAAACTGATAGCAAAGTGGAATTTGGGAATAAGTAAATTCAGCAGATTTTATGCTTGATAGGGAAAGTAGAATTCATAGAAGTTTGTATAGTGTATAATAGATTTCAGTTTTTAGCCTGGTAAACGTTTTTTAGGACTGATTTGTTGGTGGTTTTTTGTTTGTTTTGTTTGTTTCTTTGTGGAAGTTTTGTGGTTTTCTTTGGTTTTTTGTTGTTTGTGTTTTCCTTTTTTTTTTTTTTTAAGTTCTTACAGCAAGGAATATGATAATCTGTGAAAGTTCCAAGTTTTTCTAACCCTGACCATTTAAAACACTCTGGCCTAGGTTTGTTTACATTCAGTTGCAATAACTACTTCTTTTAATCCTGTCTAATCTTGGAAAGCTGTCTATCTTTAGAGGGTTGTGCATTTGTTTGTAATACTTAATTCTTCTATAAGTACGTACAACAAGCTGTGTTCCTGTGCTAAGCAATGGCTTTGGGGCATGGTGGGAAGAAAGTGATGGTAAATGGGAAATTCCTGATTTCTTGTGTACAAACTTCTCAGGCTGCTTTATCTGTCTTAATCCAAAAGCAGCCTTAGAACTGAAGTCTAATCCCAAAGCTGTGTTGATGCAAATGATTTACATGCCAAAAAGAACGACTTGTGTGAGGAAGGATAAAAAAATGAGCCTCAAGATGGATTTTGTTTTACAGTAGCTGCTTAAGTATGTAAACTTGGTCTTGTTGAAAAGAACGAGAAAATCTGTGTATGCCATTGGATAATCATAAATGTTTCTGTGCTGTTCTTTCTTTCCAGATTTGAACATGGAATTCAACCCATCAGATCATCCACGGGCCAGTACAATATTTCTCAGTAAATCACAAACAGATGGTAGGTTACTGAATTTATTACAGTATTTACTCTTGCAGTTATCTGTAAACCTCCTTTTTTTAGCATGCATGTGATAGTCTTTTAACATATAATTGCCCCCTCCTCCCCAAAAAGAGGCATTTACAGGCATCATATTAAGAGTTTAAAGTGGTCCCACCTTTAGTTAATTGTTTTGTCAGACTGATAGTACAAATATGGATAAGGATTAATATCATTATATTGCAAAAATATTTTCCCTAAATAAAAAAATTTCTATGTATTTGTTTCTTGGCTTGTTTGTTTTTATTTTTTTTTAAACTCTGAACATTAGGCCAAGCATCTGGTGAATGTGTGGAAAATATTTTTTTGAGAAAATAGCTGTTTACATCAGCTAAAAAGACAGTCCAGTGTTTCTCTGATAGAGGTGATGCTGTAAATGAGCTCAATACTAGATTTTAATAACAAAGTGACTCCCATCCTGCCCAAACGTTCTCTTTTCTTTCGTTATGGATTTGATATAATCATATATTTGGAGTTTGGTTGTTGTTTTTTTTATACACAGACAAAACAATCTCTCTGAAATTACGTCTGCTAAACAAACCTCCTGGTAGAGTCAGTAGAATAGAAGCCATTTATTCTGGCTCTTTCGTTCCCTGTTAGACATGTATGACATGTTGTTTTAGAAGTAGATGAATAATCGATGCAAAACACATTATTTTCTGTGAAGACTTTCAAAGCAATTTCTGCATTGTAATCCTGACTGTTCACTGTGAATTCTGTGTCCTCCTTATTGCTGCCTGTAAATGCTGCTTTTGATTTACATAGTAAATTGCAGTGTCAAACACGTCACTTGAAAAATAATGTAGTTTTCACTTACTGTTTATTTTTTGGTAATTTTTGAGCATGACTAGAACAAAGAGGATGTACTTTTAGGCCCTAATTGAAGAGTTGATTATGTGAGTACCTCCTTTGCCCTTCAGACTGTCCTTCTGAATTCAGCCGTGGTTCTGTCAGTGCCTCATTATATGGCTTGGGATGTGATTTACCATACTAATCTGGTTTGCTAGTCTGTAAAATGAGTGGTAATATTTCCATAGTACCTTGTATTATGAAGATTGATGTCTATTTTATAGTGATTTTGCAGTGTTCTGAAACTGTTTAATCCCATATGGATGCTACTTATTTCTTGTTACAGCTTGTTGAAAGAAAGGACAAGGTAGACCCAAGTCCAACAACTAAAATTTTGACCAGACCAGATAGTTATTCTTTCTTGTAGTAATAGTCGTTCATTAATTGCAGTATGGAGTTAATTTTAAGCATTTCATTAAAAATAGCAGTTTACACTCATGCTGGAGTTGGTCTATGAAGCTTTGTTCTAGTTTAAGTAATATGAATAACATATTTTTGAATAAGAACAATGAATTTAGTGAAGCACTATAGAAATATTATCAACAGGAGTGTAAGATCTGTTCAGCTGCCCTTCATCACACTGGAAAAAATACAAAGGCTATTTTGTTTGTACAAAAGAAAAAGGATTCTGCAAACATTTGTCTACTGATGTATTGCCAAGAACCATCCCGTTCTGGTGGGACAGTTCACAGTCGTAAGCATTTTGCTTGGCTGTACTTTGGGCCCCTTTTTGAACCCTCTGGGCCGTAGGAGTTACTGCACTGTTCAAGGATGTTGCCTAACACCAAAATGCAGTGAAATGCTTGTGAAGGGGAAAATAGAAGGGGTTTTTAGGGTGTGAAGGTCTGTATTCTGACAGCCTCCTGTGGAGTCTACGGGACCCCCAAGACTTCTTAAGACCACGTAGAAG
Source organism: Myiotriccus ornatus (assembly GCA_036023395.1). Classification (NCBI taxonomy): domain Eukaryota; kingdom Metazoa; phylum Chordata; class Aves; order Passeriformes; family Tyrannidae; genus Myiotriccus; species Myiotriccus ornatus. The sequence continues at coordinate 12,440,434 of JAYRBT010000082.1, read as the reverse complement.
AGGAGAGCTGAGCTGGCAATGTTGAAAACACCTTACTTAGGCATGTAACTGCCTTGCTCCATTCCTTGTATAGTGTTGGGCTGGTAAACCTTCCTGTTGACTGTAAGTGAAAATATTTATATAGGTAAGACCTGTGGACATGTAAAATACGCAGAGAGTCAATGGCATCAGTATTCCAGGTTTCATCCAGGATCTGGCTGTGACTGTGAGCATACCTCACTTGGTTTTACAGTGGGAAGTGGCCAAGTCCATCACTACGTGCTAGAGTGACTTGGCTGCGTTACCTTCAGGCAGTTCCATGTTTGGCTTTCTGGTAGCCCTGTACTCTTTCAACCTCACTGGTAGTCTTTTAGTGTGTCCTGTCACAGGAGCTGTGCTTGTCCTGGTTGTGATCAACATGTAAGTGAAGAGCAACAAGCTGATTACCCCAAATATAGCGAGACAGGACACGGCAGCTCTGTTTATTACGTGGTCTCCAATTCCCTTTGTTCTGTGTAGCCTGGATGCCATGCTAAGCATCTAAACTGTCCTGTCCCTATTAGTCAGTAGTGTGAATGCATCCTTAATTACCTTAGCATTCAATGAATCTGCAGAACAGTTAAAGTCACAGTAAATATTAATTCCGTTCCTAGTTAAAGTAGCTTTTCTATATGTTTCCATCTCTTTGTGAGAATTTTTTAGGTGCTGAATCATACATGAGGAATTCTCCCTGTTTAGGGAGCTATTAGAGAATATTACCTTTTATGTCTTTAACTTCTTTGAGTGCTTTATGCAAGTTCTCCCTCATTTGCTGAGCTTGCCCTGTAAGCTGGATTGTCTAGATGACTGGAAAGCCGTGCACTGTTTAGTGTGTGGCTGTGATTAAGCCAGGGTCTCCAAACCTTATCACTCCAACAATGTAATTTCCTTTCCTTTATGATGGCAAGGAGGCAATGGTTGCTCCTCCAGGGTGCTTGTAATGGTCTTTCCTGTCCGTGGGTTCCAGGGATCCACCTCTCCTGACTTAGATTGGCCTCTACCTGTTCAATGTACTGGCTGAATTTTGCAGTATCAGTGTGACAATGGGCTTCAGATAAAGAGGATTTTGAAATTCTGTTTATATAGGTGGATAGGAGTGGAGTAAGCTGCATTTATTCTTTAATGTTAACTAGGACCAGTCTCCTTGTATAAAGCAAAAAGAAATGAGTTGCCAACTCCAAAATGCGAGTTTCAGGATACTTTCCTACTATTGCAAAAGTTCAACAATAATAGTTGAAAGTGCCTGCAGCAGTAACAGGTCATTGACCTTAGACTGAGGAAAACTAAGACAATTTGGCAGCATCTCAGGCTCCACTTGAAGCGTTCCATTCCAACTTCCAAGTTTTAAAATGTTAAAAGGAAAGTAGCAGTTTAACTGTTTAAATTGACTTCAAATCTGTTCAGCTCCATGTCATCAAAACCCTGTGCCTAAACCCCAAAAGCCTGGAGTTGCAGTTAGGAGTTTATGCTGCAAAATGTTGGTTAATTCTGACACAAAAGTCTGTTCTGCTGCAGATCATACTGAGCTATGTGAGCAGTGCAAAGCATTTTTGAACTGACTGAAGCCAGTGGAATTACCTCTTTACAGTCATTTTAGCTTGGCAGGAGTAGCATTTTGCCTTGGGCAATTATTGGCTTCCCCTTGTTTCAAGGGGAGATTGTGGTCACAAAAGAGAGTGGTTGTGACCAAATGGGTTTCTACTGTGCCCAATTCCCCACTGGCAAATGTTCTGGAGAGAGCTGAGCCTTACACTGTGGCAGAGTGAGCTGGAAGCACAGCTGCCTTCTTGTAGTCCCTCATCCGAGAGTCCAGGCTAACTGAATTTCTGTTATATGGGGAAAATAGGGAAGGGAGGTCAGCATGATGCTTGGAAGGATGTGCACCACAAGAAATGCTTGAGCAGGAAGAGGTGAGAGCTGTGTATAAATATGTTAACATATTCTTCTGGAGACTGGAAAACAACAAATGGGATTGAGCAGTGAGTAATATGCTTGCATTAGGAAGTAAACGATTGTACTTTCATGTGGAATCGAATAATGGATACAAGATAAAATACAGAAGAAACTAAGGGGGAAAAAAAGGGAATTAAAGTGGAATTTGGAGTGTATGTGCAGGCTGTCTTTATAGGATTTTGTCCATAAGAACTTTGTATGTGGTATAACTATTTATTATTAAAACACTGTTAAATACTTGTGTTCAAAATTCCGCAGTTCATAGGTGTTAACTTTGAGTTATGTACTATATTAGGTTTGCACACAGCTTATCAGAATTGTTTACTGCCTGTACATTGCAATATGTGATACTAGACAAATACTTTGGCTATTCTTAGAAGTATCTACTATCATTTTTTTGTTTCCCTTTAGATGACTTATGTCTCTTGCTGGTGATAAATGCAGTGTGTGGAACTTAAATGTAGTGCAGTGTTTTAGCAGTATTTCAAGCAGTTTAACTGTTTACTAGATTATCAGAATTTTTCCACTGTTCCTGTTTAATTCTGTTTACTATACAATGTCCATAATTGTGGATCTGAGCATATTCTAAGTGACATGGCTAACATCTGTCATGTGTGATTCTCCTTTCTGCTCCCTGGGAGGAAAATTATGTAAGGATTTTTAAAAGTTTTTTCTTATTTTTTTAATTTTCTTTTTATGTCTGCATTAAACACAGTTATTTCACGGTATTCACACATAGAACCTTGTTTATGTGAGATTGCTTGCTTATAATAAATCACAAATAATGGCTTCGCATCCAACAGGGAATGGACAGGCTATCCCACCATTATGAACACTCTTTTTTTGCTAAGTGTATTGGGTTGCATAGCTTTCAAATCATGGTGCACCGAAGTGCATTTAATCACCTACAGCATGAAACCATTATTATTTTAATCCTGCAGTTTGATTTATGTGTTAGCTGCCTCCAGACTTGTATCCTAAATGCTGTGGTATTTTCACTGGAACAGAGCTCCGCAGGCTCTCTATGGGGTGAGTTAATTGGGGAAGTGCTTTTAAAAAAAATTAAATAGAATATATTGAATCAGCTGTAATAAGCTGATTTGCCTGACAGTTAAGACTCTATACATCTATCTCCCTTGATATTGCTGTTTACTTTCTGACTATTTTGGCTAATTGTGACTTTGACTTGCAACCATTGCTTGTGGTGACTGGTTCATACTCACCAAAGTTAATACATTTTCATTGTTACATCCAACATGAGTAGTAGTTTCAGGGTTGCAGCTGATCATTATAGAAGACAGTGGTGTAATACATATGGTTTCAAGGCCCTCTGTGGGAGTTAGTGCGCAGTAAGCTGTGATGAGAATTTACTAACTCCTTGGTGTAGCTGTTTAGGTGCTTTCATACCTGCAAGGGAGCGTAGGCCACTTTGCAGCAAGGTACCTTGCATGAAGGCACTGGTGGCTCAGGAGTACCCACACAGAGAGCTGGTGAAGGATGGCTAAGCCATTGCTAACTTGGACTGTAGCTTACTGCATATTAACTTTCCCATGCGGACCAACGCCTGGTGAAGTACCCAAATGGGCAAGAATTTTAACCCATCACCACACTAGTGAGCATAAATGCCTTTATGCATACAAATATGTGTTCCTTCTGTGTTTGCTCTATGAATATACTTGGTTAGTGCAAAAGCAGTTATAATGTTGCACATAGATAGTCTCCTGTTCTTTTTATTATAAATGGTGTATAAGAAGCTTAATCGGGAAAAATAGTCATGTAATATTTCTATCATATTTTGTGTTTTTGCAGTGAGAGAAAAACGCAAGAGTCTCTATATAAACCACGTAAGTGAAAATGCCTCGCTATGCAGCTTTCTCCTTGTTGTCTATATTATACAGTAAATAAGAGTTATGACACATGATTTCCATATCGGTGAGCGGGTGCTGATGCTTCACATGTTTGTTCTGCATCAGGACCCATAAGTGTAGGTCTCGGGTGTTGAGTTAGTGCAACAAACCTGTTGGTTTGAAGACAGTTTCATGCTCACAACCAGTGTACGAAGGTGACTGGGAAAAAGAGCTGCACACATTAGTATAATTTTTAAAATTATTACGGACACTCTCAAAACTTTAGATCACATTTGTATGCAAGTTTGCATTGGCAGAGAGCTGCAGCATTTGATATTTACACAGTTGTTCTGAAGTGCCTGATCAGTGTTGATGCGATGTAAATGTGGACTGACATGTGGTACATGCTGAGAATGAAGATGGGGATTTGTTACGCTTATGTACCCCTGGGCATTTTTCAATTCAGTTCTCCTCTGCTTGAATCAAATTCTTGGTGAAGCTGAGGGCAAATCCCCTGTAGCCTGTTTTGGGTACAGGACCAGTCCTTTTGTCTCAGTTAGTATTGTTTGTGCTGCTGAAGCACCTGGAACCAGGGTGGTTTCAAGTATGTGAAGCCTTGTACTGAAATACCTGGAGTCATGGCTCAGTAAAATTGAAAAGGGAAATTACCAGTTGTCTACCAGGTGCTATTTGCCTTTAAGGTGAAATGAAGTTCTTAAGTTCTTGAAATGTAGACTGTCTTATAATTTTTAAGCCACTACAGCTGCTGAAACAAACAGATGTGGTTTATAACCTCTTCCTCCCTTTGTGCTGGGGCAAATGTTTGTCTAGCTCCAGGTAAACTGGATTGGATCACAAATGCAGGTAGATTCAGCTAAAAGCTAAAGTGGGGTCCTGAATGTGATTCACTCCAGGGCTTGCACCTGCAGAAAGGGAAGGAGCCGTGAGGGCAGGAATGGAATGCTGAGTGGGGTGAGAAGATAGGACTGCTTCACTTGTTGGCAGAACTGGTTTGTGTTGAGTGTTTCTGAAAGTACTGCCTGGCTTCAAAAGCAAGCTGAGATTTTCAGTTTCCCAAGAGTTAAGATTCTGAGAAGTCATGAGATACTGTGAGGCTTATAAAAGCCTTAAAGTTGGCCCCACTGGGTTACCAGATATTTTTTGTTCTTACCTTCTGTTCTCCTGTAAAACATTTCCATTGTTTATAGTGCATGTGAGGGTGGTTTGCAGAGCAATTTTCCTGTTATAAAATTACTTATAAAGCTAATGCACTGGGTTCCTGTAAACTTAATAATGTGTGCTCAGTAACTTCCAGCATGCTTTTAAAAAAACCCTCAAACTTGAAGGTTTAAATGCAAAAAAAAAAAAAAAAAAAAAAGAGTCCTTAGACATTGTAAAGCAAGATATTAACTGAGTTTCTGTGACAGTCCACCTGTCATGGATGAAATTCTCATGTGTCCTGAATCATTTCATATGTAAAAGATGTGGTCTGTGTTAGGCAGACTGTGAGTGGATTTGTCCAGCAGATTGAACAAAGATGTTTATTGCAGATGCTGCGGGAAGCACATGTTGCAAACTCTGGTATAAAGTGTTCTCAGGCAATGCTGGACATGTTACAGAAAAGGGAAGGGTGATCACTGAAGAGTCTTGTTGGGAGCTCAGTGTAGCAGCTTATGCAGCTGATACCCTAAGCACTGCACCTCTTCTTAATTTTTGGTTTGTTTGTTGTTTTGGTTTTTCCCCCTCCCCCTGAATATCATTCAAAGCATCGGCTGAGATTGCAGTAGTGTGAACTTCCCTCAATACTCTGGTTTACTGCTCCCATAAGTCTGACTTCTTTGTACTTATAAAGTACTTCTTCTGAATTACAAAGCTAAAAATAACCTTTAAGAAGCTGAAGTCCTTTCTCTGTGTGTGTCCTTACAAGTCAGTTAAGTTTTTTAGACAATACTCACAGATAAACTATGTTTTCAAACATGGCCTGTGATATTTTAAGTTGTTCCTTCAGCACACCTGAGAGTATTCATTTAGCACCTCCTACATTTTCAGTCTGCTAAAGCCAGTGCACAAAGCGTCGATCATTTTTGAAGGGGTAGCTGTGGCCTTCTAACTGGCAACTGTGTTTAGGTTTTCAGACTTCAGGGAACCCATTTTGCTAGACCACTTTGTTGGAAGAAATTTAAGGAATCAGTTAATTTAACAATTGTATGTGACAAATGATGGGTTGGTTGTATTTACATGGTGAGTCTGTGATAAAACCCCTTGGTTGATCAGTTCTTTTCCACTGTTACTCAGTGTGTGCTAATGCATTTGTAACAGGAGCTATTGCCACTCATCTGTTTCCCTGTTGATGTGAAGTGCTGGGTCCCACATCTGCTCTGGAGGAGACATGCCAGAGGACATAAATTTTGGAGTGTTGTTTTGTCTTTCTCTTACAAGAACTCCTCATCATAATACGCAGCACTTTTCTGTGGTTCTTCCATAGTGTCATCTTTTTTGTTGTTGTTATTTTTTTATACTTATTCCCCTTTTGTGATAAATAACCAAATCAGCAACAAAATATTTTTATCCTTTTCTGCAGTATCTGCACAACTGGTTATTTTGCAGGCGGAGTTGTATTTCTCCCAAGTGATCAGGATGGATGGCTAGCAACAGAACTGTCAAGAAAAGCTTTACTTTTTCTTTCCTTTTTTACTTTTTTTTTTTTTTTACTTTTTTACTTTTCCCAGATGAGAACAGTAGTTTATACAAAACCAGTTTTGAAGTATTACCTATTTAAAAAATAATTTATATTGACTCTTCCTCATTTAAAAATTCACTTTCTCAGCATGATCACACCACTGTTCTTTTCCTTTCTTACTTGATTTTGTTTGTGGACTGTTTTATTCAACTGAATAATTTGCTTCGATCCCCAAATACAAATAGTGGGTTCCTGCTTTGATTTGTTATGTTTTGTCAAGGGCTGACAGTTGCCATGTTTCAGATTCACCTTGTCAGTAGGTGTGATGGAAGAAACCACCAGCTGTTCTTTTTTTTTTGGGGGGTGGGGAAGGAATGAAAGTAGGGGGTGACAGAGTGCTATGGAGAAGCTGTCATCTCTGTCTTCCCACGGAGCCCAAGGAGACAGATGACAGGCTGGGGAATGGTGCTGGATCCTTTGCACCATTCTACGTGCTGGAAATTCCCTATCTAAAGTGTACATGACCTGCTTGCTGTCTTCCAGACTGTTTTAATTTGTAAGCAGCTGCAACAGACTCTGCTTCCCTTCCCCATGGCACTGGCAGTTGCTGGTTTTTGTTATGCCTTTCATGCTGCTTCGGTGTGCACGTCTTTTAATCTGCTTAGTCAAGCTGCTGAGGGAGATAAAGATGCAGACTGAGATAGAGGCATTTCCTTTTTCAGAGAAGAGAGATTGCATCAGTATCTCTGCTTGTACAAGGAGAGCAAACAGGAAGACATGTTTAATGTTTTTTGAGGAGGTGGCGGAGAAAGAGTGAATCTTTTGCTGTTGATTGCAGTATCTAGCTCTTTGTACTGGGTGATTGTTTTTTTGCAGGGGAAAGGAGGGGGGCAGGGAGAAAAAAAGGTTGCTTTCTCCTTCAAGTTTTTTCCTAGAAATTTTCCCTTTCAGACAAGGTGAAAATGCTCTGTTAGCCCAAGTAATTTCTTCTCTTCTTGACAAGACACACTCTTAAAATTGTGTTTATAAGCAGTAATATCCAGTAAAAATAAAGGGATCTTTTTGCATGTTGGAATATTTTTGAAGGAAGATAAAGGGTAGGAAAAGGGAGATAAGATAAAGGGAAGTAATATCTCACTTTCACATATGTTTTTATTCTGGAGACTCTTCACCAGCCTTGTAGCAACAGTGTCTTTTCAACGTTGTCTTTTTTGGGGATCTGGATATGAATTCCACTGTGTGCTACCTGGCAACTGGATGTTCAAATTCCAGCAGGCTAATACTGTTTTTATCACTCCAAATAGAAAAAATAACATCTGTGTATAGAGCAACATTTTTTTCAGGATCCTGGGGAAAGGTTCGTGGGCATCACTTGCATCACAGCCCTGGTCCTTGTGAGTGACCCTGTGGTGATTCACACCAGGAGAAGCTTCTTCCCAGAGGCAGTACTCGTGGTAGGGACCAGCAGAGAACAGAGGGGTCTGCTGCTGTATGTGGTGTGGCACAAGCAATTTCTGTGAGCCTTTTTGCGTGCTTGAAATGATGTATGGCACTTGCTCCTATGTAACCCCCAAGTTTTCCTGTCAGATTGGATAAAGAGGCCGTTCTGCTTCCCTATTGTAAAACTACTAGGCATGTGACTGATAATCAAACTCTTTCAACCAGTGGTTAAAGAGTAAATAAGATACATGCTGAAATGGAAACATAGTCTGAAAAGTAGTTTAATCCATGAAAAATGCAAAGCACAACATAAAATGTGAAATGTTGTTTTTGAGTGGACTGCCTAAGGCTGGCTATTGTAAAGGCTTATCATTGCTGTCCAAATGCCTTAAGACATTTTAGTTAACATTCCAAACTACAAGAGAAGAACAGGATAAACTGGAAGATAGATTAGAGGCTTCTCAGGTGCTCTTGAAGTTCTCCTAGAGATTGCTCATTGTGGTCTTTGCCCCTGTTCATTGACAGATCACTGAAAAGCAGGTCTAGAGGGGGCCTTTATAGACCACCTGGTCACACATTCCCTGTTCTGATGACATTCCTAATAAATGCTGTTTAAGATTCTTTTTCAGGCATCTAGTTAACTCAAATAAACAGGGTTTCTTTAATGGCTTACCTAAACAGACTGTTTGAAATGTGTTTTTCTAATGTCTTTCAGCCCCTTGCTCCTTTTCCTGTCCTCCGGGGTGAAGAATTTTACCTCTCCTGTCACCTCAAGGCAATAAGTTATATGATGTGACAAACTTTTTTAAGGGGAGGAACAAAACATGACTTTTAAGGTAGAACAAGAACATGCAGGGGGAGTTCTTTTACAAGGTGTTATGTAATACTTGCTTTGCTGGAAGCACAGTAAAGTCCCTCTGGTCAAATTGCACAACACTAGCAATTACATGCTTTGTAAATATAAGCCTTTGGGCTGATCTTAGTGTTCAAAGAAATATTTAATCTTTCAGCTTTGTAAAGCAGGGTGTTTTATCAGTGGTTAAGTAGGGCCTGGGAGAGCTGCACAAGGGTTTGCCAGTGGTTGCTGAGCTCCTCCAGAGCTCAGTCCTTCATTGACACAGTTTTCTGTAGCTGACATGAGTAAGGACAACCTTTGAGAGCAAAAACCTTGCAAGTGCAAATCTAGTCTAAGCCATCAGTTTTGGACATTATCAAACATTTGTGAAACTAATCCACTGAGGACAAAGTTGAATCATGAGGTACAAGGGGTATTACTTCAGCGTGGCTGGACTGCATCTTTTTTTTTTAATTGTAGTTGGTGGCAGAGACAGGTGAGCATACAAGGGTGCAGTTTCCTATTGCTTTTGTTCAGGTGAATATATCTACACCTGATTTAAACAATTTTGCTGTATTGACCTTATGCAAGATGGAAATAAGTGCAGAGCTTTGCAGAGCCATGCAGAGAATTGTGTTGCATGGCTTGCTTGATTTTGGAAGCACTTTTTTGACCTGTAAGATCATGTTGCTTCTGTGCAAACTGTTGTCAGAACTAAATCATGTCCTGAAGCAACAGATCTCCAAGATAGGAACCTCCCTTTTCCAAGTCAGAAGCAGTCCTGGTGTTTTTGCTTGCTGTTGTAATTTGGCTTCATGGGTACTTTTAAATGCCAGTTTTGCCTTTTAGCATCTTGGCCCTACCATCAGGCTCTACTGCCTGGAAGCTAATGGGCATGTCTCCACAGACGGGTGCAAGCAAGCCTCAATAGTTCCATGCAGGAAGTATTATTTAATGGTACATTTTAAAATCATGCAGTAACTTACACCTGGTCTGCTGGAAGAAGAGATAATACTATCATTATTTAGTACAGAAGCTCCAAATTATCTTTTGATGGACAAGTGCAAAAGAGCACTGAGAAAGGGCTGAAGAGCTCCTTTGCCAAACTGCAAGCTGACTGGCTGCAGGCCAGCACTGGTACAAAAGCCGTGTAGCTTCATTAGGGGACTGGTGTGCCCAAATGAACAAATCCTGCTGAGCACCAGGGCAGAGAGCCACAACCCTCCTAGTGCTGCTAAAGAGGACAGAGCTGGCCAGTATCCCTTCTGGTCAGTTCTGAGTGTGGGTTTTGGTCAGTATGTACCCCTTTGTGAGATGTTTCTACTTACAGCACCCTCCCCCCCACCTTCTCAAAATGACTATTTTAACAAAAGAAGTAGTAACATTTCCTCTTTCCCTACAAATTTAGATTTAATTTCTGAGAGTGTTTTGTGTATTCTCATTGTGAATTAGGAATTTGTTTTGATTCCTTTCATAGCAGGTACATAGAAGCCGCTCTGCAGAGCTTGTGTGATTTTGATGGCAAACTAAGCCATTTGATTTCTGATAAAATGTTTTTATGTAAACTTCAATTAAAACCTATTGTTCAAACGTCTTAAAACAACTGGGATTTGGAAAGTTGGTAAGTTTCAGCATGAAGCTGGAGGAAAAATAAAGCAGTGATATTTACTTAATACTAGCTGTACAAGGCGGGAAAACTGCAAGTTTTAAGAGCCGGAAACACCTGGCATTAAATGGAAATACATTAAGTCTTGATTTCTGTAACTTTTTCTGTTATACATCCTTTCCTGTTATGCAGGTAATTTCACAAAATACCCATTATTTGTATTAGCCTATAATATCAGCATTTCTTAGTGAATGTCTTTGGTTGAAATTAGAAAAATAGCAACTGCTTCTGGAGTAAAGAATTACAAATCCTCTCCACCAAAAGAAATCATCAAATGATAGAAAATTGGTCCAGAATTCATCTCAAGAGGTTGTTCAGTCTGGTTTTTTGTCTAAGAGCAGAAGCCTGTGGCTAAACTATTCCTGCCAAATGTTTGTTTTACCTTTTCTTTACAACTTCCAGTGAGGGAGATTTTATCATTGCTCAAGTCATTCAAGCTGTCCCTGCTGTTATAAAAAGGTGATGGTTTAGGAATTTTCTTGCCATCGCCTCCTCTCACACTTTCATGTCCAGTCTTAATTTTCTGTAGTTTAATATAAGCCTGCTCTATTTTATCCCATCCACAATGGTCATGGAGTGCAGTGTCCTCTTCTTTGGAACTCCCTTGAGCTGAGTGACTTAAGGCCATTGTTGTTGCTTTGTTCCTGGAGAAAAACTCTCCAGCCTGTCAGCTTTCCCTTCTAAATCAGGTTTTTCCGTTCTCTGATTAATCTTTCTTCTCTGTCCTCCCGACTGTCTGAAATCAATTAATCTTTCTTGAAATACAGTGTTCAAAACTGCACATAAAATTCCAGCTGAGCAGCGTGGACACGCACACTACCCTGTTGTAGACATGGTAACTATAAATATTAAATGATGTTTTCCTTTTTTTAGAAAAGCGTCCTCTGAAAATTATTGCCAGCTGCAAATTCAGTAAAAAAACCTGGATACTGTTATCAAAGTTTTTACTCAATATTTTTCATTGAGTAGAGCAAACCTCTGTGGAATGTCCCTTGCTTCAGCCTTCCAATTGGAAAGCGAACCCTGGGTAACCAGGGTATAATTTTCCGAGTAGTTTTTACCTGCCATGTTTTCCTTGGCTTGCCCTTTGGGAATTTATGCACTGTGAAGTTGGAAGTCTTGCTGAAGTTGTGAAGCAGAACATCTATGGAATCTCAGCTTGGGTACAAAAATAGTACTACTGCAACTTAAAGTACATGTAAAGTGAATCCTTCTTCTTAATCAATGAGGCGCTTTCAATTTGTGAATATTTGTAATAGCAGAGGTTTTCAAGGCTCCACATGTGTCCTGTCCTTGTGTTTGCATGTGAAGATTTAAAAAAGGAGCTCTACCAGTCCTTTCTTTTTCCTGTGTCAGCCTTATGGTGGGATAGAACTGAGAAGAATCCCAATAATGTCAGAGGGTTTGCTCATTTCTTCAGAGGCTCTATAGTCCTTCTCGTCCCTTCTGATTTTTCTCAATTAGAGGGCCACACCTGGAGTATTGTGTTCAGCTCTGGGCCCCTCAGTTCAGGAAAGACATTGAGATGC
>JAYRBT010000082.1:12408991-12428366 GCA_036023395.1 Myiotriccus ornatus | reverse complement strand
AGCACAAGTCCTATGAGGAGAGGCTGAGGGAGCTGGGGTTGTTTAGCCTGGAGAAGAGGAGGCTCAGGGGTGACCTCCTCACTCTCTACAACTCCCTGAAAGGAGGTTGTAGCCAGATGAGGGTTGGTCTCTTCTCCCAGGCACCTATCAGCAAGACAAGAGGGCATGATCCCAAGCTCTGCCAGGGGAGGTTTAGGTTAGATTTTAGGAAGAAATTTTTTACAGAGAGGGTAATCAGGCATTTGAATGGGCTGTCCAGGCAGGTGGTGGTTTCTCCGTCCCTGGAGGTATTTGAGAAGAGACTGGATGTGGCACTTAGTGCCATGATCTAGTAACTGTGGTGGTGGTGGATCAAGGGTTAGACTTGATGATGTCAGAGGTCCTTTCCAACCCATCTGATTCTATGATTCTATGATTCTTTGATTGTGTAAACAGAAGATTTTTGTGGTCAGATGTGATGGATTTGAAATGCAAAGGCATTAAGTGCCTGTACAGTTTAGGCTGTGGACTTATCCCATTGAAATGGACACAGAAGGGAGTTTGTCTGTAGGATAGTGCTGAATACTGAGGTGATGCTTAGACAACTCTTTTGTCCCTTGCAAGGATGGAGAAGGTTTCTGAGCAGCATTTTTATGAAGGTTCAGAAAAGCCTGTTTGACTGAACTGTGGGACCTCAGATGTCTCCCAGCTTAGTCAAGCTAGAATATGGAACTGAGGGTGCTTTCCATTAGTTTGGAAAAGGCAGAAAATCTGTTACCTGGTGCACCATATGGCTGCAGTTGGACATCCGAGTAGAAGCTGAGAATGTTGATCTATTGATAGGTTAGTTATTTGCACGGCACAGATGTGTGTGTATGTACCCAAGAGAGTAGCTTTACGTTTGGCACCATTCTTCAGGCTGGGAGAGGTGCTCCTTCCTGCCAGCTTGTTACGAACACAAAGGGAGGCATGAGACGCCACAGTTTCCTGAAGTGTCAGAAGTTCTAAGCCTAATGAAGTGTGATGTGGGCTGACAATCCATGAAGAGTTCTGTTTCAGAAATAAGGTGTGTGGCTCTAATTTGACGTGTGTCAAATGTTAGAGTGCTGTTTACATAAGAAAATTTAAATCTGATAGTGGCGTTGCTACAGAGTTTTCTGTCTTTCGCTTTTATGCTTCCTTTGAATGAATCCAGTCCATTTATCTTAATTTTTATCTAAAGATTTAAAACATGTTGACACTTAAAATGTACAGTGAAAACTTTCCATATGCTTTTTTTTTTTTTTTTAATAATAGTGCTGGGCATCTGTACCTCCCCCTTTTTTTTTCCAACCACTAGACAGTCTTATTTTCACCTGGTTTTAAGTTGCTTTGCCTTTATCATGCCTGTGGAAGGTACTCAACAGTCTAATTCAGAAATTTGAACTAAACTGTGGTAGAATAAAAGCTATAAATCACCAGTGCCCTAGTAATTCTCTCTGTATGCATCAGTGCTAGATAATACATTTTATGTCATTAATATTTCTGGTGCTTCTAAATTTTCTCTCTGTTGCCTTGCTTAACATATAATAGGTTGGAAGGTAGATAGATTGTCAGCTTCCAAATTATTGCAAAATATCTTTCCAAGTTCCTGGAGAAATTTTGGAAAGGGATAATTTTAATTTTCTTGGTAAACTTTTTGCCTTCCAAAAAAAAAAAAAACAGTTTAACCTACAATTTTGTTGGTCATGTGAGGGACTTTGATAGAATTTGTTGGTGAGCTTTCTGATAACTTGAACGTAATGTTTCTGAATTTGAATTTGAACATAATGTTGTTGCAGCTTCAGACAATGATATTTTTCAATTAATAGAAGACTTTGTATATTTTTTTACTCATAGCTGGGAAATATAAAAAGATGACTTAGATGCGTGTAGGTTTTACCAGGAGCCTGAGTGTGGTTAAGAAGTCTGCTGCCTATGGAAAATGGAAAGTTAGTGAGATGGTGGGTGCTGGCACTTGCAGTAATATCTGTTTTTGGAATTTGGCAGGGGAGGATGTACTGAGATGGGAGTCACAGGGTTGTATCCTAGATACTCAGTTGCTCCGGGCTGGTAAATGCCTGTGAGTTCCACTGATGGTACTGACACTGGTCTCTCCAGTGAAACACTGGAAACAACATTAAATGTAAGACAAATTAAAATTTCTATGTTGATGTGCCAGCTGAATTTTAAACCTGTTGCAACTGTTTAATTTGACTGGTCTTGACATTCCTGACATAGGTTCCTGATGAAGTTATTCACTAGTGTAGACAGAATAAGCAAGGATAAAATCAAAGAGGGTTAATGATTGTCATAAGTATTACCTGATGTGATGAAACTGTTCTCGTTAGATGGGTGGAGTGCTGGCTGCTCCAAACAGCTGATGGAGAAGCCTTTTCAGCAAAAAAAAAAGTCAGAAATATGTAGTGTTGTCAAATGCCAGTTTTTTTTTGGTTGAGTTTTCCAATGTTTCCTACAGTAGTACAGAAAAAGGATTGAATTATATTGAAAGCCTTTTCTATTAAGAGATATGTTCCTTTTTTTGTTTGTGTATTTTATACACTTTCTTTCATGCCCTTCGATCAGTTTTTTTCTTTTCTGATAACAGTTTGTTATCAATGAATTATTTTTTCTGAACTTTCCCTGGGACTTGTTTGTTTGGGGGGTTTACTTCTTTTTTTTCCTCCAAGCATGGTTTTATATCTGTTGCTAAATCAATGTTCATCGCTAACACTATTTCTTTTTCACTCTTCCACTTACTCTTTTGGAATGAGGGCAGAAACATAGGTCTTGTCCATCTTTGCTTTCTAAGTGTATGTATGTTTTTGAGTAATTCTGCACAAAAAGTTTTGCATGGTTTTGGGGAAGGAGGGACGGAGGGGAATTTGGGACTTGAAAGCATTAGTCAAGTCTCAGGCGGGAATTGTTGTGACTTCTGCAATGGTAATTATTTCTGAACTTTCTGAACTGCTTCAAAACGTGATTGCATTACTGTGTGCGTCATTGTGAGAGACACAAATTTGTCTTTTTAAAATTCTTACATCTCCCCACAAAAATGCTTTGGTATTACATAATTGCCATTGTTCTTTTTCATAGCATCCTCCTGGGCAGTTGAGAAGGAAGTACAGTTCCTGCTCCACTATTTTCCTGGATGACAGCACAGTCAGTCAACCAAACCTCAAGTATACCATCAAATGGTGGGTTTTACAATTTATTTGGTTTTGCTAGAACAAAATATTTATGTGTTTATATATTTATGTATACATATTTCTGAACCATTACTAAGCAAGCTTCAAGTTTTCAATTTTTGAAGTAGTCAATTTATTTAATCAGTCATGCTTGAGTTAGTGAATAGTATGAGCAATGGATATTGCTCATATGGTAGGTGAGAAAGCAGCAGTTAAGGATCTCCTATTTCAGCAGCTGAAATCCTCGTGCTTCAGCACTCAGTGCTTTGGATGAGTCCTAAAAACTTTGGTGTGCTTGTTTATTCAGAATTTTGAAATTATCTGAAATTGAAGAGCTCTTTTCTGTTCATGAGACAATACTCATTTGCATATCTTCACTTTCAGTTTTCTGTTTTAAATGGAATAATTGCCTCTGGATTCCTTTCCTTATTAAATACTAGGGCGCTGGACATGTATTACACAGCATTGGGGAGCTTTGTATGTGGTGTGCACATGGGCTTACCCTTGGGTAATGTCTCAGATGAGCATTTCAAGTTTCGCTGGTGCCTTTTTACATTTGCAGAGAAATTAAACTGGTGTTTGTGGAGTATTGTTCTTTACATTTTGTACAGAAAGGAGGCAAAAATGAGACCAAATTCTCAGGCATTTTATGCTGTTTGTTCGTAGTTGCTGATAGCCTCTCTTGATTTGTCTGCAGGCTGGTTACCTTGGTATACTCAAGTGCAAAAATTTATTAAGTCAATATTTGTGCTGCAAAGATACTTACATGACAGACAGATATATTCAGACTAACACATACGAAGGAGTTTGTAATGGTGGTGGTTGCTAAGACAGCTCTTAATTTTTCCGTGTGAGGAAAAAGGAGGGGAAAGGAGAAGGGTTTTGCAGTCAAGTTGACTGACTCTTCATTGGCTGTTTCTGGCTGAAATAGAGTTTTGCTTTCCATCAAGTTTCTATAATTAGTAACTTTAAAATAGTTCTGATGAACACTGGAAAATGGTTTTTCATTTTTGGGGTGTTGTTTTTTTTGCTGTGGTTTATTCATCCTGGAATCTCATACTTTTCTGGTCTAAAATCCTTTGTGTGCACATTTTTGTAAGTGCAGGTTTTTGCATGGGTTTTGGGATCCTTTTTGCATCAGAACTGAGACTGCTCGTGGTAAGAAGAGGTGTGGTCACCAAGCAGAGCTTTGCCCATAGATTCTTGTGTCTGCTTTCATAATTCCTTAAATATGTATCTATAGAAAAAAGTCAAATTTAAAAGGCATTTATGATCTAAAGTCTTCTAATGCAGCCAGGTGAAAGCTCAAACAAGCTTAGTGAAATATATTTACTGTCAACTGAGAAAAATATTTTCCCCTATATGGCTGTTCAAAATAAACCCCCAACCAAATCTGAAATAATTTCAAATTCTACTAATGAGGTAGCTCAAACATACTGTTTTCCTAACATGCATTACCTCAGTTTTCATGTAAAAATTCTGGAATAAAATTACTCTTAAATAAAATTACTCTGAATAAAATTGACTCTTTTAAAAGGCCTTTTATGGAAAAGAAAAGGGGGGAAATTCGCATCAGTATAAGACATAAGCATCTTACAATGAGTCACTGACAAAACAAATTGTCAGCAAATAGAATTGGTGAACTCCCTCCTCCATCCTCTTTCCCCTTTAGCTCTGACTGTGTGTAATGCTGCTGGAACAAGTAGGGAGGGTGCTGGCTTGGCTTTATCCTTCAATAAAGCTATATTGAGAATAAAGCACGAGTCGTGACTTGGAAACTGGAGGATAACCTTGAGGATCCATGCCTTAATTTTCTTCCATCTCAAATGTGAATGTCATGAGTTAGTTGTGTATGTAATCAAAATCTTAACTCTCTGTGCATATAAGGACACTTATTGTGTGTCATAAACAGAGATGCTTTGGTGTGTGGTTGAGAACATGAGAAATGCATAATGCACTAAGTTATTCAGGGAGTCGGCTTTCCTGAGTTAAAATAAGTAACTTGATGCCATAAAACTGCAGGAACCTATTATTTAAGTCTGCCATGTGAATAAATACATAGAAAGACAAAAGTTATTGGATTCAGATATAAAAATCATAAGCCAATGGTGATTAAACATTTCATGTTAGCCTGTGATGCTTTATCTTCAACCTTGGAAGTCAGTAGAGCTCTGTCATTAACTTGGAGCAGGGCAGTGAAGGGAAGGTGCATGCAACTTGATATGTGGAATATGAGTATTTTCGTAAGGTACTTAATTACCAGTAAAAAGGAGGCACTTGGAGTGTGTTGAACAAATCCTATAAAATTGTCTGTTTACAGCAGTTTTCCTAATATCTAACAGTGAACAAAAGAAAACAACCTGCTGAGCGTACTGTTTGTCATGCCTTGTGCTAGGTTGTAAATTTACGTGTTAATATGATTGATAATATTGTTTGACAGTCCTGGTATATTAACTCTGTATTTTTCTTTACAGTGTAGCTCTTGCAATATATTACCACATCAAAAACAGGTATGTGAATAATGGAATCTTGTACCGAAAATATATTTTATCGTAACAAATGGACTGCCCAAACCCTAAAAATCCAGGCTTTTTTTTTTTTCTTTCAAAATGTTTTTGGGTAGTAGTTTCCTTGATTCCCATGCTAGAAATAGAAACATATGTATTTTATATATATATTATTTTACATAGGAAAATTAAAACTGGAGGATTAAGTACCATAAAGATCTGGAAGTACAGTTCAACACTGAAAAACTCTGATGATTTAGTGTTTGGTTTTATTTCCATTGGGCACTTGTACGTTGTTGCTTTACATTGCATTTACATATAGAAAAATCTGAATACTGTCTTTCAGTTTTATATTTTTAGCTACACCTTTGTAAAGTTAACTGTGTATATCCGTGACCAGTTAGTTAATGGATTTTGAAATAAAAGCCATGAATTATAAAGTAAGAGGGACATTGTGAATTGATGTAATTCAAGATTCCTCAGAAGCAGAGCGGGTTCTGGCTTATCTCTTCTAGTGTAGTATGTTTTAGGTCTCTGCTCAGTCAAGTTGATTGAAATTGAATAGAAAAATGGTCCTCTAAAAAGTAACTTGGCACATAAATGAGCTTTCTTCATGTTGAATTGTGCTTTTGTATCTTAAATTCCCTGTCCTCATGATATGTCACAGTATCCTAAAATAATATTTCCTGACATTTCTAAGGAGAGATTGTATAAATACTTTAAGTGACTTTTGTGTCCATGGCTTTTCAATTGGCCTTTTCAGAGAACTTGGCTTAGATCTTGATCTAACAAGCCACTTACACATTTTTTCTTATGGACTATTAAGAAGTCCAACTAGAACAAAAGGAATTACTCATGAGTTTAAAGTTCAGCTGGTACGTCATTTGGGACCATGTTTCGGGTCACTGGAACCCATCACACTTATTAAAACAAGGCTGACATCCCAAGAGAAACCTTTAAAAGTGCACAAGGGCAGAAAGGCTTAGGGCTTGATTCCCGCTGAAAGCTCTTAGAAGACCTTCCAAGACATCAGTGGGCCATGGACTGAAACTGAATATATAAAGCAAAAGTTGGAGTGAAATCTTCTCTCAAACTTTTAATCTCATTTCCCAAGAAATGAGGCATGAGTGGTCATGCTTGGATTACTTGTTTATCCATCTGTGGTTCCTTTTCCACCTTTTCTCCATGGTCCCTGGATTAGTTTGGTTAACTAGTCAATTTTTGCTATGCTCAACTAAATAACAGAGATCTCAAAGATAATCAGATTCCAGAGTTTTGTAGAAATAAGTTATTAAGTGCTTTGTTAAGTGTCATACCAGCTGAGTGACAGACTCAGGAGAATGGGGCACATTAGGGACTACAAAGGGTGAGAAACCTCAGTAAGAGCTCACACACAGGCGAGCCCGAAGAATCCAGAGCTGCAGAACACCAGTGCTGTCTCATGCCAATTGCCATGGAGCTGATTTCTATCTGCAGTAAAACGTGCCCTTTTGTGGGCTTGCAGAACTTGATGCAAATTTGGCCTACAACTACTAGAGAGACTAAACCTTTATAAAATAAAGAGCCCCGTCTCAGCATCTTGAGAACAAATGCCTCCTGAATGTTACCTTCTTGGGAAAGTTGCTATCTGTCCTTTCACTTTTGGGGTGGAGAGGTGATTTATTCAGGAAACTGGTCACTGCTGCTTTCTCCAGAACATGCCCGGGGTGGGGAGGTGCTGTGCACACACTTGAGACAGGCGGTCTCGGCAGCGATGCTGGAGCAGGACGTGTGCGTCAGTTAACAACTCTGAAATGAGGGATGTGGAATGACTGCTCTGTCTTTGGTTGTCTCTGATTTAGGAATGGAGGGACAACGTGGTAACAGCACTCAGTTGTACTTGCTGCTGAAACAGCCAGAGCAAAACATATGTTCTGTTTCCTGCTATTATAGGCGAAAAGGAAGTTGTTGACGTATGTGGTAGATTGTGGGGGGTGGGGAGTATGTAACTCTTACAGAGACTCAGGGTTGATTTTGACAGAAAACGAGTCAAGCATCTGCTATGCCAGAGAAGAATTCTTTTCAGACAGTATTTAGTTGTTCCTTTTCTTTTGCACAGGAAGCTTAAAACAAATTACCTCCT
The DNA here is from genome assembly GCA_036023395.1 of Myiotriccus ornatus. Lineage (NCBI taxonomy): Eukaryota > Metazoa > Chordata > Aves > Passeriformes > Tyrannidae > Myiotriccus > Myiotriccus ornatus. The sequence continues at coordinate 12,420,552 of JAYRBT010000082.1, read as the reverse complement.
AATATTTAAAACTCTCACCAATCTCAGGTTTTTTTGAGAAACTATACATGAAATGTAATATTTCTTCATATGTTTCTCACATTTCATTTGATTGTAACATTCTAGTTATCATTCTTTTCCCAGTGCCTCCCTATCATGGTTGTACTGATCAGTTTTCTGCACCTTTTGTTGTGCTTAGCTATTCAACAAGTGGTAAAAAACTACACCCATTTTGTTTTTAAAGGAATGCATGAGTCATAGTGAATTTTCTAAATAAATAAACAAAATAAAATAAACCCCATCAAATTTAAGTGTGAAGAATGACTAGATCAATCAGTAGATGGTTCAGTTTTGAAAGAGGACGATGTGGATTGTAGTGAAGATGAAAACATCTCAATATTTATTTTTAATAGGTTTTTGAGGGCAATTAAATGTGCCTTCATAGCTGCATGCAGCAGCTATCCTAAAACTAGGATATCATTTCTTTCCCTCTTCTCATTATCAAGGGCCATAGTTTACTGTAGCACATCACTGATTCCAAGGAGACTACTTCTGCATTAAGATACTGGCTTTTTAATGAAGGGGTATAAGAGTGGTAAAAGAGTTTGGCCTAAAATCCTTGCTGACTAGGAATTTTCAAGTAATTATCCCAGACTGTGGTGGGGTTTTGTTTGTTTATTTGAATTTAGGTTCGTTTTTTTTTTTAAGTGTTTATTTCCGGTGTTAGCTTGCTTTTTAGCAGAAAAAAAACCCCCACCTTCGGATGTTGAGGTTTAAATGTTAGCTGCTAATAAATACATTTTGCAGACATGAATCCACAGTAAAACTTGTGGTTTGCGTGCTCTGAGAGACACGTGCTGCTGAGTAAAGATAGAAGACGTATTCAGTGGTTTCTCTCTTAGAACTCTATGGCCAGAGTACGAGAGATGCTAAAAATAGAGATGGGATTGTAATAAGTAGGTCACATGGATGCATCTCTCCAGAAAGTGCCAGTTCCAACTGGTACTGTTACACCACTTGCTTTTGTGATTGTTAGTGTTCCTACCAAAATTACACACGCAAAAATCTTACATTGCATCCTGGATGTTAGACTTGTGAAACTGCATCAGCTTGCATGCTGATATTGAGCTACAGGGATTTGAGAGAGAGGAATAGCTGAGAAAACCAATGAAGAGGAATATTATTTTTTCTGAATTTTTTTGTATGTGCTCCTTTTTGCTTTCAGAAATCATTAGTATGATAGGGTTTTCCAAGTAAGTAAAGAGTGAGGTATGTATGTATTAACTAAAGGATTACTCTAAAAATAGCATTGCATATTTGTAAGCATTCACAATGTTGACAATAAAGGAGAAGGAGGAGTTAAGAGATTGCAAGGGTGGAGACTATGAAGTTAAAAAAAAGAGAGTAAGCTGGGATAATTTTATAAAAGTTTGTAGTAGTACTTCTTAATCCTCACAGTAAAGACCACAGAAGTTTGTTATCGTGGTCACTGAAAGCTGAATATTTAAGTTACTTTGTAATAGGAATTTCATATTACACAAAAACCTTATGGCAGAATATGTCCAATCTCTATTTGAAAATCACATTTCATCAGTGTTTCTAAGCACCCTGCAGCACAGGGAGTGTTGGAGTTTCAGCAATACATATGTCTACGAGGACTGTGTGCTATTGTGTTCAGATAATGACACTGCTTTGGTTTTAATACTTTTTAGGGACACAGACGGAAGAATGCTCTTAGATATTTTTGATGAAAACCTTCATCCCCTTTCGGTAAGTTCTGCTGCCTCTCCTTCCCTTTCACGTGAACTATCTTTCTTCTTTTCTGTCTGCTTCGTTTTGTTTCAGTCACCTATTTGGAAGTATTTCTTCCTTAGAAATCCGAAGTGCCACCAGACTATGACAAACATGACCCGGAGCAGAAGCAGATTTACCGCTTTGTTCGGACGTTGTTCAGTGCTGCTCAGCTGACTGCTGAATGTGCCATTGTCACCCTGGTGAGTGTCTGAGAGATGACATCAGCCTTCTGACAGACCCAGTTTTGTTCTCAAAGCCTGGGTTTGTATGATTTAATAGATTTAGGTGCTGCCAGCGAATTTTTTCTCACCATGGAGTCCAAGGAGATTTCTTGATGGGAAGAGATACTACAGTTCATTTTTCTTGGGGAGAGTAAGTGGTGGAAGAAGAGATTGGGTAGCATGTGACACAAAACCCAGGGTGCCCTAACAAAGTGATAATGTTACAGCCCACCAAGGAGACTCATCGAAAATATAGGTGGCATAGTTGGTCAGAACAGGAGGGAATGTTAAAAGCAGAAAGGCTTCAGCTTTTGGGGGGTTTTCTGTGTGTCACTAGAGCTCTCAGCAGAGATTTGGGAACAGCTGTAGGTGATTTGATAGCACTAATAATAAGAATTGACAGGCACATGAAGGGTTTGGTGAGTGACAGGGGCATGTTGGTGATGGCTCTTTTTTACTTCCACTATTCTTGTAATGGGATTAACAATTGTACTCAAGTCTGAAGTTTAGCTACTTAAAAATAGCACAACACAAAAGAAGGTTCGGATTTTCAGCTGGTGTGGATCAGCATAGCAATGTGGATTGAAGGAGCTAAAGTGATCTCCACCAGCTGGGAATTTCTTAATTTTCTTGAAATTTTTATCCTGTCAGCTTTGGCAAGTCTCTTCAGCTTTCAGGCACAATTTTGGCCATGTTCTTGACTTAAAGATTTTAAAATAACAAAATGGTTTTTTACCACTACAACATGTGGTTTCATAACAACTTTGTTATGCATTTTAGATGGAAGAAGGGGAAATAGGAGAAGGTGGATTTTGAAGCCCAGGCCTACTCATTTCCTCTGTTAATCTATTTCCCTTGGCTTCTAAGGTTAGTTGGCAGGTTCTTCTCCTTCAGACAGTCAGAATGAATTGCACTAGCCAGTACAGAACAGGAATATGAGATAAATAGGGCAAGAAACACCCTGCAGTGCTCCACCCTTACATTTTGTAGTATTACTCTACCTAGTTACTTGACCCAGCCATTACTTGTTTTCTGAAATGACATTTTGCCTGTCTCTTTTACATAATTGCACTAAGTGCTTGTCCTTCTTCCTTTTTTTCCTAAGTGATTTCTGCTGGAGACAAGATATGTTGTGTGAATCAGTATGTTCTTCTGTAATTTAATTAATCCACTGTCAAATACAGTCTTGTAGTTTATCTGTTATTCAATCTTAGGTTATTTGATCAATGCAGGCACTGTGTAGTAGAAAGGGAGGTGGCCTTTTTTTTTTTTTTTTTAGTAGCAGTATCTTCCTGTTACTGCAATGCATGGGAAGTTCTTTCCCAAAAATCATGTTAGCCCAGGTGTAGATTTCAATATCTTTCATTTTTAACTTCTTCCTTGCCACTTCTGGTTCTTGTATGGTTTCCTTGCACGTAACTCTTTTGGTGTGACCTCCAGTGAAGTTTTTAACTCATTTTGTTATATTACAGAAAAAGTTTCCATAGTTGTTAGTGCTTGAAAACTTTTGTGACTTGGGTTTTTTTACCCAGCACAATGATAACAGGAAAATGTATTACAGCCTGGTTCTCAAAGCAGCCACACAGATGTTTACAGACAGATTTGGTGCAGGTGATCACAGTTTACTGTTTGGCTATTCTTGCCCTGTTTTCAGGATAATAGCACCTGCCTGACCTGTCTCTCCAGAAACCTTCGGAGTTTTTGCATGGTGTTTTACAAGTATGAAATTCTTCTGCTGCTGTTCTCAATTTGCTCTCTACTTGTAGATTCCATTTCTTTTTTCGTTCCTGTCATCAGGAGGGGCCCTGGACACAGGCTTGTGTTGTTTCTGAAATATTCAAATGTGGAAATTAATCCTGAAATCTTGATAGTGTTGATACTGCTATTCATGAACCTTGCAAGTGCTTTCAATTTTGATATCCTGTTAGGAGAAAAAGAGATCGGCATTCCCTGCTGGAGCTTATGTTTTGCCATAGTCTGGCCTCCCGTCTGAGAGCAATCTGATAGCCCTGTCTGCCACTTGTTCCCCCTGGGAGGATTGCCAGAAGGCAGGAAGTGTATCTGTGGGGATCACAGTACATTTTGAACAAGATGCTGCAGCTTTATCTTTCTTTCACTGACGCTAATTATTTTTAAACAGTCCTGACCACCCCTTTTTACTGCCCACGCTATCAACATGGCCCGGGGTGTGTGGTTGAATGCACTCACTGTTTGTCTTGGTACCTGCCATTAGCCAGGTAGGAGCAGCAGTAGCAGTTAGTTCCATAGCAGCATGTGTTCAGCACAGGAGCTGAGTAAATGTGAAACTCCAGACTATGAGATAAGCCAGTCTCCAGCAAAAAGCCGGCATTGTGTTGCTTCAAGCACTTAATTAAAATATTTCAATTAAAGCCTCCACTATTACAGCAAAACCAATTTATAATTAAACAAAAAATTTAATTTTCACACAGCCTCCAGAGCTGCCAAGAGATTTCCCATACTGATAGGTAAAAAATTAAAATCTCAGGTTGAAACAATTAAGTACAAATTCGCATTATTTATTTATAAAATAATACCATAAGAATAAAATCAGTTTTAAGAATCACGTTGCCAATTCAAAGCATTGCAGATAGTGTTTTTAATCCCAGACAGCAGCTGAACTACAGTCTGTGACCTGACTTCATGAGGGAAGTAATGCATGTGTGTGTCTCCCTCACCCCAGAGTATTCTCACCTTTGCCAAAGCTGAGAAATGCCTGTTTCCTCTTTACCATCTCCCTAAGTGCAAAGGTGGCAAGTTGTACTTATGTTAATCTACTAATTGGATGGCAAATAAAAATGTGAACAGGAGTGTAGGAACAGCAAAGCAGTACAGTGTTTGCACGTCAGGAGATTTAAATATTTATGCTTTGTTCTTTTGTTCTGTGAAAACAATCCTATGAGCTAGACGTGAAGAGCAGAATGGTCCAAGTTTTCTGCTTTGCCTTGACATGACTTTCTCAGTTTTTTGCAAATAGGTCATATTTAAGGTTCTTTTAATATACTTCCATGTCCATTGTAGTTTCAGAGAGGACACATTTTGCATTTGCAGATATGCTAACTCCTGAGTTCTTATTGTACTCTTTGGTCACATTTTCAGGATTTAGGTAAAGAGGGAGTACTCTTGAACTGTGGTATTAAAATTACTGTATTTAGGAGAATTTTGTTTTCTGTGTTTGGAGGAATGGAAAAAGGTTTTTATTGATTTCCTTTCACTGAAATATTTTTACATTTAAATGCTGAGAAAATACCTTCTTTAAAAATATATATTTCAATTGGCATATAAAAAAATCTGCTACTTCTCTAAAAGAAAACAAAACCACAAATGCAGAGATCAGAGTTCCATAGAACTACCAACCTTTAGAGGGCTGATGGAAGATGCAGGTTCCTCCAAAGACCTTGGAGTACAATGCAAAGTGATATTTATTGCCTGGCTTGCTGTTATCACTCTCCATCCAGTGACCATAACGGGTTGTGGGTGCAGCTGGGTGGTAAGGAAGGCAGAGCAATGAAGCTGGGCTCTGTCTTGTGTAAGAAACCCACGAGGAGAGTTGTGTATATCCAGTATTGTTGGTGTCCACCTTTGTCCTGGGCTTCAAGCACTCCCTGGGAGGTGGCTGAAGCCCAGCACTTGGCCACACTTGGAGAAGGTCCCTCTGTTTGTGGTGTCAATCCTGAGCCCCTTGGCAGCTGGACATGTGTCAGGGTACATTCTGGAGGAGCGCAGGAGGAACAAGGGCTTTGTAGCTGTGCTCCAGGCCTAATAGTTTGAGTGCATTTTTTATGTATTATAGATATTTGTCTTAAAATGAGTAAGTTACGGGGCAAACCTGGAGACGTGACCTTTCAGTGTTTCCTATAATTATCTACAATGGTACTTAGCAGTTGTTTTTCAGAGTTTTGTGGCTGCTTTTGTTACTTCTTTTTACCATTTGGTCTCAAAACCAAAAATGGGATGAATTTGCAAGAACCATGTTGATGTGATGTCCTTTTCCACCAAATGGATGGCACCAGGCCTTTGTGGAACATTTTAAATGCCCAGCTGGGCAATTGCAAAGCACAATTATTTCTGGAGAGTCATGGTAGGGAACTGGCTGATTGCATAAAGCAGAGCATATGGCAATTTAGTGATTGAATTAGAGCCGTGATTTGGCTATATGAGACCCACTACCAATTATAATCTTTTCTGTAGAGATATCGTTTTAGTTTCAAGGCATTGTGACACACTGAAGTTTTCTCATTAAAGGAAGAGGACTGTGTGTTTCTCCATGATCTGCTGGGATGGAAATATCTTCCTTAATTATTCTATACTCCTGCGGCTTACAATGTGGGTTACCTAGTGAGGGAGGGAATGAGGTTTTTGCAAATACAGGCTCATTTGTAGATTCTCAATTATGAATTGTAGTAATTTTGGTAATTAAAATACCAAAAGCATTGTCTCCTTTCTGTCTCTGTAAATCAAGTGAGAAATAATTAAAGCCACCAGAGATCGAATTTGACATAAAGCCATATAAAAACTGCATGGGAGAAGATAATGCTTTGCTGCCTCAGGATTCAGAATTCTTCTAGTAATGTCAGTGATGTTCTTCAGTGATTGCCCACTTAGTGTGCTGAGACTTCCTGTCAGCCTCCTTGGAGGCAGTGCACAACTTCTGACCTCTCCATGTGGCACCACAGGAGATTCTGGTACTGCAGACAGATATAATCACAGCATAATTTAGGTTGGAAGGGACTTTTGGGGGTCATGTGTGGTTTGGTCTTTTCTCAAAGCACAACTAACTGGATCAGGCTGATCAGGGCCTGACCAGTTGAGTTCTGAGTTTCTCTGAGGATGAAAATTTCATAACCTCCACAGAAAACCTTCTCCATTGTTTTAGGGAAGCCTAAAAATGGAATAATGGTATTTTGGGTGCTTAGACTGCAACTCCAGTGTGATAAGATGTATCAGTAGGATATTGGAAGTTAACGTTGAAGAGCTTCAAAATGAAGTAACAAAGAGACGCAAAACTTCTATAAGAACCCCATAGGTTTTAATAAAACTTGAGTGTTTTCTGTGATTATGAAATATTGAAGTGAAAGGATTTGACACTTTCATATTTGGTATATATCTTCCTGAAGGGGAAAAAAGGGAGAAAGAAACATTCTCCAATATTTTAACTTTTCTTTCTATTTGAATGTATTATATAATATCCAAAAATCTGCTATAATGCCCTCTGAGATGGGAAACATGAGATGCTGTTTCACACTAATTAAAACCGAACCCTTCAGTTCTATCTTTAGTTTTCGTTTTCTTCAAACGATTTATGTTCTGTTGATTGGGATGTTGTGTAACCAACACTCTGCTGTCCAGGATCATGGAGAGCCTGACATCCTGCATAACTGGGACAACACTGGATACTGTGGTTAGTTACTATTAGATGTTATTAGTCCAGGAGGGATTCATCCAACTGCAAATAATCACCCTGGGGATTAGTTCAAGCTTAGCAGTGGCCCTGCTGGAGCAGCACTGCTGGAGCTTCGATGCTCTTGCTGATCCTTTAAGTTTGTGCCATGTTACAGTTCTGTGTTTGGATAAAAAAGAGCCTCCCGGGACTGGTGGTTATGATGGATGGCTAAATGCCATTCTGCACCATGCCACTGCAAGTCCAGGTCCTGGGAATCAAGATCAGAGGCATCCAAACTAGGTCACCATGAAGTTGTTTCAGGTCTGGAAGATTTATGAGCTCAAGGTATGTGCTGAAACAAATTAGTTCAGTACCTCTGGACCTGAAATGGCTTTGGAAGCCATTTAACTACATTCCTGGGCTGCTGCACATAAGTTAATGAACCTCTCCAGAGTTCATTGAGCTCAGAACCAGTTTGGGATTATCTATACCCGTGGAGTGGTAATTTTATTTAATTAGTAGAAATAAATTCTTTTTCATTCAGATAAATGAGTTCTTAACAAAGGCAAATCACCAAATTGGTTTCACTTTTGATTAAATAATAGTTTGCTAATATTCCAAGTATAAAAGGCAGTATCTGAGAAATCTTGACGTGAGTCTGTGGGAAGAGATGGAAATTAATACTCCAGTATTGCTCTACTGAAATCTTAACTCTTTGCTGTGTATCTTTTGAACTGTGCTTAGTTATTAAAATGTCTCCAATGAGGTGCAAGTGTTGTCCATCAAAGCTTGTTAGACTGATAGTCATGTAGAACCATGTGGTTCATTTCCAAATGCAGTAGACTAATAATGGAGGTATCAGACTCTGAGATACTGAGTTTGTAAGTAAAAATGTATTGATAAACCAGTGTCTGCTGGCATTTTCCTTTCACCCAGGAATTGAATTACGGTACAAATAAGTTTTGAATATTTTAGTATTGTTGATATTAACACTGGATTGTATTTATTCTTTGCAAGCTGGGAAAATTTCAGAACAATATGTTGTTTGACTGAAGCCACTGAAAGTTTTTGCTAATGTCACATCAGTAACTTTAGTCTATATAAGTAGTCTTGTTACCATTCTGTAAAAGTTATATAAACATGTAGTCATAGAACGAAGTGGGCAATGATAAGTGTGATGAAGATGGGTCTTGGATGCTATTAAAGTGTTTGAGCAGAACTAGGTGTTGAATTAAGGCAGAATAAATCCATGTCTTTTGGAAATTCAACTTCTGAATGTTTAATAGAGAAGTACTGAAAAGTTTTGCCACAGAAGCTTACTTTCAGGCACTGCAAAGGATGAAGTAAATTGGAGAAAAGTAACAATGTTGCAACAGCTTCACTTTGTTTTAAGCTTTAGTTCCACTTTGAGCATGAATACAGCTGTTAAAGGTGGGTGGAAGCAAATCATATTTTAACTTCTAGATACTAAAAGCTTATTAGTTCTAGTTCTGTAAAGGAACGCGTGCCAAAATAATCCAGAAGACAGGAGGTCCTCAGACTTTGTTTAAAAAAAAAAAAGAGAAAAAGTGTTTGTCCCATTGTTTCTTCTGCGTTTTTTTGTCTTTTGACATGTAAGTAAATTTCTTGTAGCATTCTGGGATGCATGTTGTAATATTCTTTTCTACTGTGATCTTTTAAAATTTGCTTTACATATGACTTCATGGCATCTAGTTCTAAAGGAACGTAGAAAGTGTTTTGCTTTTGAAAATTAAGCCAGTGAAATTCATTACAACAGGCAAATACACTGAACCACGTAGTACACTCAGAATCCCAGCCTGACACAAACCCCATATTTAAGAAAATGACCCCTGTGTTTAAGACACTATTCAATGTGTAGACATAATTGCATATAAATGGTATTTTAAATCTCACGTTTACCATTACAGGGACAACGTTTTCAGTGGGTTTTTTGGTTTTGGGTTTTTTTTAATGAGATAGAGCATGTCTGCTTGCATGTGTGGGAAGACTGGCTGGCTTTTGCCAGCAAAAGCAGGTGGTGTTCTCCCACCAGCCACAAGTTTGTTTGGGATGAGTAGCGTAGTGACTAACCACCCCACCAGCCTTCCTCTTCAAACAGGCTGAGAGCCACTTGGCCCTTCTCCAAAAGTCTGTACTGATTCAGCACATCTTTGCAGCAGCCAGAAGCATCCCCTTCAGTAGTGTGTGCATGGCAGAGTCTGCCTGTCCTACTCCGGTATCCCATCAGTGGTGCTTGGGCTGATACTACATCCCAGTATGGCCTGGTATATTGAAATGCTCCAAGATGAAACCAGCAGTCAAGAGCTCCATTTGCCAGGAATAATGAACTTTGGCACATTTGCACTGGGGATGGAGCTCACCTGGCTGTGTGTACGCTGCTGTTATGAGGGTGCTCTACATCAGTAGGGTGAGAGCTCAAGTATGTACCAGCCTTTCCTCTGCCTAATCAGTGGGTTCTCTCCAAACTAGAGCTAGAGAGAGCTAGAACAAAGGCTGTGTCTGTACTGAGTGAGCTTGTTTGAAAGTTGAAGAAATACACTAATGTCTCCAAAATAATGCCGATGCTGTCACAAGTCTTAGATTACAATGAATTCCCACATTAGCTGAGGACGTTGATAAACTTTTACGAATGTTTGCTGCAAGAAGTCTTAGGTTTTTTCTGTCTTCTCTTACTTGAACATATGTACTTAACACCCAAGACTGAGTCAAGGAGACCACAGCAAGTGAACAAAAGAAAATGCTCTCTTTTAAGTCATTTCAAGAAAGGAGTTGAAAGTTACACTAAGTGCCTTTCTCCTGGAGAGCTATTTACCATCTTCAGTTTTATCCAAGGATGATACAGATCATTGCAGCAAACAGTATATCTGGAATTAAGCCCAGGATCTCACCAAGAAAGCAAGAGCGATTATTCACATCCCTCAACATGCTATTGGAAGATGCATCAATATGGTAATGAAGGTGGTGTAGGAATAGTGTCTTATCAAGTTCCTGCTTAGTTTTTAAAGCTAAATTCTCAAGTATGTGCTGTTGAGAAAATAGTGGCAAGTTTATGCTCCCTTTTTACTGAGGTGTAAGTTCATGTGCCATCCAGAGAGACCTTGACAGGCTTGAGAAGTGGGCCTGGGCAAGTCTCATGACATTCAACAAGACCCAGTGCGAGGTCCTGCATCTGAGTCAGGGCAAACACAGTCTAGGCAGAGAACTGATGGAGAGCAGCCTTGAGGAGAAGTATTTGGGGGTGTTGGATGAGGAGAAGCTCAATGTGACCTGGCAGTGTGTCCTCACAGTCCTAAAAGCCAGATGTGCCTGTGCTGCATCAAAAGAGTTGTGACCAGCAGGTCAAGGGAGGTGATTCTGCCCCTCTGCTCTGCTCTGGTGAGAATCCACCTGAAGTGCTGCATCCAGCTCCAGGGTATCCAACATAAGAAGGGCATGAATCTGCTGGAACGGGTCCAGAGGAGGGTAATGACAATGATCAGAGGGCTGAAGCACCTCTCCTTTTGAAGACAGGCTGAGAGAGCTGGGGCTGTTCAGCCTGAAGAACAGAAGGCTCCAGGGAGACCTTATAGCACCTCCAGTACTTAAAGAAGGTTTACAGGAAAGCTGGAGAGGGACTTCTTACGAGGGCTTGTAGTGATACTACAAGGGCTATAAATGGCTTTAAACTGAAAGAGGGTAGGGTTAGATTACATATTAGGAAGAAAATCTTCACTGTGAGGGTGGTGAGACACTGTAACAGGTTGCCCAGAGAAGCTGTGGATGCCCCATCCCTGGAAGGGTTCAAGGCCAGGCTAGATGGAGCTCTGAGCAATGTGGTGTAGTGGAAGGTGTCCCTGTCCATGGCAAGGGAATTGGAACTAAATGGCCTTCAAAGGTACCTTGCAAGTCAAACCAATCTGTGATTCCATGTCTTTCTTTGCAATATAATTCTCACTTGTTCACTTTTTGTTCTCAAAATGCCTTAGAATTTGAGCTCACACAAAATCCATACTTAGTTTTCTTTTTTCTTTTTCTTTTTTTTCTTTTTCTTTTCTCTCTCTGTCTAAGCTAGAGCTGCATGTAAGAAAGGACATTATTTTCTGATTTTTGTATGTTTTATGTATCTATAGATGTGGAATATTCATTAAAAAACTCTACTAAAACTG
>JAYRBT010000082.1:12358002-12408891 GCA_036023395.1 Myiotriccus ornatus | reverse complement strand
GACATTATTTTCTGATTTTTGTATGTTTTATGTATCTATAGATGTGGAATATTCATTAAAAAACTCTACTAAAACTGGATGTGAAAAGTTGAAATTTAAAAGGTGTTGCATTTACAGTAAGAGGTCAAATTCCGCACTGATGTGAAGCAAATTAATTTCATTTCCTATTTTGAGTGGCATGATATAATGGCTTCCATGGGCTTTCTGCTTATGAAGCTGCCTGTGTTAGCACAGTGTGTTGCTTTAAAGAAGTCCTTTGCTTTCTAAGGACGGTTCCAAGGAATGCTGTTTGTTCAAAAGTCAAGGAACTTTGCTTGCAAAGATTACAAGTTGGTTTGTGCAATATGGAGTGTAAAGGGGTTGCTTACACGGGCTGCCTGGAAAACAAAAGGCAACCTTTTACACAGAACCTTCAGGTAGTGCAGACGCTGGGGAGATCCATGTGCAGCCTTTTTACTGAGCACTGTGTTTCTGTGGTCTCCCAATACCAAATTTTCTACATCAAAATCTTCCCAGAGTGATTCTCTAAATAAAAAGACAAACCTCCATTTTTAATTAAGGGCTTAACACGTAATTTGGAACACGTAATTTTTTACTTAAATAGTGTTTTGCCTTCCTTATGAAGAAAGAGAAATTTCTGAACAATTAGTGATATTTTATTTTACAGTGTTATAAGATAATGGTAAGGTTTTCTTCAGCATTAGAGTGGTAAACAGGAGCAAGTCACAGCTAAAGAAGAGATGGTGTATTCAGGAGTCTGATGTCTGGCCTTTTTAAATGGGTAATAGGATCAGAAGGCAAAGGCCAAGTAAAATGGATTTATCACATCCAGTTATGACCTTGGCATAATGTATGCATTCAAACTTAAAAATTTCATAATAAAAGAATCTTCTTGAGGGCAGATTACCATCTTAAAATTATGGTATGGTTTTGTGAGAATAGTTTTCTTATCCATTTATACTTAATAGCAAAACAGATCAAGTCTTGATTTTAATGTGTTTCCACAGGTATATCTTGAAAGACTTTTAACTTATGCAGAGATAGATATTTGTCCAGCAAACTGGAAGCGAATTGTGCTGGGGGCAATTCTGCTGGCATCCAAAGTTTGGGACGACCAGGCAGTGTGGAACGTGGATTACTGCCAGATCCTGAAAGATATCACGGTCGAAGACATGTGAGTGCAGTTTGTTTATCTTTGTCAGTGAGTGCCAAGATCCGTGTGTATGAGGGTGACAGGAAGTTCTTCCATAAATTATATGAAGTTTGTATATTTGTGTTGTATCTGAACATGGTGAATGCTGATGGATGGCATGAGGTCTACTTGGCAGCTGCTTACATGAAAGACATGAATTATTTGTGTTTTCTGGTTGAAGTGTATTTTGCCACTGGATTTTCATGCACAGTAATGAAAACAGATTTGCAGAATATTTAAATGTATGATTTGACAAAAATCCCTACATCCAATGAGCCTGCATTTATTCACTTCAGCATCATTTACTGTCATACTAATTTTCCATACAGACAGTAGACAAACAGGTAAAGCAGAAAAAAAATTGTGATCCTAATGACCCTTAGATAATCACCCACTTATTTATTGCCATTCTTCGATATTGATGCTTTTGGGTTTTGAGTTTTTTTTCCCCCCTGTATCCTGCTGGATTAGTTTCCAAGGTGTTAAAAATGTATTAAGTTGCAAATAGGAAAAAAAATCCATTTTTCCATTTTTTAATTAGATGTCATTCTTAAGTGCATATTTTAACAGCATAGAGAATTCTGACATGTGGCTGGATACTCGAATCTTATTGAGGGTACATTCCAACAGCAATAAAAAAGTAACTGTAATAAGAACAAACACAATGTCATAATGTTCACAAATACTAGAATGAGTCTTCAGTAAACAGTCTAGTCCTTTTTTTTGTTTGGTGGGTTAGCAGGTGTTACATATGCTGGCTGAAGTGCCCTGGGTCTGACTGATGTGCACATTCAGGGCTGAGTGACAGGCTGAGCACACTTTCTGAGATGCCCTCACCTGAGCTGGTGTGTGTGTGAGAACAGTGCTGGAAGGGCTGCAGCTGGAACTGGCACTGGGATGGTGCTGGGGGTGGCTGATCCCTCAACTGCAGCTGGTGTATTCAGAAAGTGACGTTTCTGGTCTACTGGTGCACCCCTTTTTCATAAAAACTAGTAATAATAAAATTATTAAAGACATGTTTTAGTACAGTATCTGCATGTTTCAGAGCTCTTTGAAGCAGAGCTGAGTATCTGTAATGAGAACTACAGAGACTTGTCTGTGCTTTAGCTCACTTCAGTCAGGATCACAGCCAATGGAGAGAGGTGGTTGTGGATAACCCCTCTGGGAGGAGGGGAAGGAGGGAAGTACATGAGAAGAAATGTTTGTGCAGACCGAATGTTTTTGGAATCTCAGTTTGCAATCTCAGAGCAGTGAAAGACCAAGAGTTTCTGCTGCAGCAGCCATAATTTAGTTTCTTAATATTTTGCTGTATGTCAGTTTTATAGCTGGTCTAAAAATGATCTGTAAGGGAAAGGTTGAATGTTAGAAGTCAGCTGATTGTTTTAAATTAAGCATGCTCATGCACTGCCAGATAAGTCTTACAAATTCCTAGTAGCTGTCATTGCTCAAGCATTAGGAAAGTTATCTCTAAATCTTGTATTAACAAGCGATTTGTAATAAAGTGTTTTTTTTTTCCCTAAGTCAAAATGAAAAACACAATGCAAAACACTTGCATTGCTGTGGTAGGTTGTAGATACTTTCATTGGTTTTGGGGAAAGCTTACTTCAAGACAGAGGTAGGAAATACCATGTACTGCCATTTCAGTATCTGTTTTAAAATATGTAAGCTACTTTAAGAATGGTTGATGATGCTGCTTCTCTGACATAGCCCAGACAGAATGAGGTTTCCAGAATAAAAGGGGGGAGAGGGAGATAAGAGGGACAAGAACCAAAATCAGACCCTTCACATTTCTGTGTGCAATATTATTCCGTGCAGAATAATTTGATAATGCTTCCTTGGCTGTTTGAGTGTTTCCTAAATGATTTTTCTAAATTACTTTTTCCCTTGATCCTTTCCGTGCCTTTGAGTGCTCAGTAGCAGTAACAGTCTCCCTCCATTTGCTCCTTCTCCAAGACAAATCTAATTGCTTTTAAAGTATTTATGAAGCTGGGACATGACCTAAAGTGCTGAAAAGCTTGAAGCAGAGTGACAGGTTAGACTGTTCCATATGACAGTGTTAATCAGGAGTGGTTATAAGCGTGAGTTTTGAAATTGCTGATTCTCAGGACTTTTCTTGAAGGCAGGTGATGAGTCATACTGTGGTGGTGTGAAAGGAAACACAAAAAGAGGTTATTGTTTTTGACAAACACATGTGATGGTGCTACTGTTAGAAGTTGCACTTGAGCTATATAACATCAGGACTCACGTGGCAGACCCGCATTAACATTGGCCCTCTTTCTGTGCTGCACCTAAGCCAAAGTACTTAAGATTTTTAGCTTCTTAACCTTTTCTTAGACATTTTAGGGTTCTCACAAACTGCAGAACAAGAAGCCTTTGGGGAGCCTGAGCTGTCTATATGATACTTGGTGATCTGGTTCACAGGCTTTGTGTACAGGGCTCCTTGTGAATCCCCCAGCGAAGATGTTGGTGCTTGTTGACTTGGTGCTTATATTCCTGCTGCCAGTTTTTTCCCCCTGCCCATCTGTGGTGTGTTGGGTTTCTTTCTTCTTTCTTATTTTTCAGGTGGTTGGTACAGTACAGTATGATGATTTTGAAATGTCTAGCTCTAAGCAAGAGGGGGCCTTTACTTGTGTTAGTAAGTCAGAAGAAGAGCTCTAGGTCAAAATCTTCAGCTGCTGTGAATCCTCCAGCATAAGTGTATCTTGGAAAACATCATGCAGACCTCTCAGTGTTTTATAAGTCAGCATCAGTACAGTGGACTGTGCCTAAAAACTAGTAAAGAACTTGTGAAGGACTAAAGGGCAGTGGGTATCTGTAGTCCTGTATGTTGCTTTACATTGAATTTGAGGAGTACCCCAAGAAAGCATGTGCTAAAGCAGTCTGAGGTAGGTGTATGGTGGAAGAAGGGTATGATGGTTACTTAAATTACATTAGTTCAAATAAAAAATATTTGGGTTTTTTTGTCCTTTGGCAGCTGAAATTATTCTCATGATCTGACTTTCAGATCTGGGAGTTAGGGGATAGTAAGAGTCTGAGGCTGTGTATTTTACTTACAGATTTGAGGGTGCTCTTCAAAAGAGGTACAGCCAATGTCTTTTGCCATTAAAACAGGCTTTGTATTATCCATTAATGTAGACCCTTGGGCTTAACTTGCAGAAAGTACTATCTTGGCAATGTAAAAGATAATATTCTGTGTTTGGTCATAGACATCTTAAAATGTAATTTTTTTATTTGGATTTTTTAAAAGCTGCAATCTTCAGCAATGTGAATTCATGCCAAAGAGTCCCTATCTAGGTTTTAGTTAGTCTTTTAATGTTAATTAATAGTAATTAATGTTAATTAATATTTATCATTATGTAAACGTAGAATTTTGCAGAGAGAGAGTGAGGATAAGGAAGGACAATGATTACAATGTAAGAGTGATATAAGAGTAAAGAGGGAGAAGAAGAAAGATTATTCAGTGCTGAAAAACTACTGTGCCAGTACTTTTCATCCTCAGATCCTTCCTCTTCTATTGCCAACTGAGCAACCTCTATTGCACATTCCTTGCACACTTACACAGCAGTCAAAATGTAACTTAAAAGCAATACCAGAGTCCATGCCTGCTGGTGACAGAGCTGTGCAGTCACTGTGCTCTTCAGCAAACATCTTTCAGTGGCCGTTTATTTTTTTATTTCTCATATCTTGAAGTCACTGATTTAAATGTATCATATGTCCCTGCATAAATATTATGTAGGATATCTAGTTACTGTGCAATTGATGAACATTTCCACTCCTTAATTTCGGTGATTGGCTTATTTCTCAACATACTTTTTAATGCACGGGTTCAGGTAATAACATATTGCTATATCAAAGCTTTACATAGTGGGAGCTCAAATAGAACCTCTGTTCCTATAAGGTATTTTGACAAACACATTTATTTTAGGTGCTGAAAAACAAATGATCACCACTGTGAATTTTGGTTGCACGTCTAAGGGAAAAATTGCTTTATTCTGTTCATAAAGAGAGTATGCTGAAAAATTCAGGTTTCCTGTGACTAATCCTAAGTGATTGATTACAAAAGGCTGAAGGGAATAAATAAGTTCTCCAGTAGAGTGATGTGCAGCATTTATAAGACATGTTTGACAAATTTAGGGCATGTGTGTGTGCTGTTTTGGCATAGCTGGGTGTGCAGACCCACCTAGTGGAGGTACAGCAGAAACTACAAAAACTTTTTTCCTGCTAGCTTTTTTTTCCCAAACTGTATTAGCTAAACTGATAAAGGTGCCCCTTCCACTAGCAAAGCTGTGTGCCTGGACTTGATTGGCATCACAGTAGCAGCTGCAAGGTGCAGCATCTCTCGTATTCCTCACTGGCATACATATGCCAGTAGAACTTGGTAGGGTAGGTCGAACCTTAGGCTGGGATAATTGCGTCTGGCAAGAATAAGAAATGATATTGGTTTGTACTATTTGCAGTTTAAAGTGAAATTACATTCTGAATGCTTAGTCTGAAATATGTTTTCACATTTATCTCCTTTCTACAGGAACGAGCTGGAACGCCAGTTTCTTGAGTTGTTACAGTTCAATATTAATGTTCCCTCCAGTGTTTATGCCAAGTATTATTTTGATTTGCGTTCCCTGGCAGAAGCAAACAACCTGAGTTTTCCTTTGGAGCCCCTCAGCAGAGACAGGGCATATAAACTTGAGGTAAGACTCTTTCTTTTTAGAATGCTCAGTGTTAAATATATAGGGGGATTTGGAATTTCTGCATTGTTTCCCCCTTCTTCCATCTTTTCCCAGATACTCCTGTGACATATTATTTTATGCCCAATTTTCATCATGGATTTGTTAGTGCCTTGAGTATTCGTGGATGTGGGGACAGCACTTTGGCTAATTTGCTTCACACCTCATCTTGCTTTCCATTTCTTTTGCAATTGCAGTTGTTTGTATTGGCCTTGTGAAAGTACCCACAAGTTTTATCAAAACTCTATCCACAGTCTAGTTTTGTGTGTTGGTTCGGTTTCTTAAAATTGATTATCCACCTTAGAGGACAGAATATTAACAAGTGTTGGTGTTGCTGCAGATGGCTATTCCATGTTCTTGTTACCTGCTACTGCTTCACTTCATGTGGATCCAAGTCTGTTATCTCCTGTGGTGTTTCTCTCAGTAATGGCAGAACAGAAATGAGCACATGCCTTTAGTGAATAAATCATGAATGCTTATGAGACCTGAATATACCATGTGCCAATAGCACTGTGTTGGTCTAGACCTGTGAAATGCTGGGCACTGTTACAGAATACCCACAGACACAGGACGAATTTAAATTATCGGCTAATTATGGGCCCTTTTCAAGACTGGAATATACTTTTCCTGAATTTTCTGACATGTTTCTCAAGGGCATTATTGCATGGGTGTGTGCACATTTTGTTACTAATTTTGAAGATTTTCATTAGATGCTGACTGCTTTTAACATAACACGTCTTAAATTACGTAACAGCTTTGCACTAGAGGTTGTTTGCCTGTGGTTTAGAGTGAGCTTTGCATGCTCTGAAATTCCTAGTGCTCCTGTAAAACAGGCAGGCAGTACTGTGCACATTTTTGTGGGGGGAAATGGTGCGTGGGAGTGTTAATTGTCTTGTTTGTGACTTCAGTGGGAACAGAAAGTGTTGGAGAAAGAATCAAAGCAAATTTCAGTAGATTTCTCATTCTTTCTAAATATTCTTTCTAAATTTCACAAGTAGCTCCAATAAGAATGTAACTTAATTCTGTGTATGGAGCATGATCTAAATTTGCATCAGATTTTGTTTCTATTAAAGAGAATATTAAAAAAAAGAAAAATCATTTGGATTGTTATCTTAAATGAAAAAGAGGTCATTTTCACATTGGGGTCTTGTTATATATATACCATTTCATATCTTAAAATTAAGTGAATTACTTTTTGATTTAGCACACAGTTTCTTAACGCTGTCAGTCTATATCACATACAATGTATAACAGCAAGTTACAAATGAAGGTGACAATGATAGCTCCTTAAACCTTAGAGGAATAGAAAAATAGGAAATTACTGTAAATACCCAGAGAATACTGGTGATTCTTCTGTACTGACTAAAGAAAAGGCGTATTTAAAAAGAATAAATGGCATATTTTTTCAATAAATCTGTATTATTAAAAATTTCCCTGTGTTGGGGATGCTTTATGCTGCTAGCAGAAGTTGGTTGTAAATAACCCTGCTAGTCAGAGGATGTCTTCAGGGCAGAGAAGGAGTATCTGCTGTAAAACCAACTTGGTCTGCCACCTCCTTGCCTCTGTTCTGTGGCCAGAAAGGAGGGAACTGCCTCGTTCCCTGGCAGTGCTTGGTTGTCATTAGTGTGCCCTTGAAACTACTTGACAGCATAATTTATAGCCTAGTTCCCTGAACACAGTTAAGCATTTAGCTTGCCAAGAGTTATCAAAATGCATTTGCAGCACTTCTCTAGGTCTCTTGTGTGCTGTTCAGACCAGAGTTCTCCGTTTTTAAAGCAGTTGCCTGGATTGTCAAGTGGAGGAGATGTAGTACCACACAGGCTGGGATATTTTTGATACTGAGAGGAAAGCTGCAGTCTGTGATGAAAGACAGCAACCTTGTAGCAAATGTACACAGACAGTGGAAGGATCTGCCCTGTCTGGTAAACTGAAAAGACCTTGCTCACTCCCAAGATTTAAAGCAACTTATTCACTGGCATGGGAGATCACAAAAGGTCTTGCATGGAGAAATGGTAATATTATCGTGCTTTTTTTGCTATTTTTGCATTTTAAAGCTATTTTATATATCTAAATCAGGAGTGTTAGATCTGACGTGGCAGAATTTGCATTACAATTTCTGCAAACATCATGAGGTTAACATACCTGTGATGGGGAAAAAAAAAAGCCTTAAGAAGACCAAGGGCAGGGCTAGTGAATACTGCTTCTCATCCAATGGAAATGTTGTAAAAGATCCATCAGCTTAGAAGTGTTATGAGACATTGCAATACTTGTTAAAAATTACTTCACTTTCTCAAGCATCTGCAGTGGATGTTTTTCCTTATTGATGTTCTTACAATTGTCACTTAAGAAGCAGCTTTGCCTTTTAAATGACTAAATGACAGTAATTTTTTCTTACCTTTCATTGGTCTGTGGACTAAAGTGTCTTGGAGTTGTTACACCAGTCCACCTAGTAGTCAGAAACCATTTTTATGACCCTTCTTGGGTTTTTTCCTTTTGTATGGAGTCAAACAAGTTAAAAATGGCAAATAACCTTTTATTACATCATCCAGTCTGTCCACCTGCCAATGCAGTTTGTTCCAGCTGGCATATGTTATGGTGTGTTTTCTTCTTCCTTTTAATTACGTCAAATGTCAAGGCTTCCTTTGTTTCTCCTGAGGACTGTTTGTTAATGTGGGAGATTTTTCTGCCAAGAAGGTTGTTGAATGTCCAGCCTTAATCCACTATTTTGTAATTTCCTATCTCACACCTGGTTATTATCCCATGTGCAGAGCTAAATATGAGTCAGATTATTCTCTTTGGGGTAAGTACACAAAATGTGCCTACCCTGCTTATGATCTTAGCACTGTGCTTGTTTCAAGGCTGGACTTTGTTTACTCCCAGTTTACCTGTATGCTGTCTGAGTTATTTACTGTTAGGATGGTACTTGAGCACATAGTTCAAACCCTTTGAAATACGTGCTATGTTTTCTTGGCCCTAGAAGATACAGTTCTGTAGATCAAACAGACAAAAACCAGGAGAAAAATATGCAAGATACAAGTAGAGGAGTGTCTTTCAGCTTCCCAGTGTCAGATATCTCTTCAACTTTCCAGTGTCACAGTAGCTGATTGCAGGCCACAGACAGCCATGCTGCTTTCCTGCCCTGCACAGACGTGCATGCAGACAATATTTACACTACTACTACTTGCTGCTGCTACTATTGCCACTACTACTGCCATTCTCCCACCTCCTTTCACCTTACTCGTCTCCTTCTCCAGTGACAAATTCTCATCTACATTCATATAACTCAGCAGAGGAACTGACTTTAGGTCTGTGTGCCTGTATATAATGGAAGAATATATATGCATTCATTCTAGCTCATTACATACATTACATTGAATTCCAGCCAAATTTCACCTGATAGAATTGTGTTGCTTTTTTAAATAATGTTTTGATTTCATATGAGAAATGGTTTTTTTTAGCTATAAAAGCAACAGAAATCAGATGACAGAAAGGTGTTTGTAAGCTATCTGGATATATTTCAACTGAAGGACAGTAATAAATATTTACAGTTTTCTGCTTTTGTCCAGTTTCCCCATATGTTACTCTAAAGTTGACTGACTACCTTGCCAAATAGGCTCCAAATGTCAATTTTTTTAAATTACTGAGATGCCAAATATTAAGTGTCACTTCCAAGAAAAATTTCATTTTGTCTGACCAAGTGCCAGAACAGAAATTTTCCTGTGAAGCAGGCAATTTTGAAGTGATTACTTTCTCTGACTGTTTGATGCCTAAAGTAATAGTGTGATTTGGCATCTGAAAGAAGCTGAGTTCCACCTCAGTGTACCTGTTTGTCAAGCCATACCTTGGCACATCATTTCATGAATAAACACTTTTGACCTGTTGAATTTTAAATCTGAATTGCATAAACTCTTAGTCCATTAAGTTCCTGGTTAAATGAAATAAAATGTTATTAAGCACTTTTAAGTGAGTTAAATTATGGTCTAGAAAGCAATAGGAATATTTGTGTTGTTTTATTCTCTTGTTCTCTTCATGTGCACCATGAAAAAAAGGAAATTCAGTTTTCAACTGAAAAGTAGAAATTGGTCTCTTAGTGGTAGTGGTAGTTTTTGTTGTTTTGGGGTTTGGGTGGGCTTTTGGTGTGGTTTTGGAGATTTGTTTGTTTGTTTTATTTTGGTTTATTTTGGTTTTTAATGATGTTTTCTGGCTGGCTTGACCAAAGCATTGGGTGAACTTGCTCTCAGATATGAATTGTGTACTTCTGTCATACCTGCCTCTGGTTTTTGCAGGACTATTAAAATTAAAGGATTCTTCACTGCTACAACTCACTGTGTTATAGAAGTAAAGATCAAGAAAGAAAATGATGATCCATAGAGTCAGGCTGTTTAATTATTTGTAATACCATGTTTTATAATCAAACACTTGTAGTGGTTTTGTTTGTACAGTACTTTTTATTAAACATTTTATCTTGAGACACTACTTGAAACCATTCCTGAGTAAATAAAAATACTGCTCTAGTTTATCTTATTTTTTGATTTGACCTTGTGTACTCCTTGCAGTGAGCTTTCTCTGCAGTTCTGAGTGTTTGATCACCAGAATTAACATCTCTACTGATACCAACCATAGCCTATCCCAGCCATATGAACCATAATAGACAGGCTATTTTAGGGCACAGTATATTTATGCATATGAGGCCCATAATAAATACTTGGTTTAGACTTCACTAAAAACAGTAGGAGAAACATAAAACATTAAATCCAGTACAGTATAAAAGGAGTCAATGCTTGAATAATGTTTGTCTCTCTCTTTAAAAGGCTTTAAAATTGCTGTGTATTTGCAATGCAAATTAAAGTATTCCAAATATGAGCTACGTTTTCCTCTGGCACTATATAGGATAGCCTGATCACACAGGAGTCACCACCTGCTTCCGAAAGGCAAACAAACATTAGCTCTGGAAACAAAGCGGGGCGAGTGTTCTGCCTGAGCATTTCTCAGTAGAGAAAAAAAAAAATTGCTAAGAAACGTTTTAGAAAATAAAAAAATTAAGAGCCATCCTCTGTATAAATTCTCCAAATATACCTACATATTCTGCAATTGTTTTATCAAGTTTTCCACAATTTTTCGCGGGTGCAGTGCTGTGTATCAGTTACCTTGTAGCAGTGGGTAAGCACTGTCAGCTCCCCCAGTGAGATTTGTGATGGTTAACCTGAAAAGAAAAGGCTTGGGATATTGCTCTCTGAGTCCTTCAAAAGTGTGGGGCAAAGCAAGTCTTTCTTTTAAGACTAATGAATGGAGAGCCAGGGTTTGAGGAGAAACTTCTTCATGTGTTTTGCTTAATGAAGTGACTTTTTGTAATTCTGCCTATATGTAGGAATGTGCATTTAGCCTTACTTTACCTGAACAGCTGTGGGCAATGCAACTGAGGGTTGTTTCATCTTTTACAGGCCATTTCTCGCTTGTGTGAAGATAAATATAAGGACTTCAGGAAAGCTGCAAAGAAACGGTCGGTCAGTGCTGACAATCTGACTGTGGTTAGATGGTCCCCTGCGATTATCTCCTAACAGAGGAGACTGGAATATTCCTACGGACGTACTGTTTCATCCATCCATTTTTTTCAGAGTGGGCTGGGGGGCGGGGGGATAAAGAAAAAAGACTTTTGATTTTTTTATTTTTAAATCTGTCAAGCTGCCTTTACAGTGCCTCCCCATTGTGTAGCACACGAGTGAAAACCTAATGGAAGGAGAAATGGAGAAATCGGTGTTCGGGAGAGAGGATGAGCAACAATTTTTTTCTCACTTTTCACTAACAGCTTTACACTTTTTATGAGGAAACAGCAAATCAGGTGCTTGAAAGAAGAAACAAAAAAATGAAGTAGAGGCAGAAAAATATTTAAGAACTGTGCCATTTTCTATTATACTGTACTGATGAAGGGAAATGGCAGCATGAAAATAAACCATGTAGTCAGATGACTGTGCACTAGAGGAGACGAAGTTGGGAGATTTCCATCTTAAAGGTTTCTCTTAATATCTTTTTTGTTGTTGTTGTTGTTGGGTTTTTTTTTGCGTTCCTCATTGCTGCTTCCCAGGATAAATTCTTCCCCTTGCACAGCAGGAAGTACAAAGTCTGTATTTACAGTAGCACAAGCCCCTGAATAAATAGCATTGGGTTTTTTTTCACTGCACTTTTCTCTGTAAGCTGTCTTATTAGCATTATTCTTCTTAATTATTATGCATATGTTACATTTCTTGTATGCCTTTTATTGTATTGCAAAAGAGAGAACTTGACCATAGTGCTGAACCAAAAGTGTGTACAGGGATCAGAAGATCTTAGTAATTTCATGATGTATTTTATTTATAGTATACTTGGGTGTGTGTGCCTTCCTGAGTTCTTGGAATCATTTATTTTTCCGTAATATAAAGATACAGTTGTTAAAGTCTTGAGATGATGATGATAAGACTTGGGCCAAATCTCTGAAATTTGCAACAGATCTTGTGATCCTTTTTGCAGATTTTCATAGCATTAGAAGTTTAGCAGAAGTCATTCATTTTGAGGGAGATTTTTTTTTTCTTTGTATGGCCTGACTAGTTCATTCCTTCACCTCCAGGTCCATTGTTGCAAGCAATATTCTCAATTTTTATATGTTTACTTTAAATCAAAGCGAGTCTGTTTGTATAAAATTAAAAATAACCAAAAAAAATTGTTCCAATGAGAAGGCCTGTAGAAGAGCAGAATGGAAATCTTAACAAGGTATTTGTCACAAGGAGATTTGATTTGGAAGCTAAAATACAAACCCTCATGTTTTTCAGCGTAGGTGCTTATAGAAATTAAAAGTAACCGAACTGTGAACGTCATTTCCAACTCTGATTATTAAGCTCTTACTGTTGTTGTTACTGTTTCCCTCTTACCATGGCTGTTGCCCCCTTGGCAATTGAAAGAACCTTTTATACAAAATAACTTGTCACTAGAAGCATATTTGCTTCGTAATGCCCCAGGGTGATTTTCTTTTTTTCCCCAATTTTTTTTTGCACAGTTTAGAAAGATACAGCTGAAAGCTCTCAGTTCCCTGAAATCCTTTCCTTGTGACTATCACTGAAATGAATGGCAACAGACATCCCTGATTTATGCACTACTGTTGTAACCCATAAAAGATTCCATGTTTGTTTTGTTAAGCCCTATGGGCTTGTAGCAAACCTGGGGGCCCAGAGATGCACATTTGACTCCCGGAGCGATGCTAATCAGGTGCCTCCGGGCGGAAAGGCACCGACAGGTTTGAAGTAGTAAAACCAAACAGTTTTCTGTTAACTTTCTAACGTGATTTGTGTAGTTTGAGACATGAAGGTTTCGTCCATAAATTCTCCTGGTGTCCTTTGGGCCTTTAAAATAATCTAATTCTCATCACTTCTTGTTGTGCCAATGCATCAGAACTGTGAGTATCCAAGTCCATTTTTCCCTTGAACATGGAATGTAAGGCAGGTGTTTATAACAAATTACAGCATTTGAAACCTCTTTACAGATAGTATCAAAAGGAACATTTTCAGAGCATTTGAAATTCATCCTTTATAAGAATAAATTTAGGCTTTAAAATATGTAAAATATTTTGGTTTATCAACACTTTGCTAAACTATTTTCCATTTAACTTGATATCAGGAGTATTGGTTTTATCCATTTCTGAGTGATAGAGATACGAACTTTGGATTATGTAAAGATATCAATGCATCTACTATAATTTTTGTGAAGTTTATTAAACTACTTTAAAGATTGTATAGTCTATTTATTGTATGTATGTACATACAGTCTGATACTTTAAAAAGTGGATTCCGTAAAACCTGGCTCAGTCTTGTTTAGACTATTGAATATCGTTTTAGCCTTGTGCACTGGACTCTACCTCTGTATAGGAGAATTTTCCATATTCTTAATTAGTACTGACTCTGTGATTAACTTGGTTATGTTTCTTGCACTAAGAATTAAAAAAAAAAATCTGCTGTAAGTGTGGATTTTTTTCTTTAGTTTTGCCATATGAATCCTCTACATTTAGATGGATGTTTCTTTCCCTCATGGTTATAGAATAATTCTTTGCTTTTTCTTTGGTTTGTTCCAGGGTTGCCAAAAAATACAGTACCTGTCATTAAATCTGAATGAGTGTCTTTTGTTTGCAAGGTATTCTATACCAGGTAATTAAAAAAAATTATTATTTAGGATTATGTTGTGTTTAATGTAGTTTTTTAAGCATTACTGTGTGGAAAATGCCATTGCAAAGATAGAGAATCACCCTGGATGTGAGAAGGGAGGAGAACAGTATAGCATTTTAATTAACAACACAAATACATTGTGTTTTGCTGTAAATGTTTTCTGGATAAAGGTTTTCATTATTGCTTTGGTCACCGGCTCAGAAATGAAAAGGTATGGGAGATATAATAAACCTGTCCCTTCAAGCATCATTGTCTTTATGAATTATTTTTGTATGTTGAGCCAGTGGGACACTTGTTTGGTCGTATGCAGCCCAGAGATGTTTCCCTAATTCCTCTTTCCATCTGCAGACTTGTTTATATTTGATTTGTTGTTTATATTTTATTGTTTGTCAGTGATATATATCATTCTGACAGACACTGTTCCCTGGGACTGAGAGCACTGGAGTCATGGGATAAAATGCAAGAGTAAAACACTCAGATCACCTATTTCCACCTTCCACAGACCCAATCAGTCTTTCAAATGATACACATTTTCTATTGCTAAAAACATACAAAATCCCGATAGCAGGGTAATGGTATCCTTTTCAGTAATTGTTTTGCTTTTGGTTTGGGTTTGTTTTTTTTAGAGAGATCAGCATATATGGCTCAGTTACTGTTTACATTTATGGAGGCTGAACTAAGACTTTGTTTTTTAACACCTTTTTCTCTACTTACCAGCTCTCCTAATGACAGAAACCTTAGCTATAATATAAAGATTAGAAGTAGCAAAAACCTCATCAGAAAAGGGTGATGGTGTAATGGTGGCAGATGACAAAATGACATCTGGTAGTGTTGGCTATATATAAAAATAGCAGTATGTGGGAGGGATAGAGGAACTGCAAGGGCAGAAAAACCTTCAAATCTTAACAGCTGAAGCAGCAAATTATTTACAATCATCCTTAGTTGGTAATGAACATTGCCCTTTCCAATGAGATGTTTAAACTCCTAACTGAAGTGCTGCACATCCACTGCAGACTCGTATTGCTCTCTGTTCCTGCTTGGTCTTCATATGGAATTCACTCAACCTACTTTCCTCACTTCTGTTTCAAACACGTTTTCTGTAATCAGAATTTTATTTTTTTTTACTTGAATTGACAGTTGTTGACAACATTTGCCTACTCTGCAGTGGAGCTGCCACTTAGTGTCTCTAACAGGTTCTGAGGAGCCAACTCAAATACAAACACAAACATACCAATGTGAGTGCGAGGTAGATGCACATGGGAATGAATGTATCTACACCCAAAGTGCAGTGTCTTTGTATCTTTCTGCTGATGTGTTTGTTTTTTTTCTTCAACTGAACTCCATCTTGAAGAAACCATAGAACTGATGAGACTTTGAGTTGCATAAACTAAAGGTAATGATTGAAGATACCTGGACACAAGTGTTTGGAGAAAATGCTTTAAAAAGGGAAACAAGATTTAGAAGAAAAGCTGCTGATTGTAAGGATTCAATAGCAGACATAGATTAGATGCTGAAAAGGATTGTTTCATTGTGTGTGTGAACCTGGTTTTCTGGATCTTCTTATGAGAATCCACAAAAAGTAACTGATGAATTGCAGAACCACAGCTTGAAAATCACTGAACGCATTGAGGGCAGTGAGATACTAGAACAGGTTGCCCCATCCCTGGCAGTTTTCAAGGCCAGGTTGAATGAAGCCCTGAGCAATCTGATCTAGTGGAAGATGTCCCTGCCCATGGTGGGGGAATCAGAACTAGGTGATCTGTAAGGTCCCTTCCAGCTCAAGCCTTTGTATGATTCTATGATTATAGCCAAGAAAGCCATGGTTGAGTTTACTTCTGTTGCCTGGCCTGGATCACTGGCCTCTTCCCATTAAAGGAAGAAGCAAACAGGATGTCAGATTGAAGAAAGGCAGGTGACAGAGCAGTACAAGTAGACTGTGTTTTTCTTTTGTTCCTTCTACAATAGTTGGTCTGATGCAATTTGGTGTGAAAAAAAAGAGTTGTTTTTTCGTGCCCTTTACACCATGTGTTTCAGCATTATCAGCAGGGATTTTTAACTGTTACAGCTGGAGATGTTCTTTGGTGATGATATTCTAAGCAAGCTCCTTGGTGTGGTGATAGGTGACAGTACACCTGTGTTTCCTATATGAGTTGTCTAGAATCATTGTAAAGGGTTTGTTAAGCTCACTCAAGACTCTGGGCAGTATCTTTTGGGAAAATGTCAGTGGTCTCTATAGATGGAGAGCAGCAAATGACAACAAAATGTCAGAAATTGTATATTGTGAAATACAATTTCACAATGTACTTGAATAATTTAGTTTCGGACCTTTTTTCCTTGCATCTCTGACACAGACTGGGATGCTGCGGTTAACGCAGTAGAACTTTGAAGCTGGAAAATCTCTGGAACTAGCACTGCCACCCCTTTGCATTCACTGGCAGTGAAGTGAATCCTCAAAAAGCAGATGAAGACTTACTCATGAGGGCTTAACTAAACAGGCATTAGAGTAAGACATCACCTTCACCAGAGAAATTCCACAGTATATTTAAGTCTAGAGCTAATTCTTCCCTGCATGTTTCCTTGTTTCACTGCCTCTTGGTTTTCCTGCCCCTTTATTTTAGGTGTTAATACAAATTATTCTCCATGGAAACAGTATCTTGGGAACTGGCAGCTGTGGTACACTTGCTGTCTTATATTGAAACAATACAAAATCATCTTGTGGCCACATGCTTTTTGGTCATGTATTTCAGGCAAGTGAAGCATTCTTCTGTAGAAAAATGAAAAGGCCAAAAGATGGGGATTGATGTGCTAGAAGGGTTATGAGACACAACTAGATGTGCATTGTCTTAAAATAATCCATGAAATAAAGATGGGGAAATGTATTTGTACCTTCTGTGTTGTCAATACCAAAAGGCATTGATGATACTTGAAGTAGTGTGATGATGTTTAATTTCTTGGGTAAAGAGCTTAAGGAATTATTGTCTCCCTTCAGTGGGATGGGATATGCAGATGGTTTTGCCAGAGATCCTGGGAGGAGGCAGACTAGGGCGTGCTGAGCAATATGGCCCGGAAGAACTTGTGAAATACATACACCAGATAACATCATGAACATTCATGAACATCATGCATTAGAAGGCAAAACTATCTTGGTGTTGATACACAATCTAGAAGTGTTTGGAAAGTATTGGTGGTCACCTTACATAAAAGCATCCCATTCCTCTTGTGGCCTTACAGGAAAAGGTCATCCTGCGTAGGCAAAAGCTTAGTACACTTTGGCAAGTACTAGAATATGATCAGTAATATTTGGAGTAGCCTTTACAAAAGAAAAAAAAAAAAAGGTAGAAGAGCTCCTGCTAAAAACAAAAGGTGCAGGGTGTAATGTGATGCTGTTGTGGGGCTTCAGTGCTATGACTGTTGAGTAAAGAGAGTCTCCTGGTTTTGACACTTTTCAGTACTTGTCAGTGACACTTTTGAAGTCACAGGGTGGGAGGGTGAAAAAAACTGTAGACAATACCTCCCCAAATAAAAACAACCCAAACCCAAGTCCATTGTAGTTAAGTAATTCTGCATTATCCATAGCATCGTTTTGAATAGAGAGGGAAAATTATCGTCCGACTTATTTATGTAGTTGCTTTGCACAAAAGTGAAAATAGTTTAAATGTCTAAATCCCCTCCAGCATTTGTACCATTGCTTTGTAACTTGCTTGTTACTGCCAGTAGGTTTGTATCTTACATTTTACCGTAGGAATGAGCCCACAGTTTGAATGTGAACTCTAGCAGTCTTTTATAGGGCACCTGTTCTAAATCTGTCCTCTGAGGACCTAGAGGAATGATTCTTGTAACCTAGGAAAATAGTTGTATGTATCTTGATACTTCTGAATACTATCAGGTAAAGTGATCTCCCAGATCTGCTTGGATTTAAGACTTTGGATCAATTATTCCTTCAGCTAAAGTATTTATTCACAAACCAATACTGTAAAGCACAGCACTGAATTCATTTAGGGAAATTACGGTCATGTCACCCTGACACGGAGCTTCAGTGAACAAAGGACTGGCCTGATTCTTCTGCTTCCCCATTTAATAATGAATCTCAGTGAAAACATTGTCGGTGTTTCTGACCTGTGAGAAATCTAGACCATGGAATCATTGCTTTTCTGTGGTGACCTGTCATTGCGGTACATCAGAAAGGCTTTTTTTGTTCTGCTCTGTTTTGCTGGCATGTGGCAGAACAAAGTTGTTCTGCCCCTTAAAGCATGCACATATCTACACCACTGTTAGCTGGATCTGTGTGCTTAGATGTCTGATACCCAGCTGCAATATCTTCATTTTAACTTTTATAAAATAATTTCCTTTTAGAAAAAGAAACCAGGACAAGAAGTCAGTTTTAAGTTTTCTCTGAAATACATAGATTGAAAATCAGCATCTTAATTTTTCCATTTCAGATTTTTTTTTGTAATTTCAGACTTGAGCTAAATTTTCCCTGACAATTCAGTATGTGAGTGTGCGTGTGAGCATTTATTTTTGATGTTAATTGTATTAGATAAGGAATTTCTGTGGCAGTTGCTAATAGGAAAAGCAATTATTTAAAATGTCATTTGAACCTGTTGTTTGCCCCCCTGAGGAATGCATTTATCTGGATTCTGTGAACTACTAAGAATAGGTAAATTCAGTGATACAAAATTGTAGGTTTTGGTCCTGTCCCCTTCATTGTGTTACATGAACAATGAACATTTTACAAATTACTAGTATTTGTAAGAAATTTTCCAAGTTTCTAATACTTTCAGTATAAACTCAGAGATCAGAGGATTGGGGGCACAGGGAACAGGAGAAAACTGTAACTTCAATTTCTTCAGCAGACTGATCTGTCTCCCTCAGCTTTTTTTCTTTGCAAAGTGTCCTTATTTTATTTTTGCTTTTCAGAGCAGAGCAGGATCGGTAGCCAGTGGGTTTTCACAGAATCACAGAATCATAGAATGGTTTGGATTGGAAAGGAACTGTAAAGGTCATCTACCTCCAACCCCCCTGCCGTGTGCAGGGACACCTTCTACTAGTCCAGGTTGCTCAGGGACCCATCCAGCCTGACCTGGTTTCTTTGTTTGATTAACCTGCACATAGTTCAAGAGTGCATATAGTGGGCTTTGTACATTAAATCAGTGACCAGAGAAGATGGAAGTCCCATCATTTACAACTGTGTAACAACCACCTGCCCCAAGAGCAGAGGCAGAGTTGAACTGAAACGCTGAGCTCACCCGAGGCACTGTTAGGTACTCAGGGTCACTTCATCAGTGTTAGACGAGTTGAAACCTCTAAACCTGAGGCATGAATCATATAATTGCTGAACAAAGGAAGGAAGGGTAAGGGAGCACATTACTCGAACTGAAATTTGCCATTGCCTACTTCTGAACATCACAGCCTGGGACAGGAATTCCTGCAGATCAGAAATAGGGGTCTGGGGGATTCTGCCACAAGCCAATGGAGGGAGAATGAGTCAATATATGAGTAGCTGTATCATTAAAGTCAAACCCTTTATCTTCCTGACTGTCTTTAAGTGCGGAGGAACCACAGTATTACTTTGGGGGAAAGCAGATTAAACATGTCCTGAAGCACTCATGCTGATTTTCAAAGATGTAAGGTGCTATAACGTTTCAAAATCTATATTTTTGCATATAAATTAATTTTGTTATTGAAGGAAAGATCAACCATTTTAGATATACATAAATGTGACGGAACTTCATCTGTCATGTACATAAGCGAATACAGTTATATTCAGGAATGCAAGTATATCATATACGATGACTGTATTTAGGGATTTATAGGATTGATTCCCCAGAAATGAAAACATAATTGGCAAATTGTGTGGGTTAACGTATGTAACAATTGTTTTTTGAGGTGTTTCCTAAGAGTTTTTGGATGTCCTAAATATTTTTTTTCCCATAAAGAGAAATGAAGGTAGCAAAAAAAAAAAAAAAAAAAAGAAAGCAGCAAAATGTTACAAATCAAGGAAAAAAATAGAGAAACTGAAATAGTACCAGCAGTTAGGAGGAACAATGTAGGTCACAGGGAATAGATCCATAAATATCTGTGGCCAGTAAAAGGAATTAATACAGTTTTTAATAGTGTCAGGAACACAGTAACTGGTAGCAATTTTGTAGATTCGACTGAAATGGCAAAGTATCTGTCATAATTCAGAGGAGGCAGAAAGATTGAGCTAATGGTCCTATTTTGTCTTTGTGTGCTGTGTTCTTACCTTGCCATAGTACTGAGATTTCCTTTCTGTTATTGGTACTGAAACAATTTTCAGTGGAAGCTCTTTGATACCTTGCAGTGGCCTCACTTTACCCAGGTGATCGGAAAGATTTTGCTGAGGCAAAACCTGGTTGGCTGGAGATGTTTCTCAGGTCCTGGGGGGAACTGCCTTTGGAACAAAGCTTAAGAAGAGCAAGTTTAGAAACGTGAGGTAGTTTAGTCTGTGTGCCAGCAGCACAGGCAACACAAAGACTACAGTGCTGTATGAGTGGTAAGTACATGGAGCATAATCAGTAATCCCGACTGTTTCATGGAAAACAGACTCAAACTGTTTAAAAACAAATAGGACCTACGTTGGTGTTCTTATACATTCATGTGGTGGTTCACCTTCCTACCAAATTCTCCTTATGCTCTCTGCTCTTTGACCCCAGGATGACATTTGCCGATGTTTGTGTTTATCACATGAGATTTCCCTGTCTCTGGACAATGTTGGGAGCTGCTCCGGAGTATCGAGGAGTGCCGGTGGGTTCCCAGCTGCAGCCTGCCGTGGGGATGGGTCCTGTGGGGAACTCCACTCTTGGGCATTCTTGCCTGTTTTCTTTTGCTCTCTAAACCATCAGAATAAATCCTTCAGGATCCGTGTTTTGAGGTTATGGTAAAAATTTTCAAATACATGGATGAGAGTCAGGTAATGAAGTCCTATTCATTTTATTAAGGACTGAGCTATGAAGCTGAAGTTTATGATGCTCTTCTCTTTACAATGAAAAATCCTGGTTGATAGAATGCATAGAGTATGAATACTATTGCAGTTTAACAGAGGAATTCCTTGTGTGCTGCCAAGTATGTTTCGAGCTCTTTAGCAATGATTATTAAAAATGCTCTTGGAAGAAAACAAGGCAGAAATCATGAAAACTGTAGGCAACTGGCAAGGTAGGGCTGTAATTCCAAAGCAAAGGTTTGGGAGGGGTGTGCAAAATTCAAATCCTGAAATAAAAGTTTAGATGTTTTTTCCTAATGTTGTGAAGGGTTTACCTTTGTGAACTTTGTTTAAAGGAGTTTTCACAGGGTCACACTAAACTTTAATAAACAGACTATTAACAGGTCATGGTTTAAGGTTAAAATAAACCTCATAAAATCAAGACGAGGTGTAAAAAACTGAATTATGTATTGTCCTATAAATGATATCCTATAACCAGATGCACATACATAAGTTGTACATCCTGATATTGATGCAAAAATATATTTTTTTCTCTAGTAAGTTGTGGGTAGCAACTATGAGGAATAATAAATTTTCCCTTCATTTATCGTTAAACACAGCTGAAGATCAAAGTTTTTCATTATGAAACAGTATGATAAGAGTACACATTCTTTTTAGACAGAAATACTCTTCTGGATGAGGACTTTATTATGCACAGGATGCAGCTTTTTTTATTTATTTAAAGCCATATTTTCAATATGCAGGTGAGATTTAAAAGAATATACCTTTTGACTTCTGAATTTGACTTGAAAATGACATTTCTTCATATGAGAGAAGAAATCCACAGTTGGTACTGCCTGAAGTTGTTCCTGAAGTTTAAACTGTGTATGAAATAAAGTGGGAAAAAAATGCCATTTTTCTTGTCAGCTCCCCTCTTTCATTTCTATGTTAGTTTAGCCTTTCCCCATGGT
This sequence comes from Myiotriccus ornatus, assembly GCA_036023395.1. Classification (NCBI taxonomy): domain Eukaryota; kingdom Metazoa; phylum Chordata; class Aves; order Passeriformes; family Tyrannidae; genus Myiotriccus; species Myiotriccus ornatus. Next base: position 12,386,878 of record JAYRBT010000082.1, on the reverse strand, counting down.
GTCCAGTGCTAGGTTTAATGACCATGTAGCATGTAGTTAACAATGCATCTGTCCATGGAGAAAGAAAAAGCAGTGTTTGTGTGCAATAACAATAGACAACAGTATGAGGTTTGTTTCTTAAAATGATCAGCCATGAAATACAAGAAGGTGTAAAGAACTCTTATTTTAATTACACAGTAGCTGCCTGTAGGTTAAATCCAAGATGACAGATTTATTTGCTGAAATCCAGAACCGACACAGTAACCCCTTTTGTCGTCTATGTTGCAAACAGGGATCTATTTGCTCTCCACAGTCCTCTCCACAGCTTCATTCTTAGAAGCAATAGCATATAAGTATTAAATTTGAACCACGGCGAGCCAAAGATACAATTGCCATCCTCTGTTTATTGTGAAATTTGTTGCCCAATTACTTAAGGCATTTTTCTTATTGAAACAATTTCCATGATCTCAGCACACCATGCTTATTGCCCGCCTCAACATTGCTATATGTGGACCTGCTTGAGGGAAGAGCTCAGCCTTGCCTTAGATCCGGACACTGGGCACTAATGCAACATGAAATCATCAGCATCGTCATAAAATACATGATCCTTAAACTTTCCAAACCTTCAGATTTGCATTTGCACTGTGAAAAAAGGTAGGTGTAAAACTCAGTGTCAGATATTAAGTGCAAAATTTAAAAAATAGCTGAAATCTCTGTTATGCAAGATTTTTTTTTTTCAGTTACAGCAGAGCAAATTTCAGTCATGTATTCATGTAGCTACCTATTTCAGTGGGAGTTGAGCAGATACTAATAATATGCTTTTGAAAATCCCATGGACTCAACTTTGTACTTTTACTACTTAGTAAATTAAATACTTTTGAAGAAATTGGCCCTGAGCTCCTGAATGAGAAAATATTTCCCATTACTTAATTTTCCTTCGGAGCAGTCTTGAAATGTTCAAAATTCTTAGCTGAATAGCTTTGATGTTGCTGCCACAAAATCATAAGAAAGTCTCCTTTTTCCATTTGTTGTCATCTTAGAAGCAGGTTCCCTTTAGAAACCTTTCTGAACCTTCAAATATATATAGTAAGGGGCTGTAGTTGAGACAAAGTAAGAGAATGGTCTAAATCCTTAAGAGCATATAGTAAAACATAATCTTTTTTTAGACTGACTAAATTAGAGGAGGAAGAATGAGACATCACGACACATGTGAGGCACTACAAGTACCAGGCTTATGTGTCTGAGATGACTGAGCTATGATGGAAGTCAGCAAGATTGAGTCCAGTCAACATGAGCAGTTAAAAATGAGCTGAACTTCACTGTTCTGGAGGTCTTTCTGGACTGTTTCAGGCACGTGCATATCAATGCATAGGCATTTATTTATCTTTGTGCATGTGTGTTTGTAGCTCCTTCCTGGGAATGGAAGGCAGACAGAAGGGGAAGGGGAGGAGGGATGAGTGTTCATTGAAAGTTTCCTTTCCTTGCCCCAAGCTGTGCCACCTCTGGGGACCGAGGGGTTAGAGATGGAGCAATGTGGGGAGTAGGAGCACGTTGTTTAAGCTCTCCACTGAAGAGTTCATGATGGAAAACACCTCTCCCCTATGTCACTGTGTGTAGCCTTTATAGTCCTAAAGCTAGAGTTATAATTTTCTTGCTTTCCCCATCTCTGTGTAGCTACAGTGGCTGTTCTGGGGAGATGCTGCTTTCAAACGTGCTCCTGCAGGGATATCCGAGGGGCAGCTGGACAGAGGTCCCAGGGAATGCAGGTGTGCAGTCCTGTGTGTGCCTGTGTAGAGCGGGGGCTTTCCACACTGTGCTGGCTCCTTTGCTGTGTGTGCTGTGAAGATTGACATGTGTATGTACTGTGTGTGTCTTAAAAAGAGCATTTATTCTGGACAGCTTTTCCTACTACTTCTTTATCCTTCATGTCCAGCTTTTTTCTTTCTATCCCCCTTCTGCTGTATTTCTTTAATTTTAAAAATAAGGCCATCAAGATAAATTGCCTTTCACTGTTTACTGTCCCTTGTAAATAGATTCCCCCCCCACACACGAATTTACAGATCACATTCAGAAGAGTAAGTTTTACTGTAAGATTTGTCGCTGCTACATCATTTTTGCTAACTAGAAAAATTCCAAATAGATTTTAAAATTATAATCTAAAATATTAGATATGCATCTGTGTTTTTTATTTCTTAAGTAGTGATCTGCTAAAGAACCTGGACTAAAATGTCAGATCCCTTTCTGTATTAGGGAAGGTGCTATGCTGGCCTGTTTTGCCTCAGCACTAACTACACTGGAAGAGGGAGGTTGCTTCAAGGCCAGTTGCTTTGTAGGGTGCAGTCTCCCTTAGTAACTCCTACTTCATCTCACTGATGTGTCATTATTGTAGGTATTGACTGGATAAGACAGATGTGGTTGAGATTTGCTGTGCCAGAGGACTACCTCTAGTTTCTGGGTTTTTTTGATGTGTGATGTAGGTTGTGACATCCTTCTGATTTGATCCTGGATTGGGAAGCCCTGAAGTGGCTTCAAGCTGACTGTACCTTACCTCTGGATATCATTCTGACCCAAAGTCTAGCTGAAGTGTCTTTGCTGGGCTTTGTGCCAAGTAAGCCAGGTCTAAGCCTAGGGGTGTGACAGAGGTCCACACTGCAATGAGATGCAGTTCCGGCAGTTCAGAATGTTTCAGTAGGTCACTCACAATGACGGAATCACGCTTGTGAAATTTTTGCAGGATCAAGCCCTAGATCTGTGATAAGGGGTCAGAAATGTGGAGAGCAGTTGTGATTTTTAAAATAGATTTAATTGCATCTTCTTATGTTTCACTGTTGGTCTCTGAAATCTTTCCAGTGGCTTTTAGGGCCCCTCCTACATTCAGACGTGATGAGGTACTCCTGGGTTTCAAAATTTAACTTCAAACTTTAACCCAAAACCATGACAGTGTTTTCTACCTGCCTCTCTTATTTAACTAGAATCCAGTGGAATTTCACAGATTTGACAACTTATAGCCTGGACATAGTATTGGAACATGGGTGGAGGGATGAGGCTGTGCAACATGTGCCTGTCCTCTAGTGTGGAAGATGGTGCCAAGCCAACTGGTGGCACTGTGGAGCTGGAGTCCCTCTGCTATTGCATCCACATCTGTAATACTGCTCTCCCTATTCCCTTACAGCCTTTACAGACAAACAGGGACTACAAGGATAAATAGTAAACAAGGGGGATTGTATGGTGAATATCTTCAGATGGGAACTGAAAGGTAATGCTGAGCCGAGGGATGAAGAAACCAAAGCCAATGGTTTTGTGGAGACCAAACATTTTATAACAACCACATCCACCTGGAGCCCAAAGCTGGGACTGATGACAGGGACTTGGGTAGAGGACACACCATAGAAAGGAGAAATTCTGGATTCAAGTAAGATATGAGCTATCTAAAAAAGCTAAAAGAAAAAGGCTGAAGTTGTCTGGAAAAGCTAAAATAGAATTCAGGCTTTCTGACCTAAGCTAGGGCTGCACTGTGAGTCTGGAGGGCGCTTGCTTTCTTTTAGAAGAAAATGGGCTGTCATACCTCAGGATATCCATGCCATGGGGTCAGATGTTTTTGACTGGTATAGTTCCACAGGCTACTGTTTGAGGGCTTAAATTCCTAGTTGTTCTCCCTGTTACACAAATGGTAGAGGTCTCACAGCAACACCGAGCAAGGATATTTTAACTGGCAATATTGACAGAGACAATTTATAGTCTATTGTGTGGATGCAGCTGCTGAGCATTCATATCCTGCCACCATCTTGGCATTCCTGACTTTATTTTTGACAAAGGACGTTTAACCAGGAATACCTTCGTATGTCAGCATAATTTATATCTTGTCCATTTGCATCTTTTCTTTCCCTTCCTGAGCTTTCCCTTCTTTCCATACTTCTTGCACACGCATATCTCAGGAGGGAACACAAAAAAAGGGAAAAATTTAAAAAAAGGGTGGTGGGTGTGTGTGTGTGCGTGTGGGTGTGTGTGTGAGGGGAAGTGAAGGTAAAACCATCATCACACACCATAAATAAAACTTGGTAACTGAGGAAATGGCTGTTTGGCAAATATTTTGCATAAATCAATTCTGAAAGCAAGAACACTCATTTTTTTTTTACCACTGCAATTAAAAATCTCTTTACACAGATAATGGATAAAGTGTTTTTAAGGGATGTCCTTTCAAACCTTGCTTTTAGGCTTTCCTTAAGATGGGGCTTACTACAGAAAGGACGCTCAGTGTGTTCTGCCAAGGCTTTGCAAGGCCTGTGAGCAGAGAGCTGGGGAGAAGGTCTTTGTACGGATCTATTTTACTTCATTAAACTATTAGCTTTAGCTTTTATTCAGGTAAGATGTGCTCAGTTATAAAGCTTAACCTAGTCACAGAGCCCATAAGTTGTGCAGTATCACCATTCACCTTGCTCTGAGCCAACTCACCTTGCCTGTGCCTGGGTTGTTGGCACCCTACAGGTGTCAGCTTGTCATGACATCACTTTTCTCCTTTGCTATATCACACACAGACTCCTTCTTCAGCTGTTTTTCTAGTGACTGATACTATTTCCTAAGTGTCCACATTATGTTTGCCCCTATCACAGAACAGATTAAAAAGGACTGAGTAACATCCCATAGCTACTGGAACAGTGGGTGGAAGATGGTGGTAGATAACTTTCCCCGAGGGAATTTGGTGCAGTGGGGTGAGGAAAGAAAACCTGAGAGTTTTATTTCATCCCTGCTTTTTTCCTGGTGTACATCACAGTGAAGCAGTGTCAAGGACATGCTGTGCAGTTGCCCCTTGCACTCAAGCACTGCTGACCCCACAGGCATCCTGCTCCAAGGGGAAACTCACTCCATCACTTCTGAGGGGCTGCTGGGGTTTAAGAATGCTGGTCAAGTAGCCCTAGGATCTTTTGAGTGATGTCCAGAGTACCAAGCAGTTTCAGCAGAAAGAACTGATATAAATGAAAAGTAAGCGACTTGAGGCATCTTGAAAAACAGCCACACCCTTGTTTTGTGTTTTTTTTTTAAAGCTTCCCCTGTATTATATCGTGCCTGCAGGGAGTCTCAGCCTGCTGGCCAGCTCAGCACACAGGGGAAAATTTGGTGTGGCTGTGATTGACAGGGCCATGGTGTTCTGTCAGGGAGGCTGTGATTTAGAAACAAAATGGTTTTGGGAAATTGCAATGGGATAGCTTCCAGTGACCTGAACTGAAATTGCCTTTCAAACATAGGGATGCTCACCCTTTTCTACCCCTTTCCTTCCATTATTCATCTGCAATTCTTGTGGGGAGACAGAGAGGTCTCCATTATTTCCTGGTCTATGCTATTTTTTCCTCTCTCCCTGTCTTTCACCACTGAAATATCTCAGCAATGCCAGGAGGCTGGTATGCCCTGGGAGGGTAAGAATAGTCTACAATGGCAGAGATTACTCCTGTTGTTGTTTGTCCACTTGCAGTTGTCTGGACAGAGGAGGTAGGAGCAATTGGATCTGACAAGCTAGAGCTTTTGCAAGACAAACTACTGAAGCCTTAAGAAGATTTATTCCAACATTCAAAACTAACAGTCTTGTTCAAATCATCAAAATAATCCTTCATCAATACATTGTTGTGGCTGGGTTTCTGATTTCCATCCTTGACCTTTAACAAAAATTCCTTCCTTTTTTTTTGTTTGGTTTTTTTCTTCCTCCTTCTTCCTATTTTTCCACCCCTCTTTCTTCCCTGTCTAGTTCTAGCCTCCTTCGGAAATGATAAAGTTGTTAGGACATCAGGAGCTGGGAGTGTTTTGAGCCTGTTCGAACATGGAACGCTGGGACTCGCTGGGGTTTTTGATTGTCACACTCAACTATAATGTGACTATTGTAGGTAAGTACTTTAAGAGACATATCTTCTTTCTTTTGCTGCTTCATATCCTAAAGCCACCCAAGTGTCCTACTGATAGTCAACTTTAATTTCTAGCTATGGTTCTTTGATTCTTATAGTAAGTTGTAATCTTGATACCTGATATAAGAGGTTAATGCATTTCTTTTCTTGTTAAACAGATTACTGCTCCCTCTCTGATAGATATTTCCTGAACTTTATGCAAAATATTGTGGCATCTTCTTGATACCGGAGCTTCCAGTCAGCTGGAAGTAGAAATCATGGTGAAAACAGACAGAAGTAACACCTTACACCACATAAAGTGAATGGTAGAATATATACAATAGCATTAGTGATGGATTAAAATAATTGAAAGAAGGGAAAAAAACTCCTCTCTTTTACAGGAAGAAGTTTGTGGTTTACTACTGTTGTGGTTGATTACCATCACTTTTAATTCTTTATAAACAAATAAATATCATATGCATTTAAAAAAAAAAAAAGCAAAACAAAGCAAGATACAGTTGTTCTTTTCCTCAGATATCAGTTGACTGTTTATTTTTTTTTACCCTTCTTATATATGTAGGGTGCTGTTCGTCTTTCATGGGCTACTTTGAGCAAAGTGTCTGCCAAAAACTTTCTAGGGCCTTTCAAAGACCCTCAGCCTCCAGCTGTGGCCAGTAGCTGTAGTTTGTGTTGTGCATTGCAGGGAACATCCAACTAAGTCCCAGCAGATGCAGCGGAGGGGCTTGTTCTTGTATGTTTAATGAAGACTGAGTCTTTAGGGAAGGTGATGCGTGAAGGGGTTATCTCTCAAATGTATGTCATACTGAACTAATTCCTAAGGAGCCATTGATTTTTCTTAAGCAGCACTCCCTATTGTACATGTTCTAATTAAAAATTGATAGTGAAATAGCATGTAGTATTTTGAGCTTAATTAACTAATGTGCTTTGAAGACTTTGAGGTCCTTGAAGGGAAAAAATGCTACCTAAGGATGAAACGTGGCTTCCTAAAGATGACTGATTGTGTAGAGCTGGTGTTTTCTATTGACCCACACTATGTGGGAAAGGGAGTAACAGTACAGCCTGCCAGCAAAATGTGGGAAGCTGGAAACACAGCAAAACCACCACTAAAGTTCACGGGATTAAAGATAAAATGGAAAGGAAGGCCTCAATTTATTTATGGTTAGATAATATATTATTTTGCCAAGTGCATAGGGTTTCTCTGATGATCCCTCATAAACCTGATATATCCTTAACCCTTTTCCAGCTGGTTTTCCATTACAGTGTTACTGTTCTAGACCATAATTAGTCTGCTGGCCACAAATGGTTTTCGTGGGGCACTCGAAATACATGTTCAGTACAATAATAGGTATCACACCATTTTGTGTATATCTGAATATTTAAAGCTGGGAAATAGCTTCATGGGAAATACAAAAGAAAATTCTTCAAGACAATACCTATAAATAATTCTATATTTTTTAGGTAAAAGGCTTTGTGATCTGGGTTTTTAAAAAGTCTTTATAGTGTGTATTTGGTACTATTTCACAGATTGCCTTCAAAACCTTGTGTACATGTGAGATGTGCATTCACTATTAATGACTTAAGGTTTTCAGTGCATTTCTCAGCCATCAGTTCCATATAATATGCTTCTCTTTAGTCACTGAATTTGCTGTTTGTCTGCCTGTCGTTACAACTGTTGTCTTAACCATTCTTTAAAACACAGACTTAATCTTATCACTCTTTTATGTTTTTTTTCTTTCCTCTTTTTCTTCCTAAGTGGATTTTTTTCCTCTTTTCTTGCAGGGGATTATTAAATTAAATTTCAAAACTGTGTAGGTAACTAGTGACAGGACTCAAAAGGAAACTTAAACTTAACTTCAGATGTTGAATTTTTCTATGTGTTTGTACAGAATGTATTTTTAGGTTTTGACAATATAATGGTATATATTTAAGCATTCCTGTCCTGCCCAGGAAAAGAATTTACGTTTTCATAGAATCACTGAATTTTTCTTTCTTTTCCTTTCCTTCCCTTCCTCTTTTAAATTAAATAACTTTGTCAGTAATATAGCAGTGTTTGTAAGTTTACAAAAAAAAAAAAAAAAAAACCTACCCCATCCAAATATCCTTCAAGAAGCTTTCATGAATAATACAGTCTCATTCAAAAGGTGTGATAAGTACAGTAGCAATGCCTGATCTTTCACTGCTCTCAGTGTAATGGAATAAGGATAAGGCCTGATCTTTCCATCCAAAGCTGGGTGAGACCAAGCCCTGCCTGACGTAAGCAATGTATGAAAATGCCCAACTTGTAAGACTTTACTTGGTGTCAATATCAAGACAGAAGGGAGCTGTTGGTCTGAGTGGAGAAAAGCTGCACACCAAGGTGAGTGAAGGTTGGAAGACATGACAAAGATGGGGCAACCAAAGAGGCATTAGAGGGAGATGACTGGGGTACACATGTGCACACACAAAGGTACATCTGTAGAACATTTTGCATGAGTTTGCTAATAATAAAAATAATAATAACGAATTACTAGCTTGCTAGTAAATACCATTCTAGATACAACAGAGAGATTTTGTTGGCAGTAGTAAACTTTAAAAGCAATTTCATGGCCAAGACCAAGAACAATATTTTTTATCTAGATAAGTTTCACACTGTCTTAGCTGACCTATATCACTGAAATAGGAAAAGATTCAGGTGCAGGGGTAGGAACTCAACAGAAGTGAAAAATGTCAAGTGAAATTGTTAACTCAATTTTGAATTTTTTTAACAGATTTGGACATGTTCATAGTGTTTTTGTGAGGTTTCGGTTGACATAGCTTATTGCATGTTAAACTCCTACATTGTCAACTCAAGATGAAGATTATGGAATGTGTCAGCTACACATTTTCACATGTTTTTCAGTCTCAGTCAAAACAAAGCCAAACAGGAGCTATTAAGAGGGGGACTGATTATAGAGGCTATTTCTTCAAATATCTTGTGTATTGAAAGGGCGTTACTACATCACCTGCCTTCCTTTTCAGTGCTCTGACTCTTCTTCATATCTTCTCCCCTAGGAAAGATCTGGCTGATGTTAATAATTCTGCTGCGAATGGCAGTGGTAGTGTTGGCAGGCTATCCCCTCTACCAAGATGAGCAGGAGCGCTTTGTCTGCAACACCCTGCAACCAGGATGCTCCAACGTTTGCTATGACTTGTTCTCTCCTGTATCTCACTTCAGATTCTGGCTTATTCAGACTGTGTCCATCCTGCTACCTTATGCTGCATTCAGTGTTTATGTTTTGCACAAGGTAGCTATGTACCTTGTAAGAATGCACTGTCTGGTGCATGGATGCAAAGGAAATAAAGGTTTATCAAGCCCCAAACACATGAAGGAGGTCTGTAGAAATGCTGTTGTCAATAGAGCAGAGTGTGGTGAAGAGAACCTAAGTGTCCTTAATTTTTCTGGGGCGTATACTGTTCATCTCTGTTTTAGGACCCTACTTGAGGCTGCCTTTGCAGCTGTGCAGTATTTTCTTTTTGGATTCTTTGTTCCTGAGCGCTTTTCCTGCTACCATTCACCTTGCACAAGCACAGTTGACTGTTATATCTCCCGGCCCACTGAGAAATCCATCATGATGATTTTCATCTGGGGAGTCAGCAGCCTATCCTTTGTGCTCAGCCTTGCTGATCTTGTCTGTGCTCTCCGGAGAATGACAGCACGAAGCCAAAAGAACAAGCTGCTGCCAAACCTCTGCATAGAGAAGGAGTGCGTTTTAAATCTTCCCCCACCACAGCACAGAAGCTCTTCTCCACCTCAAAATGAGGACTGCCCAGTATCAAACAGCTGCCAGACGAGTGATGGCTCCTGTGCACTTCTCTCTGATGAGGAAGAAGAGGCTGTTCTTCATTCTGGAGCTGTCCCTCAGCAAACTGCCAGCCCTAACCTTGACAGCACCAGCAACAAGTGCTGTGTATCAGGAGATCTTGCTGTTAAGCAAGATAGCACTGAGGAACCCTTGTGTGCTAGTGACCAGCAAGGAACTACATGCAGGCAAGTGAGACCGAGACTTCAGCAAGACTTCATTAAAGAGACTGCCCTGGTTTTGAGACCTCAGATCCAGAGTCACCTTGGAGTTTCATCCTCTGCAGATCAGAGCAAGCTTTTAGAATTCTACCCTTCAGCTGAGCTGAAAAGCCTTGATACACAATCAAATTACAGCAATACTAGTTGCTTGAGGTCAAAGAAGTCAGAATGGGTATAGAGCCCAGAGTGAACGCTACCCTGTGACCTTCACAGATCATTGCATCACTGAGGAGGCTTCAGGGAGTTTCAGCTGAATCCCTTGGCTGTGGTTATGCTGCAGAGATACTCTACTATGCTCCACTGACAAAGAAGCAAAAACTTTGGATAGGAGTTAGAAGGATATTCCATTAATGAAGTGTTCTTTGGAAAATGTAACATTTTTATGGTTTTCTGAGTGTAAGTGACTTAAAAAAGCTGTAGACTGTCGCTGACCTGGTTTTCCAGGAGCATGTGTGAGCACTTGTTTACTCTAACCTAGTTTTATTGCAAAAGATTGAGCTTAGGAAAGACATGACTTTTAAACACAGTTGCATACTGTCTACTGCCCAAAAGTAATTTATTTTCTCATACTAAATTCTCAAAGCCCACTCTAAGAAAGGATTTTCAAACAAGCAGACTAGACAGTGAATAAAATAAAAATACTTGTTTTGTAGCAAAGTGTTAATGTGTAAAAACATGTTATTTCTTGAAACATGTTATTTCTTGAAAGTGATACCTCTCCCATTTAGCAATGCCATGGCAGTACCTTTCTCTGACACTGATGTCAGCTGGAGTCTGATCATGTTTGAGTTATTCAACTATAGCACCTTCCAGTACCTAGAGGGGCCAACAGGGAAGAGAGGGACTTTTTACAAGGGCTTGTAATGATAGGACAAGGGGGAATGCCTTCAAACTGAAGTAGAATACCTTTAGATTATGTATAAGGAAGAAATTCTTTACTGTGAGGGTGGTGAGACACTGGAACAGGCTGCCCAGAGAAGCTGTTGATGGCCCATCCCTGGAAGTGTTCAAGGTCAGTTTGGATGAGGCTCTGAGAAACCTGATCTAGTTGAAGGTGTCCCTGCCCACAGCAGAGGGGTTGGAACTAAATGATCTTTAACCCAAACCAATCTGTGATTCTGTGTACTACAATAGTCTTCAAAATAGAGTGGCTGCATCCAGATTAGCTGTTGGGCAAGGTCCTGCAATCAAGAATTGCTCAGGAGGCAGCTAGGAGGGCTGAGCCAGAAGGGTGTCAGTGCTCCAGCAGCTGACAGTGCAGGGGAGGGAGCAGCGGTGCCCGTGCCCTGACTCTACCGACTGTGCCCTAATGTAGATGTGCTACTGACACGTCTACAAGGTGTTACGTCTCTCCATCTGAAGTAGTCACGCTGGGCTCTTCATTTCAGAAGGTGGGAATGAGTCACCTGACCTGTTTTAGGCATCTCTGAAGGTGAGTCACTTTCTAGATATACCTGTTTCTCCCACAATATGATTATCTCAGATCTGGGCTTAGAGAAAATGATTTCTACCCTGAAAGAAAGATACAGTGGCAATGTCTATATCAGAGTGCTTGCCCTCTTTGTCTGACAGACTTCTAATGCTAATAATTTGAAAACATATCAAAACTGAGTGAATCATAGAAGATTTCATTACAGTCATGCTTTGTGCTTTCCTTCAGTGTTAATTCTCTTGCATTTACATGAGCGTGGTCCAGCAGTGAAGCACAGCAGTGCGTGAGATGAATTTTTCTTTTAGCTACGAGTCAGTGGGAGTTGAAGGTTGCACACACCTGCAGATCTTCAGTGGGAGTGGATGTGTAGGAGCACGTACTCAGAGAAATGTTCTAGTGGTAGTGCCTTATAAAATGGATCATTCAGAGGGTGTCAAGAACTGGTATTTGTAGATACCTCTTGGAGCTGGAGTAGCTACCACACTGTTTAGACCAGATACAGATCTAATCTTGTTCTGTCTGTGGTGAACTTCCACATGTAACAAGTTTCTCTAACAATATAATGGCTGGCTCCTCTGTGCAGAACATGAAGGTTCAACAGCTTTCACATTCTTCTTTTTCTCTCCTGGGATTACGAAAGTCTTTAAGACAGTTTGGCTCATAACCTCTGTGTATCATTTCTCATGTGTGTAAGATAAAGATTAGCAATTATCCCTCATCTTCTGCATCTCCCCCAAAATAGGGTAGCTTAATAGATAGACAGAACTGCTCTTTGGGTCAGGAGTAAAGTACTTTGGTATCCTGAGGTATGCTACAGACATTTTTAATTACTACCTTCTAAGAAAGGTTTTCTTCTCTATTAGCTCTGTTTGTTTCTTTTATTGTGCATGCTTGTTGTGTGATTTGTCATTTCCAAGGTAGGAGCAGCATTAATTATTAAACTTATCATAGGCAGAAAAACATTAAATATTTAAACTTCTCATCCTCCAAAGCCTCTTTAATGGGGTCTGTGCTGATTACACATACCATGACAAAACATTGCAACAATGAAACCTTTTATAATTCTTTGCATCTTCTCAGCTGCAAGAAGGAATGCAAGGAACAAATGTGGATCAGACTATCACATGCGTCCCTCAGCATGAGATATAAATAGGGTAGGATAAATAATAAATGCCTTGTGGCTGGACACAGTTTGCTTTTTTCGTGTCTGTAGTCAGATATCTTTTAATGAATGAAGAGTCTCATTTCAAATCAGAAAGATCCTGTTTGTGTTTGAAATGGAAAGTGAAATTAGCTAACTACTTCCTTAGTCTGCAGACACTTCTTGTGAGATTGTGGCCTCTGGTTTGTGTCACTCTGCTGCAGACCTGGGTGCTTTTGGGACTTGTGGACCTGTTGATGTGTGATTCAGAGTCAGTGTAATAAGCACTTAATGTGTTTATAAAAACTGTTTGTTAAAAGATTAAGATTCTGTATGGGCTTTTCCCTGGAGAGTAAATAGAAGCTTCTGCCATCAGCAACCTGCTCCCAGGGGAATGTCTCAGAGTCTCTTCTACGACTATTTCCAAGTCACATTTATTAATTACAAATACAGAGTTTTACACAATGAGTGGATCTACCAGCAAGGAAAGATGTGCAAAGGTGTTTGAACTATTGTGAACTTCCACAGCTCAAGGAAATGAAAAGTGGTGGTTGGGAGGGGCATCCCCCAATGGGGAGGAGAAAATGGCAAAGAAGGTCTGTTTGAAAAAGCATTTCTCCTTACATTCAGTATCACTGAATGTGAAGGTGCTGTAGAGATGTCTTAGAAAGTGTGAGCAAAAGAACTAATAGAGGTGAAGCAAGGAAGCAACAAGATTTTCTGCTGTGTAAACAAATATTTAGTCTCTTAAATCTGTGAATTGTTTTCACAAGTCCTTCCAGAATGTATTCCATACTCAGAAAAATGTTACAAAAGGTGCTTGTTACATTTGCCAGTGTGTCTTTAAATCTTTTTTTAGCCCTTCTATTTCAGAAAAGCATTTCAAAGATGGGTTGAAAGCACAAGACTCCTAATACTGCCCTCAGGGAGCTTTGTCTTGGGCTCAGACAAGGCTGTCATAGCTGCAGTGCAGGTGTCACTCGCACCCTGAGGTGGGTCCATGGAAGAATACATTAAATAACCATATTGCTCATCTATAGTCTTATGTGCTACTGACCATGAGACTACAAAAAATGAATTGAGCTCCCTGGAAATAAGAGTTGGAACTGATCAGAAAATCTATGATAACATAGTTTTCATATAAGAAATAAAATTTTTATTGAAAACATTATGAAATGCCTTTAAATTTTATTTTTTTTGTTATATCTTCAACTGGATTATAGCACTTCTCTTGCTAAATAAGTATCTAGCAGGCTTATGGTGACCTAGAATTTGCATGTTTTCTGTGCAGCAAAATCAAGTATGACTAAGAATTTATGCAGTATCAGCATGATTGAAAGAAAAAAAAAATCAATGTTGTTACCCCTAAATAAAATAGACTTTAATTTTTTTCCTAAACAATTTTTTTTTCTATTTCCTTTGTTTTGTTTTAGTTTGGAATATATTTTTTAATACCAAAATAGAAGCCAGACCCCAAGTTTCAGTCAGTTATAATCACTTTATCTTCTTTTTACACTCTCTTGTTTGGTTCACTTTGATTTACTCTTATCAGCATAACAGAAAGCTGTGGCTCTCTCTTCTCTTGTGAAAGACACCGTAGACAGGTGTCTAGGGAATGCATAATTTCCTGTTAGCAGCAGTTGTTCTCCGTGAATCTCTCAGTTCAGCCCAGAATAAGTGTTAAATCTAAAGTTAGAATTGTAGAGAGATCCTCAGTGTATTCTTTCAAGTTATTAAAATTGTCTGCCCTTACATGATAGATCATTGCTGCAATGATTGTCTTTCTAGAAGGAACCATTAAAGAGCATATTAATTGGACCGTATTTTATTGTAGTGCCATGATTACAATGGAGAACAGATAAATTATTACCGCTTGTGGTATTTCAGGGTAATAAAGAAATGCTTCTCCAAAAATAGGACAGTAGAGTAGTTTAAAAGGCTGTTCTTTAACTACTGTCTCTTGTACTACTTTTAATAGCCTGATGTTCAACTGACAGAGAAGTAATTTTACAATGTGATGCTCTTACATTGTAATTGAGCTGCTAAAATATTCTGCAGATTAGATGATCTCCCTTCACTGACAGCACGAACTCTTGGCCTGTGATACCCAGCAGTGCCAGTTCTGAAAAATGAGTTCACCAATAAGGCAGAAATCTGATCAAAGTGTATCAACTGTTATCTCTGCAATTAAAATTATCCAGCATCCATGTAGATAGATTACAGTCACAATCTGCTTCACTAGTTTTGATTTCTCCCACTTTACCGTCTGTTATCTTTCATTTGTTTTGACAGGCAATATGTTCCAGAACAACTATAATTTAATTATGGGACTACACATACAGTGCTAAGTCCAAGGTCTGTTTTATGGTCCTTGGCCATTCACACCATGGAAATGCCAGGAGACAGAGACCTATCTCTTATTCAGTTTCTGCAGGTAACACTTTGAGTTGAGAAGTGAAGTAGCTTTGAAAAGCTTTCACAAATGAACAATTTACTGAGTGAAGAAGAGGGCAAATTCTGAGCTTGTCCTTAGAAATGGAAGTTTATGTATGGTTCTCTCAAGAAAGACATGGGATCAGAAGTAAGTTTTTCAGTTCTGGCTTTCCTATGTGTGTAACATCTATTCTGCCAGTGAGACTTTAGGCACTACACACCAGACTGTATTTGGGCATTTTCTTTCACCGAAAATGTTACTTTTGGCAAAGAAATAACAATAATGGAAATAAACAGAAGACTTTGACCTAGCAGAATCAATTTTTGCATTTTTCCCTGTGATTTATTGCCTTTTCCTTGCACTGAAGATAGGCAACATTTTTTTTTAAGGGAAATCAGTATGCTTTTAGAGCCCCACTTGTCCTGACAAATTAGACACCCACTCCGACACCCACTCCTTCTGCTCATTTCTCTACAAGTCAGAGTGAGTGACTCTTACTTCTGACAGACCATATACAGTGCAATGAGCTCCTTTTTTCTGGTACAACCTTTTTTTTTTTTTTAAATCTCTGTCCTATCTTTGAAGGTCTAGTGGAGATATTAAAGGTAGGTAGTTGAGCAACTCATATTCACTGGCTAACAAATCCAAGCTTTTTTCTTCTGGAGCAAACCTTTTTCTAAAGCATTTGAATATTTGTAACACAGTGTACCGAATGTGATGCACTGATAGATACCTGCTTGTGCAGTTCACCAGAGACTTTCACATATGAATTGATATGACCTGATCTTTGAATGACTGGAGAAAACTACAGAATTTGCCTTGCAGCCCCTCTCTTTTCTCCCATCAGTCACTCAGAACTGATTTCATGGAGCACAAACCTGTATGAAATTCACAAGGTGACCGTATATTAAGGTATAATCCAAACGCAGATATTTTAAGATAGATAGATAGATAGATAGATAGATGTGGTAACAATCCACCTCATGGCTTGGAGTCATGTGAAGCACAGATACTTCAATTTAGAGTAAATCAATCTTAATTTTCAGAGTTTACAGCAGTGGACGGAAAAGTGCAGATGAATAGAATGACAGAATCACAGAATATTTCTGAGTTGGAAGGGACCAACAAGGATCATCAAGTCCAACTCCTAAGTGATTGGCCCATACTGGGATCAAACCCACAACCTTGGCATTATTACACCAAACTCTACCAAGATCTGTGAACTCTCCTCACCAGTCAGTGATATTCTTGTGGTGCAGGACCTGGGCTCCAGTCCATTAGAGTCTGGGCACCAGGTCAGTTTAAATATTGTCCTGCACTGCTTCTTACACCAAATCCTATACAGATTCTGCCCTGATTTTGGAGTGTTTGCCGACATCATAAGAACAGTTCAGTTGGGGCACCAAAATATGCCTCTCATGACTTCCCACTACATCCTGTAGGCAGCCTGCAGGCCCTACCAATACAGACAGAACACCTTAAACACAGAGTACTTCTTCTGTTGGTTTGTGGGAATTTAGTAAATTAGTTGAAATGAATCCTGTGCTATAGGGTTACATTGAGTAACAGCTGCAAAGCTAAGGCCACCTCGCAGAGCAACCCTTTAGTAGACAGGTATGGCTGCTTCAGTCAGCACCTGACAGAAGACCTCACCTACCACCTCAGTGACGACTGAGCTCCCTTGGGTGAGTCTCCCCTGCAGTTTGGCACACCAGCATGCAATGTCCATCTCAGTGTTTGCAGGAAGCACTTTGTGAAGACGAAGTGCTCTGGTGAGTGTCAACTATTCCTGCTTTGCCAGTCCCTTTTATATTTGGTCTGCCTCGATGCCAGGTGGGGCCTCTTGGTGCAGAAGGCTGTTTCCAGTACCCCAGCTGCCAGCACACACCTCAAAAAGAAGCAAGCTCCTGCTTCACCTATCCACCCTGGGGCACCAATTCCATTATTTCCAGGATCTTTGGCAGTGTGTTTCCAAAAATGAGGCAGAACTTGGTTACCAGATTGCCCGCATTGCTGCATTGGCTGTATCCAGCCTGCCAACAGAAGCCAGCCAGTGCCATGTGGCTACTGAAGAGGCAGTATCCTGGTATGAAGAGTGACCCAAGAAGGGGGAAATGTGGTGATAAACATGGTCTTTAGCTGCATACAAAGCACTCCTTCCTTTCTCTCCCCTCTTTGCCTGACTTGTTCCATCTCCTCCATGTTATGGTAACATAACGAGGTGAGCATCCTTGAGGCAGTGGAAGATGCCAACTCACAGTAAATTCATTTTCCAGATGGGATTCTGACCCCTTAGTTCGGTGTGGCCTCGGCAGTTGCTCATACACTGATGATGTTCTCTGTCCATCCAGAACCATCTCGTAGTGCTCTTTGTGTTTAACAGAGCTCAGGTGGTTACTTTGGGGAAGGTGGTTCCCATTTGTACCTCAATACCGGGCAACTTGAAGGGAATGCCACCAGCAGGGGTGGTGGTGGTGATGATGTGAAGTGTAGGTTACAGAAAACTGAGAAAACTGTTCTGCCTACAGCCATGGACACTGCACACGTCTGGGGTGACTTAAGTTGCCTTAATTGGCCAGGATTATATCTGAGAGGAAAACCAGCTTTGTGAGTGCTCAGGCAGGCATCTGTCAGTCTTGCTTTGGATACTGGTCTCAAAGAGCTTTGTCCTTCTCTTGAAGACTTATGTATCATTTAGGTCGAAACACATGGTAGTGTTAGTCTGAAAGGGTCTGTGGCTAGGAAGACTTTTCATTACCTTGGTTATTTTTCTTTAAAAAGAAAAAAATGTTCCTCCCTGTCAGGAATGCCAAGTTCCCTGAAATCTTGGTTAGTGTGCATCAGGAACTGAACCAGAGTCCCATCTGTCGAACGCCCACTGATGGCCATGAGGAGTGGAGAACTTGTGGGTGTTTTTTTTAAAAGTGAGTGCATCCTCTTGGCTGACAGTCCTGTGTAAAGATGGAAGATTTACAGCCCACAGGTCTGGTGGGCATCCAATTCTGGTCCCTGGCCCAGGCTGAACTGCTGTTGCCTTCCTTCTCCCCTCTGCCATGAGATGTTGGTGAGCTGGGGCTGGGCTCAAGCTGGGCTTTTAGAGAGGGTAGGGGGCTGCATGAACACTAAATGAAGGGCTAGAACAGTTCTCAGACTGTCTAAAAATGCCAGAGTTGAGTACAAGACCTCCATTCCCCATAGTTTTTTGCTCTTAACAAAACTTAGCAAGCTGAGTTAACAAAGACTGTTTCAGTTTTTAGATTGAATCATGTTACTGTTCTATTTGAACATATTTGCTGCTCTCTAGAGGAGCTGATGGAACTTGCATGGTTTAAGGATACATGGTTATGTACCTTAAGGAGTCCTAAAATTTGGATAAATGAAGAAAACTGCAGAAAGGAAGCAAACCAATGTAAACAATTGCCTCTCTAAAATTTTGTCAGGAAATGAAGTAGCAGCAAAATAAAATTCAATGTATAAAATAAAAAACAGAGAAGTCAATACACCACAACAAGGTAGGAGAAAGCACATAGATATCACTGCACTTGAGGGGACTGCCAAGAAATTACGATTTTCAAGAAATTACGATTATACTGAAAAAATAATATTATTATAACAATCAAAGGTCTTGTCAAGAACAATCCCCCTCCCTCGCAAATCCTTAGCAGATAGTACACAGAATGCTTTTGAGGGGATCAAAGAGGTCAGAGCAGTAGCTGAGAAGCAACCTCTCTATTTAATAATCAAAACTATACATTGTGCCAGCTTGTACAAAGGCATGACAGAGCCCAGCAAAAAGTGTAAAACTTGAGAAAGCAGCAATTAAAGAACACACCACCAAGCAAATACTGAAATCTTGCAACAGAGATGTGGCTGATGGTAAAAATAACCACCAGCATCTCTTGGCAGCTCGAGGTTAAGTCACCTACATTTTGTCACATAGCTGTGAGGTAGGTGTCCAAAGTCCCACTACTCTCTGAGGAGATCTGGTCAAATTCAGATCTGGGCTACGATAAGTTGCCCACAAAAGTATCCAATGTTATTAA
Source organism: Myiotriccus ornatus (assembly GCA_036023395.1). Classification (NCBI taxonomy): domain Eukaryota; kingdom Metazoa; phylum Chordata; class Aves; order Passeriformes; family Tyrannidae; genus Myiotriccus; species Myiotriccus ornatus. Next base: position 12,367,919 of record JAYRBT010000082.1, on the reverse strand, counting down.
AATTGCCAGAGGGTAACTGAGATATTCACCTGGGGCTTTCAGACATGACAAAACGTTACAGGAGGCTCATGCTCTTTTGGAGAGGTGGAGAAAAAGGGATAGGAGTCTCCAGGATCACCTGGAGCCCATGTCTAGGCAACTGAATTAAGGCCTACATTACTTAGAGAGAATGGACTCATCTTCCAGGACCCACTGACTACATTACTAACACTCTATTGACTGCAACAAGAGCTCATACAATAGCTTACCTTAAAAAAACCCAAACCATTAAGATACCTACCTGCATTTACATGTCTTAGTCTTGAGCTGAACCCCAGCCTTCACCTAAACATGGCACTTGCAGGGAGAGGGGATGGAGTGAGGAGGGAAAAAAAAAAGAAAATATTGAGAAGTATTTAAGCAGTGATAACAGCTGGAGAAGTACTACTGTAGAGGATGTCACCTTTCAACAAATGTGATCCTGTTTTTATTCAACAATAGAGACAGAGAAAGCAAAGTCGGGAGAACAGTATTGCTGCTGACCTGGACTATCATATGATGTCAAACAATTTCACAGTAGAATTATTTAGAAAATGATCAGGAAAGACAAAAATTACATTGGTCATACCTTTCATAGCTTTCAAAAAGACATCTTGGAAACCACCACTGCAACAATTCAAAACCTCCTAAAATGCCAAAGGAAAAGCTGACACTGAAGTCTAACTTTCACAAGTGCAATCAATATGGCTACATGGCCATAGACTGAGATCTTTGAATTCTTGCATGTGTTCTTGGCACTGATTGAAAGAAGTACATAAAAAGAAGTGTTGTAGCTCCACAGGAAAATGCTAGGAGATGTAAATACACAGCTGGACCAATGCTGCTGTAGAAACAAAAAGATTTTCCGGTGTTGACAGACATACATGATCTCTTAGTATCAGAAAACACAGTGCATCAGAATCTGCCACCTCAGCCATTGCTTGTAAAGACAAGACATTTAGAGATAGACACATTTTATTTTAGGAGACATTAAATAAAAATTTATTCTGCCAATGGTAGTGACTACTGACTGGAAATGAAAAATGGCAGGAGTTTCTTAAAAACAATTCTCTTACTTTTCTCCAAGACAGAATATAATACCACTTAATGGAAAACAACATATCCCTTTTCTTCCAAGAGACTGCCATTATGTATATAACACCTTATATTAAAATCTTCCATAATTTATTTAGGATGAAACCAACAGAGGGTCTATCAAAGTTGCTCTATGAACTTTTCAGTTTCCACACTCACTGTTGGCTTTTGGACCTTACAGAAAATCGTACCCAGAATAATTGTCCATTACTTTCTTTTAAGACATGAAGAATTATACAATTTAAAAAAAATATTCTCATCTATTCTATTTTCCCAAAAGGAATTATGTTTGAAAGCAGTGTGTAAATTCATGGGTTAAACTCTAATTCAGAAAAGCACTCTTGTTCAGGAAAACATTTGTGCATATACTTACTTTAAGCATCTTAAAAAATCTCACTGAATAGGACTTTGGCATGCACTTAAATAGTCCTTACCACCCTACATGCTTATGATCCACTTCTATTCAAGAAAGCAATCAAGCACAAGTTTCTGAATCAGGATCTAAAGGTATTCTGTGAAAACCATTTCTATTCCAAGCTCTACTAATAAATTAGGGGTTTTGTGATTTTGCCTTTTTTTTTTTTTTTCATTAAGAATGTATAACATGAATGTGCTTTGCTTCATTTTAAGCTGCAAAGGCCCATTTTATGTACTGCTTGTTAAATCAGATTCTAATGATTCTTTCCCTCATGCAAATCTTTCCTCTCATTCATGGATTGTATTTAAATTCTGCTCAGCTTGCATTCATGATGCCTTGTCAGTGATTTGCATTGCTCTGATGCGTTTGCCCTGGTTGCACCCCTCACTCACTTTGGCTTGAGAACATAGAAGCCATAAATAACTCTTTAGCTGCTAAAAACAACACACACAATTCTTGTACACTAATGAGCTAGAGCATGGCAGCAATGAAGCTCCATGTGGGTCTCTGTGGTTTCCTGATCTGGCTGTTCCTAATGCCCTGCCTCCGTATCCTGGAAAACCAGAATCTTCCCAACTGTCATAGCAAAATACCACTTCCCTAGAGCTTTGCAAAAAAAGTAAGTTTAGCTTAAAAACCGCAGTGATAAATGTGTTTTCCGCCCAGCAGGTTTGAAGAAAGAAAGTCGTGCAGCTCCCTGTGGAGTGGCTGCTCTGCCCTCTGCAGCACCGGGAGGCTGCAGCTCCGTATGGCAGCGATGTACAGAGCACACGGTGCCCAAAGCTGCGCAGTCTGTAGCTGCACGGGAAACATTTCCTCTTCCTCTCCTAAAAGTCAGATTTCATTTTGTTCCTGCTCTACATCTGGACAGAAATCCAAAGCAAGTAATTTGTTTCATAAGCCAGATTTCTACATTTTCTGATCTACATGGAAAGAGACCGTTTAGATTTCAGCCACTAAAAATGATGAGGGTATTGTGTGCCAAACACATTTTGAGTCAAGTCAGTTCATAGCATGAAAACTACTTTTTCTTATTTCAGAAGATGTGAAAATGGGACACTCTAGTCATAGGCTTATTTTCTGTGGAAAAAAATCAAGTAGAAAAAATAATTTGAGGAGACTGATGCTTCTTTGTGAAGAATGCTACATATAATTATCAATGACAAAAGATTGGAGGAAAGAATATCTGATGCATTTAAAATATACCTGAAAGCACCTAGCAAGTCACACATAAAGCAAAAGTGATGGAATAAGAACCAATTTTTTTTTCTTCAACGTATTAAAAAAAAAATCAGATAGTGCTCAAGACAGGTAGCCAGCTTTCTCTTTTATAATACATTGGGCAGCTACAGGAATGTGGCCACATCTTTCTAACTAAATTTCCATTTTCTTGGAAAGCTGCATTTTAGAGAAGGACATCTTACTTCTATATTCCTCTCTGCTTGTTGCAACGATGGTCCCCTCTGTCCAGAGGACGACAGGAGTGGTGTGTGCAGGATCAGTGCGCAGCGGGGGTCGCGCAGGGATGGGGAGGCATCGCCCCATCCACGGCCCCGCCACGCACCGGGGAGAGGAGAAGCTGAGGAAAAGGTGACAAGCTGCTGAGCGCCGTGGAAGGGCCTGGTGATGGAATTCCAGGTCTCTCCAGTGGAGGGCACTGCTGGATGGCGAGCGCAGCGCCGGCTTCCTCCCGAATTCAGCTCCCGCCGCTCCACCGGGACTCTCCGCACCCCCATTCCCACCGGAGTCCCTCCGTCTGCCGGGACTCCTTGCCCAGTGCAACTCCAAACTTGTTGTAAACCCTCTTTTCCATACTTCCCTGCCTTAGGGAATGGAGGAATGAGTAGTTTTTCTCCATTCTTTTCAAAGCCGATTTCGCTCCAGCCCCTCAGCGTCCACTGCCCCGATTTGTCCTGGGCAGCCTAACGCGATGGCCCCCACGGTGACAGATTTGGTGCTGTGCCTGGGAAACGCCGTACCCTCTGGGAATGCGGGACTATGGCCCTTGGGGGGCTGCTGGGGAGAAATTGGTGGGGAGGGCAGAGGTGTGAGGAAATGCTCATAAAACGGAGCTTTACTGAAAACACAGAGCGGAATCAGGAAATCCAGGTTCTTCCCCTAGACTTGCATTTAAGTTTCGTCAGCCTGGGTATTATTACCATAATTTTTATCTCACAAGAAGAAATTAAATTCACAAGTGAATGTAAAGTGTTTCAAGAGCATAGATAAGAGACTTGTAGGAGTGAAAAAGTGTTATCTCAGCCTTCAAAAAGCTTGGTTCAGCATTTGACCTTAGGTAGTAGTTTCTGAAGTGATTTGACTATCCTTAGTCACCTCACATTATTGCTCCACATTTTAATACTAGACACTAGTTATTTCCATACAACCATAGCATTTATGATCCTTTCTGCTGAACTAGTGAAATTCATATACCTGATTACAGTAATGATGGGCAGTTATAAAAGCTTAAATCAGTAGAGCCATCTGAAGATTTCTAATTATGTTCTCTTAAAGGCTGCCTAGAACTCATCATGACCACATGCTGAGAGCCTGCCCTGTTTAATGTTTGGACCATCATTTGTAGATCCCTTTATTCTTCTTGGTCTCATCCTACTGTTTTCAGGGTGACCTTTGTTGCCAAGCCTCTTTAAGAAGAGATGTGCTATCTCTTCCACACCATCCAGTTTCAGTATGCAGAACAAAAAGAGAGGGAACATGGCCAGGATGGGCAATAGAGTGAGGTTGTTCCTTACTTGCTTCCCTATTAGGCCAGCAGCTGTGTTGACCATGCTGTGTGGAAGTGTGTGCCTAGAGAAACACGGGCCGTGTGGCTCTGGAATGGGGTGCAGGAGCAGGGCATGCTACAGGCAGGTTGTAACAGGCACTTTGGAAACTGGTTGCGATTCCACAAGCTGGTTTGACTGGCCCGCACCGAGCTTTCCACCAGCATGAGCTCACCTGTAGGAGAGCCTTCACTCCAGGAGCATCTTTTGTCATTTTTCAGCGTTCATTATCACTAGTTTGCTTTTTCACTGTATTAGGTGGACTGGCTATCCCATATAAAATTCCATGTCTTTATCGGCTGAGAAGGTTAATTACTGAGCAGGCTCAGTTTGGCTTTTGCACTGCATGTAGTGCTTGTGACATAAATGTGTTGAGCACAGTCACTGGGATCAAGCAATGGTCTTGTATTAATTTTCATATTTCAAAGTAGACCTGGGATTCTCCTGGTGTATTTCTTTCTCAGCTACTGATTCCTTTCTAAACTTGGGCATTCTGCCTTGTCTCGTGGTAGTGGTTTCCCCTTATGAAAAATTGTTGTCAATTTCTTCTACAAGCCACCTTCACGTGCCTAGCGAGGTGTCCTCCCAGGTAAACCTGGAGAGAGCCTGGGAGCCAAAGCTGGGGTGAAGCTGTGTGTAGTGTGTGCACAGAGGCACTGCTGCCTCCAGCTTTCCTACCCCTCCCGGGACACTTTTTAGGACTACTCAAGCACATTTGAAGAACTGTTTAATGGATGACCATCCCAATACTTTGATTTTGTGCGCCAGTCTTAGCCTTCATAGCCTTCCCAGAAAGCCTGGCCACATTCATATTATTATAAGGTATGAGAATTACCTAATTCCTCCCTGCCTGAAGTCCCGTCCCTTCCCTTCCATGATAGATTATCAAAGCTCCAGGGAAGCTTCTCCTGCACAAGGAAAACTTTGGAGTACACTGCAGGACACTACCAGATAGCCCCCAAGGACTTAGCAGAAGGGCCCAGGGAACATGTGATGTCCCTGCTGAGGCTCTCCAGCAGACCTGCACTGCTCTGCCTTCCTTTAAAATGCCCATCAGAAGCTATGCCACCTCTCTGGGAGGCTGCAGGATTATTTAGTCATTGCAGCAGGAGGAGGAGAAAAATCCGTGGCATTGTCTTTTGAAGCAGGAACACGTAAAGCAAGGAGGGGTCCTGGAAAGAAAAATAACACTTTAAAGGTACATTGCTTATTAGGGAAGAAAAAAAATCCTAAACCATGCTCCTCTGCTGGGTTGGTCACTCGCCTGAACAGAGCAGTTAGTCAGGCCTTTCTGTGAGCTGTGGGAGCCTCTTGGTTGCCATCTGTGCAGCTCTCCAAATGTTGCTGTGCAAGTTGTGCTATGGGCCACATCAGCGACAGTGAAGCTTTCCCTTAGCTCTCCGGAGCTGGTGTGTGTGGGTGCTGTCCCTGCCCATGGATGAGCCTGTGCCAGCAGGGATGCCGAGGGCACTCCTGCTCCGCAGGCAAGGGCTTGGGCCGTGGGTCTGCTGGAGCTGTTTTTAATAGCTTTCTGGCAAATTTAAGGGAGAAGGCAGTTTATCATCAGATCTTGAAAGCTAACAAGTAATTCCTACCAACTAGATAACAGTATTTTTTGGCTCTTTATATGAAATTTATCTTTAAAGTCTGATAAAAGACATCCTAATAATGTGAATTTCTTTGTAGTTGTGGATCTTTATTTCTTGTATACCTAAATGACTTGCTGTTGGTGTTTCTGATTATGTTTTTCCTTATATGCAAGTTTTATGCTGAATCACAAAAATCTGCACTCTTTAGTTAATTTCTTTAGCACCGTTTCCCTATGTTTGTGTTTCTAGTGATTTGAATTTTGCCTCATTTTTATTTGTTTAGCCTTTGCATTATTTCTCAGTCATTTCCAAAGCAGTCATCCTGGTAACTCGACTAGCTCTGAGACTCCTTTCCTGCCTAAGTTCACCTGTTGCACCTCTTGGCTCATTCCAGAGTAGGTTAAGCCACAGGGCTACTTCCTTTCTTTTACTAGAAGTGCTTTTATCTCAGTACTAGCAACCTGTACCAGCAGTCTGTAAGAGACCTATCTAAACAAATTCTCAGAGAAGAGTTGTGACTGTAGCTCCCCTCTGTCTTCCTTGCTAGAACCTGCTGGAGGGGAAGGAACTCAGATTTTTATTCGTGGAACTGACTGTGCTTCTATGTGCGGAGTTTCCCCAGCAGGAAGACCTCTAACTTAGCCCTGCTGACAGCAGGGGAAAGTGCCACGTTGATCTAAATGTTTCAACAATTGTGGGGGGGGAAAAAAAAAAAAGTTTCCAGCAATACAGAAAAATACTAGGACCTTTTCAACTTACAGGTATATCAATCTTCTGATCCTGGTCAATTGGTGTATAAATAGTTAGCATGCATAAGTTCCAGTGGAACTTCCTTTGCATTTGAGAAGTTGAAACTATTTTTCTCTCCAAGTAGTTGGGAGCATTTTTAATTCCCCCTTTTCATGATCCCAGTAACTTGGTAGAAATTAAGTCTATTAGGAGAACTTTGAAAAGGACACCAACAATCAAGTCAGGGCTCAATGAAACAAGGTTTTTCCCACAAATCATGACTGATATCTGTGTCATTAGTAGGGTAGCTGCCCATCTCTTATCATGATTGGCAGGCTAATAAGGGACCTGGGGCTATCTTTTCACTGCTAGCACACAACCTAACCAATTGCTTTTAAATGATTGTTAATTTGACAGAATATAAGCAGAAGACATAAAAATACCTGGAATAGTGTCTAATGCAGTTTTTACTCCTAGTATTGTGAGTACTTGCATTTTAGAAAACAGATTAGAACGTACTTAATAGATTTAAAATTTTTTTTAGACGCTCAGTTTTTAAAGAAAATCTTGCAGTAGTTCTTTGGTTCAATTAGGAGTAAAAGAGAAGGGAGTTTTGTAATGCAATTGTCCTGTAAAGGAAAATGTTTTAAATTGGGGAGATTATGTGAGCAGACCACCTGTAGGGCATTCATAGCTCTTTTCTATAATGCTCCAAGCCATGCCTTGCTGCCTGCAGTCTGGCTAACAATGCGGGGAAAAGCTGTTTAAAAGGCTGTTCTCCCTTTTCCCTCTGGTGTTCACTAACTGTTACAAGTCTTCCTCTTAAAATAAAAAAAAAAAAAAAGTCCCATGTCCCTTTAATTGAAGAACTTTAAGGCTCCATGGTGGCCAATTGGTCTGCAACAAGAGGAACCAGGCAGCAGGGAAAGAAACTTCAGACTATACATCACGTTTGGTGAAGAGAAAAGATCAAAGTTTTCCCAAACTCAAAAGAAACCAAGTTCCCTACAGATTAACCCTATTCATTTAGCTCCTCTTAAAGGAATGATGTTCTGAGCCACTGGGCAGACAGGTAAAAAGTTCAACAATTGCCAAAGCATTCTTCTGTTAATTCAACAGCCTTCTGCTCAAATAAATTAGCTTAGTCCTGACAGAAGAACAATACCTTTTCTCTTTAAAAAGGACCATATTTGATATACAAAAGTTAAGATGTTAGTTTAATCTGTTAAGAAGAGATTGATCTAACAAATCTCAACTTGCTGTTGCACCGTAGCACATGATCTATGAATTTAAAACATTAACCTTTTACACTTCAGTATGCATCCCAGGAAAGGCAGGTGCTTACAGAAGTGCAGAAAACAGATACAAGAGGCCTGTGTGCACATTCCTAAAATAACACCCATTTTAAAAGAATACTTAACATGCCACGTGAGATGACTCTTTTGTAAAGGCTCAGTTTAAAGATACTGTCATCTTTCAAAAAGCAGAGAACTATGGCAAAGCACCTCCCCGTTTTGGCAAACACTTTTTCAGAACAACTTGTTGAATGACTTGTTCTCTTGTGTCTACATATCTCAATATTTTAATAGGCAATGACTGGAGCATGAATGTAGTTTGTAGTTTATACAACTACCTAAAGATATAGCAGTTAGAATAACCAGGGCAGGAGTAGGGGAAAAGCTTGAAAAAGTCATTTATCAAAAGTCATTTTATTGACAAAATAGAATACTCATATTTGCTCTTACAGGGGTAGCCTCTAAACATTTTTACAAAAAAATTTACAGACTGTATAGCTTTGGATATATACATATTTTACACATCTGTACAAGGTAACAAATAATTATATAAATACATCCTTTAATGTAGGAAACCCGTATTTAGCTGGGGTGTATAATTAAGACATGTTTTGTTTCAGTCTCTAGCATAAGGCATTTGCCTGGTCATCAACATCCCAAAAACCTGCAGTCCCAGCAGACTCCCACCTCGGTATGGGGGGGGGAGGAAGACCTTCCCTCCCTTGAGTAAAGAGTTGCTGTTAGTCCAGAGTGACTCAGAAGCTGCTGTGCCTTGCCCTCTGTAAGACACGGGTGAGCCTCTACGCTCCTCTGCCAGCAAAATAATAAGCTGGCTCCTTGAAGTACATGCTCCCTGCATATGAATGGAGGGGAAGGAGGAGGGGGTTGGAGCCTGGGGCCTCTGCCAGCTGCATTGTTCTATACAAGCTGTGGCTAATAAGGACCATTAGGGGTTCATTAATGGCACCAAACAGTGAGGGGGCATTTTAGGCAGGCCAGTGCCCCTCATTCCCTAACCTTTGGCCTCTTTCCCCCTCCTCATACTTGAGACAGGGGCATCTGCTTGGGATAGGAGACAGAGCTGGCAGTGCCTGATCTCCACGTCAGGCCAGTACTGACATCACTGTAGAGTGAGCCACCACCTCCAGCCCCAAGTCCTCCTGCTGCGGTGATTGCTGCCTGCCCACCTGCTCCTGCCCCTGCGCTCCCAGCCACGGCAGCACCTTTGCTGGCCCAGCAACAGCGAGTGCAGAGGGCCCTCCAAGACTCAAGGGTCTTGCCAGACCAGACCCAGACACCGGAGGTGATGCCCACCACCAGGCACATGAAGTACTTGAGCATGAAGACAGCATAGTCAGGGCGGCGGGCCTGGTCAGGCTGCTGGTCACGCAGGCAGGGGCAGTTGTGCGTGGCCTCCCAGCGTGGCCGGTTGTGCTGCTCGTAGAAGAGGCAGGCGACCACGCTGGCAGCTGGCACAGTGTAGAGCACGGTGAAGAGTCCCAGGCGTATCATCAGCTTCTCCAGCTTGTGGGTCTTGGTGGGACCACCCTGCTGCTTGATGACACTGCGGATACGGAAGAGCGAGACAAAGCCAGCGAGCAGGAACATGGAGCCGATGGCCAAGTAGATAAGCAGTGGTGCCAGCACGAAGCCCCGTAAGTTCTCCAGGCTCTGGTTGCCCACGTAGCAGATGCCAGCCACGGGGTCCCCGTCCACAGAACTGAGTGCCAGCACAGCGATGGACTTGACACTGGGGAGCAGCCAGGCGGCCAGGTGGAAGTACTGAGCGTAGCCAGCGATGGCCTCGTTGCCCCACTTCATGCCGGCGGCCAGGAACCAGGTGAGGGAGAGGATGACCCACCAGATGGAGCTGGCCATGCCGAAGAAGTAGAGCATCATGAAGAGGATGGTGCAGCCCTCCCGCTTCGTGCCCTGCGCCACGGTGCGGGAGCCGTCCTCGGCAAAGCGCTCGTTGCAGACCACCCTCTCC
>JAYRBT010000082.1:12330293-12357481 GCA_036023395.1 Myiotriccus ornatus | reverse complement strand
GGCGCCGCGGAGCGGGGGCTTGGCGGGCGGCGGGGCGGCCGTGGTGAGGTCCGTGCGGTTGTAGTCCATGCAGAGCGTGTCCGGGCTGCCCTGCTCGGGGAGGCGGTCGCAGCGCATCCTGTCGGGCCACGCGAAGCCGTACTGGCGCATGAGCGGGGCGCAGCCGGCCTTGGCCCGCTCGCAGACGCTGCGGCAGGGCGGCAGCGGCTTCTTGTAGTCCTCCAGGCAGATGGGGGTGTACATGCTGCAGAGGAAGAAGCGCAGGTCGCTGGAGCACTGGATCTCCACCAGCGGCCAGAACTGGTGCACTTCCAGCCCGGCCTCGTCCTGCGTGTCGTGGTTGAACTGGTTGGGCATGTAGGTGTAGTTGTAGCCGATGCCCTTGCAGAGGGGCACGGTGATCTCCTGGCACGACAGCTCCTTAGCCGAGGAGGAGGAGGACGCGGCGGCGGCGGCCGAGGCGGCGGCGCAGCCGGCGCGCTGCAGCAGGGACAAGGCGGCGAGCAGCGAGGTGATTTCCAACAGGTAACTCCACTCCATGCTCGGCGGCGCGGGGGCGGCGGCCCCGGCTCCTCTCCCGTCCCGCTCAGCAGCCGCGGGGAGCGCGGCGCCACAGCACCCCCCGGCCCCGGCTACCCCTCTGGGGGGCGCAGGGCGGCCCCCTCCGTGCCGCTCGCAGGTGAAGAGGTCTCGCAGCCCCCGCGGGGCTCCGTCGCCCAGCAGGGAGGCGGCCCCGCGGGCACCCGGTGAGCGGGAGCCGCCGGCGATCCCCCGCTCGGCGCTGGAGGACGGGGATCCGCTCACGGGAGGCCCCTCAGCCGCCGCCGCATCGCTCCTCGCGGGGTCGGGTGCGCAGGAGGTGCCGCCGCTCCTCTCGCAGACGCTCCAGCGCCGGCCGGCCACGGGGCAGCGGCGGCGGGGCAGAAGTTTCGCCGTCAGCCCCGGCGCGGCGGAGACGGCTGAGGCGTCCCGGGGAGCGGGCGGTGTGTCCCGCGGCGCCGGGCTCCCACCGCCCCGAGCGGGCGGGCAGCGGCGGGGCCGGGGCGGCCGGAGCGGCTCCTGTACCGCCCGCCGGAGCGTTCGGCTCCACGGGCAAGCGCCAATCGCGCGGTGCTCGCTCTGCGCCTCCTCCGGCTGCCGGAGCCCCGGCCGCAGTCGCGCCACCTGAGCCGCGGGTCGAGCGCGGCGGCTCCTCCGCAAGTTCTCGCTCTCCGGCCCCGGCAGCGCCGCTCCGGCCGCCGCGCTCTCATGAATATTTATAGCGAGAGCCGCCGGGCCCCGCCCCCAGCGCACCGCCCGCCAATCAGCCGCGCTCGGGCGGGCGGCAGGGGGCGGGGCCCAGCGCTCCTTAAGGTGGAGCGGGCACTGGACAGTGGTCGGGGTGGGTGTTGTCCCACGGCCTCGGCCGCGGGGGGACGTGGCGGGGGCTGTTGTTCGGCGCGGATCTATGCGGGGATATGCGAGCCCGCACCGCGCTGTGTGGGCTGCGGCACCAGCCCGGGCTGCGCAGGGGATTTCTGCCCCCCTGTAAGGGTTCCCCGCCAAGTCTCAGTCAGCGTGCAGCAGTTTAAGCGGCGCTCGGGGCTCCTTCGGGGGGGTTTTCTGTCACATCGCTGGTACCCGCGGGAGTTCGCCGCCCGCGCTAGCGCTGTCCCATCCCGGCTGTCCTGCCCCGCGGGGCTCAGCCTGCCTTTGCACCGCCTGTCCCACCTGTTCGCGGCGGAGGTGGGAGCGAGACGAAGCCGGGGGGGCCCGGCGGCACCTCAGCCCGTACCTGCCCGCGCCCCGAGCCCGAGCGCATCGCTGCGGGTACGGGCACACGGACGCGCAGTGCGAACGCAGCGCTGGGTGCTCCCGCCCTGCGCCTCGCGGGGCGGCGAGCGAGCGGTGACATGGACCCCGGGAGCCGCGGGGCAGGGGCCGCTCGCCGGGCGGGGCAGCTCCTCGAGCGAGATGGGCACAGGCGCTCCGTGTGCGCCCACGGGCCGGCGCCGGGAGCTCCCCGTGGGATGCGCGGAGCAGCCCCGGCAGGTGGACGCTCCCGCCGGGGCGGGATGCGGGCACAGCCCGGCGGGGCTGCGGGGGGCGCGCTCGGGACCCGCACCCGGAGAGTGCCCCGCAGCCCAGGGGGAGCCCCGGAGGGCCGTTCTGGCCCGGCCGCGGCTCCCGCGCCAGCCCGGCGCCGCGGCGGTGACTCGCCCAGGAGCCGCCAGCAGCCGCCCACAGCGGCGTGACCCGCCATCCCGGCGGCGCAGCCATCTGCGCCTCGGTGCCTGCTCAGCCGCTCCCGCCCCACCACCCTGCGCTCCAGGGGACCGTGCGGCGGCCCCGGGGGGACTTCGCCGCTTTCCCCCGCCCGTCGCGGGGAAGGGGCCGGGCGGGAGTTCCGGCGGCCCGGCCGTGGCCAGACCACCTTAAGGGGCGCGGCGGCGGCGGGCGCGGGCCGAGCGCGGCGGGGCCGGCCCGGGGGGTTGTCGCGCTCCGGGACGGGGCGTTTGTTTGTTAATTGACGCGGGCGCTCCCGCTGCGGCCGCCGGGATGGAACCGCGGGAACGCGGCGGGGATTGTGTGATCCGCCGGCAGTCAAACCGCGGGGCCAGGGGGAGGGAGCCCGCCCCGGGGAGGCGGGGGGGGGGGGGGAGAGGGAGGCGGTGCGGGGCGCCGGGAGGAAATGGGATGCGTGAGGCCAAATAAGAAACAATCCCGAGTTTGTTGGCTGAGCCAGCAGGCTGCTCTCGCCCGCTCTGGAGCGAAAGCGAGGATTACCTCGTTAGGAGGAAATGGGCGATAATGGGGCAATAAACGCTGTGTCCGCGGTGTGATGCCGGCGGAGGTTTCCAAAGCGCCGCTCCCGACCCGGCGCCCGCCCGAGCTCGGACGGCACAGGGAAGAGCTCGGGGGCCGTGGCCGCGCTCCTCCGCTCCGGAATCGGCCCCACTGTTACACGCGGAGTGCTGTTCCTGATCAACACCAGAACTTTTCCAAAAGTAGCAAATGGTTGTTTTAGTGCTCATTTATTTAACACCGTACTGAAAAGAGTTAGGAGATCGAACAATGCCCACTGAGGAAGAGGTCTGGCAGAGGTCTCAGTGAGTGACAGGGGTTCAAAGAGTCTCCAGTCCTGGACGCGTTACTTCATTTTTTCAAAGAAGTGACTCTTTTCCTGGTGGCTGTTCGAAGCGTACCTTCTTTAAAAAAATCTCTATAGAATGTAAAACTGAGTGAGTCTAGTCAAGAGAGCAGAGCGAGTCTGTAAATTACTGCTCTGTCAGGATTCCTATTGCCTGTTACAAAGTACCTTTTTACGCTGAACTTTAACTCTACACTACAGAGACAGCAGATGTGAGGTGATGGCTTCCAAAAGCAACACAGATGCTGTAAAATTTCCATTGCTATATTTCAGCGAGGAAGCTCAGGAGACATGCTGAATGCTGCAGTTTAGAATTACACTATAACTAACTCTCCTAGAAATAAGAGAATACCAAGTTTCTCAACAGTACTCTTGGCTTCGTTTTTACTGTCATTCATATGCTCTTGTTTTTTTTAAGTGAGAAAAGAGATGCAGCACAAAGATACTGTGTGTCTCGAAGCTGTTCAGTAATGACAGAATCGGTAATATGGAACTTTATGGCAATTTAGTAACGACGACGTATCCAAATTCCCTAGCAAGACCATGATAATTTTTAGAATTGTCTTTCAGGTATATAAAACAGCACAGCTGTGAGGAGGCTGCTTTGCTTTATGTGAGTGAAAAGCAGCCTGGATAGCTCAAGACTGGAATCACAGCCCACTGTGTGTTCCTCATACTCTGAGACTTCCCTGAAGTCCCTAGAAGTCCTGCGATGAAGGAATCAAGGGTCAAGCCTTTAAAATGGTTTGTGTGTTTATTCCAGAAAATACAGCAGCTGCTGTATTTCTGAAGAGCTGAGCTTTGCTATAGCAATACAGAATACTTTAGAGCACTTTTTTTATTCCAAGGATTTCAAAACAAATGTCCAGTCATCAAATCATGCAGAAATATAAAGCTGGCAAAAGTGTTACAGATACTACAACTTTTTACAAACTTATAGATTTGACTTGTCAAATCTAGTCGCTTTGTAACTGGTCTTTACCACTACAAGTCTTTGTTGCCACAGATATTCATGCCTCTTTCATCCAAACATTTAGGTTTGTCACTGATCCCTCTAACATAAGCTTAATTTTTGTGTGGATTTGAGGCTTTGCATTTGGGATTATGGGGATCCCACCAAACCAGGTAATGGTAACTACAGGGCATTTTAGTTCGAAATAAGTAAATCGACTCTTGATTTTTTTATTAACTGGAAATAAAAATTCCACATAAAATCTTGGATTTAACATGCTATTTTGTTAATGTAGAAATACAGATGTTTAATTTATAAGGTTAAAAATTGCCCTTTAATTCCCACCAAATGTTCTCCAGTAAATTTTAGTGTGGCATTGTCTGCATTGGAGAGGTCACTGAATGGTGCTTTTATAAAAATGTTTGAAAAGAAGAACTTGGTCCATGGAAATTGTTCAAATAATCTTGTTAAAATGAAGCCTTGACTGAAGGCAGTAATTTCATGGATTAAACCCAGAAGGGCTGGCTAGGCTGATCTCCTTCCTATCACAGGCCACAGAGCTTTATCCAGAGACTCTCTACACAAATGCTGGTTAGCTACAAGACATGGGGGATTTTGCATGGACAATACATTGAACAGCACCATGAAACTAGAAACTGTGGAACTCTTTGAGGAGTTGTTGCATCTCACTGTGTTCAACTTTCCCCTAAAAAAGTACCAATAAAAAGTACCATTAAAAAATAAGAGAAACTGGTTTTTTTCCAATCCATCCTTTTCTCTGACATGCCACATGCAGTCAGGATCTGATCAACATGATGGGCCATCCAAGTATGGGAAGGAACTAATTGATTTGTACTTCCCCAAGTCTGCAAAGCAGAAATTATGAGAAAAAAAATCCAGCCCTGTGGAACTGAAGAGAAACAGGGATGGGAAAGTACAGCGTGCACATATATTTTATATGCTGGTAGGTATTTTTCCTGTCACAAAAAAAGCCACTCATGTCTTCTGAGTCAGCCTGTATTTTTATTGTGATTCATGAGAACTTTTTGTAGACAAGAACAAGGTACTGCTTATACCTTTTCAGGGATGTCAGGTTTGATCGTGGATGGGCACAGTACCGTGATGCTGCTGTTGGTCAGTGAGATATGAGAGAGACTTTAGGGAAAAAGAAAATAGGCTGAATACAATTTGCTGCAATAGCAACTGCTGGAGTGTGGTGAGTAGGTGATAGATAGAGGAGGAGGAGGAGAAACTGCTGGAAGAGGACTTTGCTGTCCCTTTACCATAAAGGAGAATGTCAAATGATTGATCAGTGCTGTGGTCTGAGGATTGCTCCAGCAGTGAAGCTGCAGGTTGCGGCCCTGAATGTGGCTGGAGGATTTTCTGCTGAAAGCACTGGAGCAGACCATGATTAGACTTCTTCCTGAGGCTGCTTTGGATGCATGAGCTTCACTAGAGAAGCAGCACGAGCAGCAGAATAAGTGTAAGAAGTCAGTGGGAACAGCAGTTTAGTGTGAGGGCAATAAAAGATGAACTTGTTTTGACGGGCTTTAGCCGTGTTCTCCCGCTCTACACAGTTGATGATTGGGCTGCGATGTATTTGCTCTCTCAATGTAACTGCTTCATTTCTTGAGGGCTTTTTCTTTAATACAATTTTTTATTTCCCCCCCCCCCGTTATTTAGCAAGTTGTATTTATAATTCAGCCATGCTACGAACTCTAATACCTCATGGTGTGATGTTTCACACGTGATAAATCCATGTGACTTTTGAAGACAAGTTGTCCTGAGTTAAACAGTCTGTTGAATCATTGTCACTGTATTTGGAGAATAAGAAAAATATCATGCAGTTAAATTGCTAACCTTAATAGGTATGGATGGACATAGTGAGTAGTGATGTCTTCCTCTGATTATCCAGGTAAACATGTATTTACTTTCTGGCAACAGCCAGAACATTAGGATGTTAATTCACTCTTGAATCTCAGGAGTGTTTTGTGAATTCCGGCTGGTCTCTGGGTTTAATATGAGAGAATAAACATGCACCACTCTCTTCTAAAAGTGAAAGCACATCCAGGCCTCTGGCATGCCAGTGACTTCTGTGGTCATGTTTGCAATTCTCTCTCTGTGCTCCATCAAAAGCTCATTAATGCTCCTAAATGCTCAAATGGCACATTCACCATTGTTACTCCCAGTGTGGATTGGGAAGTCCATTTGTTCAGTCTTTAGTTATGGAGGCCTCAGTTTTAACAACCTGGGTATAAACTCCTGCAAAGCTTCTGGTAAACATCCACCTGGCTTACCTGTCTGAGATGTGGCCATCTGGGGTGGACAGCTGCCAAATAATAACTACCATCCGGCCTTAGGGTGGTATGGCATGCAGGTGTCTGGTCTTTGATGTCAGATGTACTGGAGGAATTAAGGAGGGTCTATCTATTAATTTGATCTACTTAACTTTGCAGCATCTATGTTTGGCTTAAGTGATAGTAGGTGGGTGAGTAGTGCATTTAACTCTTATCAGCTCTGAGTATTGATGCTGACAGGGTATAAGCAGGAGCCACAAGAGAGAAGATAGTGCAGGGTTCTCTCTCGTGTACAGTAAATCAGAGTTGGGATGGCTCAGTTGCCACACCACAAGGAGCTGTGGGACTCCCGGCAAGAAATCCATCCCAACCTGTCCTGATGGAAGAAGGCACAAAAGTAGATATGAAAGGCTTTGAGCTAAGGGTGCCCTGCCTGCAGTAGGCTAATCTGGGCTATCTGGGTTGGTGCAGAGACTACATTAAGCAGTGTAGTCCACTTTGACCTATGAACTTTTGCATAAGCTGTATGGAGACCTTAGGTTACGTGTGTGCCCTCTCACGTGCTGCACATTAAATGAGAAATGCACTTAAGACTAAGAAGTGGACTGAAGAAAAAAAGACACTTTGTGTTGAAAGACATGGATAAGGCTAAACCCCAGGTATGAGAAAACTTTGTATAACTGATTTGAATAGGAAAAGATGTAATTAAATCTTTGAATGATATGAAGTTGTTCATAAATTCTGATGCTACTTTTTGCACCTCATAAGTCAGTAATACTATAATTTAAGGGAATAATATTTTGCATATATTTGAAGTAGACATTTTTCAAGTTTCACTGTTTTCAATCCTAACTTTTGAAGGATGCACAGTAGTAATTTTTAAAATATTGAATGATAAAAATCACACTGAAGAATTCTTACTGAAATTGCTTATTGCCCTGGAATTAAAGTGGAAATAACAAATATATCTTTCATCACTCATTTAGAATATTTATTCTTTGTATTTCACTTATGCTAAACAAATTTTTTATCTCTAGAGTTAGATCCTGACTAATCTTCGCTGTGCTGATTTTCCTGGGACAAAACATACATGGTTGGTGATTCCAAATATGAGTAAGGACAGCAGGCTTGGGCTTGTACTAATTTTAATGAATAAATTTGCCTTGAGAATGACAAGTTGTGTTAGCACTTTTCACTTTATAACATCAGACAGTCAAAGATGTTAACTCTGTGCAGGGGAATCATCATTAGACAGGTGTTTGGAACTGTGTATAGGGAGCTCTCTGGTGCCTAGTCTCAGCAGAAACTCTTAAAAAACCTTTCTCTATTTTTATTTTAGTAAAAGAATGGTGTGATTGAAAAGTATTGAAAGGAATTTCAGTGTAATAGCAAAATGTTCTTCCTTTCATTTCACCCACTGAGTTCCTAAATAAGGATATTCCTTTGTCAGTTCCTTTGAATTTTCTTGGTTCGTAGTCGGCATAATGACAGCAGGAATAGTCCTCCGTGTATGGTGAGGGGAGAGACAGTAGTACCCTACTGGTAAGAGATTTTTTGCAGTTGTCTTTTGTGGGTTCACAAGTGTTACAAAAGATGCAGTCTCGATTGATTTCTTGTCTTTATTTTCTTTATACATTTATTTTGCTGTTGGGGTTGGGGGGGGTGGGGAGGCAACTGTATGTCAGGAAACAGCTGCAAGGGAAGAGAAATACTAGAAATTTGGTTGTAACATTTTCCCTGGTAGTATTAGTTGAGTGTTTCTCTGTCTTGGTCTGATCAGGGCCTGGTTTTGGATGAAAGGCTTTCAGTTCTTCCAGTAGATTGGTGGGTTCCAAGAAGAAAGGAAGAAGTAGATTGTGTGGTTCCAAGAAAAGGCTCTTATCACCATGAGAGCCATATTGAGATAGCTGTTACTCTCACTTTTTTATTGTACGATCCTTATCCGATTTATTCCTTCCGGTTTAATTCACCGAATTAAAGAGCCCTAAAAGGGAATAATAAATGGAGTGCCTTATTTTCTTGCCACTTTGCCAATTTTGCTATGCACATTTTTGTATTGCAGATTTCTTACCTAGTAAGTGTAGGCATTGTCTGAATCTTACCTTCATCCTTTGGTTTTGTAGGGTAGGCCGATTGGTCTTTTGTAAGTTAGGGCTCACACATTAAGTCATCACATCTAATGAGCCTTGTTTGTTTTATTTTGGTTTTAGCTCCTTGGCTTTTGAACAGTCCTGCTAACAGAAGTGGAATGGAAAACTTGAAACATTTTACTGCTGTTTAAAGTTTTTCTAATTTGTAGATGCATGGGTCCAGATGCTAGGTTTGAATCTGCAGGTTAATGAGCAAGAAAGACCTTGCTTGACCCATGAAATTTCCAGCATGAATTTTTGACAAAAAATACAGAGCTTTTTTCTTTCCTTTTCTTTTTTTTTGGTCTTAATTTTCCAGGAAACACTACATTCTTGGAGAGAATTTAGAGGACTGGGAGGTTTTGTCTGAAAACTAAAACTTCTTGATTTGAAAAATGTTACTGTAGTCCTCCTCTGATATTACAGCCCGAATGCCTGCTGGCCCTGTTCTGCAAGGCTGAGGCTGCCTACCACCTTAGACACTGTGCCACGATCTTTCCTCTTTGAAGGGAGTGCTGGAAAGTAGGGAATCCCTCAAAGTAATCTATCATCAGAATTCTCATTTAAATGATAAGCCTCATTGATAGAGATCTGCCACATAAATCAGGTAAGCTGGAGATACAAGGAAACACTACAGTAGCGTTTCTTAATAATATTTTATGTTTTCAATAAAATATTTCAGTTGGTAAGTTTGGCTTTTTGGTAAGAAAAGTATATTTGCAGAATCACATATTTAGACATGCCAAAACCCCCCCAAACAATCCAACCAAAAAGTGTTTAGCTGAAAGCCTCGCTTCCCATAAAAAATAGATGCAGTGGAAGATTTTCAGGCAGCCCTATATTTAACATCCTTGGATCAAAATTTGGTTGTTGGACTGAGAGAGGCTTCTAGAGTGTTTTTGCTGCTTTTGTTAGGGTGTCTGTTTTTTCAGTCATGACATCTGCTTGCTTTTTAAGCTATATTCAACCTTGTTATAATTCTTGATATTGCAGCATTTTACTGTGCTCAGAATGCTAATTCCCACAGGACTCAACTTGCCGGGGTATATGAAAACTCAGTTTCTTTCAAGGGGTGCATCAATCTTACCTTTTTTTTTTTTTTTTTGACTGGGTTTTAATAAGCAAATATGAGTACCATATCCACTGAACACTGGCTGTGCAGAAAACAGCGTCACTGCAGTACAGTTCCTACTTTCTTTGCTCAGGGTATCTTAGCCAATTATCCCTTAAAGTTACATATACTTTTACATCCACAACATGCCAAAGCAAAGTGTTTGAAAGAGAAGACCCATTGGGCAAGATAAATAGATAAATCACACCAGTCTCAGGAATTCCTGATGGGAATATAGTTGAAGGGCTAGGGAGTTATTCTGGGAAAATACTGTATTTGATTTTTTTGCTCGTGCTCTCTTCTCTTGGTTCTGACCTGTGGCTGCTTTTGGAAGGAGGATACTGAGCTAAATGGACCTTTGATCTGAATTGCCATAGCCATCCTTGGGTAAGGAGAAGTACATCAATGAATGAGTAAGTGTGGGCTTTGGCAATCTGGAGTTCAGCAAAATTTATCAGAAATGAAATTCTTTTCTCCAACAAAACTGTAAGCCACTCACAAATGATGTGCGCATAGGGATAGAGAATTTTGGCTGAATAGAGTGTGATTCTGGAGTCTTAAGATTTTTGCTGATTTTTTATTTTTCTTTTGCAGCTTCCATTTCTCTTTTGTTGCTTCTTCAGCAAATTCAGTAAGAATTTGCAACAACTATGTATCAGATACAGCTGTGAACCTTTTGGTTGGTGGGTAGAACATAAGTTGATACTCCTACAGAGTTCACTGTACCTTGTATTATGACAAAAAGACAAAACAAAGCAAATAAAAAAAATCAGGGAGGAAAATTCTTAGTATGACCTACATTAGTTTCAGGAGGTGTTATGTTCTGTCATTAGCTCAGTGTTAGAATGCAGCTTTTAGCCAGAATCTCTCACAGACTGGCAACATGTGGTGTTTTTTAAGCAAAAGTTGATTGTTATTCTTTATTGCTTGTTTTACATGTTAACACTTACAGAAACATCTTTCCAAATATTTTTAACTTTGTTTTCACGGTAGTTCACTTCATGACTGCTAAACAATACTATGCTTTTTCAGTCTTCACACACCTTAATGATGAAATCTGTAAATGAGCATATGCCTAGTTTTGTAAGACAGCAGCTATTTTTTTCTATATTTTAATAAACTCTTCATTTTTTTTATGATTTCCTGAAAGTATTTAGTTATACTCTTGTGTGCTTAAGTTTACTTGAGAGTTATATTGACCAAACTATATGATGTCTCTTTTATTTCTTTTCCTGACATGATAGACACCTTTTATTCAGCTTCCTGTCAGCAGAATTTTATTATAGTACATTGCCAGTACTAGAAATTTCTTTTTATAATAAAAGCTTTCTTTCATTATCACAGAATTGTTTAAAATAAATATTTGCATGAAAATATAATAGCCTGACAAATGTTTGAAAGGAAGAAATAGTTTTTGTTGAGAAAGAGATTCGTCATACTGGAACCCAAACTGTGGCAGGAAAGACAATGAAGAAAGGAAAGCACAATATTGAAGCATAAGAGTGAGCTCCTACGGTACTGCTTTACAGCTGCTCATGTATGGAATCTAAATGCTTTTGGAAGTGTAGTGCTACCCATTCAATTAGTGTTATTTCAAATAATCATTGTCCAAGGAAGAAATTTTAGTACATTAGAATTCATGAGTTGGAAAAATTAGCAAAAAAAATTCGTGTTTTCCTACAAATGTAGTAAAAATATATAAATTCTTTTAAAATTAATTTAGAAATTTTGTGAAGTTAAAGGAGATATTGTAATCCTGTCTCTAAAGTGTATTGAGAATAGCAGAATAGTGTAACCTCTCTCACATAATTTATATTCCTCAGTCAGAATTTTTATGATAATCTGAAGAAGTGAGAAGCAAATAGAGTTGCCGAATCTGTCCACTCTTGAAACTGAAAGAATTGAGGGGAGTAATTGGGTGCAAAATAAACATGTGTTCACAAGTAATTGTACTGCCACTATTAAATTTCTTTCATTGTGGTAGTAGGTAGTAATTACTTTAACTTAAAGGGAAAGAGAAGATTACATCCTGCAAAACTTTTTCATGCAAAATAGTCTATCCTTCTGTCAGTGATCCTGCTTTAAGTGTCTGCTTGCTTGAGAAAAGGTTTGTCAAATCAGTCTTTAAATGGAAGAGGGGATTAGGAAACAACAAACAAAATCCAACTTGCAGTGGGAGTTAACTTTTGGGGGTGTAGGGCAGCGAATGGATAATGAATCGTTATCTTTTCAGTATTCTGTACTTTCAAAACTCTTTTCCTTAAAAGTATTTATATTTTTATTGGCAGAAAATTTGGGACTCAGTGAAGGAAAATGCTATGGTAAAATACACATAAAGAATCTCGTGCCAAAACCCAGAGTTAAGGCATATATCTTCTACAGGTTTAGGAAATTATGAGGATAAGCTGGAAAAGTGTTTCTGTGCTGGAAAAGTCTAATTGTCGCTGTTTTGTACAGCTCTTATGCTGGCATTTTTGAAACAAACTATACTTTTACAAGAGTCACTAGTTTGGTTTGGGATATAAGAAATAGTTGTTAGTTTTATGGGTAGTAAATCTGGATATAATAATTTTCACTTTTGAGTAAGCTGCCTCATTCTGTATGTAAAACAAAGCAGCTTCAATATGCTTGGTTTTGTAATTAACAAATGTCGAGTTGAACAAAAATATCTTCTCTAGTACGATGCATGGAGATGAGGCTAGGCTGTGTTACAGAATAATGTGATTATAATGATTTCCTTAAGAGAGCACAAAAGCAGCATCTAAGTTTCAGCTGACGTTTATTGACACACAGCATCCGTTGGGAGCCCCATCAAACTTCCCATTCTTTTCTGTTTACCACCTCCTGCTTTTATTTACAGTCAGCATATCTGTTAATTAGCCTCTGGTAGAGCCAGTTCTTCTAAGAAGATCTCTTGTCTTCCTGGTGATGGCCCCATGAGGTGACCATGTACACACAGTCTGTGAGTGAATTAATCTTTAACTCATTAATTTCAGTGCCTGATTCTGGAATGTTTAACAGCTGTCTTGGTTTCCTGCTCAGCAATTTGTATTTGGAGAATTGTGGTCCTTGACTTCCATTGACTTCAATGTCGTGAACACATCCGAGTGAGCTTTCAGCACCTTACTGAAGCTGGTCACCTTACTGAAAGTCGAATATTCTTGTAACTTTTTGGTTTCCTGTGTTTGGACCAGAATGCAGATAAGACATTGGTGACTTTCTCTGTGTCACTGCAGTTATTTACCTAGGTTTCTTTGCACTTTTGCAGAATAAAATTACTCCTCCCCTTCCTCAGCTACCTCCGTTGCACAATAACTGAATGAAACATTTTGGAAAAAAAATCTGATGTAACGTTGCGACGCCAGAATCTCACAAGAGGGTACTCAGTAGGGTACCACACTGTTTTACAGAATCTCAGTTAGACCTTGCTTGTTTATAGCCACAGTCTGAATGCTAGAAGTGGTGGTTGTAGTGCACTCCTCTCACAGCACGTCTTGTGAAAAGAAAAAACGTTGTGGCGATATTTGCAGGAAGAATTCGGGAGCAGGATTCGGAGATGACTCGCCCAGGCCTACTGTGTGTGCTAGAAGTGCTTTGAGAGGTGTGAGCTGATCTGTGCGTCTCACTGGGGTGTTACAAATCGTGTAGTTTCAGTGTTAATGGTTGTGTTTGTTTCACCTGAAACTTGAGAAAAGAATGACTGGGCCACTTATCTGCACAGTCAACTGTAGGTAACGTCTTAAAGTGATGAGCCAGCTCCTCACTTTTACCAGAGTGGCATTTATTTCTTCTCTGTCCTCCAATTGAGGAGTAGTCAAACACTAAAGATTTAACCATAGATTACAGGCACCCATGTGTATTTTACCAGAGCATTTTCCTTCACTCAGTCCCAAATTTTCTGCCAATAAAAATATAAATACTTTTAAGGAATAGAGTTTTGATTATACTGAATAGTACCCAGAGCAAGTACAAGGATTGAAAGCCATAAAGTACTCTGTGGTAGGGTGAACATTTTCATAATTTAATGAATGCTTTACTGATAAAAATTCACGGTTTCATTTAAAAACCCCCAAACACTAATAATAATAATAATAAACAACAAAGAAGCCCAAACCACCCAATCAACAGCATAATCCCTGGAATACATCTAATTTTTATGCTGGAGAAGTACCACAAAGGAGTATAATTTTCTCTCTTTAGTGTGGAAGTATTTGTGCTCATCTAAAAGATTTTATGCTTGCACAACTGCATCCCATTGTCTACTTTTTTGTGAACGGGCAGATCCAGGTAAAGTAACTTAGTTTTAAAGGAACTATAAACCCTAATTCCTTCAAATCAAATTCTTAAGACATCCAAGTGTCCAGGATGCCGTGAAAAGAGACACAAAAATAAGAAATAGAAGGTGAATGTTTGCTACTGATGGCTCTTGTCTTTGGAGGATTAGCGCTGATGCAGTGTTGTGACAAAAAATCGATGAATTAAAGTTTCTGCCACCTTTAATTGTAAGAAGCCAATGCTGAACTGATCTGTTAATGTTCATGGGGAAAGTTGACAATGAGGGGAAATGGTGGGTGATATTTCTTCAAAACATGTTAACTGCTTTTACTTATTTTGTCGTTCAAGGATAGAAAGATCAGAAATGCTAGAAATGGTTTCTAGAATTGGGTGGCCCTTCATCAGTGTTTTATAGGTACTACTTAAGCCATCTTTGCTAAGGAGAAGCTCCTTTACTATTAATATGCTGTCATCTTTCAAATCTCATCAAGGCAGCACCAGAATTTCTTTGCACAGATTTCCTTTGACATACAGCCTTAATAAATATGGAAATTGCAGCTTAAATCTCGTTTTTTTGTTGTTTTTTTTTTTTTTTTTGGCAAAGCAGCACAGTGCCCAAATTCATTGAATTTCAACTTTTATTTTTTCTTAATGTTGAAAGACATATATGCAAATTTTATTAACAATATGCATGGTTAAATTTAGCTGTAAACTCCAGTCAGGGATTTTTGCTTTGTTTATTGTCCAAGTCAATATGTCTGTGGAGAAAACCTCCTGCTGTGCAGGAATACACAGTCAGCTACTTGGAAAAGTGGAAAGTTTAATTATGAGAGTTTATTCTGAAAAGAGGTAAAACAAGCACTGTTTTTTGGGTTGAGTTTTTTTTTTATTATGACTTCAGGTAGCGGAAGTACAACATACACGGTTTATTTTGACACAAACTGTTCTCAGACAAACCATTTGATTTTTCTTTAACCTGGTCATCTGTGTAACTGGGGAGTTCTGAAAGAGAGGTCATGAATAAATGATGCATTTCTTAAACCTGCAAGGTAGATAATGACATAAATGAAGTAAAATCCAAGTATGAAGGGAAAAAAAAAAAGCATGAACACATGTATTGCTGACAATATCTTCATTAAAATATACTTTATCCTAGGAAGATATTAGTGTCAGGTTGCCTGAAAGATGCAGATTTCCTTTGTTGCTCTCTCTTAAGTTGTTTTGATTTTTGTCCGTGGTAACAGTGAGGTACATTTATACAAGGTTTTTGAGTGGAAGGGTAAATTATTACTGGAGAATGTGTTTTATAAATGATATCTGAACATATTCTCATGTTTATAATAGAAAGCTCTCCAAGACTGTAGTCACTGGAGTGGTTCCCATGTGTTCAGTTTTTGTAAGTCACTTACATGGAATACATTTTATCTAACTATCTACAAAACCCCCACTGCTTGCAAAGAAGGTGTTTCTTCTGCCTATCTAGAGTATATGTAATACTGTAATAATCTGTATTTCTCCCTGTGGTTCAGTGCATATTTCTCCTTTCTAAGCCTGTTCAAATGTAATATGAAGAGTGGTTTCATGATAATTTTACTATGCATGATAGCTTTATTCAAAACCAATAAAATTTTTTAAAAAATTTTTTATGGCTAATATTTGGGTTGCATGACTTTCATCAGGTGTGAAATCATATTCTTTTTTTTTCTGCATCTGTGTAGGACTGATCCATAACCTGAGCTAGTAGGTTCTCCAGTAATACAAATGGTACATGATAATTGTGTGTGAAGAAAGGCTGGCAGCTTTACAGAGGAAATCTCTGAACTTGTAGGTAAGTTCAGAATAAGCAATTGCCTGCAACTTCCCTTCCCCCCATGCTCTGCATTTCCACTCTGCAACTGCTCCTCTAAAGCTTTTACTGAGTCTCATTAACAGTACTATGTGCGGGACTTTAAATGTATTTATGGTATAGTGAGAGTTTTGTTCTGAGTCACGGGCGCATCAGGAGTTTCTTCGTAATGTTCTTCTGGTTGCCTAACACAGTGAGACAGGCACATGAGAGGCACATACACTGATGGCCCATGGTAGCAGTCCTTGAACCTGAATCGTAAGAGATGGGAAGATGGCTAGTTTCCTGTAGAACTGAGTGGGACTGTATGTTCCTAAGTAGGATTTAGGAGCCTAAATACCTTGAAATTCTGTGTATAAAGCTTAGTTGCAGTGTAGCCTCTTAAATCCCCACACATCTCTGCATTCTTCCATACATGTTTCCTGTTGGCTATGTACTGTTAATTGGCAATTTGGATGCTTAAGTATGCTTCTGTTTTGGGAGATGTTTCTTCCTAGTCTTATCCTGTATTTATTTGTCTGTTTCTTTTCAGATCTCTCCGCTCTTAGACTTTCTGTACCAGAAATAAAGGCACCAGCAAACCTTATTTCCAGTAACTAGCTTCCCTCTTACACTGGAATGTATGAAACATAAGGCTGTTGGTATTAACAGAGCTAGGTACCTTGTAAAGATGCTACAAAAGGAATCATTAGGGCTCAAAATCGACTATTTTGTCCATTCAATCTGTTTTTTAACCAATATAAGCCAAATATGCAAGTTGCATATTAACCAAATTCTACTTCTTTTGACTGACAAAACGTGTAGGGTGAGGGGTGCCACAGGTAGTTAAATAATGCAAAACCTTATGTCAGTCTAATCCTTTTGTCACAGAAATTACTCTGCTGTTTGTTCTTCTGAAGCTGGAAATAGTAAATCAGGGCATAAATCAATGTAATGCTTTCTTCCCATGCTAGACTTTTAACTTAGTTTCAGGAGTAGGATACAGTTTGAGTAGGATTTTAGTGCTTAGATATCATAGATTGCTTTTGGCTTGTGAAACATGTTTTCTTTCTATACATTTAATAAAGGAACATTAATTAATTAACTACAGAAATTAATGTGATTGACTGTTCCTTGTGGCTCAGAGATTCATGCTGCTTGGCTAATCAGTGGCCGTGAGTGTTGCATGTGTAAGTACTTACAGACACTTTGTTTTTTATTCATGCTGATTTTTATCACCAAATGTCTTAGTCTGCACTGAGGAACACCCCAGGTGGGCCATGGCCCTTGCACTCCACCGCAGTGCAGGGTGCTTTCAGAGGGCCTTTTGTTGCCCCATCAGTGCAAGGTCTAAACATATTCCATAAACAATCTCATAGGATTAGGGAGCAACTGAATTGGAGAGGGTGAGAATATGGTAAATTAGGTTAGGAACAGGTGCAACGTTGGTGATCCTTGAGGGACACTCCGCAGTGCTGCCCGAGACATCATGGCTTCTTCCAGTCTGTAGCTGTGGGGTTGTTGCCTAATGCCATGTGCTAGATCTATGTATTTAATTATTTAAAAGCACAGCTTTATTTAAAAGCTATCTACCTGCTCTCAGCCAGTATTTTTAACTTTCTACCTAACAATCCTGATTAAAATGAAAGACGTTTGTTGGTCATCTTGTTTCCTGATCAGATGCCTCTGGGAACTCAGTCTATAGATAATCTCTTCTTAGAATCATCTAAATCTTTCTGAGAGTCAAGTAAAACCAACTGAAATATCTAGACATTATTAGATTTAAAATTATTTTTAGTCTAATTTAAAAAATTACAGCAGTTTTTTGCATAGAAATGTTAATACCTCACATTCACTGGATTTTTTGTGGCATGTTGACTGATATATTTTCTGCTACTCTATGTGTGTTAATACAGTACCATATAAGTACTGTATTAATCAGTGCTCATGAGAGATTATGCTGGTGGAAAACATGATCATGGGATTTGACCTCCTTGGAAGCAAGGACTTTTCCAGGTCACAAAAGGCCAAGTATTCAGCTCATGACTAGTGTAGAACTCTTTTTCTGTCATAACAGAAATACTGACACCTGGTTTGCACTTGAAAGTGTTATCAAGGAAGCCTGTCAGGGAGGGAGATGAATTTTTTGCTGACATAGCTATGCCAGCAAAAACCCTAGTGCAGAAGCTGCATAAGAAGTTCTTTTACCTGTACATTTTACTTCTCTTGAGGGATAGGTGTAAGTTGCTTGGGAAGAGGAGTCTTGTTAGTGTAATTTCTATATTAACCTTTCTAGTGTAAATCAGCTTTAAGTCTCATCCTGTAGGGACTCATATGCAACTCATTTCACTGCACACAGAGATGATATATCATAGCTTATGCTTATGTCACTCCAAAGAATGACCTCTAGAGCAACTCTAAGAATAGTATGTGTCACTGTCTCCTGTTCATCTTCTGTCTACAGAATTGTCTTGCAGCTGCAAGTTGCATGAATAATGGCTGAAAATGCATGAACTTTCATATTTAACACCTGTCCTGTTGGTGGTTCTAGTCCTGAAGATAGTTTGGGGGCCACATTTAGGAAACAGTACAGACAGGACCATTGTTTAACTAATTGAACTACTTGCAGGAAGAAGGGAGGCTGGATGTAGATGTAACAATGAAAAGGAGGGAAGGAAAATTCCTAGCAGTGAAGCTTGTGATGTGCAACGCACAAACTAAAGGCTGAGGAGTACCAGACTGGAAACTTCCTTGGGTGAATCAGTTCCAGTAAAAATAAACATATGGAAACACTTGGTGGATCAGGATTGTCTTTTGCTGGTGCTACAAGCAGTGCAATAAAGCACAAGTAGTTCTAAAGAAATTGGTAGTGGAATAGGAGAGTCGAAATGGTGGGAGTGAACTCAGGTTATGACTTGAAACCTTCCCTTGTCTCTTACAATGCAGTTCCTGGATGCCTCTAATTATCTTTCATTTAGAAATTCTACCCAACTTGGAATTGGTGACCTAAAGAGTGGGCTCTTAGTGTTTGTCTGCAGGAAGGGCTCCCTTTTCTTTTATGGGAGAGAGAGACATCCAACTAGAAATTACATCTCGCCTCGAGCATATGCATATTTTGTATTGGTTCAAGTTATTTCATAACATATGAAATGAAGGCTGGACCAGATACCTGAATACATTATTTGCACTAGCAGAAATAATTTCACATCACACTCTGCAGGAATTCAGACTTGTTCTATTTTTGGGCTTGAAACAGGAACAGCTTGAACAAGCTAGGTGATGTTTTATTTGAGACAAAGGTTTCCTTTTTTCCTCAAAGGTTTTTTCAAGACATGTGGAAAGCCCATTTCAAATAATACTACCAGAGCCAAAGCTGTGTATGTAAGCTCTGTGGTCGTGCACTGAGGTTGATTAATCAGCCGAGGTTAATTGAAATTGGTATTTTCACTTCAAGTCCTAGAGACTTACTTTGGAAACACGTGAATTTGTAGGCTTGCAGTCTCCTTGACAGATGAATCTAGTCTTGAGGATTGCAAATTCGATCCCTGCTGTTACCAGTCCAGCCACAGGGGCCATTTAACAAAAGATCCCCGAGTTAATGATTGCTGTTCTATGACAGGGATATTGGACTTATTATACACTGAACACAAAGGTCTCTGATCCATATTCGTGCCTTGTTTCCTGCTTGGGATTCAGCACCACGTGGTGGTAACTGTCTGCTTCATGCAGGAAAGCGTTCTGCTGTGATATCAGTGAGTGATAGTATCAGAAGAACATCCATTTTCCATGAATTTAAACTATTACCGCAGTTAGGTGCAATTATTGAGAATCCCTGTAGAGTCGCACAAAAAGTGTTGTCTCTGTCCAAAGATGTTGATTCTGGAATGTAGCAGTGCCAGTCTGACATGCGTAGTTTGGGGTCTCAGTGGCTGCTATAAATTGTACCCTGGAAAATGATTACTAGGACTAGAAAGTATAGTGCTGCATTTCAAGCTCTATTTTGAGTATCAGTGGCTTTGTCAAACTATACATGTAATTTAAATGGAATTTATATGGTGAAAATATGTTGAAGAGGAACCGGTGGAATAAGATGGCTTTATAACACAGAATATTGACTTTGCATATTAACTTCATTAATTTAATGCTGTCTCTTGTGTATTGGAAAATTGTTCAAGTGAGAATAATAGCTTTTGAACTACTTACAGGCTAATAGATAGTGATTGTAGTCACTAAGACTGAATAGCTGTGGCTGTTGATTACACAGATTAAATGTGAGTGCAGTTTTCAATATGGCTGATTTTCAAAAAACTCATTTTCTGTGCTTCATTTTGACTTTCATGGCTAATGACACTGACTTCTAATGCATATTAAATTCTGGGAGTGGGAAATTAAATTCCTCTTCTTCCATCTCATAGTAAAGACATGATTGCAGAAGCATGCCATATGCTTATTTTAAATTGTTCAAGACTGAAGCTGTCAAATAAAAGGTTGCATTAGTGGCAATTCCCATACAGTGGGACATGCTCTGTTTAAACAGCTGATTGGTTATAGATATTTGCAGCATTCACAGCACTAATTTTTCATGCACTCCATCCTTATGTTTTTTCTCTTCATATCTGAATTGTGTGCATGTCTATTTGCATCCGCTGTGATTTCTCAGTGAATGCTGGTTCCCAAGTTCTTTCTCTATTCTCTCCTTTTTTTTTTTTTTCTCCAGGGCCTAATTATGAAACAGCTTCAAATAAATACAATTTTTTAACAAAAAACATTCTGCTTCCTGTGAACAATGGTCTGAATTTTTCTCTTTATTCTTGGGGAGTTCTTATTCAGTTGGAGTGCTTTGCAGTTGGCTAGGCCTGAGATTTCTAGGAGCTGTAATTGTGTCTCATTAATTCTTACAGTAATGTAGGGTAACTATAAGGAGCATGCAATTAGTGGTCTGGTCAATGAATAGAGCAGTTAATCAGCAGACAAAGGATGGGGCTCAGGACCTATTAGGCTGAAAGGAAGTGTTACTATTGTCACAGGCAGTAGGAATGCATGCAGACATGCCTTAAAGTTGAACTGTTTAAGAGAACTGTGTATGTCTTTTTGCTAAACCAGTTTTCCTACCTATTCCACTAGTTGAGAGAGATTCATTTAAGCTTGCCAGCTAAAAGTCAGAGACCATATTAGAGGTTTCAACAAGCTGAACGGACTCCTTAGTGTATTCTCTCACCTTAACAGAGGCAGCCCCAGGGTTTATCAAAAATAAAAAATGGCCAAAGAGATGTAAGGCATCCTTAGCTGTTCCTCCTCCTCAGAAAAATGGTTGGTGAATGTGAAGTTTAAATCAGCTATTGTGTAGATTGTCACTCAGTCATACTCAGCATGTTTGTCTTCATAATGAACCTTGTTTGTTCTGAATGGCTGTGCTGTTTGTTCTGAATGGCTGTGCTTTCAGTGCATGTAAATGTATGCAAATACTCATAACAGTTTAAAAATGGTAGCTCTTATGGTAACAAATAACCTCTCCTACTTTTATGAAGCCCTGACTTTTACTATATCTAGGGTTTAAAATGCAAAAATGATTCCACCTTTAGACAGGGCTTTGGGTTTTTTTGTTCACCCCAGATCAGAACTTCCAGTTGTTTCTGCCTTTGAAAAAATATGAACCTCATGAATCCTGTGAAATGTTATGACATATGATGATTATAAAGAAAAAGCTTTATCAATAAAACACTGCCCTTGAGTAACTCTTATTTCTAGTAGGCATTGCTTCAAATAGAAAATAATTTCTTCTCTTAAATAAAGCAGACACTTGGCATAAAAAAGCAGTAATTAAAATAACTTTTTTTTTGGGAAAAAAGGGAATTGAACTTTAATAATTAACTTATATTCAGAGCCTAGTGTTTTTCTCAAAACTGAAAGTAATTTTTAACTGTCTTCTTTGTATTAACAGGTCTGTAGCTTTATCTCTTCTCATGGTATTCACATCAGCAGCAAGTAACGTTAGAAGAATAAAGTCTCTCAGGCTTTATATTAAGGATTCAATTATTCTGTATAATTAGCCCTGATTTGTTAAATATTTGAAACATTTTCTACTCTTAGGTATGGAACAGCATACTGGAGTGATCAAAACCACAAAAAACTTGTACCTTTACTCAAAAAATACTTTTTTATCAAATAATAAGGAAGATTAAGCCTAAGTCTCTCTCTTTTTCTGTTTGGATTTTATTCCCACAAGAAATATCAGTTTTGTCCACAATCTCCCATGCATTTCTATTCTCTTGAAAGACAAAGAGGCAGTGGATTCTGGTATAAATTAGGTAGATTTAATGAAATTTATGAGTTGTAACTTGTGCCTTGAATATAAAATATTTGAGTATGACATAAGGTATTTTGCTCATGCCATTATTGTCACCTGTCTGGTTTTTCATTCTTCTGTGCCTGTTTTTGAAACACTTAGGAGCTGTGGAGTCTTGGGAATAACAGTTTCTCTATGCCATACATAGGAAATCTTTCCAAGGTCATATTTTTTTTACAGTATCTTCTTTTAAAGAAGCAGAACAGACTTATCCTGAAAAATGATGCTGGCTCTGAGTGCTCATACATATACTACTTCTCCACTTAATTAGAAAGTGATTTCTCATCTGGTGTCAGCATCAAAAAAATTGCTGCTCAGTATCACTGTTAAGCATCACAGATTTAATGGGAATTACCTTCTTTTTCCCCCTCCAGTAAAGTTTTCCTGTTGAAACACAGGTTCAGTCATGGGGAACTATTGATGTGGAAGGAGTCTTAAATAAAGTCACTGAAAGGAGGTGGCAGATTAATTGTGGTCTTCTATAAGAGCACAATGTTATGACTGGAATGGGCATTATGATAGAAATGATAAATACTCCTTAATATGTAAAGATTGATGAAAGGTCTTTAACCTTGTAGATTAACAGAATATCCATCTCTGTATCTCTCTTTACATAGGCTCTCATATATTTTTACTTAGCAATAAGAACTAGTATTACTCTGGTGGACAGTGTAAGGTTAAGGTAAATTAAACAACTGTGTTGCTGTTTTGAGAACTTCTCTTTTTCTTGTGATAGTGTGACTCTGATGTACCTGGCCTGCTGTACGAGTCTCCAGTCTGCAAGAATCCTAGAGCAGAAAAAACTTATAGCTGCTAACTAAAAATGTATACCAGTGTAGTTTTAAAGGGCACTAGCTTTAAAGAAATCCTTCTTCATGTGCCCTGGTTTTTTCTGGTGCAAGATGACATTACTATAACACAAACACATGTAATCTTGCTCTCCAATTTAATCTAGTTGTCTATGCTTCTTCATCTGTTGATAGAAGAGAGAGAAAATACTGCTTTCTGGCCAGTTGTCCCACCTGTTTTGAACTTTGTTCCTGAGTACTTTTATTCTTTAGGTGGCAGGTCTGACCTCGTTGAAGTTGCTGCTTAAGCTGGGACTGTCACCAAATCACCCTCCCATTATGGAAGAGATACTGGTTTTTATAAGCTGTCTGAAATTAAGTGAGGTGATTACCTCCGTAGTGAAAATCATTCCATTATAACTCTTTCGTGCATTATCTATATATCCTGCAGACTTATCTTGGGGATCAGGCTATAGTGCACACAACCAGTAAGTAATTTTCTCAGTCAGTTGAGGAATGCATTTGTAGAGTGTACAGTACTGTTGAGAGAAATGGATCATTGAAGTCACCATTTTTTTTATCTAGAATGAGATTTGGAAGAGTAAGCTATTTAAGTCCAAAACTGTGACCCTAAGAGTGCCTCCTTAACTGCACTCTAGCCCTCGTGACACCTAAGCTCCATGAGCAACTTTACCATTCTGTGGTGCCTGGCAGCTGAGGTCCAAAAGAGCCCTGTTTTAGCAGAACTCTTTGCCCTTCTCCTTAAGCTTGACTAGGATCCAGGAATCAGATGTTATGGGTTCAGATTTACCTGGGCCAGCTGATCTGGTAAATGTTCCACAACACACAATATCCTTGGACAGCTTCATCTCCTCATAAAATGCAGTGACAGCAGCTACTGCTGGGAGAAAGATGGAGCAGCTCCCTTTTGTATAACATCACAGTGGCTAGATAGTCATTCCAGAAATGTGTGAGTGGGCTTGCATCCGTGTTGCACATTGCCTTGCAGGCTACCCTGTCTCCTAGAGTAGAGGCTAGTCTGAGCTAGCACAAGAAAATAGTTCTAGTCCTTTAGTGGCTTTACATATGAAATGGTTTGTCAGGAATTTGAATCAGAATCAATTCAGTGACCCAGAAGAGAATATGGAGTATTGGTGTGTGGCATGCTCTGTGCAATTTGTCACAGCAAATGATCTGCTGTGTAGGCTGCTTGCTGCAACTGTTGTATAACATTTTCTATATACAGTCTCTTTAGCAAACCTGCCTGAAAGAGCATGAATTAAAATTGCTAGGAGCAAGAAAAGGTAGTCTTTCTGAAGGATGTGCTGAAAGAAAATTTCTTGTGAAAGAGAATTTCTAGTATAGACTGTAGTCTATACTAAAGTTGGAAGTAAAACCCTTCCTGACCAGGAATTCTTCCAGCTGTGTTTGAACTGTGACGATTTGGGCCGTCTATGAACAACTTAGAAAATATAGTTGACCTTGTGACATTGTTATTATATTGGAAAATCTCTCTGCATGTCTGCTTTAGCTCCCAGATACTTGGTGGCAGGATAAGGGACAATGTACTTTTTGAATAGGTTATGACTTGTATAGGACAAGGAGTGGTGGCCTTGAGAAGATTTGTTTTCTTGCAAAGAACTAGAAAATGCAGTGCAGAGAATTTTCACATTGGCAGTAACATGATAACAGGTATTAATTCAGAGACAAGAGAGCAAAGAAACTTTCTTTTTTTTATTAAAGAATGAAATATGTAACTGAAGGACCAGAGGAGGGTAGGGGAAGTGGTTTGACTCCAAAGGTGCTATATGTCCTAAAGACAAATCCTGAAATGTATGAGAAGGATTTTAGGCAGTATGAACAGGGGGGAAGTCCATAGTTGTCAGAATTTGCTCAGAGCCAACATGCCTCCAGTCCTCACCGCTGGCTGCTGTGCCTGCATCAACTTGGAGTTTCATGTGATCTCTGAGTTGCACATAACTTTCTTCCTATCCACATTTATGGTCCTACTATCACAAACTAAGAACAGTCATGCAGGATCAGACTAAACATCTGTCTAGTCGGGTATCCTGTTTCTGACAGCAGCCTGGGGGAGCGTATAAGAAAATGTCAAGCACGTAATGATCCCTTCTTGGTGTATGCTCCTACCTTATTCTGAATCATGGTTTTGGGACTTCCTGAGACAGAGATAATGCTAGTATTTTTCATCCTCCTCTGAGTTCCATTAGTGGTGCAAACCTTGGAGACGTACTTTCTGTTTTGTTTAAAACCATTTTCTCATTTTCTTTTATGCAGTATCTTACACAAGCTTTCTTTTGTACAGTGAACTGTAAAGCTCATACATCTTTCTGTTTAAATTCCTCCTTGGGATTGTCTTCTTCCTTGACATCTACCAGAATAAGATTTTTTCTAATTTATTTCTTTTATTCTATTAGTTAGCTGCCCATTAATGTGAGGGGAAGGGTGTGGGGGTCCCTAGGGAGCTTCTGGCTGTACAGGCTCCAGGATGATGGCTCCATTTTAGCTGCTGTGCTAGAGAACAGGGAGGAGTTAAGGTGCTCAGTCCAAGGCAAAATTTTTAAAAACTAACAGTTCCAGGAGCCTTCAGCTCCAGACACCTGGTGCTCCTCTGCAAGACAAACTTGTTGTGCAACCCAGGTCCCAGCACGACAGGAAACAAGCCAATTGCCACTGACAGAGGTTTTGAATGATGTGGATAATCAAACAGTAAAATAATTTATTTGGCTTCTGGTAACCAGCAAGTTGTGGCTGGTTCCTTTCTAAATCAGACCTTGTCTGAAAAGGATAAATGGTGCTACACTGCACAGTGCCCTCCCTCCCCCTTCTTTGGAGCAGGAAGTAAATGCGTCTGTGGAAGAACTGCGGTGTGAGCAAACACAATATTGAGCCAGGAAATGTTTATGCAAGAGCATGTGAAAACCTGAAGGAAAATGTAGATTTAAAAAACCCCATACCCAGCAACTACTTCCCTCTCCTCATCAAATGTAAAGGAGTTTAAAATTTCTTGGTGTTTTAGTGCACATGGTATTTAATGAAAAAAAACCCCATGGTATTTTAGTACACATGGTATTTAATGAAAAAAAACCCCCAACTTCTAGTAGTACTGTAATTCTGAGTTAGATCAGTTCTTTTACATGTCAGTATTGCTTTTTCTCTTGTAGAACTCAATAGGCCAGTCCTGGTTTGAGGAGGATGAGTGGATCCATATCCTTTCTATCTGTAGATGTGTAAGACTCTAGGCTCCTATATTTGAAAAACTAGCCCTTACTACTAAACTGTTACAACTGTAACAATTCTGACTACAGAAATTCTTATCTAATTGGAAACAAATAAATAGGAAGAAGGTGATCTCTAAAAACTTCATACATGGGAAAGAAGCAAGAAATATTAAGTCATTCTTTGTCACATAAGTTGCCAAATCAAGCCAGGACAAAGAGTTTATAATTTTTCTATTGGTACTTTTGCATGTTGATAGGTTTAAGTGAAGTGATTAAGCCTCTGAACACAAAATGCAGTCTGTGTGTCAGCTAATCCAGTGCTGACCCCAACTTTCTAGTCTCTGTGGGAAGGTTCTCTTCTGCTTTAGTATCTTGTCAACTACTTTGAATGCACTTAATCCTACTCATATTTTGTGGTATAGACCAGGCCAAAAATCTGTTCTCATAATTCAGGCCAGGCAAATTAGAAGATATTAAGGCCCATGTTGAAAGGGTTTCCCTTCTAGGCAAATTTGTTATTTTATTGCTCAAATGTTTCATTGTGAAAGCAATGTATTGTTCCTCCTCTGTGCTATAGCAAAAATAGTCTAGAATCATCTGCTTTTCCATTGTCCCCTTCAGTTCCAGTTCAGAATAATATTTGATGCCATGCACCTCTCTTTATGCACCTCTGGTTTTCAGATTATTCTCCCTTCTCCATCAATTGCCGCTCAGATTTTGAGTCCCCCTTTGTTGCCACATGGCATCCCTATTGCCAGTCATCTCTCAGTCAACTGTTGCCGTTCTTGTTGTTGACAAACAGATAAAAGAATCTGGTAAGAAACCTGCTGTAATAAATTAAAAAAGGCCTTTCTAAGTTATGCACTGTTTTTTTTTTTTTTTTCATTCTTCTCCTAAACTCTTGCTTGTTGAGTCCAATTTTTAATGGATTTATAGTTTTACATTTTCTGGATCTGAGCTACTTTTGGGTTGGAAGGCACTTGTTAAAGGCCTAGCAACCCTAATCTCTTTTTTCAGTCATACACTGTTTAAAAAAGTGTGTTCTAAATTTCAGGGATGGGATATTTTGCTTATGCCAGGGAAACCTTCCTGTCCT
>JAYRBT010000082.1:12306492-12330193 GCA_036023395.1 Myiotriccus ornatus | reverse complement strand
ATACACTGTTTAAAAAAGTGTGTTCTAAATTTCAGGGATGGGATATTTTGCTTATGCCAGGGAAACCTTCCTGTCCTTTGGAACAAAAAACCTGGTAATAAGCTGGGATTTGGAGGTGGCAGTTTTTCCTGTGAAAGAAGTTTGGCTTATTATCCCCATGGACTGAACTAATACCTATCAACAATGTCGACCCTGTGCTGGGGGTATGGGCTGAGCTTTTGGCATAATTTTATGAGCTACTGCTTTTGGGAAATAAAACCATACACATTCTATCTTCTACATGAATGTCTCTGACTTAAAAATAGTAACGAAAAACCAACCTACTGCACTGAGATGGAGTGCAGAACTCCTCCTTTTCATACACTTGTTATCTTTTGGGTTTATTTGAATGAAGGTAGATACTGAGCTAAAGGACATGAATAAAGATAGTGCATATATGCTAGAATCTCAGTCAGGATTATAGATTAAAATTAAAATAAAAATTATAAGTACACACAACTGTGGTTATATGCCACTTGACATGTTTACTTTGCTGGTTTGTCTTTTGTTTGTTTGTTTGTTTAAACTATGACAAAGGTAGTATTCGCCTCCAAATATGGAATCTTTTCCTGCATTTCTAGTTTGGAAAACTTGCACTGTGCACACTCCTTTTCATACCACTACTAAAATACTACTTCTGTTATTAATAATTATAGTCGAACAGTGTTTCAGACATCCTAAGTACAAGAATACACCAAAGAGATGTCTCTTGTTCTGCAGAACTTATCCTCTGACACAGGAAACAAACCAAGATACACAGTTGGAAACTGTATTCAGTAGTACACTATATGGAAGCTGAGGATATTATTAGCTGTATTGTTACTGAGGTTTTTGAAGGCTTCGAGTGAAAGGAGAGGATAAAGGTAGACCTGGAGAATAATAAGTTGCCATATAGTTCATTATGGGGGCTTCCTCCCTCTGAGGGAGAAAAGCACCAACACAGTTATTTTGAAACAAGTAGAGATGGGAGGTACTTAGCTCAGTCTCTTCATAAACAAAACAGATACAAGCCTCTTGAGAAATGGGCTATGCATACAAGTAAAATATGAAGATAAGTATCTCACGTTTCAAGTAATAGAACGGGCTGTATGACAAGTGATACCCTGATTACAGTGAAGCAAGGGCATAGGTCTAGTGAGTCATGGGTGAATTAGTCTCTAAGGCTAGGTTCAGTGCTCTGGGGCACTGCCTTTCTGTGCTGATGGTCTGGAGAGGCAGGGCTGGGTCTTACAGACATCCAGAGTCTGAATCCACTCCTCCACTCCTGCTTTATCTTCATAACGTGGGATGGCTGTTGAAATATGACTTTGTATGTGTGCTAATCATCACCTGGTTCATTAGAAAACTATTTCTAGCCTTTTAGTAGCCCTCTCTGAGTTGCTCTATCCCATCCCTGCCAGCTTGCCAAGACTGCACCATTTGTACCTAGACATGGATTAGCTGTTGTTTTGTGCAATGTTGTTGTGTAGCAGCTGCTCCTAAAGCTGTGGCTGTAAGTCCACATTCCAGAATTGTGTGGTGATGCTCATGTGCCATTAACGGACGCTGCTGATACTCTGCGTTGTTCAGGTATTGATATTCTGCTGTGCCAAACACAGAAATTGAGGAGGCCTTGAGTAACTATAACTGGGATGAACAGTGGGTATGGCAATCCAGAGCAACTTTTACTGAAAGTAGGGGCAGGCAATGGGCAAGGTGTCATACAGGCATGGCTGAAACTTACCCAACAGGTTCTAAGCAAAATATAGAAGATTTAAATACTTTTTTTTAGAATAGTCAATTTATCTTCTTGTGTGTTGAGCATTCACTACAGCCTCTCCATGCATTCCTATGCCAGATTTATTGTGCTGCAACTCCTTCACTGACTGTGTTTCCTACCTTCCAAATCAAGACTTTGGTCATGCCTGCCTCCTCTGCCTCACCCTTCTGCATGAAACTTCCCCTGCCCCTGCCCTGCATTCCGAAGACTTGGTGGCAAGTGTTCTGTATGCTGAATTAGAATGGTGAAAATGCATGACTGAGTAATTCAGAGCCCCTTTGCTGTCCTTTTCACTTCGGTTATGAATTTTAAATAATATTTATCCCCTGAAATGATATCAATGTTTTACTGACTGTGTAGTTTACCATTGGGATTATTTGCTATATTTTTAAAACCTAATGCCCGCTATCTTATCCATTGTTTTACAGATGTGTAAAGGGCTGTGAAAGCAGCTACATAGTTGAATTTAGCAGTGCATGATACATTTTATTAGGATTAAGAGCTTGTAAATTAATATAGAAGTTCTGAGAGCTTCAGAATATACCTGCCTGAAAAAATAGCAGTAGTGACTTGATGTGATATTTGTACGTTTGCTTTTAGTTTGCAGAATGTCTCTGAGAGACAAGCTTCCTGCTAGCCAATTTATTTTTTAGATAACAGGGACTGTCAAGAAGTACATTCAGAAGGAAAACACAGTAATTAATTTGTCACTGAAACCTGAGGGGTCCTCTTCCTCATATAGGTGATAATGAAGGTTTTGCATGTAATTAGCAGGAATAATTAGCACATTTCTGGTAACAAATAGACTGAGTGGTTCTCTGCAAATAAGTTAATTGTTGTGCTAACACAGGCAATTGTCTCTTTATTGTCTGACAATGCCCCTTGTTTGCACTAAAGCCTATTTCCGACCTTAGCAGCTTTGCAGAAATAGGAAAGAGAATCTATAAAATTGTACCACATCCATCTGCTTTTGAGAAACTTCAAGACCACCAAGGGACTTGTTTGTTGAGACTTGTTAAACAATTTGTAATCGTGAACATGTGTTTCACTATATTAACAAATTAATTGTTCAAATCAACTTAGTGAGCAAACCAGAAAACCCACACTAATCAATCAAATGTGGACTCTGGGCATCTAGGAAATGTTTCTGAAAAATATAGCAGTAAATTCGCAGTAAAGAGGGACAAATCCCAGAATTCCACGTATAATCACACAAGCAAGCAAAGCTGGTTTTGTATGATAGATGTTCCTCATAATGCAAAATCACACTGTGACGTGTGTGCCCTTTGCTCCACGGCTGTAAAAAGCGAAGGTGTCACAGGTCTGCTAAAACATATCCTCTGAGCAGCCTTAGTTTAGACAAGACGTAGTCAGCCCATATTCTGTCTTCATTTGTTCTTTCCAGAAGATCTAAAAAGCCATTATTGAGCTAGGCTTTCTATTTCAGGTGTTTTGTTTCATCCTCTTTCTCTCTCT
Organism: Myiotriccus ornatus; assembly: GCA_036023395.1. NCBI lineage: Eukaryota > Metazoa > Chordata > Aves > Passeriformes > Tyrannidae > Myiotriccus > Myiotriccus ornatus. The sequence continues at coordinate 12,326,919 of JAYRBT010000082.1, read as the reverse complement.
TTTTTTTTTTCCCCCGTGTTTCCTCTGCTTATGCACAACTGTCATCTCGGCAGTGAGATACATTAGCTTCTGGGTCTTCATAAATATGGAAACTGTTGGTTATGGTGAAGTCTGCAGATAGGTTTCATCCCTCCCATGTGTTTGTAGAGAGGAGGGGAGAGGAAAGGGGGAAAATGTAGTTTGAAGATGGGATGCTGCAGGTATAGGGTTAGCTAAAATACTAAATTTTGTTTAGAGAAAATATTGGTTCTTCTATTTTTTGCTACAGTAGTAATTCTCCGGTCTTCCTCTGGAATGGAAACAATGAAAAAATAACTGATAGATGTCTGTTTTTCTTTGAGGGTAGGGTTACTCTATTTTTCCAAAATAACAATTTATTATTTCATTTCCAAATGAGTATTTATATTGATGTATGTTTGGATTTTTGTATTTTCATAATTTCCTCACTTTTTTCTAGTAGTGGTGGCACCATGCAGTGCAGTTAAATCTTGGAACATAATGCCAGCAATTTTTGGAATTTATGTATCTGGACCTACACTTCCCCTCTTCCTGCCTTACTGGAGAAATGCTACTCATTGTTCCATTTCCATGTTCTTGTAGTTGACTAACAATGGGTACAAGAATGTGGAAAACATCAACAACAAAAACTTCACAGCTAAACAGTGCTTTTGCAAGTGTCTGTACAGTTGTGAAATTTAAGACTTGTCCATACCTGTAACTGGTTGACTTCAATCCCTTTTCACCAGTGTGTTGCATGTCAGACAGCTGATTTCTGTTGTGCATCGTGTCCAGTGGCATACGGCTTTGGAAGTGTTGAGATGATGTTGGCTGTGTTAAGTGAAACTGTGGGAGTATGAGTATTTTCCCTACTAAAAACACTTAAACTGTTTATATCTATCAAGTCTTCCCAGTGATATCCTGCAAAAATTTGTTGGATTTCCTCTACAGTTTGCTTGTGTTTGCTGGTGCAATGATCAACATGACAAGATAACTTCTGTGTAGAAATTATTGTGTGGAGAGGGAGGTAAGCCCTGATACTGTGCATGCAAGCCTTTTACTTTTCATGGGAAGTTTCCCAGTCTTGAACTAAGATTTGGACTTTATTGTCCACATGGGAGAAGACTTGTTAACAATGTTAGTATTAATTAACAGTTTATATGGAACTGGGGAGACAAATGGTTGGTGAAAGCTGGCTTAGGCAGCATAGAGTAGGGAAGAGGGATTCTAAGTGGGCTGACTTAATACTCAGGTCACCTGTGGGACTTTTGAGTTGTTTGGAAAGTGTGTGGCTTCCACGAGATGTGAAGGTGTCTGTCATTCAACCTTGTAGACCTCTTTCTGCCTGATGGATCTTTGGGATGCCACTCTTTTGCTTGCTTTATCTAGTGTGAATTTTCTATGCCATTTTTCTTCCCTCTAACTATCCTAGTGCACAGCCAGGACTTTCACTTGTTGTGTGGTGATTGTTTCTTGCTTCTCTCTGCCTCTCTTCAGCCACTCTCAAAAAATAAATAGCTGACCAAGATGGGGGCTCTGTAGAAAGTTTGAAGGAAAATCAGTTTTATTTTAGCACAAGAGGCAGAAAAGCATTCAAATTTTTCAGATTCAGAGTTTCATTAGTGTTGTCAGCTTTGAGCTGACATCGGGCCTTATGGGGTAATTTGGGCATGTCACGGTACATTCTTCTCAAAGATGAGTGTTATTTTGTGATACTTTTAAATTCTTGGTCCTTTTTGGTTACTGTGAAATTCTGTTTTTCTTGCACCATGGTGATTGTTGACAGCTAGAAAAGAGAAGTTGAGACAAGGGTTTATTCGTATCACATGGAGGTGGCCATAGAAGTCCTGGTACAGCCCAGCAGAATAGCTGACACAGTCTGTCATCCACTCTGTGCTCCCTGTACTCTCCAAGGGCCTCTCAGCTGTACTGGATATAATCTGTCATGTGATGAGATGTAGACATTTCCAGGGGGGTCTCCCTGTGGGGTGCATGGCCATGTGTTTGCAGTAGTCTTGGTTCCACAGAGAGGCCAAGGCTGTGGTAGACACCCCGATGTGTGTTGCAGCCACAGGGCTGGGCACCACGAGACAATGTGTTAAGTGACTGCGTGATTTGTACTAGCGACAAATGTTGACAGAAGGAAGATAAAATCTAGGATTAATATTGTTCTCGTTAAAATGTTTCCTTTGGTGCAAATGCTGCCTGCTGAGATATGCTATTCATAATTGAACTGCTGCCATACACAGAATTTGGTAGGATGAACTAAATGTAATTCCTCAGCTTTTAAATAAGGCATATATTTTCTTTTTAAATAAAATCAAGATTTTTTACTTCTGTTGTCTTAGAGATTCCTATGTGTGATGACAGCCTTGTGGTGGTGAAACAGATGTCTTCTCCCTTTACTTGTGTTCTGTTTGTAATAATGAGCTAAATTCATGCTCTTTGTTTTTTGCTTTATGAAACCATTTGCAAAATCATTGTCCAATACAAAGTATCAGTTGCTGATCCTGCATCTCAGTGCTTTATTTTCCCCAAACTGAAATAAATCAGGATGCGATAGACAGATCTGAGCCAATTTCTGCAGTGAGTTCGTAAGAATTGAATAACACCAGAACTTCTTGGAGACAACTTTAGCAAACAGGTAGTTTAACTTTTTGTGCTCATTGTCTCTGAAGGCTCAACTGTTCTGATAACTTTAAAAGAAATAACTTTCTGGAATTTGCTTTTAGCCATTGCTGGTAGCCTGACTTCGCGTATAGGATTAACTGAGGACATTTATAGGAGCTAGAAAAGGTTTTCTTTGGATGATGTTTAGATTTTTTATTTTCCTCTTGATTTAGTTTTAATCTAATCTCTTCTTGGCACCAAGCAGAGCTGAAAAGTGAGTGACTTTTTATCTAAATTGAAGTGATAGCAATTGATCAGGTTTTCATCATCTGTCTTTGCTGTCATTGGTGCTTCCTCTGTGATCTGCAGTTGACTGAGAGAAATGAAAACTTAATTGAATTCTTAAGCTTGCTAGCTGTTTATTTATAGATAGGTATGTTGAAGCATGGTGATGTAGGACAGAGTTCTCTTTTTTGCTATGAATATAAAGGCTTTATTGATTTCATTAAGAGCAGGGATATATTTGACTTTCATGAAAAAGCAGGATGTAACTTAGCTTTGTATCGTGGCTTGGGAATTGGTCATGGTGACTGTCAATAGAGGGGTCACCCTGGTGAGGTTTCAGGTAATGCTTGTCTCCCACCTTTTCATTTTGCTACTGAGTCAAGGACTGAGAAGGCTTTCAGAAAATGCATTTTGCAAAAATATGTTGGTCCCAGTACCTTTGTGGCATTTGACAAATACCTGAAAGAGTCTTCAAAAAATGTCCCAGCATTTTATTTTTCCTGCTGCTTCAGTTACCTCTTAAAAAAAATGACATTGATTTGGGCATTTTATTATACAGATTTTTCACCATTAGAACAGCAGCATCACTGTGCATCAAGTAGTCAAGTAGCAAAGCAAAATGCAGCCTTGTCAAAGGAAAATTAACTTCCTAAAGGTTTGTGAGTGATAAAAAGCATGTAAAAGGCATTAATCAGAAATGCTTCATTTTTGTCAGCTGCCAGAAGTAGTAGCTTAAACTTGGAAAAGCAGAGATTTTAATTGCTATGTACCACCTGGTCACTACAGCAGTTTTCGGAGACATTATTACAGGTAGATACATTGTCAGTAGCAACTCTTCTAGTCAGTGTGCATTGATTCCACCAACACATGTGGAATTCTAGTCCAAGTTAAATATTAATATAGGTTTCTGCTTGTAGACTTTCTCCTGCTTTTTAGCTTAGCAAATAAGCTCCTGGAGCAAGGGTTTGGTCAAATGAGGGAGGAAAAAACCCCAAATCACAAAAATAATACCTTAAACTTTAGTTTCAGTTTGATTTTCTTTAGGATGGAACAGGGCATAATTTTAACATTTTTTCATTGAATAATTGAATTTCCAAATGTCACAAATTGAAAAACATTCTGGAGTTTGAGGGGATATATATGATCTTCATTGTGATAAATGTCCTTGAATTCTTCTTGGTAATTCACCATATATTTGCAGAGCTGATCTAAGTGTTAGAGCAAACATTGACAGCTCATGTTATTAGGAAGCACAGAAGAAAGATCTAAGAATCAGCAAAGGCTGTTGTGTACCGTGAAGGTAAAACATTTTATTTTTTAATTTCCTATGTGTAGTGGCTTTTTCCCCTGTATTCAAGGGCAGAAAAAAGTGTTGGCTCAGAGCAACTGCCTTTTTTGTTTGGATTTTTACCCATTGCTTCATCATAACGATGCTCACTGAAACTAACCTACAAAACACTTTGAAACATTTATTCAATCACAGTCTGCAAATTACAAATAGCAGCCAAGCCTTTGTTGGGCATTTTTACTGCTCCAGAGGGGTAAAAATAGTTTCTATGAGTTTTGGAATTAAATTCCTAACACTAATCATATGTTTCCAGCAGTCTAGTAAACAACTCCTATTAAAATTATGCAGAGAACTGGAATGTATTTCATCATAGGAAGACAGGTTCTTGGGGGCAGTAGCTTCTTCTGCCCCCTGAGAGTGTTATAAATTCAAATCCCTCACCAATTATACCCTGTCATTTAATCTGTGAGTGCACGTGGTATGAAAGTTGCTGTGGATGGCACTGTCCCTTTCTTGTCTGAGGAGCATTTATTGCTTTGTTAGTAGCAAATGAAATCATGTGCACCGGGCTAATAAAATGTTGTAGACACTGTTACTGCATGCTGGAATCTAAAGATATGAAAATGTATTTGGTGGCAAGGTGGCAAGGTTTAGGGGTGGCTTCTGTGACAAGGTGCCAGAAGCTTCCCTTGCATCTGACAGAGCCAGTGGCTGCTGCTGGCCATGGCTGAACCCATCAGTGACAGTGGTAACCCCTCTGGGATAACATAGATAAGAAGCGGGAATAGTTAACTGTGCAAGAGAAAACTGCAGCTGGAGAAAGTCAGAATATGTGAGAGAAACAGCTCTGCAGATGCCAAGGCCAGCGGAGGAGGGGGAGAAGGTCCTGCAGGCACAGAGATTCCCCTGCAGCCCGTGGTGCAGATCGTGGTGAGGCAGCTGTGCCCCTGCAGCCCATGGAGGTCTGTGGTGGGGCAGAAACCCACCTGCAGCCAGTGGGAACCCACACAGAATAAGGGAATGTCTAAGGGAGGCTGTGACCCATGAGAAGGTCACACTGGAGCAAGCTCCTGGCAGGACTTGTTCGTGGAGGACTGTGTCCTTTGGGAGTGACTCCACCATGGAGCAGGAGAAGACTGTGAGGGCTCCTTCTCTTCAAGGAGGAAGGAGCAGCAGAGAACACGTGTGATGAACTGACCACAGCCCCATAAAGATGAGCTTGGGAAGAAGGGAGGGGGGGGGGGCAAGGTTTTAAGATTTGATTTATTTCTCATTATCCTACTCTGATTTGATTGGTAATAATGTAATTCTTCCCCTAAGTTGAGACTGTTTTGCCCGTAATAGCAATTGGTGAGTGATCTTCCCTGTCCTTATCTCAACCCATGAACTTTCTGTTATATTTCCTTTCCCCTGTGGAGCTGACTAGGGCAGAGATAGAGCAGCTTTGGTGGGCATCTGACATCCAGCCAGGGTCAACCCCACCACAGCAACAACCAAAACAGACCTGCTTATGTCTGTGAGCATTCAAAGGGATACCTGTGGATTACTGTCATCAATTATTCCTACTGCTAACAAGAAAATAACAATAATGAATAACCTTATTTTAAAAATAATCAAATTTTGTCCTGTCTAATTTTGAGTTCTTTGACAGGTTGAGGGTTCAACCACTGAATCTGCCTTTTATATGGAGCCTCTATGAAGGGAGGACTCAAGCAGAAAAGAGGAAAGACTGTCTTTCTTTCAGAAATAAAGATACAGTGGCAGAACACATAGACTTCACAGCACAAACCTTCCATATGTTCAAAATATTAAGCATCAAACTGAGGTAGCCTAGTTTTTCATGGCTGTTAGGAATCAGTTTCAGTTATAGGAAAAATGGATTCCAAATTTAGATTTTATTTTTGTGACTCCTCAAATTTCCAAAAAAGGGTAAGATAATTGCCAAATTTCAAACTACAAAGTCAATTCAGTCCTCACAGGAGCAATTATGCAATAGAAAAGGCTGCCAAGGGTTGTTTTGTAACCAGTATCACTGGAATATACAAGACTCAACAAGATACTTATCTGCCAGGGTTGTTGTAGGATTAGTGAAATTATGCTGCAGGAGGCTTAGATTTAGGTAGTCTTTGAAATCCTATGGATTTCAATTTTTCCTAACCTGGATGACTTGAGGAACACATTGAAAGAGCTGTTATGTAGTTGGATTAGCATTAAAAAGAAAATGTACATATTTTTCAAAACATTCTTCATATTTTTACTTTCATTTTTTCTTGCAAAAGAGGTTCACTTCTGCCAGAATAAATAAATTTTGCATGGTGTCTGATATTAAAAATGAAAAAGAACATCAACATTATATAAGTGTACAGAGCTTAATTATGATTAACCTTTTATAATGAGCCTGGGCTATTTTCACACAACAGCTCTTCAAAACCATTTCTCCATGAGAAGAATAGGTGATCTGGAAGCCTTTTTGCTCCAGAAAAGAATAGTGCAGCATCTCATGAGGGATTGCCTGGCATTTACTGAGAAACAAAATGTTTACAAAAACTTCTGTCCCCAGGACAGATCCTTCAGATAGGAAATTTCCTCCTATATAGGACTCCATGTGTACCAAGGGTTTTTTATTGTCACATCCATGGTTATCATTCTTATGGGTCTGGTTGTTGCTTCTGGGCAATGGATGTATGAGGGCCAGTGTCCTTTACTGAGAACACTGGTTTCAGTGGTGCAGTGCATTGTATTAACCCAGTATAGAACATGGGCCAAGGAGCTTTTAATTTCTGGGGCTGTAAGATAAACTTCCAAACCTAATAAATTTCTGGAATTCTGAGTCTTAAAAATGTTCTAGAATCATGGAATAATTTAGGTTAGAAGGGTCTTTTGGCTTTCAAACCCGTGCTCAAAGCAGAGTGAACAATGTCACAGGTAGACCTTGCAGTGAAGAATGAAAGAGCACCAGAGAAGTTCATAGCCAGTACTGCAGAGGAAACATGACCAATCCAAAATCCCCAGTGGGTCCTAAAAGGCAAAATGTTTTTGTGGATGCTGAAGTGATGGATACTCCTCAAACATACTGAAAAATGTTACCCATTTTTGTACTCACATAAACTAATAATGCTGAATTTTGTAGCTCCTTCCTGGAATTTAGTTATTCCTCTGTTCACAATGCTATCTTACCCTTATCTTTCCAATTTTTTTCAATTAATTTTTGTCTAACTTTCTTTGTTCATAATCTATTAATAGATCCTCTGTAACTACTTCCAGTTTTACTGTCTTTTTTCAGAGGTCCTGTATAGATTTTGGAAGTGTCAAGGAACCTCCTCCCATGACCACACGTTCTTTCTCTTTGAGCCTGTCCAAAGGAGTTTTGGAGTGGCCTGTCAAATGCAGGTTGAATTACGTGTGGAGGAACTGCTCTTTCTGTTGAAGGTAGAATATCCCATGAAGGATAAATTAACTTTGAATTTGTCTCAAATAATTAAAGATAACTAATTTATAATTATTTTCTGTTCCAAATTACTCTAGACTTTTGTGAAACTGATATGACCACAATTTATGCCAAATAACTTTATATGTTTTGCCACAGCATACCAGATGAGAGTGTAGGTAACTCCTGATGGTAGATGAGCACCTCCAGAGAGCAAGTCATGTGACCAAGACTGATAGTCTGCAATACAGGTTCCTCTGTTACAAACCATGTCCATCTTTACATCACCCTGACCTAGCAAACCATCTCGACTGAGGGCATAACTACACATTGAGCTAGTCAAGAACAGCCACTACAGAATTCTTTCTGAATAATTGTATGTGCCTAGATATTTTTTTTCCAACTGCATCTCCCTACACTCTTGGTTATTCCTAGTTGTTTGCAATAGTCACATTTCATATGCTCTTTTAATCCCAGTTGAAGCAATTTGACAGGCTCTAAGGGCATCAATAGTGTTAACACTAAGATTTTCCTGAAGTCAAATTGCTTGATAGTAGGTGTTTTAGGAAAAATGCTATAACTTGGGTTGGTGACAGCTAATTCTACCACTAGACTGAGGTATCACTGCTAAGGATATTCTCTTTACTCCTCTCTCTGCAATTAGACACCTGTGGACCAGGATTACACAGGAAACCAGCCAGCATGTCTAATGTATATCTGTGTCTCTTTGTGGCAGCAGAAAGCTCCTGAGATGAGAGGCTGTTTATTTAAGCACCTTAGTTAAATGCCGGTGTTCTGCAGGATGAATCAGGACCAGGGTCACCAAGACCTCTATCTGCACAGAAGGTGGTGTTCAAACTTGTATTCCGATTGATACATTTTGTAGCCTCTAGGACACAACAAAGTTTTCCAGGTTTCCTGGAAAAATATTACTGTGTAGTTTGAATATCGCTGAAGCAGTGATTTCTGCCCTGCTTTCAATTTCATTGTAGCATGGACTACAAAATTCCATGAACTTTCACTTCCACCTAAACTTTTAGCTAGTATATGGTATCCCAAATGGGGCAAGTAGGTGTGTGTAAGGAGATTGAAGGTACATGTTCTTGTAGATAAGGAAATGCAGAGAAAAGGACCTAAGACACAGGAAGACAAAAGGAAATCAAAATAGCTGATTTATGAGAGTAAAGAAGCAAAAGATAAAGGCAGTGCCCTGAAGTTGATTGCAGTTTTCCACAGATTTGCTGAATAGTGAGTTGTGGTGGCCGAGTGACCTGATGAAACTTCTGTTTCTACTGTGGGTGTGTTGGAAGTTGAGGCAGGAATGTCTTTCAATTCCATGCCTAAATCTGACAGAATTTGCAAGCTGGAAACTTATTTCAAACACGATGGTCTAATTTGGTGTGAAGGATGAGTGACAGTCATCTGGGGACAGCATGGTGTAAGGTAGCAGTGAACTATTGTCTTTTGTGGAAGTATCTTCTGTGGAAATCTGTTGTCTTTTTGTCAATGTTTAGTTTTAGAGCATAGGTATATAACAGATACCGTGAAGTAGTATGCTGGGTAACATGTTAGCTTGAACCAAAGTTAAACACTTTTTTTTTTTTTTGTTAGCTGTATGAATTTTTTTTTGGTCCTTAGCCTGATATGTTCTTGCAGGGTCTATTAATGTGTATTTTAACATATATAAAAATCTGTGATTCCTACATGAATACAAGTAGGAAAAAATGCCATTAGAAATCAGTAACGATTGCTTAGAGCTGGAGAGCAAGTGGAATCAGAAGGGCCTTGGCAGTTAAGAAGAGCTAGATACAGATGACAAAATAGAAATGTAGCCAAAAGTAAGGGTAACTGTTATTGTTGCATTTGTATGGATGCTTTTTGTTGCTCAAAAATTTTAGATGCATGGCTGATTTTTTTTCCGTGTTTTTTGGGGTAAGTTTTCTATAATTCAGCCACTCAACAGCCTCAAGAGTCAAGACATCTGCCTTGGAGATGTACTCATGTTTTGACGAGCCTTAAAGCATCGTGGGTTTTGACATAATGTTGAAATGAAATCTTTGATGCTTGACAGCTGCTGGCTGCATGGAATGCTCTTTTTTTTTCCCCTTCCTCCCACCCCCCTTTTAGTGTGATGTTTACTACACATTATAAGAATGTACATCATTTTGAAGAACAGTTTTAATTCTCTTTACCCAAAAAGCTTTCTGTAAAAGTGATAAATTCATAGCAGTTAATGTCCTATTGCTGAAGAATGCTGGCAATTTCAACAGCTGTATGTGTGTAAAAGCTCAGACTAGGGATAAAAGGCTGTGTGAAATTTTGCACATGGTAGCAGAAAGATGCCATCAGATGTAGTGCTGGAACTGACACTGTCATCTTGGCATCCCTGACCAGTGCTCACTGTATATTAGAGAGGAGCTGCAGCTGGGAGGCTGTCAGCTTCCTAGGAACAAAAGGAGATGTCCCACAGAAGCAGTTGCAAATGCTGTTACAGTGCTGCTAGTGTAAGCTGTAAAGCCAGATGGTATGGCTCATGTGGCTCATGCACGTGGGTGAGCAGTGCAGGAGCAGTACCACTGTCACAGAATTTCCATGGCCACGGAGACTTGAGGGAAGGAGTTTGGTCATGTAGCATTGGAGTGGGTAACTCATGTTGGCAGTAGTGGCTGCCTTCTCCAATCTGTAGAGTGATCGCAGATCCAGTTATGGCTGATGGTTCACACTGATGCTATGACAGCCCTTAGGCCAATTTCAGTGCAGCAGTTTATTTTCTGTTTATTAAAGGTGGCATCTCCCCAGCTGCTTTTCACCAGCAATAATCACTTTTCACTTGATCTAAATGGAAAGAATGGTGACCACTTCCTTTATGCAGTGGTGGTAGAAACACTAAGCCAATGTCCAAGACTGTGGAAAAGCCAAAATTGAACTGAAACTGATGGGATATGAAATGTCAGAGGGAACGCTTGCCAGTTCAGCTGATTTGCAGTTGTCCATGGGTGAGAGAAATCAGTGAACAAAAAGGTAAATGAATAAAGAGAAGCAGACATGGGAACAGGGATCGTGGAGATGTTCACAGAGCTTAGAAATATAGCACTTCATGGAAGGGCAGATTTAGATTTCAAGATAATTATATTCACCTTTGGTAGGTTTTTTCCCATTTTGTTCAATAAAACAGGACTTCATACACATTCTTTCCTTCTACAAAATTCTTTCCTTCTACAAACAGGAGCAAGTGAGCAAGGATGCAACTACTGGCAAACTCTGAGACAAATGGGAAACCAACTTTCTTTATTTTAATCAAGGTTCAGTATGTATGGGGGGCTTTCAAATGTGCCCAGGCCTCATCACTACTTTTGGGATCAGTCCTGTGAGTTTCTGAAAACTTTGGCTGTGAGCCAGCAGTGTGATAACATCGTGTGAGGGTTTTTAAGTGTGCAAATGGCCCCATGGCTTCCATGGGACCATTTACATGTTTAAATTAAATGTGCTGAAGTGCTTCACTGCTGCAGAGCCAGAATGCCTGACACTATGTAGGACCGAGTCCTTGGAAATCTAATTAATACATTTCAGTGCCAAAATGGGGACAAAGTTCTTTTGAAAGTCTGTCTGCTGGGTTAGGTATCTAAATGTTGAATGCTAAAATTTCCTGAAAATCTAGTCTTTAAATATCAACCCTGATAATTTTTAGTGATAACAGTTTAGCAGAAACATGTGGTCAATATTTTTAATCCAGTCCTACTTGCCATTACACATCCTAAGGTGAAGGATTTAATATGAACTAAATAACATATTGGCTACTGTAGTTTGTTTATTTTGTAGATTTAGACAAACAAATGTAGGTCTGTTCCAAACAATGTAAATCTAATGTTTAGTTAAATTTAAACACCACACATTTAGGAAAATAAAGTTGTCTTTGATTTTTGAAATTAGTCTTTCCAGTATATATCAAAATGAATTTGCAGTAATAGTCAATGTGATTGATAGATTATGTCAAGCTTGTGCTCGTGCACATAGAGCCTCAGATCTGGTGCTAAACCAGTATTAGCCTTTGCTCTACTTGTGTCTCAGAAACACTGTACTGCTAACTGCTATTTTATGAGAGTGGCTAAGGCTGTATTTATCTATGCAAGGTTTACTGGTTGTGTTATGCTTACAAATTTCCATAATTAAGACTACAAATTTCATAATTACAGCTACAAACGAGAACCATTTTTACCAGAGCTTATTTTGACTGTTGAATTTGCAAAAAGGGGATTTTTTTGGTAATGGAGGGGGGTGATACCACTTCAGTTACTCCAAGATTTCTATTGGTCTACCATAATTCTTTTCTACTTTTAACAAAGCTGTGGCAGTGAAAGTCTCAGTTTTAGGCAAGTGTTCTGTTTTGTTTAGCTTTCTTAAGATTCTAGATGGTACCTTGTAAAATGGCCATGCATTGTGGACTTTCTTGGAAATGGAATATGAAACTGCATTTTACTTGACTATCCTTATTATGTACTTAAAATATAAGCAAGATAGAATAACTTCATGGTAGTTTTATATTAAAAAATGAGGAAATCTTAGTATTATGCAGTAAAATCATGATTATAAGCAAACAGTTTAAGCAATTCTTATTTTTTCTTACATAAAAAGTATTACCCCATAATATGAAAGATATTTATGAGCTTTATTAATCAGCAACCTATGATTTGTGGTTTATGACAATGTTACACTCACAGAGGTTGACTTAGGGGCATAGGAATTTCTCTAATGCATCAGAAGCAGTTCAGGCTTGTATTTTTGCCACTAAGAAGTATCGTTATTGGCATTTTCTAGAAAGTTTTCCTCTACTAGTGATAGTCCAAATCAATAAAGGAGAAGCGAAGTCTGGCTAAATCCTTAACATGGCACAGAGTGCACTTCAAGATATTACTACTTCTCAGGCTGAAGAGATCAGGACTAATTCAAAGTTTGTGTCCTGTGGAAGGGAAAAAACCCCGAACTGTAGTAATATTTAAATTCAAAAAAGGAAAACACATAAAACCCAAGAAAGCTTCTTGGAAAGAAACTTAAAAGAGCAACCAACAGGGTAAAAATGATTGAAGACCCTACATTAGAGGCTCAGAGTAACAATGTACCACCTATCAAATGAAAAATTTAGGAAAGAACCTTTTCCTAAACCCACCCACCTTGACCAGCAGTACAGCAACAAAATATGACCCAGTAGTGCAAATGACAGATCAGCAGAACAAGGTGAATTGTGTCGCAGGATTCACAGTGCTGTTGCCAGAGTTCTAGAAAAGCTTGACTATGGAATTTTAAAATTATTAACTACAGTGTAAAATTTATATTCTAATCAGCCTGAGGCTGACAAATGGTACTGATATCTTTAAACACTTCCTATCTTCTTATATATTTTCTTGAAAAAATAATGCTGAAAAGGTAATTTAAAGTTTACGTGATGGTTCAGTCTAGCAAACCATACATATCTCAAACACTACAGACATATGTACTATTGATTCTCTATTGAACAACTGGCCATGTAAATTTAATTTAAAGGCTCCGAGGCCCTGCAGTGTTGCTGCATAAACATCTGACAGTAATAATATGTTTGCTATATGAGTGCCAATGCTAACTTAATTCCACTTCAGGATATCAAGAATCACAGACACCTTCTTCCTAGTTAATTACTGTGTTTAATTTGTTTTCTCAAGTAACACAATACTTTGGATTATAATAGAGACCAAAAGGTCTCGAACTGCTCATTCCCCAGAGCAAGGCAAGAAATGCTGAAGAGGCCCAAACATGTTGAATATCCATCCTGAAGAACAGCTAGGTTTTTTGCAATTTTTGACAACAATTTGCTGACATGTAAATTGAATACTATTTAGTTCTTTTGAAATGCCCTTGTACTGTGTATTCTTTAATTTGCATGGAGGAAATACCTAATGGTAGCAGGCTGCTTATTTTGAACAATGTAAAATGACCTGCTGTAAGCATCTTAAATGATATGCTGGCTGAATAATCATGAGATAAATGACAATTCTGAATCATTTTCTACTGTGCCTGCCATTTGGTAGCTAGCAGCCAGGACAGACATGGTGTTCATTGGTGACTGGTTTTGTGGTGCATGCATGTGCATCCTCCACCTTTCAAGGCGGGAAACCATTATCTTTTGGAAGTAATTTTAGTGGGTAAACTCTGATAAGTCCACCTCATCTGAATGGTATTATAAAATCTCTGGATACTGGAACTGTTGAAATTGAACCTGTCTAATATTAAAGACTGCTATTTAGGATAAAGTCAACAGGGGCTAGGTCTTTGCCTTTCTGCTTCCATCTGACTAGGTCAAAACTTTTCATATATATGAGCTGTCTGATTTTTTTGTTCCTAAACAGAAAAATCTGTAACTTCATAAAAACCACATAATGTGAAGTTTCATTGCCCCTAAGGTTCTTTGATATCAGTTTTCTAATTCCTAGTTGGGAGGCTCACCATCTTTAATTTAAACTTTAAATTAAGCAAACTGTAGTTGCTCCGGCTGACCAGAATCTTGGGAAGGTGCATGAGGAAAGTAGAAGTGCTGCAACTTATGTTTCCTTGCTGACTGTATTTCTTTGCTATTCTTTGATATCTACTTTCAAGATTTCTGCTGTAGCTGGAGGAAACAGTAGATATGATGTAGAAGATAACTATCAGCTCCAGAGAGAAGCCACAGATAATCCTCTTGGTAAGTAATGATTTCTTGATATGAAAATTTTTGTGGTGTTTGTGTGTGGCATGTGTATTTAACCAACTGATCATTTACAGAGGGTATATGCATTATTCTTACAGGTTCTGAGTATTTTTCCTTTCTGTTCTTTTAGAAGAATGCACTAGAATCTCCCTTTTCCCCAGATTTGGTGCACTAAACAGATTCATACTGAATTTCTATCAATATGAAGGCATAAAGAATTCTTTGAAAATGTCTCATTCACTTTGGCCCTGAAGGTTTCTCTGGAAGTCATCAAGTGTACTGACTATCTGCATTGCCCAGTTGCTTGTAAAAATTTAGTTCGCTGTCATCTCTTCAATTCAGCAACTTAGAATGATGCAGCATAACTTTGGGAAACAGCAGCATTAAATTAGAGATTCAAGCTGCAGACTGTAATATTAAAAATGTGTTCTCCTACTGTGGCCTAATTTGCCTTTTTCTTTTTATGCTGATAATGTATCTGAACCCACACTGTGAGCAGTGTGTAATAAGTTTCTAGGCTTTTGGCATCTTTATGGACAAACTGTGGATTCTTTGGAGCTTCAAACAGCAAATGAAATGAGAAGATCGATGGAATTCGTGTCTAGATGTGTGACATGGAAATGTGCCTAAACAAATGTAATTTTGCAGCAGGAACACTTAAATTGTGTTGAGGCTAAAGAAACAGGTCTTGCTTAACACATGAATTAATTAACTGCAAAACATTTCTTTCTCCCGTTGTTACACAAAATAAAGTGCTGGGGATTTGAATGCTATAATTCAGCATATAAAACTGCTGTCAGAACCTCTGGCTTAGGAAGCACTGAAACCACAAGATGCTGGAAGTGTAAGTAGGGGAAGGATCATGGCATGCTTTCCTTGCTTGTATCCTTTTCCTTAGGCATCTGCTACTGGCCGCTGTCAGAGCCAGCATATCCAACCAGATGGACTTCTGGTCTGACCCAGCGTGGCCACGCTTGCATAAGAATACGAGTGATAGGAGTATTTTTGATCTTCAACCCCTTTCAGGGCTGTATTGCCACTGAGGATGAATGAAACTGTGATTGGAGTTAATTTTAAAACACTGTTATTCAGGTTTGGAATCATTTCAAGGTATGTTGTGCTGTCCAAAAATATGAAAATCCACTGGACATAGAGTCCTACTCAGAATAAGGAGATGTTCACGTATTCTAAAAGGATTTGAAGCAAAGGAGAAGTTGTTGCCTTCTGATTCAGCACATGAGATACCGTGATGAGTGTTATACTTAACTGTCTGTACCCTTCCAGTGTAGTCTGCTGTGTGTGTGGCTCAGTTTTACAGTAAGAATCTGGAAATAAACATATTTTCCCATTCTACTAGTGTATTTGTTTTTGGGGTTGGTTTGTTTGTATTTGTTTATTTGTTTTTGTTTGTTTTGCCTTTGGTTTTAATAGTACATTCTTTGCAGCAATATCCTCTGGCTGTTGTGGTTGAAGCATTTAACACCAGGAGTCGCAAGTTTATTTGGGGTCTTTAGATGTTGGTGTATTGCTCACATGCCCAATGCTTTCAGCTGAGGTGGTAGAAACCAGTTATTCTGAGAGGATCCACAGTCTGCATTAATTGCACCTTCTCTTTCCACATCACAGACGTTTATGTTAGGCTGTGATGTGTAAGCTAGAGTTCTGATACCCATGGAATAAATATTTCATTCTTTTGTTTAAATGATACACCCTCTTTCCTGAATCTCTGCTGTCAGGAAAGCACTCTTGGTCCTGTATTATTGTCTCTTAGTGAGTGTCCAAGAAGAGAGGCCTGAATTTGACACTGTCAAATTCCCTTCCTCAGGTCCGCAGTCAGGGAAACTGCCCTGGAAGGAATCCCGATGTGCCCCAATGGGTATTCACATTGCAGTGAGCAAAAAGTGGGAAAAAGGGATCAATACCATTGTGCTTGAATACACTGCTGAGTCTGTAGGTAAGTTGTTTCCAGTCTCTGGTTTTAGACTGCATGGTGTTTGGACAGAAGTGAGATGTGTTGGGCAGCTGATGTCAAATAAAGGAACTCTTCGCTATGAGCACATATTTTTGTTGGTATTGACCTTTCAGGTGTTTGAAACAATGTTACAAGGGTGTAACTTCTTGAACAATGACCAAGCTGTCCTTCTGATTAGTGCTGAGAAATACCAGCTATAATTAAAAATATAATGAACAGCATGGAATGGTTTGTCTGGTGTGGGAAGAGCTGTTTATCCTGTGCAGATCCTTTGGTCCAGTGGGCTGACTGAATTAGATACAGTTCTCCTTCAAGTGCTCTTTGGATAGCATGATCTGAAGGTGCAAAGTGAAAAGGGAAATAAATATATTTTGTAGTTTGTAGAAAAAGGGGGAGAATGTTGCAATGGAAGCAGGAAGTCTGAGAAAGTCCCGATTTGATTTCCGTAAATGTTTGTTCTAAAGATACAGCAAGTACCAATATGAAAAAGCTATTAGATTAGTGCCATTTTCTCTTCTGGAGTTTTGCTGATTACAACTCCTTCTAATAGTTGCTTTGGGTTTTTTTTTTTCTTTCTTTTTCTTTTGAGTGCTATTATTCTGTGCAGTTGTATAAGCCTGTATTTAAAGCTAATCCAAAGGGGAAAAGAAAATCCTACAGTCTCAAGAGCACATATCTGGAGGGCCACAGTTTCTGGTAAAATAAAGTTGTTAATGGAATTAGAATCACAGTGACATACTGTGAAAGGCTTCTCTTTATTACACCCCTAAGATTTATGAAGGAAATGGTCCAGACTCTTACAAATTCTTGTGAACAGTGAGGAATATATACATTAGTATACCAGATGACATATCTATGTTTTATGTGCTAGATTAAAGCAAATGAAGTTTTAATGTAGATTTCAGCTGAGGTGGCCTTCTGGAGAAGTTCACTCTCTTTCTGATAATTTTAAAGCTCTGTTCTATTGATCAGATGCTTGAGAGCAAGGGGTTTAACTAATTCAATCTGAATTAGTTTTATCTGAATGTTGTAAGAGTGTAATCTTTGTCTACATCAAATGAGGGACATGAATTTACTCAGTTTCCTGAACTTTTCCCTTCTGAAATTAATTTCAGATTCTTATACTTTAGAACCCTGTGATATAGAAAAGTTATGAAATGTCATTAATATTCATCTTTTTTTTTTTTTTATTTGGTTTGGTATAGGCTTGTTTAACATGAATTTAGACTTTGGACAAAGTATGAGGCTAAAACTGGAGTCCGGTGTTGCTGTTGTTAGTGATTATGGAGGTGTTGGTGTGGTAACGATTTGCCTGGACACCAGTTAAAAGTGACCTTCTCTATGGAATTTGGGTAAATTGACTGACTGGTGTATAGGAATGGTTTTCTATGTAGAGATTCAGAGCAAAATTTGTTAGTTTATTAACAAAATTATTATTTCACAATGTAGTCTGGTGTTATTCCAGCAGATTGTATTTGCATGGAAGGGCATTCTGGAACAAGAAAACAAAATACATTGGTCTGAATCTTCATGTGGCCAAAATGCTAAGGTTAAAGGGTTAGTTCATTCCTATTTTGCCTGTATATTGAAATTTCCTATATTATTGCCAAGGTGATAGGGTGTCACTGACAGTAAAAAGTGTCCATTAGGATGAGAAAGAGAATGATTCCTCACTGCTGGTAGGGGGGATTATACTGTTGGAAAAAATTTTCTTCCTTTCTTTGTGTTTGCTTGGTTTTTAATAAAAATATATAAGAAAAATGAGGAATCCAAATGTTTAAAAATTCAATCCTGAGCATTGATGATTATTTTCTGTTTCTGAGTTTTTCTGAAAGTGAAGCCCATATCTATCTTGACCACTTTTATATTCATCTAAGTCCATGAAAATTAGGTTCCTAAATTAGGTATTGTATTGCTGGTTGAGAATGGCATTTTTCTGTTTTTCAGGATAAAATGTCTTTTTGTTCTAACTGGGAAGAAAACTTGAAATTTTTCATGGCACGGAAACTCTGTTAGTATTGAAGCATGCTATGCATCAGTGTTTTATGGCAAAGGTGTAAAATAAATGAAGTGATGGAGTGGAAATAAAATGGAAATTAAAAAAATATGGCAGTGATTGCTTACTAGAAGCTGACACATGTAAGATTTCACCAAAATTGATGAAAGCTTTGGATTTTGTTAAAATTGCTTTTTCCAGAGAATAATACCTGATCAAATTTTCTTTGGTTTAAAATGTTCTTGCATCAGTATGGTAGATATTTCAAGCATGAAGGGAACAGGTTACTTGCAATTAGGTGCCCAGGTCTGAAAACTGTGTCTCCATTAATATCAATGAGGATTAAAGTGAAACAATACATAGCTGTCATTAGTCATCAGTATCTGATGGTCCATCTAGCTTGAAGATCAAGCATTTGCTTTAAAAAGAAGTCACTTCTTCACACTAAGGAACACAAACAGCAAACTGAATCGATTCCAGCTGTAATGGGTTTGAATAAAAAGTTGAAAGTCCAAATTGCCTATATAGCTGTGCAAATACATAGGTGAATTTTTGTATGTAGTATCTACAAGATCTAGGGCGTATCTTTGCAGTGGGACGTGGGATGGAGGCGGTGAATTCTAGTTCGTTCAGTCCTGGGGAAACATCTGTGGATATGAAAAATAACTCGGTCCACCAGATACAGGATTTGAGTCCTGCTGTTGCACTTCTCTTTTCCTGAGATCCTGAGGTTTGGTATCTGAAACAGCTATCAGACCAATATTTGTGGCTAGAAGAAGAAAAAAAAAGGCTTTGGTGGGATTAACACATGATATTCTAAAAACAGTGAGAAGGACTGGTGTGAGTAGTAATGAATTGTGATGAGGCTGTGGAGGGAGAGATCAAGACTGTGGAGGGAAAAGGAAGAAAGGAAGCTTTAGAGATTAGATAAGCAGCCATAATTTTCATGGCATACTTGATCCAAACCTCAGAAGACATTGTGGTTCATATATCATTGGATTTTGACCTGTGCTGGAAATTCTTTTTAGCAGAAATACTGTAATGAATTGCCAAAAAACATGTAAGTTTTCTTTGAAAGCCCTTGTCTTTATGCCAATGCAAGCAAGAGAAATGCTTTTACCATAAGCCTTTAGATTTCTTACAACCCGTGATCGTGATCACTGTTTCACTCATAACACACTTAACCAGTGGGTTAAGATTTTTTTCTTGTTTTTTTTTTTTTTTTTTTTTTTATAAGCGCGTCTTTGAGAGTTTTTCTTGTATTGTGGGGGAGAATATCCCACTGACCAATTACTTTCTGCTCATCTTTAGGTCTCTCACATTCAATAGAGCTTATCAATGGGCAGCACCAAACATTAAAATGCATGAATCTGAATTAGACTCTTCAGCCTCTAAATGGCCCCATATGCAGACACCTTGAAAGAATTGTCATTTAGAATACAACTAACAAATAATATGTATTTTAGGCTGGAAGCATAGAGGAATTTAAGGTTTGAATTGTAATCATAGACAGAGGAGTATCAAAAACAGTTGTGGAATGAAGCCAAGAAATTATCAGTTTTTCAAAACACGATTTACAAGAGGCATTTTTGATTTTTCTTTGGTTACACATCCATAGATATTATGCAGGCAGCATACTGAATCATGACAGAAAGATCTTTGGTGTATGAGGTGATGGGGCTTGTTTCTTCAAGTTTTTCCTTTGCTGCTGTTTAATCTGGAATTCGTTCCTATTTCCGTTAATTTTTATTGTCTGTTACAAATTTCGAGGTTTTATGTTGGTATACTTGGCACACTTCCATTTTATCCTTCCTTGCCATGCTGGAAATGGGCTCCAGATCAGACATTGTGAAGGACATGCATTTGCAGTCATTCTTTTGAAAACAGGCCTATCCCCTCAAGCACACATCTGCCTGTTGATGCTGCTTCAAAATTCAGGGTGCTTGTCATAGGTGCAATCTTTCAGTGTCTAATAATAGTGTGTGAACCGATATAGTGAGGAACTCTCTTACTTTACTTTCATAGTCAGGATTATTTGTGACACCCAAGGGATTGAAAATTAATTCTGGAGCATTATCCAACACCAGGAGCATTTGTATACTGCAGACAAAAGGTGGCTTTTTCTTTCTCTTTGTTT